>CM069170.1:6662621-6927621 GCA_035221665.1 Okamejei kenojei | reverse complement strand
CCACGAGCCTTTCACTCGGGGTACCTCGTGGGTCAACTCCCACCGTGAGACAGGGGCACAGCAAGAAAACTGCCAATCGAACACCTCACCTCAGTGACTCCTCCAGTCAATCACGAGGGTTCGATTACCCAGAGCCACCTCCGGGTGTCGCTACACTATGTTATTCCCCTTTTTCAAACACTCCCTACACATTAGTGGCAATTTTACGGAGGGAGGCCATTTACGGTAACCTAAAAAGCTGCATGTGTTTGGGATGTGGGAGGAAAGTGGAACACCCGGAGGGAACCCACACAGTCACTCAAACTCCACATGTCCGTATGGGACCAAGGTCTCCGGTGCTGTGAGGTAGTAGCTCCACCGGCTGCCCCATTGTGCTGCTCATTTTATGAGTGCAAATTCCATTGTTTTCTTTGTTTTGACTTTTAGTCACTTTGAGAATAGAGCAGGATTTGCTTTTGAGTCAGTTTATAGACACATAACCTGCGAGAATTGCCAATCCAGTGATAAGGAAGTGCTGTACTGTCCGGGGTGCCAATTCTGGATGAACTAGAGGCCTCATCCGTCCTCTTATCTTCAGTGGTACTATTTGATGAATACTGGGGACTTTTGATGACTAATACTTAAACAGGGACCAACTTCACCAGAATATTTTATCTGGCTATTGGGGGAACTTTGCCCTGTCCAAATCAGCTGGTTTGGTTTCCTGTATGCTAGCAGTGACAATAATTCAAAATTATTGGAATGCTGAAAAATGGAAAGTGCTCACGGAATAAGCAATTTGTTTGTGTCCTTGCACGTGGAAATGGAAATGGGATGAAATACAGATAAGTCCAATATCGGCAAAGGAAATCTATATGGAACTTTGGCCATACTTGCGGAATTAAATAACAGCTGATAGGAGGTTCTGCAAGGCACAAGTTTGCAATTGGATATCAAGCTGTGTTCTACTTTTGCGCAGTGCAGGATGGAAAACTTTCTTCACAAGTAGAGCCAGTTTTAGCAGCAGTTGTTGTATATTGATTTTGGTCTCCAAATCTGAGGAAAGACATTCTTGCCATAGAGGGAGTACAGAGAAGGTTCACCAGACTGATTCCTGGGATGTCAGGACTTTCATATGAAGAAAGACTGGATAGACTCGGCTTGTACTCGCTAGAATTTACAAGATTGAGGGTGGATCTTATAGAAACGTACAAAATTCTTAAGGGGTTGGACAGGCTAGATGCAGGAAGATTGTTCCTGATGTTGGGGAAGTCCAGAACAAGGGGTCACAGTTTAAGGATAAGGGGGAAATCTTTTAGGACCGAGATGAGAAAAACATTTTTCACACAGAGAGGTGTTGAGTCTCTGGAATTCTCTGCCACAGAAGGTAGTTGAGGCCAGTTCATTGGCTATATTTAAGAGGGAGTTAGATGTGGCCCTTGTGGCTAGAGGGATCAGGGGGTATGGAGAGAAGGCAGGTACGGGATACTGAGTTGGATGATCAGCCATGATCATATTGAATGGCGGTGCAGGCTCGAAGGGCCGAATGGCCTGCTCCTGCACCCATTGCCTATGTTTCTATATAAGCTGATTAACGGTGGCACAGTTATGGAATATGACTAATTACATTGAGATGCAACTTTAATCTGTGCCTTAACTTTTAATTTGCTGTTTTTGCACCATTTTGTGAGGTGGTGTAATCTGTGAAATTAAGGTAATTTGGGACGTTTGTGGATGATTTTGATGCAGGTAGTTCTGCTGTCATGGTAATTTCCATCGTGTGAATTGGATGTCATGTGGATTTTGTGAACATTATTTATATTAGGTGGACCTAATTGATAACACGATTTGATTGATCTACCTTGTGTTTGAATACCTCAAGTCACCTAACCTCCACAATCCAGGATAGAAAAATCCAGAGATTTATCATCCACTGAGAGAGGAAATTCATGCACATCTCTGTTTTAAATGGCAGCCCCTTTGTCTTGTGATCCATACGTGTTACACCTCTCAGTTGCCTCCGTTTTATTCCCATTGTTGCATCTAGCGTGCTCAGGATATT
The DNA here is from genome assembly GCA_035221665.1 of Okamejei kenojei. NCBI lineage: Eukaryota > Metazoa > Chordata > Chondrichthyes > Rajiformes > Rajidae > Okamejei > Okamejei kenojei. The sequence continues at coordinate 6,925,580 of CM069170.1, read as the reverse complement.
TCCTATTTTAACCATTTTGTTTTGTGATAGACTGGCTTTCCATTGGGTAGAGCAATATTACCCTTAAAAACCACGTGTTGATATTATGTGTTCATTGAAATCTGCGTTCATCAAGGTGAAACCATGTACATGCTCAATGACCACAAGGCAACTGAAATTTGACTCTGCTTCCAAAACAATTGAGGTCCCAAGTTCCACGTGTCCACTTGTCGCAGAAATATTTTGTGTATTGCATTGCATCCTAATTTGTCCATTATTGCAACTCCCCATTATTGAGCATTATTGGGGCATCTTTGAGCCCTTAATCCTGCTCTGCTTGTTGGTTGTAAGGAATTTAGATGTATGATCATTTAACACATTGCAACTACCTGACTTTTAGAGTCCAGCTGCCTTCATGCTTGTTGCCTTCTCCCCCTTAACCCCTGACACCCGCACTAATCAAGAATCTATCAATCTCCGCCATAAAATATCCATTGACTTGGCCTCCACATCCTTCTGTGGCAATGAATTAGACAGATTCACCACCCTCTGATTAAAGAAATTCCTCCTCCACATTCACTTTAATGTCTCTTTATTATCTGCCCCTGATCTGCTTTGCATTGGGTGTCACTTTCTTCAATTGGACCCCTCTGGCATTTGCTAATCTCATCATTCGCATCATTAGTACTGAACTATTATCTACCGCTTTGATGACCCTCGGACTATCCTTGATCAGACTTTGCCGGGTTTACCTTGCGCTGTAAATGGGTCGATTGTAAACGTGTATTGTCCTTCTGCTGACTGGTCTGCACGCAACAAAAGCTTTACACTGTACCTCGGTACACGTGACAACAAACTAAACGGAAACTCGAGCATTAGACCATAGAACGTACAGCACAGGAACAGGCCCTTTGGCCCACAATGTCCGTGCCAAGGATGATGCCGGGGTTAAACTAATCTTCTCTGCTTGTCTGCTCTGTACCAATTCTATTTAATTATTATTTGGTTAATTTTGCAGCCACATTAAAAATAGAAGCATGTGGAGGTGCATTTGTGCAAACAAACTGCCCCTTGCGTCGGCGCGGGTAAATATTTTTGTCATTTCCTGTTGTTGCATCTGCATTTACAAAATTTGGATATGTATTCATGATATATTTGGGAATTTTGATTTCCTTGTATAAAATAATGTGTGGACTACAATCACTTGCTTATGATTTCAATTTCAAAAATATTTCAAGAAAATGCTTTTCCTGTGCTTAACTTAATTTGTCGGTTATATTTTGCCTGTGAATTTCTCATGTTTTATTATTTGTTATTAGTAAAAATTGGAAAGAGCCATGGTTTTCAAGGGAAATTGGACACTTGTTTCGAAAAAAAGAGAGATATCTACAATAATTATAGGAGATATGGAGTAAATGAGGTGCTAGAGGAGTATAAAGAATGTAAAAAGAATCTTAAGAAAGAAATTAGGAAGGCTAAAAGAAGATATGAGGTTGCTTTGGCAAGAAAGGTGAAAGTAAATCCAAAGGGTTTCTACAGCTATATTAATAGCAAAAGGATAACGAGGGATAAAATTTGGACCATTAGAGAACCAGAATGGACAGCTATCTGCAGAGCCAAAAGAGATGGGGGAGATATTGAACAATTTCTTTTCTTCGGTATTCACCAAGGAGAAGGATATTGAACTCTGTGAAGTAAGGAAAAAAGGTAGAGTAGCTATGGAAACTATGAGATTCAAAGAGGAGGAAGTACTGACACTTTTGAAAAATATAAAAGTGGATAAATCTCCAGGTCCTGATAGGATATTCCCTAGGACATTGGGGGAAGTTAGTGTAGAAATAGCAGGAGCTATGACAGAAATATTTCAAATGTCATTAGAAACGGAAATAGTGCTGGAGGATTGGCGTACTGCGCATGTTGTTCCATTGTTTAAAAAGGGTTCAAAGAATAAACCTAGCAATTATAGACCTGTTAGTTTGACGTCAGTGGTGGGTAAATTAATGGAAAGGATACTTAGAGATTATATATATAAGCATCTGGATAAACAGGGTCTGATCAGGAACAGTCAACATGGATTTATGCCTGGAAGGTCATGTTTGACAAACCTTCTTGATTTTTTTGAAGAGGTTACTAGGGAAATTGATGAGGGTAAAGCAGTGGATGTTGTCTATATGGATTTTAGTAAGGCCTTTCACAAGGTTCCCCATGGAAGGTTGGTTAAGAAGGTTCAATCTTTGGGTGTTAATGGTGGAGTAGCAAGATGGATTCAACAGTGGCTGAATGGGAGATGTCAGAGAGTAATGGTGGATGGCTGTTTGTCAGGTTGGAAGGCGGTGACCAGTGGGGTGCCTCAAGGATGTGTGTTGGGTCCACTGTTGTTTGTTATGTACATCAATGATCTGGATGATGGAGTGGAAAATTGGATAAGTAAGTATGCAGATGATACTAAGATAGGTGGTGTTGTGGATAATGAAGTAGATTTTCAAAGTCTACAGAGAGATTTGGGCCATATGGAAAAGTGGCAGATGGAGTTTAATGCTGATAAGTGTGAAGTGCTGCATCTTGGCAGGACAAATCAAAATAGGACGTACATGGTAAATGGTAGGGAATTGAGGAATGCTGTGGAACAGAGAGATCTAGGAATAACTGCATAGTTCCCTGAAGGTGGAATCGCATGTAGATGGGGTGGTAAAGAAAGCCTTTGGTGTGCTGGCCTTTATAAATCAGAGCATTGAATATAGGAGTAGGGAAGTAATGTTAAAATTGTACAAGGCATTGGTAAGACCAATTCTGGAGTATGGTGTACAATTTTGGTCGCCTAATTATAGGAAGGATGTCAACAAAATAGAGAGAGTACAGAGGAGATTTACTAGAATGTTGCCTGGGATCCAGCAACTATGTTACAGAGAAAGGTTGAACAAGTTAGGTCTTTATTCTTTGGAGCGCAGAAGGTTAAGGGGGGACTTGATTGAGGTCTTTAAAATGATGAAAGGGATAGACAGAGTTGACGTGGATAAGCTTTTCCCATTAAGGGTAGGGAAGATTCAAACAAGAGGGCATGACATGCGAATTAAGGGACGGAAGTTTAGGGGTAACGTGAGGGGGAACTTCTTTACTCAGAGGGTGGTGGCTGTGTGGAATGAGCTTCCAGCAGAAGTGGTGGAGGCAGGATCGATTTTAACATTTAAAAGTAAAGTGGATAGGTATATGAACGGGAAGGGAATGGAGGGGTATGGTTTGAGTGCAGGTAGATGGGACTAGGGGAAAACAAATGGTGGGCACGGACTGGAAGGGCCGAGAGGGCCTGTTTCCGTGCTGTAATTGTTATATGGTTATATGGTTATTGGCATTGCTCATTTTTAGTAGATGGGTTGTTCATATTGAGGCCGAGAAATTGTATTGTATTGTATATCTTTATTATCATTTTTCTGAGTATTTGCATACCCAGAGGAAAACGAAAAAGCGTTTCTCAACCAGTGTCCATTCAGTGTGTGGTAAAAAATAAATAGAAATAGAGAATAAAAGTACATATATCACGAGTTCCGATCGGCAGTGGCACGACAATGGCTCTGCTTCAGTGTGTCCAGGTTGGTGTTTGGTGCGCGATACTTTGGCAGGGGGCAAAGTCCGTTTATCAGTCTTATAGCCTGCGGGAAGAAGCTGAGGAGCATCCTGCTGGTTTTGCATCCTGTACCTCTTCCCAGATGGCAGGATGGAGAATATGTGATGCGATGGGTGGTAGGGGTCTTTGATGATGGAGATGGCTCTGCTGATACATCTCTTCCTGTATATGTCCCAGCAATAAAGGGAGTGGAGCACCAATAATCCTGCTGGCGGTCTTCACAATCCTGTCCAGTTGGTGCCGTTCGTACGCCTTGCAGCTCCCGAACCAGGAGGTGATGTCGTAGGTTAATGTGCTCTCGATTGTCCCCCTGTAAAAAGTTCGTAGGTGTGCAGTGGGGAGACCTGCTTTCCGTAGTCTTCGGAGAGGGTGTAGTCGCTGCTGGGCTCTCTTGACCAGTGCTGTGGTGTTGGTCGTGGACGTCAGGTCATCTGACAGGTGGAGTCCTAGGAACTTCACACTGCTGACCCTTTCCACATCAGCTCCATCGAGGTGTATGGCGTTGTTTTCCTGCCCTCCTGAAGTCAACCACCATCTCCTTCGTTTTTCCCACGTTGTGGGATTTGCACCATCCTGTGAGCAGCTCCACCTCCATCCTGTACGCCGACTCATCATTGTCACTGATGAGACCCACCACTGTTGTGTCATCAGCGAACTTGTTGATGAAGTTGTTGTTGAGTCTAGCAGTACAGTCGTGTGTAAGCAGACTAAACAGCAGGGGGCTTAGGACACAGCCTTGGGGCGAGCCAGTGCTCACGGCTATGGGTTTTGATGTCCTACTGCCCACCCTGACTGTCTGCTGCCGTTGTGATAGAAAGTTCAGGACCCAGTTACATGCGCCAGCATCAAACCCCAATAACTCCAACTTCTCCAACCAGTCACATTACAACAAATGAAAATGTAATTGTGACATTCTCCTCTAAGTAAACCTGGGACGTTTATGACATTCATAGACAATAGACATGATTTTCTTCCTGTCCTGTGCAGTGATGAGCAATGGTGGGCTACTAATGTAAAGGCATCCCTGGAAAAGATGGGCATCCTGTTTGTTCCAAGATAAAGGGGATTGGTCAGAGCAGGACCCAAGCTCTTGGTACTAGGGGTCAGGTGCTCATCATAACACCTTACCTTGTGGGCAGCATCGAGCACCAACTCTAAACTCCTCCGCTCCAATGTATCACTACTCACCTCACAGTCATCAGATGGCTATTGGCCCTCACTGAAGCCTGTATAACCATATAACCATATAACAATTACAGCACGGAAACAGGCCCTCTCGGCCCTTCCAGTCCGTGCCGACCATTTGTTTTCCCCTAGTCCCATCTACCTGCACTCAGACCATACCCCCTCCATTCCCTTCATGTCCATATACCTATCCACTTTTACTCTTAAATGTTAAAATCGATCCTGCCTCCACCACTTCTGCTGGAAGCTCATTCCACACAGCCACCACCCTCTGTGTAAAGAAGTTCCCCCTCACGTTACCCCGAAACCTCTGTCCCTTAATTCTCATGTCATGCCCTCTTGTTTGAATCTTCCCTACCCTCAATGGGAAAAACGTATCCACGTCAACTCTGTCTATCCCTCTCGTTATTTTAAAGACCTCAATCAAGTCCCCCCTTAACCTTCTGCGCTCCAAAGAATAAAGACCTAACTTGTTCAACCTTTCTCTGTAATATAGTTGCTGGAACCCTGGCAACATTCTAGTAAATCTCCTCTGTACTCTCTCTATTTTATTGACATCCTTCCTATAACTAGGCGACCAAAATTGTACACCATACTCCATACTCCAGACCTGGCCATCCGGCTTCACCTCGGTCCTCTGGGAGGCCTGTGGGGTATAGACCTTTGGTTTTCACTTACGATACGATACAATAAAACTGTCTTCATCCCCGGAGGGAAACTGGTCTGCCAACAGTCACAGCAGGTGCACGAGGTGCCCGACAACTTGAAATTAAAAGCGCAAATAAAATGAAAAAGCCGTGCGACTGTTGGCCGGCTGCCGTGTGTACGATGCCTTAAGCGGAACGAACGAACGAACGAACAAACAAACAAACACACGCAGGCTTATCCCCTGAGCAGAGAATTATAAAAGTAGAGTACTCCCCCCACACCGGGTCCCCCCATGCCCGGTCCCCATTGTATTCCACTACCCCCCCCCCCTCACTCTCATTGAACGCTGATTGCGGCTCGATCGTGAGGCCCCACTGCCGCCGAGGATCACGCTGCCGCTGAGCTTCCCGCCAACCTCCGAAGCTCCCGTTGCTGCTGAGGCTTTCCATCGCCACCACTGCTGAGGCCCCCTCAGCCCAGGCAGACCTGGCCATCCGGCTTCACCTCCGTCCTCTGGGAGGCCTGTGGGGTGAGCCTAGCCTACGATGGGCAGCGCGGTTGTTCGGTGGGTGGAGTGGGACCGCGCGGCCCCTCGGGTCACTCCCACCTCCCGTGTGCGGCTCTCTGGGACACTTCCCCTTTTCCCAGTATTACTAGCAAATCAGACTTGTATCCCAGATACAAAGAAATGCAGATGCTGGTTTATATCAACAATGGACGCACTGCGGGAGTAATGGTGGCGCAGCGGTAGAGTTGCTGCCTTACAGCGCCAGGGGACCGGGTTCCATCCTGACTACAGGTACTTGTCTGTAACCATATAACCATATAACCATATAACAATTACAGCACGGAGACAGGCCCTCTCGGCCCTTCCAGTCCGTGCCGACCATTTGTTTTCCCCTAGTCCCATCTAGCTGCACTCAGACCATACCCCTCCATTCCCTTCACGTCCATATACCTATCCACTTTACTCTTAAATGTTAAAATTGATCCTGCCTCCACCACCTCTGCTGGAAGCTCATTCCACACAGCCACCACCCTCTGAGTAAAGAAGTTCCCCTCACGTTACCCCTAAACTTCTGTCCCTTAATTCTCATGTCTGTACACAGTTTGTTCCTTCTCCCCGTGACCTGCGTGGGTTTTCTCCGGGATCTCGGGTGTCCTCCCACACTCCAAATACGCACCGGTTTGTAGATGTGTGGGATGGTGTTAATGCACAGGGATTGCTGGAAGGGGCGGACACGGTGGACCAGAGCGGCGTGTCTCTAAACTAAACTGAAACTAAACTAAACTAACTCAGTGACCTGGGTGAAAAAGGATGGGTGAAGTTTCAGGTTGGGACACTTCTTTAGACGGATGTGTAGGGGGTGGGTCTGGAAGCAAGAAAAGACCACGACAAATTTGAAAAAGGGTCCTGACCCGAAACAACAACCATCCTTTTTTTCCAGAGATACCACCTGACCTGCTGAGTTAATCCAGCACATTGTGTCTGTGTATCCTATTTTTTTCCCCCTCAATATGAGAAATTCATTGTGGGAAAGCCTTTGAGCATGTTAAAGTGCACAAGGCCAGTTACGGTGGGACTCCAGAGTGAGTGAATTTTGCAGCAGTGGCCTTTGCAATAGAAAAAATGCGTTGGGTTCCGTGCATTCCACATTAATGCCCTTCTCAAGTCACTGACTATTCGAATACTGTTTTAGAAAACATAGAAAACATAGAAAAATAGGTGCAGGGGGAGGCCATTCGGCCCTTCGAGCCAGCACCGCCATTCATTGTGATCATGGCTGATCGTCCCCTATCAATAACCCGTGCCTGCCTTCTCCCCATATCCCTTGACTCCACTAGCCCCTAGAGCTCTATCTAACCCTCTCTTAAATCCATCCAGTGACTTGGCCTCCACTGCCCTCTGTGGCAGGGAATTCCATAAATTCACAACTCTCTGGGTGGAAAAGTTTTTTCTCACCTCAGTCTTAAATGACCTCCCCTTTATTCTAAGACTGTTTGGAGCCTGGGTCTGGACTCGCCCAACATTGGGAACATTTTTCCTGCATCTAGCTTGTCCAGTCCTTTTATAATTTCATATGTTTCTATAAGATTCCCCCCCCCCTTCATCCTTCTAAACTCCAGTGAATACAAGCCTAGTCTTTTCAATCTTTCCTCATATGACAGTCCCGCCATCCCAGGGATCAATCTCGTGAACCTACGCTGCACTGCCTCAATCACAAGGATGTCCTTCCACAAATTAGGAGACCAAAACTGTACACAATAGTTTTCTCTGAAGTCTGATACACTGTGATGATGCAGTTATTAATGGTGACCAATTATTCTACAGGCACTGAGCTGCCAGAAGTCTGCAGGTAAGTATCCAGTTGCTGATTTAACTGATGAGCTGGCTCAGAGTCAACAGCTAGTAGTGCAGCTCAAAGACCAAATTCAGGACAAAGGGACCCAGCTTCACATGAGAGATCAATAGCTTAAGGTAACATCAATCCCAGTTGAATATGTGTCACCCTCACTGAGTGAGCTGTGTATTTTCTGTTTGCATTTCTGCGGTTGGATTTCACTTCAAAGCTGGAAATTTCGGTCCAAAATATTGCAAGTTTTCTTTTCAACAATAACAATTAACAATGCTTCTTATTCCCTAAAGCAAAAGACTATTGTTAAACCGTTTCACGTCGCGTGTCGGATCTTTTCAGGGAGATTGAAAGGATGCCTTCACACATCTCTGAAGGTGGACAGATCATCAGGTCCGGCAGGAATGTTTCCCAGCCAGTTAACAGAAGCGAGGGTGGGAACAGCCGAGGCTCTGACTAAATGTTTTCAGTCTTCCCATTCCAAAGGAATGGTGCCAGAAAATTGGTCAAATTGTCGAGGAGTGCTTCCTGTTGTTATATAATAGCAAAGATGAAATTGTACAGGAGTGGATGCAGATGGGATTTTAGTTGAGTTCATTGTCACATGTATCGAGTAAACTATTAAAGAATACAAGTTTGTGACAGATGTTGGCAGATTGGGCGAGGAGGCACTGTGTTGGGTGGCACACTGGCACAGCGGTAGAGTTGCTGCCTTGCGGCACTTGTAACGCCAGAGACCCCAGTTCCATCCCGATTACGGGTGCTGTCTCTACGTACTCCCCTTGACTGTGTGAGTTTGTTTTTAGTCCATTTTATTTGGATGTGTTAGCGTATCTTTAGTTTTGTATTATGTGTGGGGGGAGGGGGGGTGTGGGGTTGGGGAAACGAGAAACTTTTTTTACCTTTTCTCTCGACAGAGGCACGACTTGTTCCATCTCCGCCGGCATTGTGGCCTAACATCATGGAGCTGCAGGTAGCTTTGTTAGGGATCAATGTTGGGAGCTCCAACTGCAGGAGCTTCGACCGGCCCGATTGTGGGAGCCTCGATCGTTCTGTTATGGGGGCTTTGATCGCCGACTGCAGGAGCTTCGACCGGCCCGACTGCGGGTGTTTCGATTGTCCCGGCCGTGGGAGAAAAGGAGGAAGATAGCAAACGTTATTCACCTTCCATCAAACAGTGGGGAATATGTGGTCACCGAAACACACGATGGAGGAGCTGCCTGCCCTGGTGGGGACTCGGAGGGATTTCCGTGGGTGCAGTGATCCTGGAGTCTGGTGCCAGTGTGGATGGCTTTCTGACTTTGGGCGGACAGGGACTGCAGAGAGAGTACAGCGATCGATGAAGGAGCGTGTGTGTGGCCCGGACATTGAACCGATGGCTGTGGGTCTCCACTTATACTGGGTGCCCTAGGGATTCTCACACGTCGCTGTGGTGGCTGTTTATGTTTCATCTTTATGTCGTTTTGGGTCTTGTGGCTTTTTTGGAATGACTGTGTGGTAAATCAAATGTCACTATAGCTCAGTACACGTGACAATAAAGGACCATTAAACCATTTAATGCAATATAATGATTTCAACCCGTGTTTTCATTAATAATCATTTTAATTTGAATATCTTAATACCAAGGTGGAATTGAAGAATTGGTGCACTTGAATTACAAATGTTGCGTGTGTGTGATTTCCATTCTATGTTGCCCAGTTTTTAATCACTGTTAGGAGGTATTAATCACTTGTTCACTTCCTCAGTTGCTGGAAGACCTCAAGGAAGATCTCCGTGAAAAGGAAGGGGCATTGCTGGAAGCGACACAACTTGTGGAAGTGCTGCAGGAAAAGCTTGATGGGAAGAAGCGGGAGCTAGCGGTAAGGAAATCATTGTTTGCTGCTGTGTCAATCTCCATTACGGGGAAACATCTCTGCAACCAGCTAAGGGATTCTGTTGTAACTGGCAGTGAAATAAAAATAGCAGGGAGCCTCTTGGAAATAAATCTGTAAATATAATGAAAATGGAAGATTTTCTTTTGTATAAATCTTCCCATTCTTTTCGTATAAATCAGCCCATCAACCTTTTATGATCTGTTATGCCCCTGTCCCACTTAGGAACCCTGAACGGAAACCTCTGGAGACTTTGCGCCCCACCCGAGGTTTCCGTGCGGTTTCCGGAGGTTTTTGTCAGTCTCCCTAATGGTTGAAAGTGGTTTCCGCTTCTTCTACGTTCCGGCGATTATTTCAAAAAAATTCAAAACTGGCCGCAACTAAAAATAGGTTGCCGTTTAAAAAATCGGTATTTTTTTAGTCAAAGCCGGTTGCGATGCTAGTTGAAGGTGGTTGCCGGTGGTTGCAGGTAGTGGTAGGTAAGACCTCCTGGTGGAATAAAACTGGGTGAAAAAAAGGTCTTACCTTCTACTATCTGCAACCTATTTTTAGTCGCGGCCGGTTTTTGAATTTTTTGAAATAATCGCCGGAACGTGGAAGAAGCGGAAACCACTTTCGACCATTAGGGAGACTGACAAAAACCTCCGGGAACCGCACGGAAACCTTGTGTGGGGCCCAAAGTTTCTTGCTTATCTGCGTGGCTTCTTCATTTCATTCATTTAATGTTACTTTGGAAAGCTGCATCATTTTAAGCTGAATGGGCCTGTCCCACTATTTAGGCGACTGCAGGAGACTATTCAGTCGTCACATGGTCGCCACGTGTTCGCGCGCGGTTGCCGGGGAGTCGCCTTCATGGTCGTGAGGAGTTCCCGCGTTCTGGGAACTAGTCGCGGCCTCATTACGTTCGCGCAAAATGTTGAAAAATTAGCGGCGAGTAGAATGAAGCTGCCATGGAGAGTAGCGAGAATTCTCGTGCCATAGGTGGGTCGCCAGGAGGTCCTAATGGGTTCCCAGGAGGTCGAACGTTCGAGTAGGTTATAGCCGGTGCTGACCGGTGAATTTCATTGGCTCATTGGGGAAAAAAAAACGTATACTAAGGATAACCGACCGGTAATGTTAATATCCTCCGAGCTTCACAGTCGTGGGTCCCTGGCTTCTGAAAAGTTGTCTCCACTCCTTTTACCCCCTTCTCCCCCTTCTCGCCCCCCCCCACCCGCTTTTAAAGGACTTACCGTACACTGTGCTTTGGCCGTTTTAATTACAGCGCCAACCTTCCTGTTCGTCGCGGTGTGTGACTATCACCTTGGCTTTGCATCATGTGAATTTCACTCAGAGCCTCCCCCGCTTGCCCTGTCTCCCGCCTGCATAATAGGGCTGGTGAAGGAAGCGATGTGTGTGTGTGTGTGTGTGTGTGTGTTCCACTCTGACAGTCGCTGTTCCAGTTGCCGGTTTTGCAGCGACTGCCGGCAACTTGACAGTCGCCTGACAAATCGCCAAAGTGGAACAGGCCCATTAGGCTCACAAAAGTCTCTAGTTTAATTTGGCTATTTTTAATTTTTTTAGGAGTTGGCTGAAGATTTGAGGGAGGTTGAGATCAAAAATGAAAATCTCAGCGACAAACTTCTGGCTGAACGGGCAACTGGTTCCCTAAATTATTTCACCCAATGGAAGATTAAAGAACTGGAAGGTAATTACTCACAGTTGACCAGTTAATATTTTTGGCCATAAATGTTCTTATCGCAGATTTGTACATCTGTCGTCTCGTGGTAGGGAGTAGGTTTGCCTTAAAATATTCTAGCATTAGAGGAATGGATGGATTTTATGACAAAACATCACTTAATTTTTGTTTTCCGTGTAAAAATCTCATCCCTGTAATCTCATGAGATTTTGTCTATGCAAATTGGTTGCTGTAATTCCTATATTTTATCACTGATCACACTTAAAAATATACTTCATTCTTGGTCTGAAGAAGGGTCTCGACCCGAAACGTCGCCTATCTCCTTCGCTCCTTAGATGCTGCTGCACCCGCTGAGTTTCTCCAGCCTTTTGTGTAACCCTCATTGTTGGTAAACGGGTAGGTACATTCAGTGATCTGGAAAAGTAGCGTGTAATCTAGGTTTTTTTCACTCAGCTATTCTGGTCAGATTCCTTGATCAGAAGATAGCGATGTTTAAAGGATTCAAGAAAAGAATTATTTGAGAAGCATTTGTGAGAGTGTGTCAAATGGCTGACAGGAACACACGGTAGTCATTTGGACAGATTCGCACAGATGCTTTTCAAAACATTCTCTTCTTGAATCCTTTAATCATCGCTATCACTGGATTTTAATTTTGAGAGGATGCTGATAGTTAAAACATTGACATCGTGAAGCGTGGCCTGGTGGCGCAGGGGTGGAGTTGCTGCCTTTCAGCGCCAGAGACCTGGCTTTGATCCTGACTGGGGTGTTCGTCCAGGTGCTCCGGTTTCCTCACACTCCAAAGACGTACAGGTTTGTAGGTTAATTGACTTGGGTTGATGGTAAATGACCCCTAGTGTGTGTAGGATAGTGTTAGTGTGCGAGGATCATTGGTCGGCACAGACACAGTGGGTCGAGGGGCCTGTTTCCACGCTGTATCTCTAAATAAAATAACTTGAAGACATTTTACCATTCACAATGCCCTTGCCGGAAATAGTACATTTTACTTTCAAATAGCTTTTAATGAGAAGACCACAGAGCAACCAGGACACTTCATTAACTCCACGAATGTCTTCTCTCTGTGAGACTTGAGCCGTGTTTGCATGAGAGTTTACGGAAGAGAGGGTGAAACCAGGGACAAGATACACTGATGATGTAGAGAGACTATATTCAGCAGCAGAAGAGGATATTAAATTGGAGTCATTTAAAATAAATAAGGGTTTTAATGCATCAGTTGAAGAAGGGTTTTTGGCCTGAAACGTTGCCTATTTCCTTCGCTCCATAGATGCTGCCGCACCCGCTGAGTTTCTCCAGCACTTTTCGTCTCCTAGGGTTTTAATGGAGCCAGTGGAGAATTATCATTTTGTTTGTTTTGGGATTAAGTAACTTTATACCTTAATTTCCAAAGTGTTGAGGAGACACATTTTCTATGGAGCTTTATTCCAGCTTCTAATCTGTTCTCACTAGAGATAGTTAAGGAATTTATCGTTGGATAAAGATGTAAATGGAATGACCATGTTGCCTTACAAATCTTCAAGCTTAATGAATTGTTGCATTTCAAGGATATTTGATGATTTCAAATGCTGGAAATCAGTAGAACATATGATTTTCACTAGGATGACGAAAGTGCTGGGGAAACTCAGCGGGTGCGGCAGCATCTATGGAGCAAAGGAAATAGGCAGAGTTTCAGGCCAAAACCCTTCTCAAACGTTTCGGCCCGAAACGTTGCCTATTTCCTTCGCTCCATAGATGCTGCCGCACCCGCTGAGTTTCTCCAGCACTTTTGTCTACCTTTGATTTTCCAGCATCTGCAGTTCCTTTTTGAACATGTAATTTCCGCTGATTGCCATTAAGTGCGGTGGAAAGAATTGCAAATTGTGGAGGCGTTGCCTTTTGTTGCAACAAATATCAGGTCATTATGGGTGTTTTTTCCTTTCTCTTTCTTAAAGAACGTGAGGCTTATGACACAAGAGGCTGAAAAATCAGAGGCCAGGTTCATGACAATGGAAGCTTCGTTCAAATTGGAAATCAAGCAGATTCAAGAGGAGCTGGACAATGTACAGGTACCGCAAATAAAAATCCCTTGTGCCTGGTGACGATTAACTGGATATTAATCTGTTTGCCATTTACCTAGAATGAAATGACTTTATCTTATAAAAAAAGGAAACTTGATGGTATGTTATTCTGCGAGTTGTTGAAGAATTATGAGAACCACATATTTTTTTTTTCACAGTTAGTTATGCACATTGTAGATTTTTAATCTGGGCTCAACTGTATGAAGGAGTGCTTCGCTACATTTCACTGCTCACTCCATTCCGTGTAGACCCCCTTTCTGAAGAGTAAGTGACATGGGATAGATGTGAGCTGCAGGAACATTCAATCACAAAATAGTTGTGGTAGAATGGAGCTGTCGGTAGTGGCACATTAAAAGTATAATAATGCTTGCTAAAATTATTTAGAGAGTCATACTGCTCAGAAACAGGCCCTTCAGCCCAACTTGCCCACACTGAGCAACATGCCCCCCATCTACACTAGTCTTACTTACCTGCCAGGGAGAGTCATAAAGCAAAATATTTGATCTAGAATTTGAATGGTGACAACTTTACGGGCCACTAGAAATCCCTTGGCTTTAATTGACACTAAATGTGTACCTTCTCGGCAGGAGCTGCAGGAGCTCAAAGACGTAGCGGTTGACTTTGAAGAGGAGAACGAACAGTTAAACCTGAAAAGTGAACTGTCTACAACACCCCGAGGCACAAAAAAAGGTGTGTGTATGGTATGACTTTAATTGGGTAAGAAGGAACTGGGGATGCTGGTTTCCACCGAAGATAGACACAAAACGCTGGAGTAACTCAGCGGGACAGGCAGCATCTCTGGAGAAAAGAATAGGTGATGTTTCGGATCAAGAGACTGAGAGTCAGGGAGGGGGAAATTAGAGGTATGGGGAGGTACTGAACAAAGCAGAGCCGGCATCGATGACTCGGGGAGGGTGGAGCCCACAATGTTCTATTGTTGGCTGGGGATGAGTTGAGAATGAAGGAATACCAATGGTGAAATTAGCAAGAGGACTAGGGTGGGGGAGAAACCGGGAGAGAGAGAGAGAGAATGGAAGGGTTATTTGGTTCGAGATCCTTCATTCGCTTGTGCAAGAAGGAACTGCAGTTGCTGGTTTAAACCGAAGATAGACACATCAACCTGGAATAGGTCAGCGGGACCAGGCAGCATCTGTGGAGAGAAAGAATGGGTGACGTTTCGGCTCAGGACCCTTCCTCGTTCTCTTTATTTAAATGGTGACACGTGTTTTCTTACAGAGAAGCTTCGAGCAATATTGGATCAATATGACGAACAATGCCAGTACATGCAATTGCAGATTTAGAACAAGTTACCAAGGCAGCAACTTCCAGGTTGGGAGAGTTTGTGCTGCATTTAATTCCCCACGTACAACCTTAATTCCAAGTGTGCGCATTCTGCAAGATTCAACAGTCTCAAGTATCCTGCTAACTAATATTACATTGTATTTCAAGTTGCTTACTCAGATTATTTATTTAAATGGGTCATTTAAGTAGGATTTTATTTTGCTCGTTTCTATCATCATCCTTACTTTTTGTCTTGGCGCTTGCATCTGAGGGCTGCTCTTTGCTTCCAGACCCGATGGTTTCTGCATGCATTACCACACACTTGGACATGGAGAAAGTCTACTGAATTAGCTGGTGTGGTTGGGGAAGCAACAGAGTAATTTCCAGATTTTTTAATCTAGTTTTGGGTAATTTGACCTATTAATATTATACGGTCATAAGGAATAGGAGTTAGAATTAGGTCATTCGGCCCATCAAGTCTACCCCACCATTCAATCATGGCTGATCAATTACTCCTTCCTAACCCCATTCTCCTACCTTCCCCTCATAATCTCTGCCACCTGTACTAATCAAGAATCTATCTATGCCTTAAAAAAGTCCACTGACTTGGCCTCTACCGCTATCTGCGGCAAAGAATTCCACAGATTCACCACCCTCGGGGGTAAAGAAATTTTACACTCATTCTCCCTTCCAAAAAGAACGTCCTTTGGTCTAGACCCAAAGGGCATAGCCTCAGGGTAAGGATTGGCTTTAAAGCTACAATAGACAATAGGTGCAGGAGGAGGCCATTCGGCCCTTCGAGCCAGCACCGCCATTCAATGCGATCATGGCTGATTATCCCCAATCAGTACCCCGTTCCTGCCTTCTCCCCATATTCCCTGACTCTGCTATCTTTAAGAGAGCCCTATCTAGCTCTCTCTTGAATGTATTCAGAAAAACCGGCCTCCACCACCCTCTGAGGCAGAGAATTTCACAGAGTCACAACTCTCTGTGGTGAAAAAGTGTTTCCTCGTCTCCGTTCTAAAATGGCTTACCCCTGATTCTTAAACTGTGGCCCCTGGTTCTGGAATCCCCAACATGAGGAACATTTTTCCTGCCTCTAGCGTGTCCAAACCCTTAACTATCTTATATGTTTCAATAAGATCCCCTCTCATCCTTCTAAAACTCCAGAGTATACAAGCCCAGCGCTCCATTCTCTCAGCATATGACAGTCCTGGCATCCTGGGAATTAACCTTGTAAACCTACGCTGCACTCCTTCAGTTGCAAGAATGTCTGCACACAATACTCCAGGTGTGGTCTCACAGGGCCCTATACAAACTGCAGAAGGACCTCTTTGCTCCTACACTCAAACTCCTCTTGTTATAAAGGCCAACATGCATTCGCTTTCTTCACTGCCTGTTGTACCTGCATGCTTACTTTCATTGACTGATGAACAAGGACCCCCAGATCCTGTCGTACTTCTCCTTTTCCCAACTTGACATAATTTAGATAATAATCACCCTTCCTGTTGTGGCTACCAAAGTGGATAACCTCACATTTATCCACATTAAACTGCACCTGCCATGCATCTGCCCACTCCCCCAAACTGTCCAAGTCACCCTGCAAAGCATCCTCCTCACAGTTCACACTGCCACCCAGCTTTGTGTCATCTGCAAATTTGCTAATGTTACTGATTTAATTCCCTTCATCTAAATCATTGATGTATATTGTAAATATCTGCACAGAGGCCTTGCGGTACCCCACTAGTCACTGCCTGCCATTCTGAAAGGACCCGTTAATCCCTACTCTATGTTTACCTGTCTCTGCCAACCAATTTTCTATCCGTGTCAGCACTTTACCCCTAATACCAGGGTCCCTAATTTTGCCCACCAAATCCCCCATGTGGACCTGATCAAATGCTTTCTGAAAGTCCAGTAACTACACCCACTGTTGGTCTCCCTTGTCCATTTTCCTAGTTACAGCCACAAAAAATTACAGATTAGTCAAGCATGAAAACCCTTTGTAAAATCCATGCTGACTCGGACCGATCCTGTTACTCTATCCAAATGTGTCGCTATTTCATCTTTTATAATTGGCTCCAGCATCTTCCTCACCACCGATGTCAGGCTAACTGTCTATAATTCCGTTCTCTCTCTCCCGCCTTTCTCAAAAAGTGGGATAAACATTAGCTCCCCTCCAATCCACAGGAACTGATCCTGAGTCTATAGAACATTGGAAAATTATTACCAATGCGTCCCGATTCTTAGAGGCACTTCCTTAAGTACCCTGGGATGCAGACCATCAGGCCCTGGGGATTTATCAGCCTTCAGTCCCATCAGTCTACCCAACACCATTTCCTGCCTAATGTGGATTTCCTTCATTTCAGGTCCTCCATCACCCCAGATCCTCTGCCCACTAGTACATCAGGAAGATTGTTTGTGTCCTCCTTAGTGAAGACAGATCCAAAGTACCTGTTCAACTCATCTGCCATTTCCATGTTCCCCATAATAAATAAATTCACCTTTTTTCGGTCTTCAAGAGTCCAATTTTGGTCTTAACTATTTTTTTCCTCTTAAGTCAGCAAGGTGTTGAATGTGTTCTTTGGTGTTTGGACGAATTAGGGGTGACCTTTTTATTCAAAATGCTAAACATCTCAATGGAGCCTGGCAGTGAAGATGTTGAGATGTTTTCCATTTGTGCCTGAGTCTTGAACATGTGGATCGACACAAAATACTGGAGTAACTCAGGCGGTCAGACCACATCTCTGGAGAAAAGGAATAGGTGATGTTTTGGGTTGGAACCCTCGATACAAGATAAAGGGACACTGAGATGTGTAGGAATTCCCCATTGTGAAGGGTGGTGAATCTCTGGAATTCTGTACCCTGAAACATTTGTTTGGGCTGAATTTTCTCCCCGTGTTCCATCCATTTATTCAGAACAAATGTTGCCTGTTAGCTGCTACAAGCTTTCTTTTATTTGTGAATCACTTTAGTCCTTGGTTCTTTTACACCCTTTAGCCTCTCATGCTGCTTCTAAATTATTACTTCCAGCAATGCTGAATTGTTTCTGTCATTAGTTTATGATGACAACAGATGGTTGCCAACCATATAACCATATAACCCATATAATACAATACAGCACGGAAAAGGCCCCTCTCGGCCCTTCCAGTCCGTGCCGACCATTTGTTTTCCCCTAGTCCCATCTACCTGCACTCAGCCCTACCATACCCCTAAAAATACCCTCCATTCCCTTCATGTCCATATACCTATCCACTTTACCTTTAAATGTTAAAATCGATCACTGCCTCCACCACTTCTGCTGGAAAACTGATTCCACACAGCCACCACCGCCTCTGAGTAAAGAAGTTCCCCCTCACGTTACCCCCCGAAACCTCTGTCCCTTAATTCTCATGTCATGCCCTCTTGTTTGAAACTTCCCTACCCTCAGAATGGGCAAACACCAAAAACGTATCCGCGTCCAAATCAGTCACACTCTTCTATCCCTTTCATCACAAACCCCATTTTCAAAGACCCTCAATCAAGTCTCCCCCTTACACTTCTGCGCTCCAAAGAATAAAGACCTAACTTGTTCAACCTTTCTCTGTAACATAGTTTTGCGTTGGAACCCTGGCACAAAATAAATCCCCTCTGTACTCTCTCTATTTTGTTGACAATCCTTCCTATAACTAGGCGACACAAAACCAAAATTGGAATCCAACTCATACAACCATACCCCACTCCAAATGGTTTACCCAATGCCTTGGTACAATTTTAACATTACTTCCCTACTCCTATATTCAATGCTCTGATTTATAAAGGCCAGCACACCAAAGGCTTTCTTTTACCCAACCTATCTACATGCGATTCCACCTTCAGGGAACTATGCACAGTTATTCCTAGATCCCTCTGTTCCACAGCTTTCCTCAATTCCCTACCATTTACCATGTACATCCTATTTTGATTTGTCCTGCCAAGATGTAGCACTTCACACTTATCAGCATTGAACTCCATGTGCCATCTTTCAGCCCCACTTTTCCAAATGGCCCAAATCTCTCTGTAGACTTTGAAAATCTACTTCATTATCCACAACACCACCTATCTTAGTATCATCTGCATACTTACTTATCCAATTTTCCACCCCATCATCCAGATCATTGATGTACATGACAAACAACAGTGGGACCAACACAGATCCCTGAGGCACCCCACTGGTCACTCGGCTTCCAACCTGACAAACAGCCATCCACCATTACTCTCTGACATCTCCCATTCAGCCACTGTTGAATCCCATCTTGCTACTCCGCCATTAACACCCAAAGATTAGGAACCTTTCTTAACCAACCTTCCATGGGAACCTTGTCAAAGGCCTTACTGAAATCCATATAGACACATCCACTGCTTTAACCTCATCAATTTCCCTAGTTACCGCTTCAAAAAATTCAAGAAGGTTTGTCAAACATGACCTTCCAGGCACAAATCATGTTGACTGTTCCTGATCAGACCCTGTTTATCCCAGATGCTTATATATATTATCCTTTCCATTAATTTGCCCACCAATGACGTCAAACTAATAGGTCTATAATTGCTAGGTTATTCTTTGAACCCTTTTTAAACAATGGAACAACATGCGCAGTACGCCAATCCTCCGGCACTGTTCCCGTTTCTAATGACATTTGAAATATTTCTGTCATAGCTCCTGCTATTTCTACACTAACTTCCCTCAATGTCCTAGGGAATATCCGGTCAGGACCTGGAGACTTATCCACTTTTATATTTTTCAAAAGTGGCGAGTACTTTCCTCCTCCTCTTTGAATCTCATAGTTTCCATAGCTACTCTACTCGTTCCCCTTATTAACTCACCGAGTTCAATATCCTTCTCCTTGGTGAATACCGAAGAAAAAGAAATTGTTCAATATCTCCCCCATCTCTTTTGGCTCTGCAGATAGCTGTCCATTCTGGTTCTCACTAATGGTCCAATTTTATCCCTCGTTATCCTTTTGCTATTAAATATAGCTGTAGAAACCCTTTGGGTTTACTTTGCACCTTTCTTGCCAAAAAAAAAAAGGGGCAACCTCATATCTTCTTTTAGCCTTCCTAATTCTTTCTTAAGATTCTTTTTACATTCTTTATACTCCTCTAGACCTAGCACCTCATTTACTCCATGCCTCCTATAATTATTGTAGATATCTACCAACGCATACCTCCGTCACATGACCTGCCTCATTTCCCTCACAGGAGTCCAGCATTACCCCTTCTCTGGTCGATACCTCTATGTACTGCTGCAAACAAAAAACTACAATCCTGCACACATTTTACAAACTCCAAACCATCCAGCCCATTTACAGAATGTGTTTCCCAGTCTATTTTTGGAAAATTGAAATCTCCACAATCACTACCTTGTACTTACTACTAATATCTGCTATCTTCCTTACATTATTTGCTCTTCCAATTCTCGCTCCCCATTTGGCGGTCTATAGTACACCCTAAAAGTGTTGCTACAACCGTTCCCACTTCTCAGTTCCACCCAAATAGCCTCCCTAGATGAGCCTCTAATCTATCCTGCCAAAGGCACTGCTGTAATATTCTTCTCTGACAAGCAATGCAACACCTCCCCTCTGGTCCCTCCAATTCTGATCACACCTGAAGCAACGAAATCCTGGAATATTTAGTTTCCAATCACAGCCCTCCTGCAACCATGTTTCACTGATTGCCACAACATCATATTTCCAGGTTGTCAATCCAGGCTCTAAGTTCATCCACCTTACTTACAATGCTCCTAGCATTAAAATATACACATTTTAGAAACCACCATCCTTATTCTCTGTCTATTATCTTTTTCATCTTTCTCGCCTACATTTTGGGTCCGAGTGTTTCCCTTCTCTGCCTCTTGCCCCACACCCTGACCCTAGCCCCCTCTACCCGTGTCCCTTCCCCCAGCCTTTCTAGTTTTAAAGTCTCCCCAGTAGCCTTTGCAAATTTCCCTGCCAGGATATTGGTCCCCCTTGGGTTTCAAGTGCAACCCGTCCTTTGTGTACAGATCATGCCTTCCCAAAAGAGGTCCCAGTGATCAAGAAACTTGAATCCCTGCCCACTGCACCAGTCCCTCAGCACGCATTTATCCTCCACTCATTTCATTCCTACTCCCACTGTCACGCGGCACAGGCAGTAATCCTGAAATCATTACCCTTTTGGTCCTTCTCCTTAACTTTCCCTCCCAAACTCCCTAAATTCTCCCTTCAGGACCTCGTCACTTTTCTGCCTATGTCATTGGTACCTATGTGTACCACAACATCAGGCTCCTCTCCCTCCCTTATCAGAAATCTTTTGGACGCGTTCTGACACATGCGAGACCCTGGCACCAGGAGGCAAACTACCATCCGGGTCTCCCGACTGCGTCCACAGAATCGCTATCCGACCCCCTAACTATAGAGTCCCCTATTACAATTGCCCTCCTCTTTTTGCTACCCTTATGAGCATCAGGGCCGGTCTCTGTGCCGGAGGCCTGGCGCTGTTGCTAGCCCCCAGCTAGGCTGTCCCCTCCAATCGTACTCAAACCCGAGTATCTATTTTCCAGGTGTACGGTCACAGGGGTACTCTCTAGCCCCTGCCTCTGCCCCTTGCCCTTCCTTTTTTTTTTTTTTTTTTTTTTTTTTCAATTTTTTTATTATAGAAACAGAGTAATTACAAAATACACTCTGTACAGCGATAAAAACTATATAATATTAATGATAAATTGATACTGTTTATATTATTTATAATATTATATCAATATACATATCAAGGTTATTTATTTTGTATAATTGGGAGTGTGTATAGTATCTACCTCTATTAGAATATACTCATACTACTCATAATATCCATATTTCCTCTGATTTCAAAATACAAGTCCCCCATGTTATAATTGTATAATACATAATATTAACCGAACTTCTATAATATTCATTATATTTTCATAATAATAAGAGTGTTTGTATTATTATTGACTTTATATTTCTAAATTATTATATAGTTGAAACTACTCAATTTTATGTAATTAAAAATACAGGACATCAATAATATTTTCATACAAGTAATGATATCTATATTCGCATTAATATTAAAAATTAATATAATGTGTTTCTATACTTTTTTTTCTAATTAAGGATAGAAAAAATAAAGAATAGAAAATAGAAAAGAGAGTTTTGAAGTTTGATGGAGATTG
The DNA here is from genome assembly GCA_035221665.1 of Okamejei kenojei. Lineage (NCBI taxonomy): Eukaryota > Metazoa > Chordata > Chondrichthyes > Rajiformes > Rajidae > Okamejei > Okamejei kenojei. Next base: position 6,903,710 of record CM069170.1, on the reverse strand, counting down.
AATATTATTCATTAATTCGTCCTTGGAGATATATTCATGATTTATTATATATGTTTCTTCATCCATTCAGATATTCAGGCCTCAGTCAAGTATTCGCGCCGAACCGTTATGACCCTGTAAATATTTAATATATGGAGACCAAATCTCTCTGAAGAGATCTAACTATCCATAAGGACAAGCCTCATCTCTCCAAATGAAGTGTCTCCGACATTTTCTGTATTCCACATTTTAATTGTTGGGGATGCAGGGCCTTTCCAAAATTTTAGTATTAATTTTTTCCCAATTTATTTAGACTATAATCGATAAAAATTCTTTGGTTCATTGTAACTAGTTGGTCCGTTTCAGGTATTCCAAGTATTATTAACTTTGGATCAGAAATCATAGTAATATTAATAACATTCGAAATTATCTTAAAATATTTTGTTCCAATATTCTACAATCTTTATACAATTAGTGAATGAATGTGACAAATTTTGCTTCTGAGATTTGACATTTATCACATATAGGCGATAATTTTGGAAATATATTATGTAATTTAAATTTGGAATAATGTAGTCTATGTAGAATTTTAAACTGTATAAGAACATGTTTAGCAATTTAACGAACAATGATGTATGTGTTGTAAGCTTTCGTCCCATATTTCTGAGCTTATTATTTGACCTAATTTATTTTCCCAAATCTGTCTATGTATTTCCGTTGATGGGATATCACTTTCCAATAAAATATTATAAATATATGATATCATTTTTTCTGTATTTGGATGTTTATTCAAGCATTCATCTAAAAATTTCAGTCTTTCTATTTCTAAGTTCTTGTGTATTTGCAGAGATATAGTTTCTGATTTGTAAATATCTAAAAATATTCATTGTTTTGTAGTCCATAAGTTTGTTGTAACTCTTGAAATGAAAGAAAAGAGCTTTCCTTATAAAGATCCCCTATGTTTAAAATTCCTTTATTTTTCCATTGTAAAAAAGCCTTATCCATCGTTGAAGGTTTAAACGTAAAATTATTGGCAATGGTAAGACCTAACGGTATAGATTTTAATTTTAATGTTTTCTTTATTTGTTTCCAAATGCGGATTCCGTTTTCTATTATCGGGTTTTCACTATAAATTTTACTTAGTCACGTTAGTATTAGCAAATATTATAGAACTAATTTCAAATGGAGAACAATCTTCTTTTTCCATTTTTAACCAGTTTGGTTTATTATCTATTTCTTCTAGCCAAAAATTCATGTTTTTGATATTTAACTGCCCAATAATAAAACATAAAATTTGGTAATGCTAATCCCCCATTTATTTTAGCTTTACATAAGTGTTTTTTTATTTATTCTGTGGTTCTTATAATCCCAAATAAAGTTAGTAACTAGGGAGTCTAATTTTTTTTTAAAAAAATTTTAGGGAGATATATCGGTATTAATTGAAATAAATATAATAATTGTGGGAGAAAAAATCATTTTTATCGCGTTGATTTTACCTAACATTGAAATAGGTAAACTTTTCCAGTATAAAAATATTCTTATTTAATTTGTTCAGTAATAACGGGAAGTTAGATTTAAATAAAGAATCAAATCTTTTTGTAATGAAAATGCCAAGATATTTAATATTTTCATTTGTTATCTTGAAAGGAAACTGTTGTAATATCTGTAAATTATTCATCGTTATTGGCATAAGTTCACTTTTATTCCAATTGATACTGTATCCTGAGATTAATCCAAATTCCGTTATTAGTTTTAACAAATTTCGGATACTTATTTCCGGTTCAGTGATATAAAGTAATACATCGTCCGCATATAAGGAGATTTTATTCTTAGTATCTTTAGTATCATATCCATGTATTTCCGGATGTAATCTCACCCTTTGGGCGAGAGGTTCTATTGCTAACGCGAACAATAAAGGTGATAGAGGGACAGCCTTGTCTACAACCTCGAGATAAACTAAATTTAGTAGATAACATACGGTTTGTTGTTATTCTAGCTGTTGGGTTTGCATATAACAATTTAATCCAAGTAGTAAACTTCTCACCGAGCTTGAAAGCTTCCATCACCGAAAATAGATAAGGCCATTCCACTTGGTCAAAAGCTTTTTTCTGCATCAGCGAGATAACTACTAAATCTTTTTTATCACTTCTTTTCGAATATATAATATTAAATAAACCGTCTTAGATTATATGAGGAATATCTTTTAGATATAAATCCTGTTTGATCGGGATGAATTAATTCATTGACAACTGTACTTAATCTTTGTGCTAATATTTTTGTAAAATCTTTTGATCCGTATTTAATAGAGCTATTGCTCTATATGATCCTGGTTCATCCAAGTCTTTATTTATTTTAGGTATAAGTGTTATAATAGACTCGTTCAGCGTATCTGGTAATTTCTGTTGTGTATATATCTGTTCATATAATGATTTCAAATATGGGACCATATGATCATGAAAAATTTTATAAAATTCCGAGCCAATACCATCCGGGTCCCGGTGTTTTACCATTTTTTAATGATCTAATAGATTCTTGGATTTCTTTTATTGAAATATCAGCATTTAATAGTTCTTTATTTTGTAAATCCAAACCTTTTAAGTTACATATTTTTAAAAAGGCATCTATTTCTGTTTTATTTACTGTCGCTTTAGCAGTATATAGATTTTTATAATATTGCATAAATCTTTCATTAATATCTTTAGGTTGTATTAATAAATCACCATTTTGTGATTTAATCCTATGTATAATTTTTTCAGCTTCAATTTTCCTTAATTGTCGAGCTAATAATTTTTGGGGTTTGTCTCCAAATTCAAACTGTAATTGTTTAGTATGTTGATAAAATTTTAAAACTTGATCAGTATATATTTTATTTAATTTATATTTCAATGCTACAATTTTATTATGTATTATTATATCTGGTTTTATTGCATTCTGTATATCTAATTGTTTAATCTCCCTTTCCAAGTCCTGTTGTTCCTTCCGAATCTTTTTATTATGGAATGCTTGTGAAGAAATCATAATTCCTCGAAGATATGCTTTAAATGTTTCCATAATAAAGAGCGAGATATTTCTGGTTGATCATTTATTTCAAAAAAAAATCTTAATTTGAGTTTATAATATATTCCTGAGTGGTTTTATTTTTTTAAATTTGTGGATTAAGTTTCCATTGTCCACAATTTTCTGTTTTACCATTTATTTTAATTTTAAATGTTAATGGTGCATGATCTGAGATTATATTATTATGATATTTGGGTTCGTAAGTAAGTGAGATAAGCTTTGCATCTACCAGAAAATAATCTATTCTTGAGTAAGTTTTATGTACTGGTGAGTAAAAAGAGTATTCTCGACCAGTAGGGTTTTCTATTCTCCAAACATCTTTAATATTAGTCGTTTGAATATATGCATTTAATAAATCACTAGAATGTGATTTATTTTTTCTTTGTTTTGAAGATCTGTCTAGGTAAGGGTCTAATGTACAATTAAAATCCTCCTCCAATTATCAAATTATAATGTGTTTAATTCCGGAATATTGTTAAGTACTTTCTTAAAAAACAAAGGGCTATCAAAATTTGGTCCATATATATTAACGAAAATCATTTTTTCTGTGTTTATTTCTCCTATCACAATAATGTATCTGCCATCTTTATCAGATATAGTTGATGTATGCCTTAAATAAAGTACCTTTACGAAATAATATTGCTACACCTCTTGATTTATGCGTAAAAAGAAGAATGATATATTTTTTGTCTATCCATTTAGCTTTCAACCTGTTTTCAGCGTCTTTTTTTAAGTGGGTTTCTTGAATATAAATTACATCAGCTTTAATTGCCTTTAAATGTGTCAATATTTTTCCTCTCTTTATTGGTTCATTAATAGCTTTAACGTTCCAACTGCAAAATGTTAATCCCTCATTCCCGTATTTCTTTTTAAGTCTTGCATTTTAAGTTTGTGGGAATCTGCAATAGAGTCTAAGGGTCCAGCGCAGTAGACCTAACCTTACACCCGAACACCGAATAGATGAATTTTAAATCTCTTTTATATACCTCACGAATATATCTCCATTGGTCCAATGTGTAACTCCATTCAAACTGAAAAATACAATAGATATAAAAGGATAGTAAAGAATAGTTAAAGAAATTAATAGTTTGTGTAAAGAAGGAAAAAAACTACAAATAAAGTATTTGTAGTTTGTGTTAGCCATATTAACTTGGCTATCCATCTAAGGACTTCCGGCAATTGTTGTTATTAAACTTGGCCAGCTCCTAGATTTGAGGAATTATTATTCCATCAATATATTTTAACTGGGGTGTAATATTAAAGGAATGAAAAAAGTGGTGGTAGTCGTCATATAAGGGTATCTATATCTAAAATTAACTTAGAAATCTAAGCAGTATTAAACATAAGAAATATTAATTTAAAGTACAAAATAAAAAATTATAATTAGAAAAAAAAAGGATCTCCAAATGAGATCCATAGCTAAATTTAACTCCATTCATTAACGAGACATTAGTTTATTAATTATTAGTGATATTAATTAGCAAAAGTGAGCAATCTTGATTAATAATAATCATAGTGATAATAAAACCGCGTTGTGATTTTTAATATGTGTGTTATTTGTTTATATTAGTTATATGTTAAGACTAATTGTCAGTATCCAGAAAACGTCTTCCAATCCAGTTTTTTCCTCTTCATTCCGTACGGCATTGTCCATTACTTCCATTACTTCTAGTCCCATATTATCATATGAAATCTCACGAATGTTGAGTGTCCGTATTGGGTCTCTAAAAGTAGAAAAAGTCAGTATGTTTGCTTGTAGATACTTTTCAAGACTCGAGCTGCTTTGCGAAAGCTATATTTTCCAGGTGTACGGTCACAGGGGTACTCTCTAGCCCCTGCCTCTGCCCCTTGCCCTTCCTAACTGTGACCCACTTGTCTGCCTCCTGTGGTTTGGGAGTGACTACCTCCCAGTAGCTCCTCTCTATTACCTCCTCACTCTCCCTGACCAGACGGAGGTCATCAAGCTGCTGCTCCATGTTCCTAACACAGTTCTTTAGGAGCTCCATCTCGACACACCTGGCGCAGATGTGGACGTCTGGAGGGCTATCAGATTCCCTGACCTCCCACATCTGACATCCAGAACAGTACGCTGCCCTGGCCTTCATACTCCCCCCTTACACAGGATACAATATCAACACAATATAAAGTACACAACAAACTGCTGGAATCTGACTGTAAATCAGCTGTTTACCCTGGTCCACTTCCACCAATCAGCTGCTTACCCTAGTCCACTTCCCACCAATCAGCGGCTTCCTCAAAAAAACCCACTTCTCCAAATGGAACGTTATGGATTTAGGTAAAAACAAGCCCCACACTTGATTTTAAAGCTTACCGGTCGGGTGTCGCTCCTCCCCCTCCTTCTCTTCCAATGGCTCCTGTGGGCCTCTGAAAAAAACAAGCCCCGCGCTTGATTTTTAAACCTTACCGGCCGGGTGTCGCTCCTCCCCCTCCTTCTCTTCCAACGGCTCCTGTGGGCCTCACCTTTTTAATAGTCACCTTTTTATTTTTTGTACTTTTTACTAATGGATTATGAATACTTTGGGAACTTAAAATGTTTTCCACCCCCCAATAAAATATAGTTATGGAAATTTCATCTTAAAGAGAGCATGGAGCTAGTTGAGTTTTTTTTATTTTTCAAAAGCTGTAGACTTCCTGTAAAAGCTACGGATGTCTGTAGATGGCTAGCCATGTTAGTATGGCTATCACTAACTGCACTACTTATAGATGTAGTTTTTTCTCTCTTTTTTCACTTTACTAACCGCTTAATCTATCACTTTTTTAATATAATACTTTATTATAATTTTAAGTTTGAATGGAATCATAAGTTTTATCAAAGGAGATATGTACGTGAGAACAGGGGCGGAAAACCTGGGGGGGGCAAAGGGGACACGTCCCCTCCCTGTTTTGAGAGGTGGGGGACATCCCCCCCAAGTTTTTGTGATCCGTATTTTAAAATCTCTGCTTTCTGCGAGACAGTGGAGGTGGGACTGCCGATTGGACAAGAGAGACGTCGGTCAGCAGGCAATGGGGGCGGGACATGATGTGGGTGAGTGTGCGCATGTGCATGTGGGTAAGTGCGCGCATGCGCGCGCGACCGCCAAAAATTTGTGTCCCCTGTCCCCTCCATGTTTTTATAGCGAGTTCCGCTCTTGCGCGAGAAAGACCAACGAGATTTAAAATTAATCTATCTGATGATCGGGTGTAATGTCGGGCTTGTTGAGCTGAACCATCTGCTCTTTTACAGACCACCTTAAACAAAAGATGCAAGATTTGAAAATGAAGATTGGGGTTGAAGGAATAACATTTTGTACTTGGAACGTTAAGGGTATTAACGAACCAATCAAGAGAGGTAAAGTATTAGCATATGTAAAAGCACTTAAAACAGATGTAACATTCCTTCAGGAAACTCTCCTTAAAAAGGATGCAGAGCATAGATCGAAAGCTAAATGGATTGCTAAAACGTATAATTCTTCGTTTACACATAAATCCAGAGGTGTCGCAATATTAATCCATAAAAGGATACCTTTTAAACATATATCAACTATAACAGACAGTGATGGTAGATATATTGTATTAATAGATGAATTATATGCACAAAAAGTGACTCTCATTAATGTTTATGGACCAAATTTTGATAGTCCCTTGTTTTTTAAGAAAATATTTAATATAATTCCGGAATTAATACAACACAATTTAATAATTGGAGGAGGCTTAAATTGTACATTAGACTCCTATTTGGACAGATCATCAAGACAACGGAAAATAAAATCGCAGTCAAGTGACTTATTAAATGCATATATAGATACTAGTAATATTAAGGATGTCTGCGGAATAGAAAACCCAACCGGACGAGAATATTCATTTTATTCATCGGTACATAAAACATATTGAGGAATAGATAATTTGTTGGTGGATTCCAAGCTTATTCCATTTACTTACAACTCGAAATATCACAATATAATCTCGGACCATGCTCCCTTAACATTTATGATTAAATTAAATGGAAGGACAGAGAAACTAGACGGGGGAAAAAACAATTCGTAAGATTAGATCAGAAACAGGAGAAACCACTAGTACAATCCACTCGGTAATTTCATTGAATTTGCGTGACCTGGTGTCTGCCACCGTATTGATCTGCCTGGCAAGTAGACGGCTGAAATCCAAATATTATTTTTTATGCACCAGTGCCAAATAGTGTTAGCCAATCCATCACATGATTTCGACTTGATTCCACCCATGTGATTGACATACGCCACTGCCGTGGTGTTGTCAATCTGCAACTGAACATGTAAGTGATGCTTTTTATAATTTTTTTTTATTTTTTTTTTTGTTAGAAGTACGTACAGTGATGTGGTACCTCAGTACCTAATACATACATACACATTACCATTATTGTACAACTTTGTGTTTTTAATTTAATAATAAAAGAACAGTGAAAGAAAAAGGGAAATAAAGAGTGTCGAAATAGATAGACAAGCGAGTTGAAACAGATAGCGAAAGAGATAGAGAGCAGGGATTAAAAGATAAGAAGTTTGGGAGAAAAAGAGAAAGTAAAGAGAAAAGAATTAGGAGAGATATACCTATTTCGTATCTTTACCCATCCGTCACCCGGTTCTGAGCCATTTAATTTATACGATTGTGTTATATCCTTGCAAAAATCCTTGCAAAAAGTCGATAAAAGGAGACCAAGTCTTTAAGAATTGGTCTACTTTGCCTAGTAGGAGGAATCTCATTTCTTCAAGATGTAGCGTTTCCGACATATTTGAAATCCACATTTTGAAAGTTGGCGTGGTTGCGTTTTTCCAGAATTTGAGTATAAGTTTTTTTGCTGTTATTAAACCGTAATTAAGAAGAGTTTCTTGGAACGTAGTAATTTACTTCCCTCTGCCATTGATCCAAAGATAATCAGTTCTGTATTGGGGTTCAATTTTGTGTTAAATAGTTTTGTAAAAGTTCCAAAGATTTCATTCCAAAATGTATACAGTTTTGTGCAAGAGACAAAGGAATGTGCTATAGTGGCATTTTGAGTTAGACATTTATTACAAATGGGGGAAACATTTGGAAATATTTTATTCAGTCTAGTTTTCTAGTAATATAATCTGTGTAAAATTTTAAATTGAACTAGGTTATGTCTTACATTAATCGAACATTTCTGTACATATAATAGATTTTTTTCCCAATTGTCGTTCGGAAATTTTATCAATAACTCTTGTTCCCAGTCCCTTCTAATTGCCTCTGTCATTGGTGTTTCTATATTTAAAATTATATTCTATAAATATGATATTACATTGCCTGATTCTGCCTTACTATTCATTTTACTTCGGAGTCACGTGAGTGACTACTTGAATAGAAGCCCGTACAGCCGTTGGTGCGTCATGACGTCAGACGCTGGTGCAGTCGGCCGGTTGGAGCAGCAGCGCTCCTCCGAGCGGTAAGTTTAAACGGGTTACACGAAAAGCTGGAGAATTTAGCGGGTGCAGCAGCATCTAAGGAGCGAAGGAGATGGGCGACGTTTCGGGTCGAGACCCTTCTTCAGACTTCACCCTCGATTCTCCAGCATCTGCAGTTCTTCGTTAACAAGTTAAACGGAGGTAAGGTTTTTTGAAAAATTTTACCACAGGTCATTTTCTGCGACGGTTGGGAGTTTTGGTAGATATGTTGCAGAAAGTGAAGAAGGTGTCGGCGAGGCGCTCTGGGGGTAGAAAGGAGAGTGACCAGGAGAGTGTTGAGGATGGAGGCCCGTCTGGTACACCTGGTCCGGTGCTGGCTACACAGCCAGTGGTTGCGGACCCACTGCCGGGGGCAGTGGAGGCTTGTCAGTAGGGCGGAAGGCCACTGGCAAGTCTCTGTGGCCCGTAGATGAGTCGGGCCTGGAGGTTATACCCTCCATAGGAGAGTCCGTTTGCTCACGGCTCTCCCACGTCGAGATTCTATTACAAAAGAAATGCTCGACAGGGACCAGCTCCGTGAGGAGGAGTGGTGCCCAAGCCAGGCTGAATGGAGAGCTTGTGCTAGCAGCACCTGTTTTCAGGGCTGCAGAACTATCCTGCCTGTGAGGAGGATGTTCCAGCTCCGTGAGGAGGAGTGGTGCCCAAGCCAGGCTGATGGAGAGCTTGTGCTTAGCAGCACCTGTTTCAGGGGGCTGCAGAACTATCCTGCCTGTGAGGAGGATGTTCAAGCTCCTTGAGGAGGAGTGGTGCCCAAGCCAGGCTGATGGAGAGCTTGTGCTAGCAGCACCTGTTTCAGGGCTGCAGAAACTATCCTGCCTGTGAGGAGGATGTTCTATCAGGGCGTTTGCTGCGACACTGATTCTATGCTGGGGGAAGAGAGCAGTAAAGGTGTTCGGTTGGAGGTAATTCCGAACATTGCTGGGAAGTTTGCTGAGTGTAGAGAGGCAGGAAAGGCAATTGATGTAGAATTGGCCAAAGCCATTCAGTATATGCTCTCCCATCGGTTACAGGAGCTAGCTATGGATGAAGTAGCAAAAAACTATAAAGCTCTGTTAATGTGATCTCCTGAAGGTACCGGTGGTTAATCACCAAATTTGCATAGATGGGTTTGCCTGCTAGAGGGCCCAGGAGATGAAGTTTTAAAAAAGTGCTTAAACTGTTGTAAGCAGGTATTACAGCTGTGGTGAAAAGTTATTGATACAAATGATATGGGTTGAAGCACACCAGGATGAACTGGGACTCCTTTGTAATGCATTTTGAAATTAATAATATCGGGGGGGCCCGCTATTAGGCCAGTGCTAACCCGAATTTGGCGAGTTGTGCAAACCGACCAGTGTACCACCACGAAATCTGTTGTTTGGTGGTAACCTTGCAAAAAGGGTCAAAGACTGTTATGAGGTTGTTATAACCATGGCCCTCATTAAGCCAGCTGGAAGCAAGGCAAAAAAGGTTCTCTACAAGAAGTCGAGGACAACAAGGCCGCAAGGAAAGATGCTGGTAAGGAATATAACATTGACAGACGATGAATTAACTGATGTTTCTGTTCAAATTGGGAAGGTTAAAATTGTTCTCAACAATGGCAGCAGTTGACATCAGATTTGTTCATACTTTAGTGTATTGAAGGGGTGCAAAATTGGATTTTACTATAAGGACAGTCTACCTAATCAACATTTTCCTAGTCGTAAACTTATTTTTCAGATGAGGAAAATGTGCTTATTCAAGCAGAGATTCAGTCGTTACATAAGAAGGGGTAATTGAGCCTTCTGTCTATCAAAGTCAACAATTTCTGTCAAGTATATTTCCCAGATCTAAAAAGACTGGGGGATGTAGAATTATTCTGGATTTATCGAATTTGAACAAATTTGTTTGTTATAGGCATTTCAAAATGGAGACCTTTACCACGGGCAAACATCTAGTGTCCAAAGGGTATTATATGGCAACCATTGATTTAAAGAATGCGTATTACGCAGTGTCTATTCATGGTGATGATAGAAGATATTTGAAATTTATTTGGATGACTGAGCTGTGGCAATTCAGGACATTGCCGAATGGATTAACTTCAGCTCCTAGATTATTTACTAAATTAGTAAACCTGTGTTAGCATTACTTAGAGCTCAGGGGCATGTGGTAATGGCCTATTTAGATGATATTCTGATTGTTGGAAAGACTCATGCTGAAACTTAATCATCAGTTTCAGTTGTTAAAATCACTTTTGAACAAATGGGATTTGTTATTCACACCAGATAAAATCTAAATTATCACCAGTCCAAATTATTGATTATACTGGGATTTACCATTAATTCCAATCACATGTTGGTAACTTTGCCCAGGGATAAATTGAATCAGTTAATTGAGGACTGTAGTTAATCTCGTTGGAGAACAACGGCCTTCGATTAGACAAGTAGCCAGTTTTATTGGAAGTTGTTGCAGCCTTTCCAGCTGTGCAGTATGGTCCTCTGCATTATCAACAATTACAACCATCAAAGGAACAGCACTGAGAATACAAAGGGGCCAATTTTTGATAGGCCTATGCAGTTTGTCAGCTGGGGCGATTGCTGGACATACAATGGTGGATAGTACATGTTTCAAAAATTTTAAGGAAGGTTTTGGTGGAATCACCGTCACTGATATTACAGACTTGATGTAAGTGCACTGGGTTGGGGTGCAACAGATATGTCCTTCTAGTTGTGGAGGCAGATGGAATGTGGATGAGACATCGCTTCCTCATCATTAAGAGGGATTAATTATTTAGAGTTGTTGGGCACCTGGTATGGGCTCAAAGCTTATTGTCTCTACAAGGAGGGATCTGCATGTGCAGGTCAGATTGACAACACACAGCAGTGGCATATGTAAACCACATGGGTGGAGTTAAGTCACAGTCTTGCGATAGACTGGCTAACCAGATTTGGAGCTGGTGTATTGACCAAAATATCTGGCTTTCAGCACTTTATTTGCCAGGAAGAGGTCACGTCAGTTTAATGACAACATTGAATGGATGTTAAATCAGGATGTATTTAACCAAATGATTGATCAGTATGCATTGCCAGATATTGACTTGTTTGCATCTCGATTAAATCATCAGTTACCTAGATATGTTTCATGGTAACCAGATGCTGGGCAGTAGCAAGTGGATGCATTTTCGCTGCATTGGGGGAGGAATGTTTGTGTATGTATTTCCTTCATTCTGTCTCATCAGCAGATGTTTGCAAAAGATCAAGGAGGACTCCGCTTCAGGGGTATTGGTAGTGCCAGATTGGCCTACACGAGCATGGTTTCCCATTGTATTACAAATGGCTAGGGAGCCTTACATGCTTATGCCCAAGAATAAAAATCTACTGGTAAATCCAGTCACTGGGGATAACATCCTTTATAGGATCGTATTGATCTGTTAATTTGCAGATTTTAAGGAGGCCATACCTGGGGAGAGGACTGTCTCATCGGACGGTGGATGTTCTCACGTCGGCCTGCAGGGATAGTACACAGCAGCAATATATCACCTTATATAAGGAAGTGGGAGCAATTCTGCTACAGCAGGATATTGTATATCACACGCAGGGATCACGGATGTATTTCTCTGCCACAGAGGGTAGTTGAGGCCGTTCATTGGCTATATTTAAGAGTGAGTTGGATGTGGCCTTGTGGCTAAGGGGATCAGAGGGTATGGAGAGAAGGCAGGTACGGGATACTGAGTTGGATGATCAGCCATGATCATATTGAATGGCGGTGCAGCTCGAAGGGCTGACTGGCCTACTCCTGCACCTAAGTTCTATGTTTTCTATGTTTCTATGTATCTATGTATTGGAGTTTTTGTCAACTCTTTATTTTGACCAAAAATTAAGTTACAGTGCAATTAATTCAGCCAGAAGTGCTCTGTCTTCTTATTTACCTATGAATGCAGAATTGCATACAGTAGGGACACATCCGTTAGTTCACGGTTCATGAAGGAGTTTTCAATTCTAATCCTCCTAAAACCTGGTATGCCAGTATTTGGAATGTGAGTGAGGTTCTTATGCTTCTTCGCCAGTGGGCTACGGTTACAAGCCTATCTATAGCCAAATTAACTATGAAGGTGGTCATGCTTATGGTGTTGGTTTCAGCCCAATGTGACAAACATTGCAAAAGCTACGGCTAGATAGAATGCATGTGTCGGCTGATGCCATTATTTTTATGTCTATGATTTGCTTAAACATAATAAGAGGCATGACAGGATGTAAGATTGTGTTTTCAGCATACCCCGCAGATGATCGCTTCTGTATAGTCTCACATTTATCTCGTTACATTGAGATTACTAAACCTCTGAGAGGAACAGAGTTGGCTTTGTTTATTAGTCCCCCACAAAAAACCACACCCCAGTAAGGTGTCTGGTGTGCAAACGATTTCAAGGTCCTCGCGGCCGCAGGATGGTCCAGTGAGCTAACTTTTCAGAGGTTTATCACAAGCCGATTTCAAGGCTCGGTGTGTTTGCTGATTCTGGTGTCAGTACTGTTACACTTTTCCCTGAGTTAGAGGGTTTGTTATGAGATTTGTTTGTAAATAAACTGTTTATTTTCATTTAAACAAATGTATTACTGATGCATGATTGATTGTTAACGACATTTGATCATCCAGCAGTTTGAACGTCGGATTTGAGTCATGCGGCGTGAATTCACAGTGCTTTGAAGTCTTCAACGTAGTCACTCACCGTGATCTCCGAAGTAAAATGGTAAGATTAAACGAGAACTTACCAGTTTGAAGTTTGATCTTTATTTTATGAGGAGTCGAGTTGAGGGGACTACGTGCCCTCCGCTCCCACCCTCATAGATCTCATCTGGTAGTTCTAGTTTTATCATCTTACCGTTATATTCGGTCATTGTTTAGCTGTGAATTCATTGCGCTGCTTGAAGATTGACGCACCAACGGCTATACGGGCTTCTATTCACGTAGTCCCTCAAACTCGACTCCTCATAAAATAAAGATCAAACTTCACAACTGGTAAGTTCTCGTTTAATCTTACCATTCTTCCTCTAATAAATCTGAGGTTAGAGTTTGATATCCTTGTATATATTTTTTCAAATAATCTTGAATTTGAAGATATTTAAAATATTGTTTACTTTTCAAAGTATATTTTAGTTGTAATTGTTGGAATGATAAAAGTGTTCCCAATATGTAAGTGATGCTTAGTGGTACAATAAGCTTTGAGCCCATAGAACGCTCCTAACAGTTCTAAATAATTTATTCCATGTGATTGGAGAATCTGTGCCTGATGCATATCCCATCTGCCTCCACAACTAGATCTGGTATCAGTAGCACCCCAACCTAGGGCACTGACATCAGTCTGTAATTAAAGTGATGGTGCTTTTGTCAAAATTGTGCCATAACAATTTAATGTTTCTAATCCACCACTGTATCTCTACGATGGCTTCAGGTGTACTGCTCTCGGCAGTTGTAAATGGTTTGGCGCATGTATTCTCAGGCTGTATCTTTGTTCTCTGTAAATGCTGATCCTGCAAAGGACCATATTGGGCTGCTGGAAAGGGTGCTAATACAATTTACCAATTAAGCTCGCAACATGTTTATTGAAGGATGATTTTCCTTTTAAGAGTGTGATACAGCCTTCAATTAACATCTACTCTCTTGCCTTGGGGCAGAGTTTACAGACATGCGATTTGGTATCAACTGTGAAACCAAGATAGACTATCAATTATGTTATTCAGGCACCAATTTCAATTTAATGGGTGGACAATGAAACCTAGCCTCTGCACCATGAGTTGAACAGCTGACTGGATGAAAAACTCAGCTTTGTCAAAGGTTTTTCCAATGATTAGAATGTCATCCAAATAGGCCATGATTATATGGCATTGTGACCAGAATAACCAAGTACTGCTTTTAGCCAATTAGTACTAGGCGAGAGGGCTTAGGTTAATCCATTAGGTAGAGCTCGAAATTGCCACAATTCGCCCATCCAGTTAAATTTCAAATATCTGCGATAGTCTTTATGAACAGGCACTGAATAATACTCATCTTGGAGATCTATACATGCCATATAACCCCTCCTAGGAAAGCAGTTGCTTTGGCAGAGTAACAAAAGTTTCCTATTTTAAAATGTTGATACTGCACAAAACGGATTAAGTCCTGTTAAATCATATCATTCTACACCCACCATCCTTTTCTTTGGCCTAGGGAACACATTAGAACCGGATTGATGGGTTCTGATAGACTGTGTTCTCAATTACTCCCTTGAGGCATAATTTTGCTATTTCAACTTGGATCATCAAATTCTCTTTTTGTGAGAAGATGAGTGCCCGTTTCAGTTTGTGCTGGGTTGTGGTGGAAACAGGTTGGGAATAAATTCAATTTTAAAACCCTTGAATACTCTGCAGTACAAACACATTTGAGGTTATTTTACTTCGGAGTCACGTGAGTGATTACGTGAAGAACCCCGCCTGGCGCTGGAATGGCATGACGTCAACGCTGACGCAGAGCATGAGTGCAGAGGCAGCTCCTCGACAGCGGTAGGTACGGGCCCGCATGTAAGTGCAGAGGGGGAGAAAAAGGAAAAACACTTTCAGGGTCTAAAAAAACTCATGGTCTGGTATTGAACACCAGGATTTAAAACTAATTTAAAAGTAAAAAATAAGAAAAAGTTAAAATAAAAGGAAATACTTTATATGAAAAACAACGGAGTTTAAAAGAACGTCCTAAGGGGAGTGATCGGAACGGGAGATTACGGAGCCAGTTCCGATACCGATGGCCATCAAAATTACGCTAGGAAAACTTTTAGTCGCTCCACAAACTTTTGGCAAGGGGGGGTAGAAATTTTATAAAGTCAGAAAGGCCATAATTTAAAAAGTTCAATAAAAGGCCTTTTCAGACTAAAAAAGTTTTATGGCTTGGAAAAAATAATGGAAAAAAGATTCCAAAAAAATTAAATGAATAATAAAGAATTCAAGCCAAAAAGGGTTAAAAGGCCCAAAAATATTCCCTAACCTTACCCTAAGAGGGTTTCATATATTAATATATATCGGATGAAATATTGTGGGAATATCTACCTCAGATATGTTTGAAGGTAGTCTCCTTGAGGGAAAAATTCAGGAGTAACAAGGGCAGTAAAAATAAAATGGAGAACTGACCCTAAAAATGCACTGATAGTGGTGCTGGTCATGCAGTACCCACCATAGCACCAGTAATATATATTATAATAATATATAATATATATAGGTGTACTAGGTACGATACCTGAATGAATGAGTGAGGCCATGAAAAGTGAATATGGGAAAAAAAATATTATAATAATTGGTCTCACCAAAGCTGTTATGTGAAACAGCAGAATATGATAAAAACTTTTAAGTTTATAAAGATATCAACGGTGAATCCGTTTATGATATCCATGTCTCAATTATATGAGATATAAGGAAATACGATTTTAAACGTATTTCAAACTGGTGCATGGCATTTCCATTCAATGGAAAACAAATAAAATATTGTGCAATAACCAATACATTTGAAGTAAAAAAATTGCCATCAGTTTGTGGAGCTCAATGGGAAGAAATATATAATATTTGGGACCAAATCTGCACTCCTAGATTTGCAGATCAATACAAATCAGTTATGTTAAACTCGTGATTATTATGGAATAAAACCTGCCTTATGATTATTCAAAGTATTGATTACAAAAGAACAGACTATTGGTCTTTAAACTTTGGGGGGGGAAATTATGATCCAATATAAAGACTTGATAATGGATCAAAAATAAGGCAGAAGTATGATAAATAAACATAATCAAACATAGCCTTATCCGAACCCATATAATTGGGAAAAGAAGGCTTGAAGTACGTTGAAGAGGTGCAAACAACTGTTACAAAATAAATTCATGAAATCTCCGATTGTGGGGGGGGATTACAGGTGTATTATGATCATTAATTTAATATAACTAAGGACTACAAAAAATTGTAGAAAGGATTGGTTCACCTGTATAAGAAAACGTAAAAAATTGATTTTAGGTTTGCACCCAAAAGTAACTCCAATAAAGAAGGGGTACGTACATATATATATTATAAATTACCTCAGTGTACAGATGTGATGGTATAAACCATACAAAACATCATTTTATATACACTTTCACAGTGTAAGAACATTTTATTAAAATGGAACATCTTCAACATTGAAATACAGTTGTTATTAACAAAGTGTTAATCAAATATTACAGGTGCTTGAAATTAATTAAAATGGGTCAAGTGGTGCAAGTTAAAACATTGTCTAAATAATAAATCCAGTTTAAGGCTGTTAAACAGAATACTGGAAGAACAATTGCACTGAGAAAAGATCAGCACTTGCACTAATGAGGACATGGTCATGGTTTATCTTGATCACATTTAAATTAGAGTCAGCTGCAAATTAGTGCTGCAATTACAAGCCTGTTGAAAGCAAGGACTTGACCCATCACATAAAGCCTATGTTTTAGGCATTCATAAACATTCATAAATTACTATTCTGGATTTAGGAGTAAATCAATCACCATAAGAGGGGGAAAATTGTTCCATGATACAAATATGTCTTATTGCTTTGTTGACATACTTTGTCCCTCCATTAGAAAAGGAGCCTAGGTAAGAGTAAATAAAGCTCCAAAAGAAGGAATACAGAAGCTTATAAGAATATGTATGCCTTTGTGAGAGGCTTATGCAAATACCAAAATGATACATTATCATTATTAAAGTAATGGATTAAAAAAAAATATTGGGTAAGATAAAAATATTATCTATTCTTATAAAGATAATTGATATGTCTCTTTGTTGGGACTACAGACAATAATACAGGTAAATGCAAATGAATTGTCCTAAGAAATTCTCCAAACATTTGTATTAATTATTGAAGTATAAGGAATTATGGATTAAACATCGATTGTTCTATTATGGAAGTGTCCATGTCATATCAAGTTGAACAATACCACGGCTGTGGCATATATTAAATCACATAAGATAAGTAAAATAATAAGCATGTGATTATCTGAGTAAACAGATGTGGCATATTCTAAAATGTTTTTAGTCCAGCTGTTTATCTCTAAGAAAGAGAAAATGTTATCACAGACAACACATTAAGGGGGGGAAAATACATTGTCATTAATATGGATTACTTACGATTAATCTGGTTGTATACAGATTAAATCACCAATCTTTCAAATGTTCTCATGGGTAAACCAAGAACAGGAAAGGTGGATGCTTTTCTCTCAATTATATGAGGGAAAATGTTCTTTTATGTTCCTCATTTTTGTCTGATTGATGAAAATATAGCAAGACACTGCCAGAGGCATTTTGGTGGTCTAAAACGGATCCTTCATGGTTTTCATAAATATTGAGTGATGTTGAAACACTTGTGATGATTCATAGTTGCAGTAATTTATTGTTGTACAAAGGCATCCATGATATGAAAATATGAATTGACTATCTGCAGGTTGATCAGACCATTACAATAGCTTGATGGTCAAAGAAGTCTATGAATGTTTAACTAATATAACAACATAACAATAAAATAATTATGTATAAAGAAGTGTTATACCTGCAATTTGCAGAAATAAGTTTAAAAAAAAACAATATTTTATAAGAAATTGGAAGTCTGTGTATACAGTAAAGTTATTTGTCATATTAGATATATGTGAGTTCTTGTGGATTGCATTTTTTCTGAGTATCTAATTGATAGAGCCAATAATAGGCTCAGAGTGTTTATCGTCCTATTTACGGACAATATACTAACCAAGAAGTTATCGGGTTCATTCGTAAAATCCCGATATGAAAAGGGATTATATATGTAGATATAAATATAGATATATAAATATAGAGATATAGATATATATATAATCTGTCCAAAATTGCAATACATAAGTCTGGAGATCAATATAGTCCTGAATTGCCTTAGGCAAAGGACTCCAATTCTATCAATGATTCAAAAAAGTTAACATTGAAAGTAAATAATGCTGATGACTTTAGTATCAAGATAATAGTGCAAACATTGCAAATAGTTTACGTTATAATTGTATGTGGATACAGATTACATTATCCTATATGTTTATGAATTTACCAAACAAAGCAGACCAAGAGGAGCTGAAACCAAGGTAAACCTATAACATATCCTGTCGGCCTTAAGTTGTGTGTGTGTGTGTGAACATTGATGAAATATGTTGAAGTAAGTAAGAGTCTCTGTGGTGATGAGACAGCACTACTTATTACAACACACAAAAAACCACATTAGGTTTCAGTAAAACTGATGGTTCTAGAGAAATGTATTCTAGATGGTTAAACATTGAATAACACTCAGTGGAACTAGACACTGAAATGTGGAAAACTCACTCGTTAAGGAGGTAGATACATTCACAGGAATGGCACAGGATGAGCCGCTCGAGCAAAGATGCAAGGCCACAGGAGGGTGTATAAATAAATATTAAATTAAATGGAATCAGTCATTGTGTCACGATTGGACATGGAGTGTTGGGTTCTCTATAATTGTTGCTCTGTTCATACCATCAAATTATATATATTAATTGATATTTTGTGATAAACTTGCCTTTCAATGGAAAGGGCATTACTTTTATTCTTTTATAATGTGAAATAATTTTATCACATAACTTGAGGAAATGTTTGGAGGAAAAAATGTGTTATTTTGCTCATTACTGTGTTGAATGAACCAGAGTGTCGTATGGAAGGAGTCTACGACATAAAAAACACAGAAAGCTTCAAATCTTCACGTAGTCACTCACGTGACTCCGAAGTAAAAATAGTAAGATTAAACGAGAACTTACCAGTTTGAAGCTTGATCGTTATTTTTATGAGGAGTAACAATGAGGGATTACGTGCTCTCCACTCCCCACCCTCATAAAATAAATGATCATCTGGTAGTTCTAAATCTATGAGAAGCCTTACTATCTTACTCCGGCTATTATGTTCTGTGTTTTTCATGCCGCTGCTTTGAAGTATGCGTTCCAGCGCCAGGCGGGGTTCTTCACGTAATCCCTCATCGTTACTCCTAATAAAATAAAGATCAAACTTCAAACTGGTACGTTCTCGTTTAATCTTACTATTTTATACCATTCTCCCAGAAACCTGTGTAACCTTCCCCCAACTGGTAGGCAAGGCAATATGTTTCGACAAGAGCCAGTCCCACCTACCTCCATGGTTACCGGTGCTCTTTGCCTGGTCCTGGGTTGTAAAGGCATGTTTCCCCTTGCTCCTGCTGGGGAGCACCAGTTGCGGGCATTAAACGGTCGGCTTGGTCCTTGCCCAGCCCCGGTTTCCGCAAACCGCTTATAGGGGTATTGCCGTCGGAGAGTTCTGTTGGTCACTGGCGCCTTGATGAGTTTGACGGTCTTGGCTTCATCGCCCAGCTCCTTTACCCTTTGGGCCAGGTCTTCTCCAAATAATAGATTCAGCGGCTGGACAGTGCCAGGCTTGCATAAGGCAGCAAACCTTGGATTAATGGTGGGGCGGATGGTGCTCTTTCTGAGACAATTAATCTCAAAGTGCACATTGCACATTGCACATAAGAGCCAGGGCATCCTGCTGAACTTCAGTCAGGAGCCCACCATCCACCGACCTACCAAAAGCCGTTATTCCAGATGCCAAGAGCTTGATCACCTGCTGCAGTTTAATCTCCTGCGTTTCGATGCTTCCCCTATATGGCCCCAAATGGCATGATTAACTGTCGGCTCCTTCAGCAGGATACAGTTCTCGGGGATCTCATACTTTTTGGCAGTAGTGTCTGTAGCCTGCTCTTGGAGCTGGTGGGAAGCCAGGTAATTTATGCTGGCAGCCAGCTCCTGTCCAACCGGCTCGCCAGAGTCTGTAGGGACGGCAAACCTGGCCGCCAGGAATAGGACCTCTGGCGCTTGCAGCTCGTCCCGTGGGGCAGCCTCTACTGCTGACCCGTGTGATTCAGCGTCAGATCCCACCTGACCCGGTATACTTTCCTCGTCCTGGAGGAAAATACTTGGCAGCCCGGCAGGTGCTGCTGGCGCGGGCTCTTGGAGAAGCCGGCGTTCTGGATGGAGCATCCTCTCCAACAGGAGCTCCACCCTGGATACCCGTTCTGCAGTATCCATTTCTAGGGTTGAACCCTCTCGGCCGGACTCGTCTGAGTCTATCGGCCAGACAGACTTTTGGGTAGCCTTACGCCCCTCCGGCGTAGGCACAGTGTTCTCCGACACCAAGTCTGTGGTCGTTGGTTTGACAACCAACGACGCCGTTGATGAACTAGACGGCCACCCGCTACCCGCACTCCCGTGGGGTTGAGATATTGTCGGCACGGCTCGCCTCGCTGTTCCGGATTTGTTCATGTTTGTACTTGTCCTCCTGCAACAAGAATTACCAAACGCAGAGACCTCGGAGAAGTTAAACACTTACCTGAGGCTTTTTAAACTTACCGCTGGAGAAGCGCTGCTCCTCCCAGCCCGTCGCTACGCCGTGCGTCAGACGCATGCCGACCGGCGGGGTTCTTCACGGAATCACTCACGTGACTCCGAAGTAAAAAATATGTCTGTTGGTTTAGAAACCCTGGTTGTGAACAAATGAATTGCAGAGTAATTAAATGCTGTTCAGTTCTATCTCCACAATGGTGGGCACAATTAAAGCCCTGTCCCACGGTACGAGTTCATTCCAAGAGTTCTCCCGAGTTTGCCCTGATTCGAACTCGGAGTTTTGCAGTAATGGCCACTCGTCGGTACTCGGGGCTCTCGTGGACATTTTTCATCATGTTGAAAAATCTTCACGAGTCTTCCCGTGCTTACCTGCCGTTAGCGAGTCTTCCCGAGTACCTGCCGTTAGCGCTAAGAGACGTCCCCGAGCTCCGACGTACCCGCTACGTTCATTCTCCGTGCTTACCGCGGGTTTGATTTTTTTTAAACTCGGGAGAGCTCTTGGAACGAACTCGCACCATGGGACAGGGCTATTAGATTTCTGTATGTGTGGAAGGTAGGAATTAAAATAAATCGATGTTTGGATTAATGACTTAGTGCTTGGAGATTATGGCGATAGAAGCAGGAAATCTCTGAAGTTTGGTGATCCACTTCCAGTGGACTAAAGGAATTTGATGTGATAAATTATTTGGATGCAGGCACAGACTGAAACACCTCCAATAATCTATATTCTATTCTATGGGGAGAAGGCAGGAACGGGATACTGATTGTGGATGATCAACCATGATCACAGCGAATGGCTGTGCAGGCTCAAAGGGCCAAATAACCTACTCCTGCACCATGCAGGTAATTGTCATATGACATTGTCTTTTGTCTATAAAATGGAATTCAGAAAATGAAACAATGCACGGTTGCCCAGAGATGGTCTGTAATGTTCCGTTGTTGTGGTAGCATTAGGTCAGTTCAAGAACCTGATGGGACAGTAGCTTTTTTTGAACTGGGAGTGTGGGACGTTACACTTCCGTGTCTCTCCTGTCCGATGGTAACAGTGAGAAGACAGCACGGCCTACCCCATTTCAGCTATTAGTTTAGCAAACCTAACCTGAACAACTTGTTATTCTTAACATCTCTATATTCTGAGACCTTTCCTGTAAAAAATCTTTCAGGGGAAGTGTCGCAAATATCCGCAGAAACTAAAACGTAATCTGAGTGCCTTTGTAATCAATTCCCCTCGCAGTAGACGATAGCCTTCTTTGTGTTTTTATAATTTCTTGCGCTACCCTGTGTAAGTACATGACTATCAGGAGGATAAATTCAATCTGGAAATTGTCAGCTTGGGGAAAGATCATCAAATATTTTTAATATAGTGTGATATTTGGAGTATACACAGTTACTGTTTGGAAAATTGATGCAGGTATTGTAATTTTCTTTTCCACTTACCTTGTATAGTGCTGATAATTTACATAAGATGTTCACTCCTGTAAATCTGTATGAGTGTGGGAAGCCAAACGTTTCAGGACATTTTATAGTGGAGACTTGTGTGCACAAAATTACAGTTGTTTTCCAAGTGACTTTCATCACATGAGCAAAGAAACTAAAGGAATTTCACAAGCTCTTGGTTAGAAGCGATTTTAATTTTTTTTTTTAAATTAGAAGTAAATACAATAATGTGGTACCTACGTACCTGATGCATACAGACATATTACAATTCTTGTACAACTTCTTATTTTTAAGTTAATAATAGAAGAACAGTGATAGAAAGAAGAGACTAGAGAGTGTCGTAGGAAATGGTGATGGTGCTAGTTTGTGATACAATAAGAAAAGCCCGAAAAAGAGATAGATAGACAAGAGAGTAGAAATGAATAGCGAGAGAGACATAGAAACATAGAAATTAGGTGCAGGAGTAGGCCATTCGGCCCTTCGAGCCTGCACCGCCATTCAATATGATCATGGCTGATCATCCAACTCAGTATCCTGTACCTGCCTTCTCTCCATACCCCCTGATCCCCTTAGCCACAAGGGCCACATCCAACTCCCTCTTAAATATAGCCAATGAACTGGCCTCAACTACCCTCTGTGGCAGAGAGTTCCAGAGACTCACCACTCTCTGTGTGAAAAAAGTCTTTCTCATCTCGGTGTTAAAGGATTTCCCCCTTATCCTTAAGCTGTGACCCCTTGTCCTGGACTTCCCCAACATCGGGAACAATCTTCCTGCATCTAGCCTGTCCAACCCCTTAACAGCAGAGACAGAAAGAAGAAAGCAGAAGATAGAGGAAAAGAAAGAAGGAAAAGAGATGAAGAGAGATATACCTATTTAGTATCTTTACCCACCCGTCACCCGGTTCTGAGCCATTTAATTTCCAAGGTTACGTTGCACCATATGCTTGTAAGAAGTCGATAAAAGAAGACCGAATCTTTAAGAATTGGTCTACTTTGCCTAATAGGAGGAATCTCATGTCTTCAAGATGTAGCGTTTCCGACATATTTGAAATCCACATTTTAAACGTTGGCATGGGAGCGTTTTCTCCAAAATTTAAGTATAAGTTTTTTTGCTGTTACTAAACCATAATTAAAGAGAGATTCTTGGAACGTAGTTACCTTACGTCCATCTTCCATTGATCCGAAGATAATCAGTTCTGTATTGGGGTTCAATTTTATGTTAAATAGTTTCGTAAAAGTTCCAAAGATTTAGTTCCAAAATTGATGAAGTTTTGTACAGGAAACAAAGTAATTTAGTTTAGAGATACAACATGAATCAGGCACTTTGGGCCAGTGATTCTATGGTGTCCATCGATCAACTGTTTTAGTTGAGTTGTTATATGAAAAGCTTGAATTTGCTGCTATCCAGCCAAAGCAAGGCCTATACATGATTGCAATCAACCCATCCTCAGTGTACAGGTGAAAGGTAAATAAAGATTTAAGAGTGGAATGATTGTAATGGGTGACAGCAGACCTCTTACAGTCTGCACACAGACGCAGACCAGCACGCAAAGAATCGCCTTGTTCCGGCGCCATCGTTGGTCTCGACATTCATACTGGTTCAAGAGTGTTTTATTGTCAAGCATCTTTTATTGTCTTTTGTCCAAAACAGCCTATTTTGGCGCGTCAGAGACGGTAAGTTGGTTTGAATCGTTGTATTTATTTATTTATTTTTAAATATTTTTTTCATTAGAAGTAATGTACAGTAGTGTAAAGCAAGAATAACATCATACATTTCATGTACCACTTCTTGTTTTAAACTTTAATAGTAGAAAAGTAACAGAAGCAAGAAAAAGAAAAATAGAGAAAGTTAGATAAGATCGTGATATTAATAGTACGTGAACAAGTGGAAAGAGACAGCCCATAAAGACGTAACGCACAAGACAACATAAAAATAAAAAATTAAATTAAAAAAAAGAAAATATAAGAGAATAAAATAAAAGGGATGTACCTGCTTCATATCTTTACACACCCCTCACCCGGTCCTGAAACCGTTTATTTCCAGAGTTATGTTGCACCATTTGCTTGTAATAAGTCGATAAATGGAGACCAGATCTTTAAGAATTGGTCTGATTTGCCTGCTAGCACGAATCTCATGTCTTCGAGGTGTAACATTTCGGACATATTTGAAATCCACATTTTTAACGTTGGGTGTGGGTGCATTTTTCCAAAGAATTCCAAAGAATTGTTTTATTTTAACAAAACAACGAGCTGACGAGAGTCGATAAGACAGCGACATTTACAATGTGGCTTCCACAAGTGTGGGCGCTAGACTGACAGTTAGTTACTGACAGTTACAGCAACAAAACTGCCAATAGAACACCTCACCTCAGTGACTCCTCCAGTCAATCACGAGGGTTCGATTACCCAGAGCCACCTCCGGGTGTTGCTATACTGTCATACCCCTTTTTCAAACACTCCCTACACATTAGTGGCAATTTTACGGAGGGAGGCCATTTACGATAACGTAAAAAGCTGCATGTGTTTGGGATGTGGGAGGAAAGTGAAACACCCGGAGGGAACCCACACAGTCACTCAAACTCCACAGCATCCAATGTTCCGTATGGGACCAAGGTCTCTGGTGCTGTGAGGTAGTAGCTCCACCGGCTGCCCCATTGTGCTGCTCATTTTATGAGTGCAAATTCCATTGTTTTCTTTGTTTTGACTTTTAGTCACTTTGAGAATAGAGCAGGATTTGCTTTTGAGTCAGTTTATAGACACATAACCTGCGAGAATTGCCAATCCAGTGATAAGGAAGTGCTGTACTGTCCGGGGTGCCAATTCTGGATGAACTAGAGGCCTCATCCGTCCTCTTATCTTCAGTGGTACTATTTGATGAATACTGGGGACTTTTGATGACTAATACTTAAACAGGGACCAACTTCACCAGAATATTTTATCTGGCTATTGGGGGAACTTTGCCCTGTCCAAATCAGCTGGTTTGGTTTCCTGTATGCTAGCAGTGACAATAATTCAAAATTATTGGAATGCTGAAAAATGGAAAGTGCTCACGGAATAAGCAATTTGTTTGTGTCCTTGCACGTGGAAATGGAAATGGGATGAAATACAGATAAGTCCAATATCGGCAAAGGAAATCTATATAGAACTTTGGCCATACTTGTAGAATTAAATAACAGCTGATAGGAGGTTCTGCAAGGCACAAGTTTGCAATTGGATATCAAGCGGTGTTCTACTTTTGCGCAGTGCAGGATGGAAAACTTTCTTCACAAGTAGAGCCAGTTTTAGCAGCAGTTGTTGTATATTGATTTTGGTCTCCAAATCTGAGGAAAGACATTCTTGCCATAGAGGGAGTACAGAGAAGGTTCACCAGACTGATTCTTGGGATGTCAGGACTTTCATATGAAGAAAGACTGGATAGACTTGGATTGTACTCGCTAGAATTTACAAGATTGAGGGTGGATCTTATAGAAACGTACAAAATTCTTAAGGGGTTGGACAGGCTAGATGCAGGAAGATTGTTCCCGATGTTGGGGAAGTCCAGAACAAGGGGTCACAGTTTAAGGATAAGGGGGAAATCTTTTAGGACCGAGATGAGAAAAACATTTTTCACACAGAGAGATGTTGAGTCTCTGGAATTCTCTGCCACAGAAGGTAGTTGAGGCCAGTTCATTGGCTATATTTAAGAGGGAGTTAGATGTGGCCCTTGTGGCTAGAGGGATCAGGGGGTATGGAGAGAAGGCAGGTACGGAATACTGAGTTGGATGATCAGCCATGATCATATTGAATGGCGGTGCAGGCTCGAAGGGCCGAATGGCCTGCTCCTGCACCCATTGTCTATGTTTCTATATAAGCTGATTAACGGTGGCACAGTTATGGAATATGACTAATTACATTGAGATGCAACTTTAATCTGTGCCTTAACTTTTAATTTGCTGTTTTTCTCCATTTTGTGAGGTGGTGTAATCTGTGAAATTAAGGTAATTTGGGACGTTTGTGGATGATTTGATGCAGGTAGTTCTGCTGTCATGGTAATTTCCATCGTGTGAATTGGATGTAATGTGGATTTTGTGAACATTATTTATATTAGGTGGACCTAATTGATAACACGATTTGATTGATCTACCTTGTGTTTGAATACCTCAAGTCACCTAACCTCCACAATCCAGGATAGAAAAATCCAGAGATTTATCATCCACTGAGAGAGGAAATTCGTGCACATCTCTGTTTTAAATGGCAGCCCCTTTGTCTTGTGATCCATACGTGTTACACCTCTCAGTTGCCTCCGTTTTATTCCCATTGTTGCATCTAGCGTGCTCAGGATATTTCCTATTTTAACCATTTTGTTTTGTGCTAGGCTGGCTTTCCATTGGGTAGAACAATATTACCCTTAAAAACCACGTGTTGATATTATGTGTTCATTGAAATCTGCGTTCATCAAAGTGAAACCATGTACATGCTCAATGACCACAAGGCAACTGAAATTTGACCCTGCTTCCAAAACAATTGAGGTCCCAAGTTCCACGTATCCACTGTCGCAGAAATATTTTGTGTATTGCATTGCATCCTAATTTGTCCATTATTGCAACTCCCCATTATTGAGCATTATTGGGGCATCTTTGAGCCCTTAATCCTGCTCTGCTTGTTGGTTGTAAGGAATTTAGATGTATGATCATTTAACACATTGCAACTACCTGACTTTTAGAGTCCAGCTGCCTTCATGCTTGTTGCCTTCTCCCCCTTAACCCCTGACACCCGCACTAATCAAGAATCTATCAATCTCCGCCATAAAATATCCATTGACTTGGCCTCCACATTCTTCTGTAGCAATGAATTAGACAGATTCACCACCCTCTGATTAAAGAAATTCCTCCTCCACATTCACTTGAATGTCTCTTTATTATCTGTCACTGATCTGCTTTGCATTGGGTGTCACTTTCTTCAATTGGACCCCTCTGGCATTTGCTAATCTCATCATTCGCATCATTAGTACTGAACTATTATCTACCGCTTTGATGACCCTCGGACTATCCTTGATCAGACTTTGCCGGGTTTACCTTGCGCTGTAAATGGGTCGATTGTAAACGTGTATTGTCCTTCTGCTGACTGGTCTGCACGCAACAAAAGCTTTACACTGGATCTCGGTACACGGGACACCAAGCTAAATAGAAACTCAAGAGCATAGACCATAGAACGGTACAGCACAGGAACAGGCCCTTTGGCCCACAATGTCCGTGCCAAGGATGATGCCCGGTTAAACTAATCTTCTCTGCTTGTCTGCTCTGTACCAATTCTATTTAATTATTATTTGGTTAATTTGCAGCCACATTAAAATAGAAGCATGTGGAGGTGCATTTGTGCAAACAAACTGCCCCTTGTGTCGGCGGGGGTAAGTAATTTTGTCATTTCCTGTTGTTGCATCTGCATTTACAAAATTTGGATATGTATTCATGATATATTTGGGAATTTTGATTTCCTTGTATAAAATAATGTGTGGACTACAATCACTTGCTTATGATTTCAATTTCAAAAATATTTCAAGAAAATGCTTTTCCTGTGCTTAACTTAATTTGTCGGTTATATTTTGCCTGTGAATTTCTCATGTTTTATTATTTGTTATTAGTAAAAATTGGAAAGAGCCATGGTTTTCAAGGGAAATTGGACACTTGTTTCGAAAAAAGAGAGATATCTACAATAATTATAGGAGATATGGAGTAAATGAGGTGCTAGAGGAGTATAAAGAATGTAAAAAGAATCTTAAGAAAGAAATTAGGAAGGCTAAAAGAAGATATGAGGTTGCTTTGGCAAGAAAGGTGAAAGTAAATCCAAAGGGTTTCTACAGCTATATTAATAGCAAAAGGATAACGAGGGATAAAATTGGACCATTAGAGAACCAGAATGGACAGCTATCTGCAGAGCCAAAAGAGATGGGGGAGATATTGAACAATTTATTTTCTTCGGTATTCACCAA
This sequence comes from Okamejei kenojei, assembly GCA_035221665.1. NCBI lineage: Eukaryota > Metazoa > Chordata > Chondrichthyes > Rajiformes > Rajidae > Okamejei > Okamejei kenojei. The sequence goes on along the minus strand of CM069170.1, from coordinate 6,875,440 downwards.
GGAGAAGGATATTGAACTATGTGAAGTAAGGAAAAAAGGTAGAGTAGCTATGGAAACTATGAGATTCAAAGAGGAGGAAGTACTGACACTTTTGAAAAATATAAAAGTGGATAAATCTCCTGGTCCTGACAGGATATTCCCTAGGACATTGAGGGAAGTTAGTGTAGAAATAGCAGGAGCTATGACAGAAATATTTCAAATGTCATTAGAAACGGAAATAGTGCTGGAGGATTGGCATACTGCGCATGTTGTTCCATTGTTTAAAAAGGGTTCAAAGAATAAACCTAGCAATTATAGACCTGTTAGTTTGACGTCAGTGGTGGGTAAATTAATGGAAAGGATACTTAGAGATAATATATATAAGCATCTGGATAAACAGGGTCTGATTAGGAACAGTCAACATGGATTTGAGCCTGGAAGGTCATGTTTGACAAACCTTCTTGATTTTTTTTGAAGCGGTTACTAGGAAATTGATGAGGGTAAAGCAGTGGATGTTGTCTATATGGATTTCAGTAAGGCCTTTGACAAGGTTCCCCATGGAAGGTTGGTTAAGAAGGTTCAATCTTTGGGTGTTAATGGTGGAGTAGCAAGATGGATTCAACAGTGGCTGAATGGGAGATGTCAGAGAGTAATGGTGGATGGCTGTTTGTCAGGTTGGAAGCCGGTGACCAGTGGGGTGCCTCAAGGATGTGTGTTGGGTCCACTGTTGTTTGTCATGTACATCAATGATCTGGATGATGGAGTGGAAAATTGGATAAGTAAGTATGCAGATGATACTAAGATAGGTGGTGTTGTGGATAATGAAGTCGATTTTCAAAGTTTACAGAGAGATTTGGGCCATATGGAAAAGTGGCAGATGGAGTTTAATGCTGATAAGTGTGAAGTGCTGCATCTTGGCAGGACAAATCAAAATAGGACGTACATGGTAAATGGTAGGGAATTGAGGAATGTTGTGGAACAGAGAGATCTAGGAATAACTGTGCATAGTTCCCTGAAGGTGGAATCGCATGTAGATGGGGTGGTAAAGAAAGCCTTTGGTGTGCTGGCCTTTATAAATCAGAGCATTGAATATAGGAGTAGGGAAGTAATGTTAAAATTGAACAAGGCATTGGTAAGACCAATTCTGGAGTATGGTGTACAATTTTGGTCGCCTAATTATAGGAAGGATGTCAACAAAATAGAGAGAGTACAGAGGAGATTTACTAGAATGTTGCCTGGGATCCAGCAACTATGTTTCAGAGAAAGGTTGAACAAGTTAGGTCTTTATTCTTTGGAGCGCAGAAGGTTAAGGGGGGACTTGATTGAGGTCTTTAAAATGATGAAAGGGATAGACAGAGTTGACGTGGATAAGCTTTTCCCATTGAGGGTAGGGAAGATTCAAACAAGAGGGCATGACATGAGAATTAAGGGACGGAAGTTTCGGGGTGACGTGAGGGGGAACTTCTTTACTCAGAGGGTGGTGGCTGTGTGGAATGAGCTTCCAGCAGAAGTGGTGGAGGCAGGATCGATTTTAACATTTAAAAGTAAAGTGGATAGGTATATGAACGGGAAGGGAATGGAGGGGTATGGTTTGAGTGCAGGTAGATGGGACTAGGGTAAAACAAATGGTCGGCACGGACTGGAAGGGCCGAGAGGGCCTGTTTCCGTGCTGTAATTGTTAATATGGTTATATGGTTATATGGTTATTGGCATTACTCATTTTTAGTAGATGGGTTGTGCATATTGAGGCTGAGATATTGTATTGTATTGTATTGTATATCTTTATTATCATTTTTCTGAGTATTTGCATACCCAGAGGAAAACGAAAAAAGCGTTTTCTCAACCAGTGTCCATTCAGTGTGCGGTAAAAAATAAATAGAAATAGAGAAATAAAAGTACATATATCACGAGTTCCGATCGGCAGTGGCACGACAATGGCTCTGCTTCAGTGTGTCCAGGTTGGTGTTTGGTGCACGATACTTTGGTAGGGGGCAAAGTCCGTTTATCAGTCTAATTGCCTGCGGGAAGAAGCTGTGGAGCAACCTGCTGGTTTTGCAGCTGATGCTCCTGTACCTCTTCCCAGATGGCAGGATGGAGAATATGTGATGCGATGGGTGGTAGGGGTATTTGATGATGGAGATGGCTCTGCTAATACATCTCTTCCTGTATATGTCCAGCAGGAAAGGGAGTGGAGCCCCAATAATCCTGCTGGCGGTGTTCACAATCCTGTCCAGTTGGTGCCGTTCGTACGCCTTGCAGCTCCCGAACCAGGAGGTGATGCCGTAGGTTAATGTGCTCTCGATTGTCCCCCTGTAAAAAGTTCGTAGGTGTGCAGTGGGGAGACCTGCTTTCCGTAGTCTTCGGAGAGGGTGTAGTCGCTGCTGGGCTCTCTTGACCAGTGCTGTGGTGTTGGTCGTGGACGTCAGGTCATCTGACAGGTGGAGTCCCAGGAACTTCACACTGCTGACCCTTTCCACATCAACTCCATCGAGGTGTATGGCGTTGTTTTCCTGCCCTCCTGAAGTCAACCACCATCTCCTTCGTTTTTCCCACGTTGTGGGATTTGCACCATCCTGTGAGCAGCTCCACCTCCATCCTGTACGCCGACTCATCATTGTCACTGATGGGACCCACCACTGTTGTGTCATCAGCGAACTTGTTGATGCAGTTGTTGTTGAGTCTAGCAGTACAGTCGTGTGTAAGCAGACTAAACAGCAGGGGGCTTAGGACACAGCCTTGGGGCGAGCCAGTGCTCACGGCTATGGGTTTTGATGTCCTACTGCCCACCCTGACTGTCTGCTGCCGTTGTGATAGAAAGTTCAGGACCCAGTTACATGTGCCAGCATCAACCCCCAATAACTCCAACTTCTCCAACCAGTCACATTACAACAAATGAAAATGTAATTGTGACATTCTCCTCTAAGTAAACCTGGGACGTTTATGACATTCATAGAAAATAGACATGATTTTCTTCCTGTCCTGTGCAGTGATGAGCAATGGTGGGCTACTAATGTAAAGGCATCCCTGGAAAAGATGGGCATCCTGTTTGTTCCAAGATAAAGGGGATTGGTCAGAGCAGGACCCAAGCTCTTGGTACTAGGGGTCAGGTGCTCATCATAACACCTTACCTTGTGGGCAGCATTGAGCACCAACTCTAAACTCCTCCGCTCCAATGTATCACTACTCACCCACAGTCATCAGATGGCTATTGGCCCTCACTGAAGCCTGTATAACCATATAACCATATAACAATTACAGCACGGAAACAGGCCCTCTCGGCCCTTCCAGTCCGTGCCGACCATTTGTTTTCCCCTAGTCCCATCTACCTGCACTCAGACCATACCCCTCCATTCCCTTCATGTCCATATACCTATCCACTTTACTCTTAAATGTTAAAATCGATCCTGCCTCCACCACTTCTGCTGGAAGCTCATTCCACACAGCCACCACCCTCTGTGTAAAGAAGTTCCCCCTCACGTTACCCCGAAACCTCTGTCCCTTAATTCTCATGTCATGCCCTCTTGTTTGAATCTTCCCTACCTTCAATGGGAAAAACGTATCCACGTCAACTCTGTCTATCCCTTTCATCATTTTAAAGACCTCAATCAAGTCCCCCCTTAACCTTCTGCGCTCCAAAGAATAAAGACCTAACTTGTTCAACCTTTCTCTGTAACATAGTTGCTGGAACCCTGGCAACATTCTAGTAAATCTCCTCTGTACTCTCTCTATTTTGTTGACATCCTTCCTATAACTAGGCGACCAAAATTGTACACCATACTCCATACTCCAGACCTGGCCATCCGGCTTCACCTCGGTCCCCTGGGAGGCCTGTGGGGTATAGACCCTTGGTTTTCACTTACGATACGATACAATAAAACTGTCTTCATCCCCGGAGGGAAACTGGTCTGCCAACAGTCACAGCACACAAGGTGCCCGACAACTTGAAATTAAAAGCGCAAATAAAATGAAAAAGCCGTGCGACTGTTGGCCGGCTGCCGTGTGTACGATGCCTTAAGCGGAACGAACGAACGAACGAACAAACAAACAAACAAACACACGCAGGCTTATCCCCTGAGCAGAGAATTATAAAAGTAGAGTACTCCCCCCACACAGGGTCCCCCCATGCCCGGTCCCCATTGTATTCCACCCCACCCCCCCACTCTCATTGAACGCTGATTGCGGCTCGATCGTGAGGCCCCACTGCCGCCGAGGATCACGCTGCCGCTGAGCTTCCCGCCAACCTCCGAAGCTCCCGTTGCTGCTGAGGCTTTCCATCGCCACCACTGCTGAGGCCCCCTCAGCCCAGGCAGACCTGGCCATCCGGCTTCACCTCCGTCCTCTGGGAGGCCTGTGGGGTGAGCTTAGCCAACCGGTGCACGCTCCGGTCGGCGGCGCGGTTGTTCGGTGGGTGGAGTGGGACCGCGCGGCCCCTCGGGTCACTCCCACCTCCCGTGTGCGGCTCTCTGGGACACTTCCCCTTTTCCCAGTATTACTAGCAAATCAGACTTGTATCCCAGATACAAAGAAATGCAGATGCTGGTTTATATCAACAATGGACGCACTGCGGGAGTAATGGTGGCGCAGCGGTAGAGTTGCTGCCTTACAGCGCCAGGGGACCGGGTTCCATCCTGACTACAGGTACTTGTCTGTAACCATATAACCATATAACCATATAACAATTACAGCACGGAGACAGGCCCTCTCGGCCCTTCCAGTCCGTGCCGACCATTTGTTTTCCCCTAGTCCCATCTAGCTGCACTCAGACCATACCCCTCCATTCCCTTCACGTCCATATACCTATCCACTTTACTCTTAAATGTTAAAATTGATCCTGCCTCCACCACCTCTGCTGGAAGCTCATTCCACACAGCCACCACCCTCTGAGTAAAGAAGTTCCCCCTCACGTTACCCCTAAACTTCTGTCCCTTAATTCTCATGTCTGTACACAGTTTGTACCTTCTCCCCGTGACCTGCGTGGGTTTTCTCCGGGATCTCGGGTGTCCTCCCACACTCCAAATACGCACCGGTTTGTAGATGTGTGGGATGGTGTTAATGCACAGGGATTGCTGGAAGGGGCGGACACGGTGGACCAGAGCGGCGTGTCTCTAAACTAAACTGAACTAAACTAAACTAACTCAGTGACGTGGGTGAAAAAGGATGGGTGAAGTTTCAGGTTGGGACACTTCTTTAGACGGATGTGTAGGGGGTGGGTCTGGAAGCAAGAAAAGACCACGAGAAAATTTGAAAAAGGGTCCTGACCCGAAACATCAACCATCCTTTTTTTCCCAGAGATACCACCTGACCTGCTGAGTTAATCCAGCACATTGTGTCTGTGTATCCTATTTTTTCCCCCTCAATATGAGAATTCATTGTGGGAAAGCCTTTGAGCATGTTAAAATGCACAAGGCCAGTTACGGTGGGACTCCAGAGTGAGTGAATTTTGCAGCAGTGGCCTTGCAATAGAAAAAATGCGTTGGGTTCCGTGCATTCCACAGTAATGCCCTTCTCAAGTCACTAACTATTTCAATACTGTTTTAGAAACATAGAAACATAGAAAATAGGTGCAGGAGGAGGCCATTCGGCCCTTCGGCCATTCATTGTGATCATGGCTGATCGTCCCCAATCAATAACCCGTGCCTGCCTTCTCCCCATATCCCTTGACTCCACCAGCCCCTAGAGCTCTATCTAACTCTCTCTTAAATCCATCCAGTGACTTGGCCTCCACTGCCCTCTGTGGCAGGGAATTCCACAAATTCACAACTCTCTGGGTGAAAAAGTTTTTTCTCACCTCAGTCTTAAATGACCTCCCCTTTATTCTAAGACTGTTTGGAGCCTGGTTCTGGACTCGCCCAACATTGGGAACATTTTTCCTGCATCTAGCTTGTCCAGTCCTTTTATAATTTCATATGTTTCTATAAGATCCCTCCCCTCATCCTTCTAAACTCCAGTGAATACAAGCCTAGTCTTTTCAATCTTTCCTCATATGACAGTCCCGCCATCCCAGGGATCAATCTCGTGAACCTACGCTGCACTGCCTCAATCACAAGGATGTCCTTCCACAAATTAGGAGACCAAAACTGTACACAATAGTTTTCTCTGAAGTCTGATACACTGTGATGATGCAGTTATTAATGGTGACCAATTATTCAGCAGGCACTGAGCTGCCAGATGTTTGCAGGTAAGTATCCAGTTGCTGATTTAACTGAGGAGCTGGCTCAGAGTCAACAGCTAGTAGTGCAGCTCAAAGACCAAATTCAGGACAAAGGGACCCAGCTTCACATGAGAGATCAATAGCTTAAGGTAACATCAATCCCAGTTGAATATGTGTCACCCTCACTGAGTGAGCTGTGTATTTTCTGTTTGCATTTCTGCGGTTGGATTTCACTTCAAAGCCGGAAATTTCGGTCCAAAATATTGCAAGTTTTCTTTTCAACAATAACAATTAACAATACTTCTTATTCCCTAAAGCAAAAGACTATTGTTAAACCGTTTCACGTCGCGTGTCGGATCTTTTCAAGGCGATTGAAAGGATGCCTTCACACATCTCTGAAGGTGGACAGATCATCAGGTCCGGCAGGAATGTTTCCCAGCCAGTTAAAAGAAGCGAGGGTGGGAACAGCCGAGGCTCTGACTAAATGTTTTTAGTCTTCCCTTGCCAAATGAATGGTGCCAGAAAATTGGTCAAATTGTCGAGGAGTGCTTCCTGTTGTTATATAATAGCAAAGATGAAATTGTACAGGAGTGGATGCAGATGGGATTTTAGTTGAGTTCATTGTCACATGTATCGAGTAAACTATTAAAGAATACAAGTTTGTGACAGATGTTGGCAGATTGGGCGAGGAGGCACTGTGTTGGGTGGCACACTGGCACAGCGGTAGAGTTGCTGCCTTGCGGCACTTGTAACGCCAGAGACCCCAGTTCCATCCCGATTACGGGTGCTGTCTCTACGTACTCCCCTTGACTGTGTGAGTTTGTTTTTAGTCCATTTTATTTGGATGTGTTAGCGTATCTTTAGTTTTGTATTATGTGGGGGTGTGGGGTTGGGAAACGAGAAACTTTTTTTACCTTTTCTCTCGACAGAGGCACGACTTGTTCCATCTCCGCCGGCATTGTGGCCTAACATCATGGAGCTGCAGGTAGCTTTGTTAGGGATCAATGTTGGGAGCTCCAACTGCAGGAGCTTCGACCGGCCCGATTGTGGGAGCCTCGATCGTTCTGTTATGGGGGCTTTGATCGCCGACTGCAGGAGCTTCGACCGACCCGACTGCGGGTCATCAAACAGTGGGGAATATGTGGTCACCGAAACACACGATGGAGGAGCTGCCTGCCCTGGTGGGGACTCGGAGGGATTTCCGTGGGTGCAGTGATCCTGGAGTCTGGTGCCAGTGTGGATGGCTTTCTGACTTTGGGCGGACAGGGACTGCAGAGAGAGTACAGCGATCGATGAAGGAGCGTGTGTGTGGCCCGGACACTGAACCGATGGCTGTGGGTCTCCACTTATACTGGGTGCCCTAGGGATTCTCACACGTCGCTGTGGTGGCTGTTTATGTTTCATCTTTATGTCGTTTTGTATCTTGTGGCTTTTTTGGAATGACTGTGTGGTAAATCAAATTTCACTATACCTCAGTACAAGTGACAATAAAGGACCATTAAACCATTGAAACCATGCAATATAATGATTTCAACCCGTGTTTTCATTAATAATCATTTTAATTTGAATATCTTGATACCAAGGTGGAATTGAAGAATTGGTGCACTTGAATTACAAATGTTGCGTGTGTGTGATTTCCATTCTATGTTGCCCAGTTTTTAATCACTGTTAGGAGGTATTAATCACTTGTTCACTTCCTCAGTTGCTGGAAGACCTCAAGGAAGATCTCCGTGAAAAGGAAGGGGCATTGCTGGAAGCGACACAACTTGTGGAAGTGCTGCAGGAAAAGCTTGATGGGAAGAATCGGAGCTAGCAGTAAGGAAATCATTGTTTGCTGCTGTGTGAATCTCCATTACAGGGAAACATCTCTGCAACCAGCTAAGGGATTCTGTTGTAAACTGGCAGTGAAATAAAAATAGCAGGGAGCCTCTTGGAAATAAATCTGTAAATATAATGAAAATGGAAGATTTTCTTTTGTATAAATCTTCCCATTCTTTTCGTATAAATCAGCCCATCAACCTTTTATGATCTGTTATGCCCCTGTCCCACTTAGGAACCCTGAACGGAAACCTCTGGAGACTTTGCGCCCCATCCGAGGTTTCCGTGCGGTTTCCGGAGGTTCCCAGAGGTTTTTGTCAGTCTCCCTAATGGTTGAAAGTGATTTCCGCTTCTTCTACATTCCGGCGATTATTTAAAAAAATTAAAAACTGACCGCGACTAAAAATAGGTTGCCGCTTTAAAAATCGGTATTTTTTTAGTCAAAGCTGGTTGCGATGCTAGTTGAAGGTGGTTGCCGGTGGTTGCAGGTAGTGGTAGGTAAGACCTCCTGGTGGAATAAAACTGGGTGAAAAAAAGGTCTTACCTTCTACTATCTGCAACCTATTTTTAGTCGCGGCCGGTTTTTGAATTTTTTGAAATAATCGCCGGAACGTGGAAGAAGCGGAAACCACTTTCGACCATTAGGGAGACTGACAAAAACCTCCGGGAACCGCACGGAAACCTTCCGTGGGGCCCAAAGTCTCCAGAGGTTTCCGTTCAGGTTTCCTAAGTAGGACAGGGGATTTATAGTGCAGAGTCACAGTTGATGTGGAGCCTTGCAGCCTTGTCATTCTGGTTATGGCAGGTTGTTGCCATTGCTGATCTGGGCCACCAATTTCTTTCAGCCGCGACCAAGATCAGGAGAGATCTGCTATTTAAGATGCCGGGAATAGTGCCGGAGGATTGGCGTACTGCGCATGTTGTTCCATTGTTTAAAAAGGGTTCAAAGAATAAACCTAGCAATTATAGACCTATTAGTTTGACGTCAGTGGTGGGCAAATTAATGGAAAGGATACTTAGAGATAATATATATAAGCATCTGGATAAACAGGGTCTGATCAGGAACAGTCAACATGGATTTGTGCCTGGAAGGTCATGTTTGACAAACCTTCTTGAATTTTTTGAAGCGGTAACTAGGGAAATGATGAGGGTAAAGCAGTGGATGTTGTCTATATGGATTTCAGTAAGGCCTTTGACAAGGTTCCCCATGGAAGGTTGGTTCAGAAGGTTCAATCTTTGGGTGTTAATGGCGGAGTAGCAAGATGGATTCAACAGTGGCTGAATGGGAGATGTCAGAGAGTAATAGTGGATGGCTGTTTGTCAGGTTGGAAGCCGGTGACCAGTGGGTGCCTCAGGGATCTGTGTTGGGTCCACTGTTGTTTTGTCATGTACATCAATGATCTGGATGATGGGGTGGAAAATTGGATAAGTAAGTATGCAGATGATACTAAGATAGGTGGTATTGTGGATAATGAAGTAGATTCTCAAAGTCTACAGAGAGATTTGGGCCATTTGGAAAAGTGGGCTGAAAGATGGCAGATGGAGTTTAATGCTGATAAGTGTGAAGTGCTACATCTTGGCAGGACAAATCAAAATAGGACGTACATGGTAAATGGTAGGGAATTGAGGAATGCTGTGGAACAGAGGGATCTAGGAATAACTGTGCATAGTTCCCTGAAGGTGGAATCGCATGTAGATAGGTAAAGAAAGCCTTTGGTGTGCTGGCCTTTATAAATCAGAGCATTGAATATAGGAGTAGGGAAGTAATGTTAAAATTGTACAAGGCATTGGTAAGACCAATTCTGGAGTATGGTGTACAATTTTGGTCGCCTAGTTATAGGAAGGATGTCAACAAAATTGAGAGAGTACAGAGGAGATTTACTAGAATGTTGCCAGGGTTCCAGCAACTATGTTACAGAGAAAGGTTGAACAAGTTAGGTCTTTATTCTTTGGAGCGCAGAAGGTTAAGGGGTGACTTGATTGAGGTCTTTAAAATGATGAAAGGGATAGACAGAGTTGACGTGGATAAGCTTTTCCCATTGAGGGTAGGGAAGATTCAAACAAGAGGGCATGACATGAGAATTAAGGGACAGAAGTTTAGGGGTAACGTGAGGGGAACTTCTTTACTCAGAGGGTGGTGGCTGTGTGGAATGAGCTTCCAGCAGAGGTGGTGGAGGCAGGATCGATTTTAACATTTAAAAGTAAAGTGGATAGGTATATGGACGTGAAGGGAATGGAGGGGTATGGTCTGAGTGCAGGTAGATGGGACTAGGGGAAAACAAATGGTGGGCACGGACTGGATGGGCCGAGAGGGCCTGTTTCCGTGCTGTAATTGTTATATGGTTATATGGTTATATGCCAACAGCACATGAACCCTTGATTATAATGCAACAGTGTCCCTTCTGATTCTATCATCCTTCATGTTCCCATCCACTAGTGGGAGAGTCTAGGACTAGAGGTCATAGCCTCAGAATTAAAGGATGTTCCTTTGGGAAGGAGATGAGGAGGAATTTCTTTAGTAGGAGGATGGTGAATCCGTGGGATTCATTGTCACAGAAGGCTGTGGAGGATGTCAGTGGATATTTTTTACGGCAGAGATAGATAGATTCATGATTAGTACGGTGTCAGGGATGAATGGAGGAGAACAGGAGGGTGAGATAGATGATTGGATGGGGCTGGAGACTTCATGAGCCAAATGACCTAATTCTGCTTCAATCACATGACCTTATGATAACTTTTTATTTTGATGACTACTTGACAATTCCATTTTCCACTTTTCTTGCTTATCTGCGTGGCTTCTTCATTTCATTCATTTAATGTTACTTTGGAAAGCTGCATCATTTTAAGCTGAATGGGCCTGTCCCACTATTTAGGCGACTGCAGGAGACTATTCAGTCGTCACATGGTCGCCACGTGTTCGCGGGAGGTTGCCGGGGAGTCGCCTTCATGGTCGTGAGGAGTTCCCGCATTCTGGGAACTAGTCGCGGCCTCATTACGTTCGCGCAAAATGTTGAAAAATGAGCGGCGACTAGAATGAAGCTGCCATGGAGAGTAGCGAGAATTCTCGTGCCATAGGTGGGTCGCCAGGAGGTCCTAATGGGTTCCCAGGAAGTCGAACGTTCGCGTAGGTTATAGCCGGTGCTGACCGGTGAATTTCATTGGCTCATTGGGGAAAAAAAAACGTATACTAAGGATAACCGACCGGTAATGTTAATATCCACCGAGCTTCACAGTCGTGGGTCCCTGGCTTCTGAAAAGTTGTCTCCACTCCTTTTACCCCCTTCTCCCCCTTCTCCCCCCCCCCCCCCCCGCTTTTAAAGGACTTACCGTACACTGTGCTTTGGCCGTTTTAATTACAGCGCCAACCTTCCTGTTCGTCGCGGTGTGTGTCTATCACCTTGGCTTTGCATCATGTGAATTTCACTCAGACAGAGCCTCCCCCGCTTGCCCTGTCTCCCGCCTGCATAAAGGGCTGGTGAAGGAAGCGATGTGTGTGTGTGTGTGTGTGTGTGTGTTCCACTCTGACAGTCGCCGTTCCAGTTGCCGGTTTTGCAGGCGACTGCCGGCAACTTGACAGTCGCCTGACAAATCGCCAAAGTGGAACAGGCCCATTAGGCTCACAAAAGTCTCTAGTTTAATTTGGCTATTTTTAATTTTTTTAGGAGTTGGCTGAAGATTTGAGGGAGGTTGAGATCAAAAAATGAAAATCTCAGCGACAAACTTCTGGCTGAACGGGCAACTGGTTCCCTAAATTATTTCACCCAATGGAAGATTAAAGAACTGGAAGGTAATTACTCACAGTTGACCAGTTAATATTTTTGGCCATAAATGTACTTATCGCAGATTTGTACATCTGTCGTCTCGTGGTAGGGAGTAGGTTTGCCTTAAAATATTCTAGCATTAGAGGAATGGATGGATTTTATGACGAAACATCACTTAATTTTTGTTTTCCGTGTAATTATCTCATCCCTGTAACCTCATGAGATTTTGTGTATGCAAATTGGTTGCTGTAATTCCCATATTTTATCACTGATCACACTTAAAAATATACTTCATTGAAGGGTCTCAACCCGAAACGTCGCCTATCTCCTTCGCTCCTTAGATGCTGCTGCACCCGCTGAGTTTCTCCAGCCTTTTGTGTAACCCCTCATTGTTGGTAAACGGGTTGGTACATTCAGTGATCTGGAAAAGTAGCGTGTAATCTAAGTTTTTTTCACTCAGCTATTCTGGTCAGATTCCTTGATCAGAAGATAGCGATGTTTAAAGGATTCAAGAAAAGAATTATTTGAGAAGCATTTGTGAGAGTGTGTCAAATGGCTGACAGGAACACACGGTAGTCATTTGGACAGATTCGCACAGATGCTTTTCAAAACATTCTCTTCTTGAATCCTTTAATCATCGCTATCACTGGATTTTAATTTTGAGAGGATGCCGATAGTTAAAACATTGACATCGTGAAGTGCGGCCTGCTGGCACAGCGGTTGAGTTGCAGCCTTTCAGCGCCAGAGGCCTGGCTTTGATCCTGACTGTGGTGCTTGTCTGTACGGAGTTTGTATGTTCTCCCTGTGGGTTTTCGTCCGGGTGCTCCGGTTTCCTCACACTCCAAAGACGTACAGGTTTGTAGGTTAATTGACTTGAGTTGATGGTAAATGACCCCTAGTGTGTGTAGGATAGTGTTAGTGTGCGAGGATCATTGGTCGGCACAGACACAGTGGGTCAAAGGGCCTGTTTCCACGCTGTATCTCTAAATAAAATAACTTGAAGACAGTTTACCATTCACAATGCCCTTGCCGGAAATAGTACATCAAAGTATTTTACTTTCAAATAGCTTTTAATGAGAAGACCACAGAGCAACCAGGACACTTCATTAACTCCACGAATGTCTTCTCTCTGTGAGACTTGAGCCGTGTTTGCATGAGAGTTTACGGAAGAGAGGGTGAAACCAGGGACAAGATACACTGATGGTGTAGAGAGACTATATTCAGCAGCAGAAGAGGATATTAAATTGGAGTCATTTAAAATAAATAAGGGTTTTAATGCATCAGTCTGAAGAAGGGTTTCGGCCTGAAACGTTGCCTATTTCCTTCGCTCCATAGATGCTGCCGCACCCGCTGAGTTTCTCCAGCACTTTTGTCTCCCTAGGGTTTTAATGGAGCCAGTGGAGAATTATCATTTTGTTTGTTTTGGGATTAAGTAACTTTATACCTTAATTTCCAAAGTGTTGAGGAGACACATTTTCTATGGAGCTTTATTCCAGCTTCTAATCTGTTCTCACTAGAGATAGTTAAGGAATTTATCGTTGGATAAATATGTAAATGGAATGACCATGTTGCCTTACAAATCTTCAAGCTTAATGAATTGTTGCATTTCAAGGATATTTGATGATTTCAAATGCTGGAAAGCAGTAGAACATATGATTTTCACTAGGTTGACGAAAGTGCTGGGGAAACTCAACGGGTGCGGCAGCATCTATGGAGCAAAGGAAATAGGCAGAGTTTCAGGCCAAAACCCTTCTTCAAACGTTTCGGCCCGAAACGTTGCCTATTTCCTTCGCTCCATAGATGCTGCCGCACCCGCTGAGTTTCTCCAGCACTTTTGTCTACCTTCGATTTTCCAGCATCTGCAGTTCCTTCTTGAACATGTAATTTCCGCTGATTGCCGTGGAAAGTGCGGTGGAAAGAATTGCAAATTGTGGAGGCGTTGCCTTTTGTTGCAACAAATATCAGGTCATTATGGGTGTTTTTTCCTTTCTCTTTCTTAAAGAACAAGTGAGGCTTATGACACAAGAGGCTGAAAAATCAGAGGCCAGGTTCATGACAATGGAAGCTTCGTTCAAATTGGAAATCAAGCAGATTCAAGAGGAGCTGGACAATGTACAGGTACCCCAAATAAAAATCCCTTGCGCCTGGTGACGATTAACTGGATATTAATCTGTTTGCCATTTACCTGGAATGAAATGAGTTTATCTTATAAAAAAAGGAAACTTGATGGTATGTTATTCTGCGAGTTGTTGAAGAATTATGGGAACCACATATTTTTTTTTTTTTCACAGTTAGTTATGCACATTGTAGATTTTTAATCTGGGCTCAACTGTATGAAGGAGTGCTTCCCTACATTTCACTGCTCACTCCATTCCGTGAAGAACCCCTTTCTGAAGAGTAAGTGACATGGGATAGATGTGAGCCTGCAGGAACATTCAATCATAAAATAGTTGTGGTAGAATGGAGCTGTCGGCAGTGGAACATTAAAAGTATAATAACGCATGCTAAAATTATTTAGAGAGTCATACTGCTCAGAAACAGGCCCTTCAGCCCAACTTGCCCACACTGACCAACATGCCCCATCTACACTAGTCTTACTTACCTGCCAGGAGAGTCATAAAGCAAAATATTTGATCTAGAATTTGAATGGTGACAATTTTACGGACCACTAGAAATCCCTTGGCTTTAATTGACACTAAATGTGTACCTTCTCGGCAGGAGCTGCAGGAGCTCAAAGACGTAGCGGTTGACTTTGAAGAGGAGAACGGACAGTTAAACCTGAAAGTGAACTGTCTACAACACCCCGAGGCACAAAATGGTGTGTGTATGGTATGACTTTAATTGGGTAAGAAGGAACTGGGGATGCTGGTTTCCACCGAAGATAGACACAAAACGCTGGAGTAACTCAGCGGGACAGGCAGCATCTCTGGAGAAAAGAATAGGTGATGTTTCGGATCAAGAGACTGAGAGTCAGGGAGGGGGAAATTAGAGGTATGGGGAGGTACTGAACAAAGCAGAGCCGGCATCGATGACTCGGGGAGGGTGGAGCCCACAATGTTCCATTGTTGGCTGGGGATGAGTTGAGAATGAAGGAATACCAATGGTGAAATTAGCAAGAGGACTAGGGTGGGGGAGAAACCGGGAGAGAGAGAGAGAGAATGGAAGGGTTATTTGGTTCGAGATCCTTCATTCGCTTGTGCAAGAAGGAACTGCAGTTGCTGGTTTAAACCGAAGATAGACACATCAACCTGGAATAGGTCAGCGGGACCAGGCAGCATCTGTGGAGAGAAAGAATGGGTGACGTTTCGGCTCAGGACCCTTCCTCGTTCTCTTTATTTAAATGGTGACACGTGTTTTCTTACAGAGAAGCTTCGAGCAATATTGGATCAATATGACGAACAATACCAGTACATGCAAGCAGATTTAGAACAAGTTACCAAGGCAGCAACTTCCCAGGTTGGGAGAATTTGTGCTGCATTTAATTCCCCCACGTACAACCTTAATTCCAAGTGTGCGCATTCTGCACAGATTCAACAGTCTCAAGTATCCTGCTAACTAATATTACATTGTATTTCAAGTTGCTTACTCAGATTATTTATTTAAATGGGTCATTTAAGTAGGATTTTATTTTGCTCGTTTCTATCATCATCCTTACTTTTTGTCTTGGCGCTTGCATCTGAGGGCTGCTCTTTGCTTCCAGACCCGATGGTTTCTGCATGCATTACCACACACCTTGGACATGGCGAAAGTCTACTGAATTAGCTGGTGTGGTCGGGGAAGCAACAGAGTATTTCCAGATTTTTTAATCTAGTTTGGGTAATTTGACCTATTAATATTATACGGTCATAAGGAATAGGAGTAGAATTAGGTCATTCGGCCCATCAAGTCTACACCACCATTCAATCATGGCTGATCAATTACTCCTTCCTAACCCCATTCTCCTACCTTCCCCTCATAATCTCTGCCACCTGTACTAATCAAGAATCTATCTATGCCTTAAAAAAGTCCACTGACTTGGCCTCTACCGCCATCTGCGGCAAAGAATTCCACAGATTCACCACCCTCGGGTAAAGAAATTTTACCTCATCTCCTTCCAAAAAGAACGTCCTTTGGTCTAGACCCAAAGGGCATAGCCTCAGGGTAAGGATTGGCTTCACAGCTGCAATAGACAATAGACAATAGGTGCAGGAGTTGGCCATTCGGCCCTTCGAGCCAGCACCGCCATTCAATGCGATCATGGCTGATCATCCCCAATCAGTACCCCGTTCCTGCCTTCTCCCCATATTCCCTGACTCTGCTATCTTTAAGAGCCCTATCTAGCTCTCTCTTGAATGTATTCAGAAAACCGGCCTCCACCGCCCTCTGAGGCAGAGAATTTCACAGAGTCACAACTCTCTGTGTGAAAAAGTGTTTCCTCGTCTCCGTTCTAAATGGCTTACCCCTGATTCTTAAACTGTGGCCCCTGGTTCTGGAATCCCCCAACATGAGGAACATTTTTCCTGCCTCTAGCGTGTCCAAACCCTTAACTATCTTATATGTTTCAATAAGATCCCCTCTCATCCTTCTAAACTCCAGAGTATACAAGCCCAGCCGCTCCATTCTCTCAGCATATGACAGTCCTGGCATCCTGGGAATTAACCTTGTAAACCTACGCTGCACTCCTTCAGTTGCAAGAATGTCCTGCATACAATACTCCAGGTGTGGTCTCACCAGGGCCCTATACAACTGCAGAAGGACCTCTTCGCTCCTACACTCAACTCCTCTTGTTATAAAGGCCAACATGCCATTCGCTTTCTTCACTGCCTGTTGTACCTGCATGCTTACTTTCATTGACTGATGAACAAGGACCCCCAGATCCTGTCGTACTTCTCCTTTTCCCAACTTGACATAATTTAGATAATAATCACCCTTCCTGTTGTGGCTACCAAAGTGGATAACCTCACATTTATCCACATTAAACTGCACCTGCCATGCATCTGCCCACTCCCCCAAACTGCCCAAGTCACCCTGCAAAGCATCCTCCTCACAGTTCACACTGCCACCCAGCTTTGTGTCATCTGCAAATTTGCTAATGTTACTTTAATTCCCTTCATCTAAATCATTGATGTATATTGTAAATATCTGCACAGAGCCTTGCGATACCCCACTAGTCACTGCCTGCCATTCTGAAAGGGACCCGTTAATCCCTACTCTTTGTTACCTGTCTGCCAACCAATTTTCTATCCGTGTCAGCACTTTACCCCTAATACCAGGTGCCCTAATTTTGCCCACAAATCCCCCATGTGGGACCTAATCAAATGCTTTCTGAAAGTCCAGGTACACTACACCCACTGGCTCTCCCTTGTCCATTTTCCTAGTTACAGCCTCAAAAAATTCCAGATTAGTCAAGCATGAAACCCTTCGTAAATCCATGCTGACTCGGACCGATCCTGTTACTGCTATCCAAATGTGCGGCTATTTCATCTTTTATAATTGACTCCAGCATCTTCCCCACCACCGATGTCAGGCTAACTGGTCTATAATCCCGTTTTCTCTCTCCCGCCTTTCTCAAAAAGTGGGATAACATTAGCTATCCTCCAATCCACAGGAACTGATCCTGAGTCTATAGAACATTGGAAAATTATTACCAATGCGTCCCGATTCTTAGAGGCACTTCCTTAAGTACCCTGGGATGCAGACCATCAGGCCCTGGGGATTTATCAGCCTTCAGTCCCATCAGTCTACCCAACACCATTTCCTGCCTAATGTGGATTTCCTTCAGTTCCTCCGTCACCACAGATCCTCTGGCCACTAGTACATCAGGAAGATTGTTTGTGTCCTCCTTAGTGAAGACAGATCCAAAGTACCTGTTCAACTCATCTGCCATTTCCATGTTCCCCATAATAAATTCACCTTTTTCGGTCTTCAAGAGTCCAATTTCGGTCTTAACTAATTTTTTCCTCTTAGGCAGCAAGGGAGTTGAATGTGTTCTTTGGTGTTTGGACGAATTAGGGGTGACCTTTTTATTCAAAATGCTAAACATCTCAATGGAGCCTGGCAGTGAAGTTGTTGAGATGTTTCCATTTGTGCCTGAGTCTTGAACATGTGGATAGACACAAAATACTGGAGTAACTCAGCGGGTCAGACCACATCTCTGGAGAAAAGGAATAGGTGATGTTTTGGGTTGGAACCCTCGATACAAGATAAAGGGACACTGAGATGTGTAGGAATTCCCCATTGTGAAGGGTGGTGAATCTCTGGAATTCTGTACCCTGAAACATTTGTTTGGGCTGAATTTTCTCCCCGTGTTCCATCCATTTATTCAGAACAAATGTTGCCTGTTAGCTGCTACAAGCTTTCTTTTATTTGTGAACCGCTTTAGTCCTAGGTTCTTTTACACCCTTTAGCCTCTCATGGCTGCTTCTAATTACTTCCAGCAATGCTGAATTGTTGCTGTAATTAGTTTATGATGACAACAGATGGTTCCAAATATCTAGTCCAGTATGATGATGTGATTAGAATCTGAGTTGTGAAGCACATGAATGGGCCTTTCATCTCACCATGTCCATTTTGTTTCCCACTTATCTCATTTGCCTGCATTATAAATGTCTCGAAACATAGAAACATAGAAATTAGGTGCAGGAGCAGGCCATTCGGCCCTTCGAGCCTGCACCGCCATTCAATTTGATCATGGCTGATCATCCAACTCAGTATCCTGTACCTGCCTTCTCTCCATACCCCCTGATCCCTTCAGCCACAAGGGCCACATCCAACTCCCTCTTAAATATGGCCAACGAACTGGCCTCAACTACCTTCTTTGGCAGAGAATTCCACAGATTCACCACTGTGTGAAAAACGATTTTCTCATCTCGGTCCTAAAAGACTTCCCCCTTATCCATAAACTGTGACCCCTTGTCCTGGACTTCCACAACATCGAGAACAATCTTCCTGCATCTAGCCTGTCCAACCCCTTAAGAATTTTGTAAGTCTCTATGAGATCACCCCTCAATCTTCTAAATTCCAGCGAGTACAAGCCAAGTCTATCCAGTCTTTCTTCATATGGAAGTCGTGCCATCCCAGGAATCAGTCTGGTGAACCTTCTCTGTACTCCCTCTATGGCAAGAATGTCTTTCCTCAGATTAGGAGACCAAAACTGTACGCAATACAATTCTCCTTCTATGCTTTGCCTATTACATGTCTGTCTAAAATTATTCTAAAAATGTTGTAATTGCATTTGATTCTGCCTCCTTTGGCAGCGAGTTCCAGATATAAAGCCCTCTCGGGGGAGAGAAATAAACCTTCCCTCAGATCGCCTTTACAACTCCCTCTTCTCACCTTATAAACCTATGTTCTCTTGTTTTGTAACTCTACCTTGGAAAAAAGAATTTGTCTCTCTACCCTGCCTCACATAATCTAACATACTTCTATCAGGTCACTCCTCAACTTTCTCACTCCGGGGAAAAAGAGCCCCATCTATCCAGTTTCTCCCCATAACTAAAGTTCTCCAATCCAGGCAACATCCTTGTGAATTTTCTCTCCATTTTCTCCAAATCTATCGCTGATTAGACTGTAGAAGGGGTCCAACCTGAAACGACACCTTTCCATGTTACCGGAGATGCTGCGTTACTCCAGCACTTTGTGTTTTTGTAAACCAGCCTCTGCAGTTCATACATCGTGTGCTGACAGGAACTGCACACAACCCTTCACGTGTGGCCTAACTCGTGTTTTGTAAAGTTGCAACAAAACATCCCAGCTCTTATATTCTATACCCACACCTACGCCGGCAAACATGCCATATGCTTTCTTCACCAGCCCGCTGCCCTGCTAAATTTTGAGACCTTTGGACTTGGACCTATAAGTCTCTATTCATCAACATTCATCAGTGCCCTGACCTAAGTCCTACAACCATTTTTACTTCCCAATGCGATCTGCCTGTGCCCCGCCCAACTTTCCATCTCATCTATATCCTGCTGTAACCTTGGACAAACCTCCTCGCTCTCCGTAAACCACCAATTTTCATGTCACCTGCAAGCTTACATCCTACATTGTGATCCAAGCTGTTATCACCAAACAACAGAAATCCCAGCTCTGAACCCTGTGGTACCACAATAATCACAGATTTCCCATCAGAACAATATCGTCCCACCACTGCCTCCTATTTAGATCCAACTGGCTGGCCCACCTTGCATTGCATGTGCCCAAATCTTCTGCACCCGCCTACCATGTGTGGGACCTGATGAAATGAATGCCCTAGTAATGTACTAAAATGATTAGTAGAATCCAGTTAAAGCTACTGCTCATTTTCCAAAATTGTTCTAAACCCCAACTAAAATATACCTTCATTGAATTCTTTAGTTAATTCAGTAATCTAATCATTTTATAACATTTAGCTCTGCATTAAACATGCAGTTACATTTCCAGTTACATACTGTAGAGTGAGTTTTTATGAATAGGCAAGTTTCACTGAAAGACTAGGAGGTTTATTTAACACAGGCAAGTGGGGTTAATATAGATGGGCATGATAGTCGGCACACACACATTGGATGGAAAAGGGCATGTTTCTGTGCTGTACAACTCTTTGGACCATTTAGTAATGAAAGGGAACACTGTTTTAACCCATAGTTTATTCCATCCATTACCTGATGTAAGTAAAATGAACCAAACTTCCTGATAACTTTTCAATGTGAAAAGATTTTTTTTTCCCCCTATATTTACATTGGTAATTGCAAAGGGAGAACACTGACCTTTATGTCCAAATGGCCACGACACAGGCTTCACTCCGTTTATTAATGGATTTGCAGGTTAAATGACAAATCTGCCTCTCCTGAAGAAATACTGAAATAATAACAATACATAAATCAGTATTGGTATTAGTTGTCTCTGGAATACCAGTGATGTAAATATAGTTTTGTTTCTGCAAGCTTTTAAAATGTAAAGCCAGCCAGCCAGCCAGCTGCAAGGTGTTTTAGCCCAGTCAGGAACTAACACCTTAACTTGGGGAAGCCACAAGGTGGTGATGGCCACTAGGGTCCAATCAGTCTATATTGTGGGTACACAAAAGGCTGGAGAAACTCAGCGGGTGCAGCAGCATCTAAGGAGCGAAGGAGATAGGCGACGTTTCGGGTCGAGACCCTTCTTCAGACTGGTCAGGTATCAGGGAAACGAGAGATATAGACGGTGATGTGGAGAGATAAAGAACAATGAATGAAAGATATGCAAAAAAGTATTGATGATAAAGGGAACAAGCCATTGTAAGCTGTTTGTAGTGTGAAAACGAGAAGCTGGTGCGACTGGGGTGGGGGAGGGAGATAGAGATAGAGGGAATGCCAGGGCCCGAGGGCTGAGGGAGAGGTGGGAAGGGGAGGAGACAGCAAGGATTAACAGAATTGAGAAAATTCAATGTTCAAGCCCAGAGGATGCAGACTCCCCAAGCGGAATATGAGGTGCTGTTCCTCCAACTTGCGGTGTTGCTCACTCTGGCCGTGGAGGAGGCCCAGGACCGAGAGGTCGGATACGGAATGGGAAGGGGAGTTGAAGTGCTGAGCCACCGGGAGGTCGGGTTGGTTATTGCGGACCGAGCGGAGGTGTTCGGCGAAACGATCGCCAAGCCTCCGCTTGGTCTCACCGATATAGATCATCTGGCATCTGGAGCAGCGGATGCAGTAGATGAGGTTGGAGGAGGTGCAGGTGAACCTCTGTCGGACCTGGAAGGACTGCTTGGGTCCCTGAAAGGAGTGGGGGGATGTGAAGGGACAAGTGTGGCATTTCTTGCGGTTGCAAGGGAAAGTGCCCGGGGAAGGGGTAGAGCGGGAGGGGAGGGAAGAATTGACAAGGGAGTTGCGGAGGGAGTGGTCTTTATGGAAGGCAGGCAGGGGGGGAGATGGGAAGATGTGGCGAGTGGAGGGGTCACGTTGGAGGTGGCGAAACTGGCGGAGGACTATGTGTTGTATTTGCCGGCTGGTGGGGAATAGTTCCCATTTTCACACCACAAACAGCTTACAATGGCTTGTTCCCTTTATCATCGATACTTTTTTGCATATCTTTCATTCATTGTTCTTTATCTCTCCACATCACCGTCTATATCTCTCGTTTCCCTGATCCCTGACCAGTCTCGACCCGAAACGTCGCCTATCTCCTTCGCTCCTTAGATGCTGCTGCACCCGCTGAGTTTCTCCGGCCCTTTGTGTACCCTCGATTCTCCAGCATCTGCAGTTCCTTCTTTAACAATATATTGTGTCTGTGTTCATGCTATCTTTCTGAATGACGTGTCTTCCTGTGGCACAAAACTGATTGAGGATGACTGGTTCTTTCCCGGCTGCTGTGATCCAGATTTGATCTCAGAACTGCTGGAGCTGGCGGTGGAACTGGGGGAACGTCAGAGACGAGGACAGGATCAAGGATGGACAACGCAGACCACAGCTGGCCAAAAGCTTAGGGTATGTGCCCAGTCTGACACTTTCAGTTTAAGCTTTGACTTTATATATCTGTGGAAATGTAATGCTTGAGTTCACTCAACATTTTTTTTTTTTTTTTTGAATATTTTTATTATAGAAACAAAATAATAACAAAGTACATTATTTTGCAATAATGAAAATACATGATATTAATGATATATTCGTACTGTTAATAATATTTGTATTATCATTGATTATAAATTTTAAGACTATATATTTTATATAATTGAAAATACTTGGTGCTAGTTATACATTCATAATATTAGTGATATATTCATACTGTTGATAATATTTGTATTGTCATTGATTTTGAAATGTAAGACCATATTTTATATAATTGAAAATATATAATACTAGTAACACCTTCATGATATTCATTATATTTCCACACTGTTAATAATATTTGTATTATCATTGATTTTAAAATTTAAAATTATATATTTTATATAATTGAAAATACATGATACTAATAATACTTTCATGATATTAGAAATATTTATATTCGTATTGATATTAAAAATTTAAGATTATGTGTTTCTATACATTTTTCTAATTTTTTATAAAAGTATGAAAAAATAGAGAAAAAGAGTGTGAAAAGTTTGATGGAGAATGGAGTATTAATCATTAATCCATCCTTGGAGATATATTCATGATTTATTAAATATATTTCTTCATCCATTCAAATATTCAGGTCTCAGTCAAGCCCTCGTGTCGAGCCATTATGACCCTGTAAATATTTAATATATGGAGACCAAATCTTTCTGAAGAGATCTAACCTGTCCATTAGGACAAGCCTCAATCTCTCCAGATGAAGTGTCTCCGACATTTCTGTGTTCCACATTTTGATTGTTGGGGATGTAGGGCCTTTCCAAAATTTTAGTATTAATTTTTTCCCAATTATTAAACCATAGTCGATAAAAATTCTTTGGTTCATTGTTATTAGTTGGTCTGTTTTCTAGTATTCCAAGTATTATTAACTTTGGATCAGGAGTCAAAGTTATATTGACAACATTCAAAATTATCTTAAATATTTTCATTCCAGTATTTTGCAATTTTTTATACAGTTAGTGAATGAATGTGATAAATTTGCTTCTGAGTTTTGACATTTATCACATATAGGGGATACTTTTGGAAAAATGTTATGTAATTTAGATTTGGAATAATGTAATCTATGTAGTATTTTAAACTGTATAAGGGAATGTTTAGCATTTAACGAGCAATGATGTATATGTTGTAAATTTTCATCCCATATTTCTGGCCTTATAATTTGGCCTAATTCATTTTCCCAAGACTGTCTATATATTTCTGTTGATGGAACATCACTTTCCAATAGAATATTATATATATATGATATCATTTTTTCCGTATTTGGATGTTTATTCAAGCATTCATCTAAAATTTCTGTCTTTCTATTTCTAAGTTCTTGTGTATTTGCAGAAACATAATTTCTGATTTGTAAATATCTAAAATAGTAAGATTAAACAAGAACTTACCAGTTCGAAGTTTGATCGTTATTTTATGAGGAGTTACGATGAGGGATTACGTGAAGAACCCGCCTCACGCTGGCAACGGCATACTTCAAAGCAGCGGCATGAAAAAACACAGAACACCAAAAGCCGGAGTAACATAGTAAGGCTCATAAAAGACTTAGAACTACCATTTGATCATTTATTTTATGAGGGGTGGGAGCGGAGGGCACGTAATCCCTCATCGTAACTCCTCATAAAATAACGATCAAACTTCGAACTGGTAAGTTCTTGTTTAATCTTACTATTTTACTTCGGAGTCACGTGAGTGACTACGTGAAGATTTTAAAGCTTTCTGTGTTTTTTATGTCGTAGAATCAATCCGTACGACAGTCCGGCTAAGTAAACACATACATGAGAAACCAGACTAATGTTAGATCATTTCACAATTAACTTTTTAATGGTTTAAAGACCATATAATAACCCTCCTTATATCTGAGGGAAAATGATTACAAGTGATAAAAGATAGAAGTGACTACACCATTGATTATAGCAATTAATAGTAAACAAAGCAGGTGATTATAGTGCTCCCAACACCGCGTGTCCAAAGCTTGTCATAGTGTGAACAGGTTTATTGTAGAACTTTGAAAAAGTTTCTTCTTTACTCCACCCTGCGACTTTTAAAATATGCTCGAGAGGTACGTCCCGCCCCTTCGCCGCGGACGTAGCTGCCGCCCTGGTGGAGTGAGATTTGAACACATCAGTGTCTACTCCCGCTAAAACCAACACCTGTTTCAACCATTTTGAGATAGTTTGAACTGAAGCTTTTGTGTGTGGTTTTTTGTGCGTAACCATTAACGCTTTTTTCATTTCCTCGAAGGGTGTCAGTAACTTTAATATATTCGTTCAAATGTTTAACCACACACAAAGTAGGATCAATATGATAAGCTTGAAAGGTTACCTTTGTTCCAGATCTCCCTGGTCTGCTTTGTTTGATCAACTCGTAAACATAGAACACAACATTATCTGTAGTCACATGCATACAGTCTAACGCAACATTTGTAAAGTTTGCACTCTTTGAGCTGAGACCAGTGACATTAACATGACTAATTTCAATGTCAATCTTTCCAATGTCAACCCTTCAATTGGAGTCCATTGTCTAAGTAGCGTAAGTACAATGCTCACATCCCAAATCTCTGTGTATCTTGGTTTGGGTGGATTAATATTAAAGATTCCTTTCATGAATCTAGATATTAATGGATGCGACCCAATTGGTCTCTGATCAGTCATAAGACCTAAATAGGACGACAAGGCACTGCGTGCAGTGTTAATGGCACTGTAACTTAAATGTTGCTGAAAATGCAAATTGGCAAGGAATTCCAAAACATTTGCAATATTTACAGTATCATAAGAAATATTTGACTGTGTGCAAAAGTCTTCCCATTTCTTAATATGTATCATATATTGCTTTTGTGTGCTATTGCGCCATGATGCAAACCATAACTTCCATAGTTTGGTCCGACAATCCCAGCTCCTGTAGTGGTCTGGTCAAAACCTGCAGATTAACAAATTCATATATGCATACAATGGGTAAATCTCTTTAGTTACCGGATTAGTCAAGATATCACTACAGTTAGGAATCGACATATATGGTTCTTTAATCATATTCAGCATTACTGGGAACCAAGGTTGAGTTGGCCAATTTGGAACTACCAACAATCCAGAAGCAGAATCTTGTTCTATCTTCTTCAGGCATCTCTGAATCAAAGCAAATGGTGGAAAAGCATAAAAGAACATCTTTCCCCAGTGTAATGAAAAAGCATCTACTGCTACTGCATCTGGATCGTGTTCCCAAGACACATAAGTAGGCAACTGATGATTAAGCCTAGATGCAAACAAATATATTTCTGGCAACCCAAATTGGTTTACAATATTCTTAAATATTGCTGGCTTAAGCATCCATTCCGTATTATCTTTAAAAATCCTGGACCTTTCATCTGCTACCACATTGTCCTTACCCGGAATGTAGCTTGCTGAAATCCATATTTGGCGACCAATACACCATTGCCATATCTCATTGGCCAGACAATCACATGATACTGACCTAACTCCCCCCATGTGATTAATGTATGCAACAGCCGTTTTATTGTCTAACTGTATTAACACATGTAGACCTTGTTTTAGCACAACAATATGCTTTAAGTCCATAAAAAGCACCCAATAACTCCAAATAGTTAATACCATAAACTTGAAGAAACGCTTCTTCTTGAGCTTTCCATCTACCTCCACAACTGGAGGACGAATCTGTAGCCCCCCATCCGAGAGCACTAGCATCCGTTTGTAAAACCATTTCAGGTTGTTTTAATCATGATATTCTTAGCAGCTTGTGGGACATTTTCAACCCACCATTGTAATTCCAACACGGCTTCTTTTGTTAATTGCATAGGCCTGTCAAAGTGACCTGCCTTCTCTTTAAGAGCCCTTATTTTGTCCCTTTGAAGATTTTGATAATGTAATGGACCAAATTCCACTGCCGGAAATGCTGCTACCAGTTTCCCAATGGTTTTCGCCACTTCTCGGATGGAGGATAAGGTTTGTGAATGAGGTAATTACAAGTCATCAAGATGTCATTGGCCTTCTCTGTTGGCAAAGTAACTAACATAGTCACTGAGTTAATTACAAACCCCAAAAAGTTAATTGATTGTGCTGGCTGCAGCTGGGACTTAATTGGATGAATCAAAAACCCTAGCTTTTCAAACAAAGCTTTAGTAACTGAAACTGAGTGCTCAGCTGACTCTTGAGTATCACTAATGATCAGAATATCATCCAGATAAGCCATAACAATGTGTTTCTGTGCTCTTAATTGGGCTAAAACTGGTTTCAACAGTTTTGTAAAGAGTCTAGGAGCCAAACTCAATCCATTTGGTAAAGCTTTAAATTGCCATAATTGTCCCAGCCAATTAAATTTTAAATACCTCCTGAAGCATTGATGAATTGCTACAGAATAATAGGCATCCTTCAAATCAATCTTAGCCATATAACACCCTGCTGAGATAAGATATTTTGCAGTACTGAATGTCTCCATCTTAAAATGTTTGTATTCTACAAACTTATTCAGATCTGTAAGGTCCAGAATAATTCTGCAACCACCATCTTTTTTATCTCTTCGAAATATATTAGAGACAAATTGATGCTTATGTTCATAAGTCTTTTCAATTGCGCCTTTTCCAGATAATTTGTCAATTTCCACATTAATCTCCATTCTTTCCTCTGCAGAAAACACATAAGCATAAGCAGGTCTATTCTGTACAGGAGGATTAACCCCTTCTTTAAAAATAATAATGGCTCCCGAAACTGCTTGTAATACATATCGATCAGAAGTAATGTTAAGCCAGGCATTATAAAATTTTTGCAATCTCCCTCCAACTGGAGGGTCATCCACAGTTTCTTTAAGTATATAAGTCTTTAATACCTCTCCGTATGAGCGTGGTGGTCTCCTTCTTCCCGAATACAGGGAAGCACTTGCCTGCACAGCACAATAGTATTTTCGTGACAAACTTCTGCTTCTATAACGGAAATCGAAACCCCTTCGGGTCGAAAAACCCCTTCTTTGTCCAAAAACAAAAGGTTTAACATTGCTAAAATATTTAGCTTCTTCATCCAACTCTTTCAGCTGTTTCGGCAGATTTTCTCCAAACAAATACCCAGGAGCTTGAACTCCACTTTCTTGACACAGGCTTGCAAATCTAGGGTGAAATATGGGCCGAATCGCCATTTTCCTCATGCAATTAATTTCATAGAATGAATTACACAATAAGCCCAAAGTATCCTTTTGAATCTTTTCCATTTCCAGATTCTCCATTTGCCTGCCATAGGCCGTAATGGCAGCAGAAATTAATTTGAGCACCTTTTGAAACTTCACTTCTAGGCTCTCATACTTGGAGTCATAGACGTCCATATCATCGGATTCACCGTAGGTACTTCCAATGAGGCACAATTTCTTGGAGCTTTATATAATTCTGATGTTTCATTCATCACAGAATTGTGAAGTTGGTGAGATACCATATAATTTATGTTTGCAGCTAGGATTTCTTCCATAGCCTCACCACTTCCTTCAGGTATAGCAAAATCTTGTGCTATCCCAGGCACATTAGGCCTTTTCTTTTTACTTTGTGGTGTGCTTTCAAAAGCCATATAGCCACCAGCAGGGTCTGCCCTTCTGCAGCCCTAAATCAATTGGGATATCATCCCATGAGACTTCTTCCAGCCCAAATCCTGGGTCCGGAGTATCATATTCCCAACTTGGCCCACAGCCATATTCATCATATTCAAACCCCTCAGGATTTTTTTGGGATTCATCTGGGTACTCTGACCCTTGTCTCATTATTGTTTGGAGAACTTTCTCCATATGCTCCATTTTTAGCCACATAGTTTTATTGTCTGGAGGTCTTTCAATATCAGAGTCATCAGAAACCACGGGCCTCTCAGATTTCTTTTTGCATTTTTTAGGAACATTTTCCTCCGTGGTTATTATTTCTGGAGAATCTGGAAACTCACTATCGGGTAAGTCGGCGGCCAACGTATCGGAACCGGGTCCGCACTAACTTCGCGTCCCGTATTTTTACTTTCACCCCGGGAACATCTTTTTACCCGCGAAAACTTCTTTCCCCCGATTTCTCCATTTTTCTTTAGTAATCAGTGCTCAATCAGCACGTTAACGTGGCTCTAAATTTTACTTTTGGTTTCGTTTTGCTGGAGCCACCCAGCGTAACCTAAAAAACGCCCCGGTCTAACTGCACTTACCTGCGGGCCGTTCCGACCGCTGCCGAGGAGCTGCTCCTTACTGCAGCTCCTCCTCGCGCCGTCAGCGTTGACGTCATGCCGTTGCCAGCGTGAGGCGGGTTCTTCACGTAGTCACTCACGTGACTCCGAAGTAAAATATTCTTTATTGTGTAGTCCATAAGTTTGTTGTAACTCTTGAAATGAAAGGAAAGAGTTTTCCTTATAAAGATCACCCATCTTAGTAATTCCTTTATTTTTCCATTGTAAAAAAGCCTTATCCATCATTGAAGGTTTAAACATAACATTATTGGCGATGGTAAGACATAATGGTATAGATTTTAGTTTTAATGTTTTCTTTATTTGTTTCCAGATGCGGATTCCGTTTTCTATTATCGGATTTTCACTATAAAATTTTCTTAGCTAAGTTAGTGTTAGCAAATATTATAGAGCTAATTTCAAATGGAGAACAATCTTTTTTTTCCATATTTAACCAATTTGGTTTATTATCTATTTCTTCTAGCCAAAAATTCATATTTTTAATATTGACTGCCCAGTAATAAAACATAAAATTTGGTAGTGCTAATCCTCCATTTATTTTGGGTTTACATAAGTGTTTTTTATTTATTCTATGGCTTTTATAATCCCAGATAAAGTTAGTAATTAGAGAATCTACTTTTTTGAAAAAAAATTTAGGGAGATATATCGGAATTAATTGAAATAGATATAGTAATTGTGGGAGAAAGATCATTTTTTATTGCATTAATTTTACCTAACATTGAAATAGGTAAGCTTTTCCAGTATAAAATATTCTTATTTAATTTATTCAATAATGGGGGAAGTTAAATTTAAATAAAGAGTCAAATCTTTTTTTTAACGAAAATCCCAAGATATTTAATATTTTCGTTTGTTATCTTAAAAGGGAATTGTTGTAATATATGTGAGTTATTCACCGTTATTGGCATGAGTTCACTTTTATTCCAATTAATACTGTTATCCTGAGAAAGATCCGAATTCCGTTATTAGTTTTAACAAATTTCGGATACTTGTTTCTGGTTCAGTGATATAAAGTAATACATCATCCGCATATAAGGAGATTTTATTTTTAGTGTCTCTAGT
The DNA here is from genome assembly GCA_035221665.1 of Okamejei kenojei. Lineage (NCBI taxonomy): Eukaryota > Metazoa > Chordata > Chondrichthyes > Rajiformes > Rajidae > Okamejei > Okamejei kenojei. Next base: position 6,845,934 of record CM069170.1, on the reverse strand, counting down.
ATCATATCCATGTATTTCTGGATGTAATCTCACCCTCTGGGCGAGAGGTTCTATTGCGAGTGCAAACAATAAAGGTGATAAAGGGCAACCTTGTCTACAACCTCGAGATAAACTGAATTTAGTTGATAACATTCGGTTTGTTGTTATTCTAGCTGTCGGATTTGTATATAACAATTTAATCCAAGTAGTAAACTTCTCTCCCAATTTAAAAGCTTCCATAACCGAAAATAGGTAAGGCCATTCCACTTGATCAAAAGCTTTTTCTGCGTCAAGCGAAATGACTACTAAGTCTTTTTTATTACTTCTTTTCGAATATATAATATTGAATAACCGTCTTAGATTGTATGAGGAATATCTTTTTGGTATAAATCCTGTTTGATCGGGATGGATTAATTCGTTGACAACTGAACTTAGCCTTTGTGCTAGTATTTTGTTAATATCTTTTGATCAGTATTTAATAGAGCTATTGCTCTAAATGATCCTGGTTCAACCAAGTCTTTATTTATTTTAGGTATAAGTGTTATAATAGATTCATTCAACGTTTCTGGTAATTTCTGCTGTGTGTATATCTGTTCATATAATGATTTCAAACGTGGAACCATATGATCATGAAATATTTTTTAAAATTCCGAACCTATACCATCTGGTCCCGGTGTTTTACCATTTTTTAATGATCTAATAGATTCTTGGATTTCTTTTGTTGAGATATCAGCATTTAGTAATTCTCTATTTTTGTAAATCCAATCCTTTCAGGTTACATTTTTTAAAAAATGCTTCTATTTCTGTTTTATTTACTGTTGTTTTAGCAGTGTATGTTTTTATAAATATTGCATAAATCTTTCATTAATATCTTTGGTTGTATTAACAATTTGCCATTATGTGATTTAATCCTATGGATAATTTTTTCAGCTTCCATTTTCCTTAATTGTCGAGCCAATAATTTTTTGGGGTTTATCTCCAAATTCGAACTGTAATTGTTTGGTATGTTGATAAAGTTTTACAACTTGATCTGTATATATTTTATTTAATTTATATTTTCAGTGCTGCGATTTTATTGTGTAATATTATATCTGGTTTTGTTGCATTCTGTATATCTAATTGTTTAATCTCCCTTTCCAAATCTTGTTGTTCCTTCCGAATCTTTTTATTATGGAATGCTTGTGAAGAGATCATGATTCCCCGGAGATATGCTTTGAATGTTTCCCATAATAAGGAGCAAGATATTTCTGGTTGATCATTTGTTTCAAAAAAAATCTTAATTTGAGTTGTGATATATTCCTGAGTAGTTTTATTTTTTTTAAAATTTGTGGGGTTAAATTTCCACTGTCCTGATTTTTCTGTTTTACCATTTATTTTAATCTTAAATGTTAATGGCGCATGATCTGAAATTATAATATTATGATATTTGGATTCATAAGTAAGTGAAATAAGTTTTGCATCCACCAAAAAATAATCTATTCTTGAATAGGTTTTATGTACTGGCGAGTAAAAAGAGTATTCTCGTCCCGTAGGGTTTTCTGTTCTCCAAACATCTTTAATGTTAGTCGTTTGCATATATGCGTTTAATAAGTCACTGGAGTGTGATTTAGTTTTTCTTTGCTTTGTAGATCTATCTAAGTAGGGGTCTAGTGTGCAATTAAAATCTCCTCCAATTATTAAATTATATTGTGTTAATTCCGGAATATTGTTAAGTACTTTCTTAAAAAACAATGGGCTATCAAAATTTGGTCCATATATATTAACAAAAATAATTTTTTCTGTGTTTAATTCTCCTATCGCAATAATGTATCTGCCATCTTTATCAGTTATAGTTGATGTATGCTTAAATAAAGTACCTTTGCGAAATAATATTGCTACGCCTCTTGATTTATGCGTGAAAGAAGAGTGATACATTTTATCTATCCATTTAACTTTCAACCTATATTCAGCGTCTTTTTTTAAGTGAGTTTCTTGAATATAAATTACGTCAGCTTTAGTTGCCTTTAAATGTGCCAATACTTTTCCTCTCTTTATCGGTTCATTAATACCTTTAACATTCCAACTACAAAACGTTAATCCCTCATTCCCCGTATTCCTTTTTAAGTCTTGCATTTTATGTTTATGGAAATCTACAATAAAGTCTAACGATCAGCCCGACAGACCCAACCTTACACCCGAACATCGAATAGATGAATTTTAAATCTCGTTTATGTCCCTCACGAATATATCTCCATTGGTCCCAATGTGTAACTCCATTCAAACTGAAAAACACAATAGATTGTATAAAAGAAAAGTAAAGGATAGATTAAGAGGTTAGTGGTGTGCTTAAAGATAGAAAAAACTACATCTAGAGTAGTTGCAGTTAGTGCTAGCCATACTAGCATGGCTAACCATCTACCGACTTCCGTCGTTGATGTTATTCACTTGACCAGCTCCTAGGTTTAAGGAATTATTATTCCATAATAATATTTTACCGGGGGTATAACATTAAGGGGAAAAAAAAAAAAAAGGAAAGGGTAAAAGAAAAAAGGGAAAAAAAAAAAAAAAGAAAAAGGGTAGGATTCATCAAAAAAAAGGGGGAAAACAGAAAAAAAAGGAGACATTTATCAAATTCTACTGATTAAAGATATAAAAATGTCTATATCTAGAATTAATTTAAAAATCTAAGTAATGTTAAACATGAAAAATGAAAAAACTAGATAAGAAAAAAAAGGATAAAAAATCCCGTAAAACAAAAAGAAAAACTAAAATTCAAGGTAAAAATTGCTGTTGTAAGGAAAGATCTCCAAATGAGATCCATCGCTATATTTAACTCTATTCATTAAATAAACATTAGTTGTTAATTATTAGTAGTAGTGATTAGTAGTAGTGAACAATCTTAATTGGTAAAAATAATACTAATAATAACACCGCGTTGTGATTTTAATATTTGTGTTATTTATTTATATTAGTTATGTGATTAGACTAATTATTAATATCCAGATAACGCTTTCCGATCCAGTTTTTTCTCTCGATTCCATTCGACATTGTCCATTCCGTCCAGTCCAACGTTATCTTGTAAGATCTTGCAGGATGTTGAGAATCCGTGTAAAATCTCTAAAAGTAGTGAGAGTCAGTATATTCACTTGTAGATATTTTTCAGGTCTTGAACTGCCGGGCGAATTCCAGTGCTGCTGTTGGGGTGGTAAAGAAATGTTCCGCGTCGTTAAAAGTAACTCTTAAAGTAGCTGGGTAATTCAAACCATATCTCAGGTTTTCCACATCCCTCATGAGACTTTTAGCTTCATTAAATGCTTTCCGTTTCCTGGCAACCTCTGGTGGATAATCTCGGTAGATACTGATCTTTTGTCCTTCAAATACCAGGTATCTGTTTCTCAAAGCTTTTCGCATAATCTCATCCAGAACAAAGTCATATTGTAGCTTTATAATCATTTGTCTTGGAGGGGCGTTTGGTCTGGTCCGACGTCTGCTGACTCTATGAGCACAGGCTAATAAAGGCGTTTCTTCCAGAGATAGAACACGTTGCAGTAAATTTGCAGTAAATTCTCGAAGATCTTCATTTTTCTCTCGTCCTTCAGGAATCCCTGCAATTCTCAGATTTTGTCTTCTCTGGCGTCCTTCTAGCTCAGTACATTTCTCTGTTATTTTAGTCAGCAAGTTCGTTAGACGTTCATTTTCTGTAAGCAACTTTGCTGTAGTCAAAGCACTTGTATCAGCTACTTCTTCAAGGTTCTTTATACCAGCCGTCTGTTGTTCCAGTACTTCCTCCATAGGATTCGTCCTATTTTCAAAGTCTTTTTTAACCTTTTCAAGTTTTTTGTCCATCTCCTTTGTCATTTCATTGATCATTTCTGTGAATTCATTCTTCAAATCTTCCGATAATTTCTTGATCTTGTTATTAATATTTAAATTTGTTTCCTGTTGGAATTCTTTCAATTGATTATTCATCTGGTTCATCTGGCTGTTCATCTGGCTGTTCATCTGGTTCATCTGGCTGTTCATCTGGTTTATTTCTTCCCTTAAACCAGCAATCTGTTGAGAAATAAAAGTTTTCAATTCCTCACCTTCCGTTTTTTTCCCTGTTCTTTTGGATACATCTTCCTGGGAGGAGGTCCTACTCAAGTCCGAGGCTTCAGTTTGGCCTTCTGGCTGTCTCTGCCGGGTGGATCGAGTTTTCCCTTTGTCGGTAGGGCTCCGTGTTGTTGACATAATTAGTCGCGCGCCTGATGACGTCACTCACAACACTCGGTGCAGAAACGGCAGGCAGCAAGCAGCAGGCAGCAGGTAGGTCCCTTAATCCCCCGTTTTTTCCCGTTTTTTTCGTGGAGCTGGCTGGCGTTATCCTCTAGCCCTCCATAGCGCCACCGGAAGTCGACATTTCACTCAACATTTTACGCTATTATTAATTTTAAGCTTTGCCAAGGTTGAATAAAATATGTTTCTGTTTGGAGGCGCTGGGGGGGGGGGCAGTGGTAGAGTTGCTGCCATACATCACCAGACACCCGGGTTCGATCCTGACCACGGGTGCTGTCTGTACCCAGTTTGTACGTTCTCCCCGTGACCACGTGGGTTTTCTCCGGGTGCTACTGTTTCCTCCAACACTACAAAGGCTCCAGGTTAATTTGCTTTGGTAAAAATTGTAAATTGTCCCGAGTGTGCAGGACAGTGTCCGGGGTGATCACTGGTCGGCCTGGACTCATTGGGCCGAACGGCCTGTTTCCCTGCTGCATCGCGAAAGTCTCAAGCCTTCAATAGTTTTGAGAAGGTAAATATATACTGAGATTTGCTGAACTGAAAAAGCCTTCAACTCCATTTTCAGTGCCATTATAAGTTGGAGCGAGACGGATGGCCTCACACAATGAGAAAGCATTATGTCAGGCACATGCTCAATTTCTAATATTAAAAGTAAAATGACAACAATACAGACAGAAGTATACTTTTGGAAATCACTGTCAAATCTGGAAAGTACAACAATATTTGTCATTTTACCGAATTTACCCCTTTATATATAAACATTTGACTAGTTCAACTTAGATCAGTTTTGGTCATGATGGGCAAAAGGACGGCTTCTGGGCTTGTGACAACCTGATTAATTTTCACTCCCAATGTTTATGTTTGGTGTTAATTCATTGGGTTCCATCCAGTGTGCACACTATCTCTGTCTGTTACTACCGATAATTTACAGATCTGTATTTTTCAAGGGAAGTATTTAAAATACATCAAAGCAAATTAGTAGAGCGTTTGTGAATTCATTTTAGCTTGATACCAGGGAACTACATTTGGGAAATGTAAAGGGTTGTTAATACAGCAACTTTGTGTTCCGTGGTACAAATGTATTGTGAATTCATGTGCAAGGGAGTAAACGTTACTATTATTATTTAGGATACTATTATTTATGAGGGAATAAAACTTTAAGTCACAAACAGAAGAACATTCTCGTGTTTTATACCTTCTGGCCAAAGTACAGCAAGTGAAGATGTGAACAACTGAGCAATAGTTGAGCTGTTTGACTTCTCCAATACGTCCGATGTCAACAAATACCCCTTTGATGGTTAACCTGCCTCCAGTGTACCGATGACCACACTGGCAACATAACTCCCCGCAGCATCGGATGTCTTGTCTATTGAGATCCATATTTTGTTGCGTGCAACTTCATCTCTAATTTTCTGCACAACATTGTTGAAGTTGCTGTCAACATAATGTTTCCGTAATGATGGCTCGCTTGGTCTATGTTCCTCTGTGTATTTCTCTAAAAAAACTCTAAGAGGTTTATTTTCCAATTTCCACTGTGGAATTTCAGCATCAATGAATGCCTTGCACAGATCACTCGAAAACTCAGATTTGCGACTGGAGGCAGCAGTAAATGTAATGAGGAGACAAGCTTGGGTATTTCACTTGGGTAGTCTACACCCCAGCTGTATCAACATTCTCTCATTTTATGTAGCCCTTGTCTTCTCCCTCCTCCCCCTCCCCCTTCCCAGCTCTCCTTCTAGCCTTAGTATCTCCGCCTCTTCCTTTCTTTTTCCCGCCCCCCCACATTAGTCTGAAGAAGTGTCTTGACCCGAAACGTCGCCTATTCCTTTTCTCCATAGATGCTGCCTCACCCGCTGAGTTTCTCCAGCATTTTTTGTCTACCTTCGATTTTTCCAGCATCTGCAGTTCTTTCTTAACTAGACATTAAACACTGAAATTGCAGGCTTAAAGCAGAACTTGAAGAGATGAAGTCTGCATTTCAAAGTAAAGTTGGTGAATTTACAAGCCTTCAGGATCGATTGTCACTAAAAGAGGGGATGAGAACCTCATTAAACAAAGACATAAATGATATAAATGCTGCCACTGTGAAGCTTACATTGGAACTAGAAGGGAGACAGATGCCATTGAATCAGCAAGCACATTTGCTGCAGCAGCTCCAAGCCATAACTTGAGCAGTTGGGCCAATATATGCAGGTGATTTCAGGGTTGCAACATCAGGAGCAAGGTGTGGTGTGTGAAGCAGGTCAGCTCAAGCAGACTCTGCAAGAGAAAGGTACATCCCTGCAACAGCGGGGAGATGCGCTTGGACATCTCCAGAAGAAAGCTGCAGAGCACCATGCCCTGAAATGCAATCCATGCAGCACTTGGAAACCATTCCCAAACTTCAAATTCAAATCCTAGACTTGACCTTGAAAACTCACAAACTGAAGACACCATCGAGGAGAGAGACTTGCTGCTGGTCTGTAAAGTGGGAGATTGTGTCAAACTCAGGACGGTTCATTCTGAAATGGATGACACCGTTTCACAACTTGGAGCTGCCAGTTCTGAAGCTGAGAGGTTAAAATGTATTATTAAGGAAAAGGAATTGTCTCCCTCTCAAATAAAGGAGCACGCAGCTTGCAAAGAGGAGGAGAGGCAGAGGCTTCTCTCCGAAGCTGATCGTGTATCCACAGAGAAACAGAACCTAAACGTTGCCTGTGAAAGTCTGAAGCACGCACTGGAGATCCTAACTCATGAGAAGCAATAATATTCTCAACCGGTGGATTCACTGAAAAACGCCCAGATGGCACAGTTGTCAGAGTGGAAGGCCAAGCACAATGAATTAAAGCATGAATATGAATCCCTTTTGCAATCCTACGAAAATATCGGCAATGAGATGGATAAGATGAGGCAAATCAAGCTCCGTGATGTAGAGGCCAAACGGCAAAACATGGAGAGGCAGCTTGAGGACGCTGGTGCCGAAAATGAAAAAATAAAGGACCAAATGAGAAAGTTTACAAAATCCAAGCAGCAGTGAGTCCAGGGGCTTGAGGAAGAGATTGAAAGAATTAGCATCGAGTTACAAACTGCTACGGCAAAGCAGAGTCACGCGAGCGAATTGTCCGCCCAGTACAATCAGCTCCAGGAGGAAAGCAAATCACTGCAGCTAACTTATCACGATCTTAGAGCAGAGTTTGACAAAACCCAAAAAGAGGGGGAGCTTCTGCTGAATGAATTTAATTCATCCATATCCAACATAGAGGAGTTGCAGAGTGAGGATGATTCTTATCAGGCTGAGTTTCATGAACCACTGTCATTCGAATCCCAATCCCTGGAGGACCAGCCTCTGCTGAAGGAAGGAAAGGTTCGCACTACAGGGCGAGTAGGACCATTGTTGTCTCAGAAGCTGAGACAATTCGAGTTGTGCCGGCCGCACTGCCGAGACACATGAAAAAAACAAGATCATTTCACAGCTTGAACAAGAAATAAAAGCTTGCCGGCAGGAGACTATGAACTTCAATGAAAAAGTCAACATTTCAGAGGATGACAAATCTCTTCTCCAGGAACAACTTGAACATTTCCAGGAAATGTCAGAAAAGGTCAAAAAATGAGAGAGTATTTGGTGGCAGAATTACTTAAACATGTCGACAAGATAGATCAGTTAACTGAAGCATGGAAGGCACTTCATATGTAAAATAATTGACTTGTCAATGAAAGACTGCTTAGAAACATCATCTGATCAAAGAAAAAGAGGTACAGGAAGTAAAACTGGTGATAGAATTTGAAGGACAGCTTTGGTCTGCTCGGAGGGGTAATACATAGAAACATAGAAACATAGAAATTAGGTGCAGGAGTACATTCAGCCCTTCGAGCCTGCACCGCCATTCAATATGATCATGGCTGATCATCCAACTCAGTATCCCGTACCTGCCTTCTCTCCATACCCTCTGATCCCCTTAGCCACAAGGGCCACATCCAACTCACTCTTAAATATAGCCAATGAACTGGCCTCAACTACCCTCTGTGGCAGAGAGTTCCAGAGACTCACCACTCTCTGTGTGAAGAAAGTCTTTCTCATCTCGGTCTTAAAGGATTTCCCCTTATCCTTAAGCTGTGACCCCTTGTCCTGGACTTCCCCAACATCGGGAACAATCTTCCTGCATCTAGCCTGTCCAAACCCTTAAGAATTTTGTAAGTTTCTATAAGATCCCTCTTAATCTCCTAAATTCCAGAGAGTATAAACGAGTCTATCCAGTCTTTCTTCATAAGACAGTCCTGACATCCCAGGAATCAGTCTGGTGAACCTTCTCTGCACTCCTCTATGGCAATAATGTCCTTCCTCAGATTTGGAGACCAAAACTGCACGCAATACTCCAGGTGTGGTCTCACAAGACCCTGTACAACTGAAGTAGAACCTCCCTGCTCCTGTACTCAAATCCTTTTGCTATGAAAGCTAACATACCATTCGCTTTTTTCACTGCCTGCTGCACCTGCAATGCCTACTTTCAATGACTGGTGTACCATGACACCCAGGTCTCGCTGCATCTCCCCTTTTCCTAATCGGCCACCATTTAAATAATAGTCTGCTTTCCTGTTTTTGCCACCAAAGTGGATAACCTCACATTTATCCACATTATACTGCATCTGCCAAACATTTGCCCACTCACCCAGCCTATCCAAGTCACCTTGCAGTCTCCTAGCATCCTCCTCACAGCGAACACTGCCCCCCAGCTTAGTGTCATCCGCAAACTTGGAGATATTGCCTTCAATTCCCTCATCCAGATCATTAATATATATTGTAAATAGCTGGGGCCCAGCACTGAGCCCTGCGGTACCCCACTAGTTACTGCCTGCCATTGTGAAAAGGACCCGTTTACTCCTACTCTTTGCTTCCTGTTTGCCAGCCAGTTCTCTATCCACATCAATACTGAACCCCTAATACCGTATGCTTTAAGTTTGTACCTCGTCCAAAGGTGAGACCGAGGAGCTTCGACAACTGTTCAAAGAGAAGCACCAGGAAATCATTATTTTGCAGAAGGACTGCATCAAGTGGACATGTTGGACATACAGCGATGTGTCAAAACATCGGAATCTACCTGTGATGAAATGAGCAAGAGACTAGAGTCTATGCCTGCAAAAGCTTCCGAGTCTGAAAGGCAAGTCAAACTTGTTCAAGAAGAACTAGCATCTTCTAAAGTCTTGCTCTGAGACACTAGAACTGAAACTAAACATGCTCGAATGCAGTGCTTAGGGTTCACAGAAGATCTTCGGGAAACAAAGAGAAGACAAAAGCTCAAATTACTCAGAAGGAGAAGGAACTACTTGAGATTTTAGATCAACAGAAAACAATTCATCAGAAAGAAATATTGAGATATCAGGATAAACTGGATTTGCTGGAACGGGACAAAGACAGAGTGGTTGTAGCAACCTTGGGAATTGAGAGGCATTCCCCAGCAGCTGAAGCTAATGTTGAGCAGTAAGGATGCAGAGATCTCAAAGCTTGCCCCATCAAAAGACCGTGACATTTCTGACTATCTAGTGGAAATCCTGCAGCAACTTAGAAAGCAAATAGATGACTGCAAAAAGAATTTGAGGATTCTCCAACAAGATAACCAGAAGGAAGCCAGAGCCATGAAAGAGCTGGAGGTCCAACTTGTTAAGGTTCGGAAAGAAAAAGACAAAGCTGTTAGCCAGACGGGTGCCTTCACAAAATCGATGGCCTCCTTGCAAGATGACCATGACCGCATCTTATCAGAATACACGGAGCTGGAACAACGGCATCTAGACATGCATTGCCAGAAAGATAGCAGCATTCAGGAGAGTGCAGCTGAAAACAATGAACTGAAGCAAGAGATCGGAAATGTTCTCAACCAGATGGATGACCTTAATTCTGACAACGTGCTGCTAAAAGCACAGTTGGTTCAGTACAGGGAGGAGCTAAACCAGGTCCTGTCTTTGAAGGATAGTCAGTCGAAGGAGTTGGTGCAAAAGCAACGACAGGAGCAAATGAAGAATCTTGAGAATGAGAAATCCATCTTCAAAAAGCGATGGAAAGTTGCACAAGGATCCTTTAAACAAAGCCCCTTACAGATCCCTTAAATAAACTAATCTAAAGCAAAGTAATGAAAGCCTAAAGTCCTTGCAAGAAGGAAATGAGTGAATTTTGGAACAGCTTACAGAGCACAAGGCTATCGGTTTCTAAAAAGAAGAGGACAAACATGAGACAAATGAGAGGCAATTAATTCAAGAGCTTCACCAACAACTTAAAACTAAAACTCTGGAATGCGAAGAACTCAAAATAGAAAACTAATATTAGAAGAGCTGACTTAAAAGAATTGAAAATATAGGAACTGAATTTGAAAATCTGGCTCATGTTAGGGCGGGAGTTCAAATGTCTGAAAGTGCTGATGGAATAGGGCAGGAGAAACCTGAGGAATATTTGGTGGGATTGTCAGTGATGAAGCAAAGACTTTTGAATGTTATTAACCAGAACAAGGAACTTGCATCTCGGGCAGAATCTTTTGAGAAAACGTTGCTGGCAGTACAGACGGAGAGGGACAGATGTCTGGAGGATATTCGGAAACTTCAAGTAAGGCAAACATGATCGCACGTTGGAAATCAATGTTTTTTAAGCACAAATCTTAGAAGGGACTTTTTAAAAGAGCACTTTCATTTACTAATGACAAGCACAAAAACAAGCCCTTGCATCAATGAATAAATTGAGCAGGATATTAAATCTCAAGGCACTAAAGATGAAGCCGCGACGTTGCTCGTTGATGGGTCTTGTTCCTCAGGATGCAAATGATGACTAAATATTTGTGTTTTTATTTAGGTTTTAATTTAAAAGATTCCAAGATAGACACAGCAAAGATATGTTGCAATCTTGTTTTGCATTCATGTGTGTATATAGATTGAGCACTAGTTTCATGTTGCAGGAAAAGGAAGAACTGGAAACCGTTCAGCAAGCAACACAGCAGGAGCGCACAAGGCAAGGTCTGTCCTCCTGCAGGAACGAATTGGCTGAGCTAAGGTTTGGTTGTACTGGACTGGGATAGCAGTTGCATTTCTATTGTGCCATGCGATCAAATGGGAACATCCCTCGATGCTTTGGCCAGCAAACTACGTTTGAAGTGTTGATGATGGAAGCAAACACAGCAGTCAATTATCATAGGGTGGTGTCGTCGAGCCACAAATGATACGTCTCCTCGACAAAGGAGAATCTGTTTGGTTAAAGGAGGAGGACATTCCGTTTAGAAATGGCTGGACGACTTCCTTTCAGATTAGTTTAGTTTAGAGAGGATCGTAATCCAAGCTGACTATCAACACACATTTGGGATTGTTTCAGTTCAATAGGCTCCCACTTGGCAGATCATCAGCCCCAGGGATTTTTCAAGGGTTTATGACACAAATTCTAGAGGGAATTGAAGGTGTGGTGTGTTACCTGGATGCCATCCTCATCTCAGCCCCTGGCAGGCCGACACATGACAAAAGGTTGGAAGTGGCACTCAAATGCCTTGAGACACACAGTGTAAGAGTGAAGGCACAGAAGCGTGAGTTCTTTCAGAACTCGGTAGAGTACTTGGGACATAAGATAGACAAGGATGGTCTACACCCACCAAGGGTAAAGTTGATGCGATCAGGAACCCGCCCACTCCCAGAAACATATGTGAGATACCATCCTTTTTAGGATACGTGCATTATTGTGGGAGGTTGGTGCCAAGTCTGTCCACCTGTTTAAATCCCTTGAAAGAACTCTTGAGAAAAGATGTACCATGGAAGTGGGCATGTGAATGTGACCAAGCCTTCAAGTCATGTAAAGCTCAGTTGGCAGAGAGTACAATACTTGTTCATTACGATGTAAATAATCCAATGGAGTTAGCATGTGAAGCTTCACCATACGGTGTTGGTGCTGTGATCTCTCATGAGCTAGTAAATGGAGAGGAGAGGCCTATAGCATTTGCGTCTAGTACACTCAGTTACAAAAAGAGCGAGAGGATCTTGCATATATATTTTTGGCATTAGGAAGGTTTCACAAATACTTGTATGGTAGAAGGTTTGTAATCAAGACAGATCACCAGTCGTTAACAGTGATCCTAAATCCAAAAGCACACATACCAACTCTGGCAGCAGACAGAATGCAGAGATGGGCGTTGATATTGTCTGCATGCCAGTATCAGCAATGCTGACGCCATATCTAGATTACCTTTGGAATCGGAGCTTACCCCAAACAGAGAGAACGTGTTTTATTTCTCTCCTGTAGATCAGTTACCTATCACTTCAGGGGACATTCAGAAAGCTACTCGCACTGACAGACATTTGTCAAGGGTGCAGGAATATGTTACACATGGATGGCCAAACAAATTGCCGGATTCAGAGGCAGAACTGAAACCATTTTTTTGTACGTAGGAATGAACTGTCAGTAGACCAAGGGTGTATCATGTGGTGAGCGAGAGTTGTAATCCCTGAAAGATACGGAGTAAAATTGCTGGGAGATCTTCCTGATCAACATTTGGGAATGTGCGTAACAAAGAGGCCAGCTAGAAGCTGTCTATGGTGGCCTGGTGCAGAGATAGATGGACAACAACTGTTCATGGTGATTGATAGTCACTCCAAGTGGGTTGAGGTGTTTCCAATGAACAAAACAACATCCAGCAAAACGACAGACACTTTGCGAGGATTGTTTGCATCCTATGGATATCCAGAGGAAATTGTGTCTGATGACGGACCTCAATTCTGTTCACAAGAGTTTGCACAATTCTTGAAAGGGAATGGTGAAAAACACACTAGAGTCGCTCCATACCATTCCGCATCAAATGGAGCAGCAGAACCCACAGTGCAAATGTTGAAGCGTACATTAGTCAAACAGCTGCTGGATCCAAATCCAAAGAAAAGACAGTTGTCTCTGTTTCACAAACTGGCTAACGTGAGATGATGAACTAAGGAGAGGTTCTGGAGAGGAAACACTGCCTGTAGTTGAATTGAGTCCCTGAGTTGAATGTAGCTGCTTGTTTGCTAACATGGCAATAAACTGACACATCCATTTCACCCATCACTTTTAGCAACCTTGAAAAAATAAATGTCATTAGTCTTTGGACGCACTAATGACATCTTATTCTTCCAAGGTTGTTAAAAGACACACGTTAGTTACTTTAGACGTTAGAGATACAGCGTGGAAGCAGGTCCTTCGTCCGACTGAGCCTGTGTCGCCCAGAGATCGCCCGTACACCAGCGCAGTCCTGCACACTACGGACTAATTACAATTTTAACCAAGCACAGAGCCAACAGACCCTCATGTCTTTGGGGTGTGGGAGGAAACCAGAATACCCGGAGGAAACCTACGCAGTAACAGGGAGAAGCTGCAAACTCCACACTAACAGCACCTACAGTCAGGATTGAACCTGGCTCTCTGGCGCTGTAAGGCAGCAATTCCGTCCCCACTGTTACTTGATAGAATCTGAAGAACCATGTGTACACAATGTGGGTGGAATTACAGAATTCTGCTTGTAGTAGCACTGAGCCATTTATCCACTCAATGCTCCCCCCTCTCCTCTTTGACATGCGCCTTTGAATTGTTTTTTAATAAATACCAGACCAAGTGCACACCCGTTGGGTCTGTTCCCCCAAAGTGTGATTGCGGGGGGGTGGGGGTGCGGCATGCGGCGTCACGCACACTAACTACCCCCCCCGTACACACGCTAACTACCCCCCCCCGCACACACGCGCTAACTACCCCCCCGCACACACGCTAACTACCCCCCCCGCACACACGCTAACTACCCCCCCCGCACACACGCTAACTACCCCCCCCGCACACACGCTAACTACCCCCCCCGCACACACACGCTAACTACCCCCCCCCGCACACACGCTAACTACCCTCCGCACACACGCTAACTACCCCTCCGCACACACGCTAACTACCCCTCCACACACACGCTAACTACCCCTCCGACACACGCTAACTACCCCCCCCGCACACACACGCTAACTACCCCCCCCGCACACACGCTAACTACCTCTCCGCACACACGCTAACTACCCCTCCGCACACACGCTAACTACCACCCCTCCGCACACACGCTAACTACCCCTCCCGCACACACGTTAACTACCCCCCCGCACACACACTAACTACCCCCCCCCGCACACACGCTATCTACCCCCCCCGCACACACGCTAACTACCCCCCCGCACACACGCTAACTACCCCCCCGCACACACACGCTAACTACCACCCCGCACACACGCTAACTACCCCCCCCCCCGCTAACTACCCCCCCGCACACGCTAACTACCCCCCCCCCGCACACACGCTAACTACCCCCCCGCACGCACGCTAACTACCCCCCCGCACACACGCTAACTACCCCCCCGCGCACACACGCTAACTACCCCCCCCGCACACACGCTAACTACCCCCCCGCACACACGCTAACTAACACCCGCACACACACTAACTACCCCCCGCACACACACTAACTACCCCCCCGCACACATTCTAACTACCCCCCCGCACACACCCTAACTACCCCCCCCCCGCACACACGCTAACTACCCCCCCACACAACACACAGATGGAGGGAGGGGGGCAGAGAGTGAGGGCAGGGAGAGGATGGGGAGAGACAGAGAGAAATGGGCAGAGACAGAAGGGCAAGAGACAGAGGGAGAGGGGGGTGGAGGGGAGGAGGAGATTTTTACCACCTTTCAAGGGAATATAACCTAGGTCATAATTTGCTGAATTAAAAATAATTTCTCCTCCTCTTCCCCTGGCATTTTTGCTAGTTTCTATACCCTTGCTTCGTCCAATTCAAGAAATGGTCTTTCCTGTTCTGCTCCACCAAACCTCTGTTGAGAAATCCACTGACTGCAGAAAGCAGCTGCTTCAACATCCTTGGAGAAGATTCCTTGAAAGCCGTGTGTTCTTCCCAGCCCTTGGTATCTGTGACATTTCATTGAGGAGGTGGAGTTACTGTGTTACCGTTTACGCTGCTGTTTTCTATCCAGGCATGAACCTCTTCTTGTCAGACCAGCGCCCAGGGAGCACCCCATTCAACTGCCATCAATTGAGGAACGTGAGGAGGCTTTGGAGATCGACCCCGGTGAACAGGTGGTGGTGGAACGCAAGGTGTGTATTCCTAATCAATTCTTCGTTTTCTAGTTTTAATCTAATTTTCTGACGTTTTACACTGTATCTTGCCCCCCTACCCCCAGCCCAGTGAACAGGGCAACTCTGGAAATCTTGCTTCTATATACTTACTAACAAAACAATAGGATACACAGTACACCGGTTTGGAGTGGGTGATTCAGGCAGACAACACGGAAAACCTGGCCTGGTTTCTATGTCCAGCCGCGAGGTCTGCACGTGGTGCCCCTCCCCTCATCTAGCAACTCCTCCTCTCCTGGGAGGCACGAGGTGTTTGAGTTAGTCTCATGTTGCACTCACACATATCTCTAATCTCTCTGTTTCTGTGTGAACGAGCGCAGTGACCACAACCCAAGGTGAAAGACACATCTGGAAATAAATGCAACACATTTGGTTATCTCATCTTAACCAAAAGAAGATCTGAAATGTAGAAGACACCTTTCCAGGAATACAGCGAGCACAGAGAAAACAGCTGATGAAGGTTCATCTTCCCCCACCTGCATCGTGCTGTGTAGTGTAAGAATGGATACTTCACCCATCACCAAGGAATCCAAGACTAACCATGGGAGCACTGTCACTTTCTGATTGACTGCGACAGAGGATGGTTTAGAATCTAGACCTCCTGTCCAATAGTTCCCCAAGGAACCTACATTGCTTGTTTGCTCATAGAATAGTGCACTCATTTGGACCATAGTATTGCAGTCGCTACCACCCATTTGTACATTATAATGCAGATCTTTGTAACATGATCAATAAATACAAATCTTCACATCTGTACCGTGGTATTTTACCAATTAGTTTAATTTTGAAAGAACTGATTAGTTGAGGTTCATAAGTGATTGGATAAGAATTAGGCCGTTTGGCCCATCGAGTCAACCCCGCCATTGACTCATGGCTGATCTATCTGTCCTTTGTCACCCCATTCTCCTGCCTTCTCCCCATAACCTCTGACACCTGTATTAGGTTGATGTTAGTTAGCTATTGCCCTCTGTTTCTGTTTTGCAGGTGAAGTGTCGAGGGCATTTCTTCAAGCACTTCTTCACTGCTGGAATGTGATGAGTTCCCGGACCAGGTCCCGCTACTTGGTCGTGGCGTACTTTGTGACACCACATTTGCCTGTTTACATGTGTCTGGAGAGACGTTTGTAGACACACTACAGATGGGAGTGACACCAATGTGTTTATCAAAGCTGTTGATATGAGTTGAACACTGATCACAGGTGTATAAATGAATATTGTAATGTATGAAATGTGTTGTCCATAGTGTTTATGGTCCAGTGACATTGTAAACTGGGCTCAAAGTTGTGATTTGTGTTTTCATCTGTTGTGCTGTTGTCGAGGGCCGTGAGGTCTACCCCTCCACCGAGGGGGGGGGGGGGGGAGGACAGCGCTGTCGAGAATGATGCGTAGTGCTGTTTGCTGGTCTGCTCCACACGCGCAGGCTGCTGATGGACGCAGCCCCCAGCGATGCATGTTGCCGTTGAACCAGCCGACCCCTGTACGGAGCCGGTTCAGGGCGACCCGCTCGTTGCGGGGCAGGTCCGAGCCGGGTGGGGCTGTGGTGTTCGGTGCAACAGTGAATGGAGGAGGTGGGGAAGTCTGTTCCCGGCTGGTTCTCCGTGCTCCTAGTGTGTTGAAACCGGAGCCACAGAGGGTCGCTGCGTGGCGGGAGAAGGGGCGACGAGATGACAGGCGTTGAGGTCTCGGTTGCTGTGAGTCCTGGGTGAGCTGGTGCAAAGGATGTTTGGCATCCGATGGGGCCTTGCACACCAGCCTGTGGGTGAAGCACTCTCTGTGAAGCCTGGCGGGTGCGATACCTGCGAGCACCGGCAGAAGATCCGTCAGAGTAGGACGTAGGCAGCCGGTGATGATCCTCATGGTGACGTTGAGGATGGCGTCTAGCTTGCTAGTATGAGCGCTGATGTCCTGGTGACCCATGACGATCCAGCCAAGCAACGCAGGAGGTTGTTCAGCACCAAGACTTTAGCACGGAGAGCTTCAAGCTGTTGCTTGTAGGTCAGCTGCCGATCCAGTTTCACCCCAAGGCATGTAGGAAATGGGTTATAGGGTAGGGGTGACCCATTGAGGGTGACGGTTAGCTGGCGTTGAGCTCCCTTGTTGTTCAGGTGAAAGGCCGTTGTGGTGGTTTGTGCCACACTCAGTTTTAGTCTCCAGGTCTGAATGCAGCCCGCGAGAAGTTCCATATCCACTAAAAGCACATCCTCCACGTTTGACCAACTCCTGTCCGAGTGCAGTAGGGCCAGGTCATCCCCGTATACATACTGGCGCGAGGTTGTGTGTGGCAGATCGCTGATAAAGAGATTGAAGAGCACGGGGGCCAGTAACGAGCCTTGGGGGACTCCGATTATGAGGTGTTGCAGTCGGCTAGATATGTCCGTCGCTGGTCTTGAGTACAAAACTGCAGCTGGCCAGGATGTTGGCAAGGAACCGCACTAAATGGCGGTCAGGAATGGTGCGGAGGAGCTTCAAGATCAGGCCCTGGTGCCACACTGTATTGTAGGCGGCGGTGAGGTCCACCAGTGTGACGCCCACCTTGCCAACCTTTCCTAAACTGTCTTCGATGTCGTTGGTCAGCTTGACTATTGGTGGGTAGGGCAGCGTCCAGTACTAAAGCTTGTACAGGGCACGGAGGAGTGAGATGGGCCGATAGTTCCTTGGGTCGTCCGCACGCTTGTTTGGTTTTCGGAGCGCGATGACGGTGGATCTCCGCCAGATCTTCGGAATGGACTGACCAATGAGGCAAGAGGAGTAGAACTCACAGAGACACACCTGGCATTTGGGACGGCAGTGTTTCAGGAATTCTGGGGGGATGTTATCTGGACCCTGGGCTTTTCCGCATTTCAATTGGGTGATGAAAGGTGAGAGTTCTGCAGAGGAAAAGGGTGCTGACAGGAGCCCATCAGCGCCTGGAGCTTTCCAAAGATTAGTGGTTTCCTGTTTGACAGAACGAGTTTGATTCTTGTCCGTGTGTTTGAAGTGGCCGTTGGCCAGGAGCTGGTGGGCGATGGAGTTGGCCGTGACTGGGCAATGCTTTGGGCGGGTACTTCCACCGGTGAGGAGATTGAAGGTCTTCCAAGCCACCCTACTGGAGTGTGGGTGAAGTCGATTCCTTGGACTGTCTCTTCCCGCCGCTCTCTGCGCTTCTTGTCGAGGCAGGTTGCCAGTTCCGTAGCCTTGGAGGCAGCCTCTTCACCAGGTTCCGCGTCCAGGAATGCGTCGTAGCGTGCGCCACGCTCTACGTCCCATGTGGGATGTACGGCGATGAGAGCCGCGAGGAATGGAACTCTTCGCTGCCCTGATGAGGAGTTTTGCAGAAGGCTGAGTAGGCTTTGTCCTGATTGGTGGAGGTGGGGGTGGGAAGGCTTGTCGATCCAGAAGTCCACCAGACTTGTGAACTGCTCCCACCTGGCCTTGCGGAAATTCCACCTCATCGCAGGGTTGTTTGGGATCGGCTCGATGGGGTTGTCCGGAAATCAGAGATGGGCGATGTTGCGATTTCGGGAAGTGACCAGGATGATACGGTGTGGGGATGTCCATTCAGGTTTGCAAAAGCCATGTCAATGTTGGTGGTGGTGTTCCACCTGCCAGACTGGAAGCTGTCCGGTTGTTTTGGGTCGTACAGGAGTTGAACGGCAGTAGCTGAGGTCCAGTCTTCTAGTGCAGCGCCATCTGAGTTAGTTGAACGATAGCCCCAGGTGGTGCTGTGGCAGTTAAAGTCTCCAGTGTAGATGAGGTGAACCAAAGGCAGAGATGGAGTCTTTGTGGAGCCTGGTAGAAGGTGGCTTGTTTACATTGATGACCGTGACCCTTCGACTTGCGTTGCTCCCATTCCACGTCGGAGCCAGGAGGGGACGCTGCACTCGCTTTCCATTTTGCTGTGTTCCTTACAAAAGTGGCAATCCCGTGGGTGTCGCTCTCGGTGTAGGCGGCCAGGGTATAGCCAGGGATCTTCAGATGGGAGCGACCACTTGTGTGAGTCTCTTGGAGCAGGATCGCAATGACCTTGTGGGTCTGCAGCAGATGTTCAATGATGGAGGTCTTGGCCTTGGGGAGGTTTTCCGCATTCAGCTGCAGCAGGGCGATGCCATCCGGTTCGACATCTCTAGGTGCCCGCCCTAAAAAGGGCGCACGCTCCTGGTTGGCGTCGAGCTGCGGCGACTGAGGTCGGTTGACAGGGTTCATCCCGGGGAGGTCGACAACATGAGCCCGATGTGTTATATAAAACAGTTATATTAAAGCTCTAAATACCAAATGAGGTATATTTTTGAGGTGTTAAGCAATGTTATTTAACTCTGCTCCCTGGGAGTTAGGATATCAGAGAGAGATTATATTGAGAGATGATATTTCTGCTTGGAAATGCATTTGTATGTTTAAAGTGATGCTGCAGATTTGAGGACAACATTAGAATATCATTTATCTATTACTCTCATCTTAGTTATGTTGCCATTGGGGTGCAATTTAGAACTGCAATTTTGGAAATTATTTTGTTTGACAAAGTGTTTATTAAAAGTTAAAATGGATCACATTTGTTTTGACTGTTTTATCCCCTGTATTTATATTTGAGTGAACATCACGACCAAGAGATGGCCTGAAGTTGTGTTACTGGTTTACTGCCATAATGTCGCTGCCAGTGTCTCTACCAGTGTGGCTATCAAGGGTATTTAGCTGACCTTGACCCGCTGCACCTCTATGGTAACACAAGTGTTCTGGACACCAGCATTAAGGATGTCGCACCCCAGCCGCTCCGCCCCTCTCCCATCAGGCAAGAGGTATTGAAGTTTGTAAACACACACCTCCAGAGTGAGAGACAGCTTCCTTCCAGCTGTTATCAGGCGACTGAACCATCCGGCCAACAATTAGAGAGCAGTCCTGAGATACTGCAGCAGGCAGTGAAGAAAGCGAATGGTATGTTGGCATTCACAGCAAAAGGATTTCAGTATAGGAGCAGGGATGTTCTACTGCAGTTGTACAGGGTCTTGGTGAGGCCACGCCTGGAGTATTGCAGGTACACAAAAAGCTGGAGAAACTCAGCGGGTGCAGCAGCATCTAAGGAGCGAAGATGACAAATCACAATGTCATCACAAATGGCCTCATTCTTCAGAGAACGGGGATTCCCCTCCCCCACTATTGATGAGGCTCGCACAAGGGTCTCCTCCATACCCCGCAACACTGCCCTCTCTCCCAATTCCCCCACTCGCAAACAGGGCAGAGTCCCCCTGGTCCTCACCTTTCACCCCACCAGCCGGCAAATACAACATATAGTCCTCCGCCAGTTTCGCCACCTCCAACGTGACCCCTCCACCCGCCACATCTTCCCAACTCTCCCCCTTGTCTGCCTTCCGCAAAGACCGCTCCCTCCGCAACTCCCTTGTGAATTCTTCCCTCCCCTCCCACTCTACCCCTTCCCCGGGCACTTTCCCTTGCAACCGCAAGAAATGCAACACTTGTCCCTTCACCTCCCCCTCCACTCCTTTCAGGGATCCAAGCAGTCCTTCCAGGTCCGACAGAGGTTCACCTGCACCTCCTCCAACCTCATCTACTGCATCCGCTGCTCCAGATGCCAGATGATCTATATCGGTGAGACCAAGCGGAGGCTTGGCGATCGCTTCGCCGAACACCTCCGCATCGGTCCGCAATAACCAACCCGACCTCCCGGTGGCTCAGCACTTCAACTCCCCCTCCCATTCCACATCCGACCTCTCGGTCCTGGGCCTCCTCCACGGCCAGAGTGAGCAACACCGCAAGCTGGAGGAACAGCACCTCATATTCCGCTTGGGGAGTCTGCATCCTTTGGGCTTGAACATTGAATTTTCTCAATTCTGTTAACCCTTGCTGTCTCCCTCCCCTTCCCACCTCTCCCCCAGCCCTCGGGCCCTGGCATTCCCTCTATCTCTATCTCCCTCCCCCACCCCAGTCGCACCAGCTTCTCATTTTCACACCGCACACAGCTTACAATGGCTTGTTCCCTTTATCACCGATACTTTTTTGCATATCTTTCCACTCATTGTTCCTTATCTCTCCACATCACGTCTATATCTCTCGTTTCCCTGATCCCTGACCAGTCTGAAGAAGGGTCTCGACCCGAAACATCACCTATCTCCTTCGCTCCTTAGATGCTGCTGCACCCGCTGAGTTTCTCCAGCTTTTTGTGTAACCCTCGATTCTCCAGCATCTGCAGTTCCTTCTTTAAAACCTGGAGTATTGCGTACAGTTTTGGTCACCTAATCTGAGGAAAAACATTCTTGCCATAGAGGGAGTACAGAGAAGGTTCACCAGACTGATTCCTGGGATGGCAGGACTTCCATATGAAGAAAGACTGGATAGACTCGGCTTGTACTCGCTACAATTTAGAACATTGAGGGGGGATCTTATAGAAACTTACAGAATTCTTAAGGGGTTGGACAGGCTAGATGCAGGAAGATTGTTCCCGATGTTGGAGAAGTCCAGAACAAGGGGTCACAGTTTAAGGATAAGGGGGAAGTCTTTTAGGACCGAGATGAGAAAATCATTTTTCACACAGAGAGTGGTGAATCTGTGGAATGCTCTGCCACAGAAGGTAGTTGAGGCCAGTTCATTGGCTATATTTAAGAGGGAGTTAGATGTGGCCCTTGTGGCTGAAGGGATCAGGGGGTACGGAGAGAAGGCAGGTACGGGATACTGAGCTGGATGATCAGCCATGATCATATTGAATGGCGGTGCAGGCTCGAAGGGCCGAATGGCCTCCTGCACCTATTGTCTATGTTTCCACGCTTCTATGATACTATCTACCTCATTGGAGATTCTTGGACTATCTTTAATCGGACTTTATCTTGCACTAAAGATTATTCACATTATTCTCTTTAACATCTGTAGCCCGTTCCTGCCTTCTCCCCATATCCCCCGATTCTGCTATCAGGAAGTGGACTGGACTTTGCTGCCTTCCCTCATCATGGAAAATGTTGATTCTGCTGTGGGGGGATGTTCATAGCCAGGTCTCGGCCCGAAACGTCGCCTATCTCCTTCGCTCCTTAGATGCTGCTGCACCCGCTGAGTTTCTCCAGCCTTTTGTGTACCCTCTACAATGTGTTGTGTCTTTTCTCTTTTATATTTTATACGGATGTACGGAAACATCATTTCTTCTCTGTAAAGCACTTTGGTTTCAACGTGAGTTGATTTAAATGTGCTATATAAATAACATTTAATTATTTACTTACCTAATTTTTTTCTTCTTCACATACCTAAAGAACCTTTTACTATCCTTCTTTATATTCTTGGCTAGCTTACCTTCGTACCTCATCTTTTCTCCCCGTATTGTCTTTTTGGTTATCTTCTGTTGCTCTTTAAACATTACCCAATCCTCTTGCTTCCCGCTCATCTTTGCTACGTTGTATTTTAATTTCTATACTGACATCCCTTGTCAGCCATGGTCACCCCTTACTCCCCTTGGAATCTTTCTTCCTCCTAGGAATGAACTGATCCTGCACCTTCTGTATTATTCCCAGAAATACCTGCCATTGTTGTTCCACTGTCATCCCTGCTAGGGTATCTTTCCAGTCAACTCTGGCCAGATCCACCCTCATGGCTCCATAGTCCCCTTTATTCAACTGCAACACTGACTCCTCTGATCTACCCTTCTCCCTCTCCAATTGTAGATTAAACCTGACCATATTATGGTCACTACCTCCTAATGGCTCATTTTACTTCGGAGTCACGTGAGTGACTACGTGAAGAAGGCCCGCCTGGCGCTGGAAGGGCATTACGTCGACGCTGACGGCAGAAGCAGGAGCTGCACAGACAGCTCCTCGACAGCGGTAGGTACGGAACTGTGGCAGGTAAGTGCAGTTGAAACATTTTTTAGAAAGTCTGCTAAACTCCGTGCCTGGGGATTGAACCAGGTTTTTAAAAGTTTTAAAAACAAAGTAAAAGTTTAAATTGAATAGAAATACTCTGTTAAAAACAACGGGTTTTTGAAAAGAACGTCCCAGGGGAATACCCAGCGATCGGGACGAGAGATAAATTACGGGGCCGGTTCCGATACTGGTACTGATAAAAATACGGTAGAGAGGTAATAATGCTCCACAATCCTGTTTGGGTCACAGTACCCAAACAGTTCCCCAAAAAAGACCCTGAGGGGCTTGAATATACAAAATATGGCTATGTGCCAAATTGAGAATTTGAAACTCTGGACCCTGGATTAGGGTGGAGGAAGTCTCTTTGGATATAATTCCAAGTGGATCAGGGCTGCAAAAGACAGACCCTGCAAGTGGTGATGTGAATTATGAATGCACACCACAAATAAAAAAAAGAGAGGCCAGATGTGCCTGAGATAGCAAAAGATTTTGCTATATCTAAAGGAAGTGGTGAGGCTATGGAAGAAAACCTAGCTGCCAACATTAATTATATGGTATCTCACCAACTTCAAGAATACGATAAAACTTTTATGTTTTATTAAAATATCAACGGTAAATCCGTTTATAATATCCATGTTTTCAAATTATATGAGATATAAGAAATACAATTTCAAGTATTTCAAAATGGTGCAAATAAGTAATACTTTCAAAATAAAATAAATTGCCATCAGTTGTGGAGCTCAATGGAAGAAATATAATAATTTACCAAATCTGCACGATAGGTTCGCAGATCAATACAAATCAGGATATATTAAACTCCTGATTGTTATGGAATAAACCTGCCTTATGATAAATCAAAGATATTAATTACAAAAAGAACAGACTACTGATCTTTGGGGAGAAAAACTATGATCCAATGAAAGATTTGATAATGGATCAAAACAAAGGCAGAAGTGGTATAATCCAAACATAGCCTTATCCAAACCTATATAATTGGGAAAAGAAGGCTTGAAGTACGTTGAAGAGGTGCAAACATCTGGTTACAAAATAAGTTCATGAAATCTCCAATTATGGGGGATTACAGGTGTATTATGATTGTTAATTTAATATAAACAAGGAAGGATTGGTTCACCTGTATAAGAAAACTTTAAAAATTGATTTCAGGTTTGCACTCAAAAGTAATTTTAATAAGAAGGGGTACGTACATGTATATTATAAAATTACCTCAGTGTAAAGATTTCATGGTATTAACCATACAAAACATCATTATATATACACTTTCACAGTGTAAGAAAATGGAAACATCTATAACATGGAAAAACTGTTGTGATTAAAAAGTGTTAATCAATATTACAGGTGCTTGAAATTAATTAAAGTGGGTCAAGCTGTGCAAGTTAAAACATTGTCCAAACAATCAAATCAGTTCAAGGCTGTTAGACCGAACACTGAAGGAACAATTATACTGATAAAAGATCAGCACTTGCACTAATGAGGTCATGGTCATGGGTTATCTCGATTCCATTTAAATTGAAGAGATAAGAGCAGCTGCAAATTAGTGCTGCAATTGCAAACCTGGTGGTAGGTAAGGACCTGACCCATAAAGCACAAACCTGACCCATTACATAAAGCATATGCTTGGGCATTAATAAAATACTCATAAATTACTATTCTGAATTTAGAAGTAATTCAAGCACCATAAGAGAGGGAAAATTGTTCCATGATACAAATATGTCTAATTGTTGTTGACATACTTTGTCCCTCTATTAGGTTAGGTAAAAAAATAAATAAAGTTCCAAAAGAAGGAATACAGAAGCTTATAAGAATATGTAGCCTTGTGAAGAGGCTTATGCAAAATATCAAATGATACGTTATCGTTATTAAGGTAATGTAAAAAAGGTTCACAAGCTGCTTCAACTATAAGATTAACAGCTGTTGCAAACTGAAGCAAGTGTTACAGATGATGTACAGCTTCTGTGAATGTTTGGGTAAAGATAAGAATATTATCTATTCTTATAACAATAATTGATATGTCTCTTGTTCGGACTGCAGACTATAATTCCAGGTGAACATAAATGGTTTGTCCTAAGAAATTTTCCAAACATTCGTATTTAATTGTTGAAGTATAAGGAGTTATGGATTAAAGATCGATTGTTTTATTATGGAACTGTCCATGTCATATCAAGATGAACAATACCACGGCTGTGGCATATGTTAACAATGGTATCGGAGACAACAAATTTGGGAGAAAAACATATTGTCATTATTTGGATTACTTACGATTAATCTGGTTGTATACAGATTAAATCACTGACCTTTCAAATGTTTTTTTGTGGGTCACAAGATAAGTCAAATAACAATCATGGGATTATCTGAGTAAAACAGATGTGGCATGTTTAAATTTTAGTCCACCTGTTTATCTCTAAAGAAGAGACAATGGTATCGGGAAGACAACAAATTTGGGAGGAAAAACATATTGTCGTTAATATGGATTAGTTACGATTAATCTGATTACATACAGATGAAATCACTGATCTTTCGAATATTTCTTGTGGATAAACCAAGAACAGCGAAGGTGGATGCTTTTCTCCCAATTACATGAGGAAAAGATTTCTTTTGTGTTCCTCATTTTTTGTTAATAGGGCAGTGTCTGATGAAAATGTAGCGGGACACTGCCAGAGGCATTTTGGTGGCCTAATACGGGTCCTTTATGGTTTCATTAATATTTGTGTAATTTGAACTGCTAGTGATGATTCATAATGGCAGCAATTTATTGAAGTCAAAAAAAGGGGTCTCGACCTAGGTCGTTGCCTGTCTCCTTTCGCTCTTTGGATGCTGCTGCACCCACTGGGATCTCCAGGTTTGAGAAACCCTGCAGGAATTTATTGTTGTACAAAAACATCCATGACATGAAAATATGAATTTGACTATCTGCAGGTTGACCAGACCATTACAGCAGCTGACGGTCAAAGAAGTTTATGAATGTTAACTAATATAACAACATATCAATAAAATAATTATGTATAAAGAAGTGTTATACCTGCAATTTGCAGAAATAAGTCTAAAAAAACAATATTTTGTTATAAGAAATTGGAGGTCTATATATACAGTAAAGTTATTTTTATTATATTAGATATATGTGAATTCCTTGTGGATTGCATTTTTCTAAGTATCTAATTGATAGAGCCAATAATAGGGCTCAGAGTGTTACCGTCTTATTAACGGACAATATATTAACCAAGAAGTTATCAGATGCATTCATAATATCCCGATTTGGAAAGGGATACATATGTAGATATTAATAAATATGTGTGTGTGTGTGCGAACATTGATGAAATATGTTGCAGTAGGTAAGAGTCTCTGTGGCAATGAGACTGCTTATTACACACAAAAACCACACTGGGTTCAATAAAAACTGATGGTTATAGAGGAATGTATTTCTAGATGGTTTAGAAATTGGATACATTCAGTAGGAACTAGACACTGAAAGGTGGGAAAATCACTCTGTTAATGAGGTAAATACATTCACAGGAATAGCACGGGATGAGCCACTCGAGCAAAGATGCAAGGCCGCAGGAGGCTGTAGATTACTGTTAAAAGTAAAAAGGAACCAGTCATGGTGTCAGATTTGGACACGCAATGTTCGGTTCTCAATAATTGTTGCTTTGTCATGCCATCAAAATATATATATCAATTGGTATTTGTGATAAACTTGCCTTTCAATGGAAAGGGCATTACTTCATTTTTTATAATGTGAAATAATTTATCAACATAACTTGAGGCAATGTTTGGGGAAAAATGTGTTATTCGCTCGTTATTGTGTTAAATGAGCCGTACTGTCGTATGGAAATAAATTCTACGACACGAAAAACACAGAAAGCTTCAAACTCTTCACGTAGTCACTCACGTGACTCCGAAGTAAAATAGTAAGATTAAACGAGAACTTACCAGTTCGAAGTTTGATCGTTATTTTATGAGGAGTAACGATGAGGGATTACGTGCCCTCCACTCCCCACCCTCATAAAATAAATGATCATCTGGTAGTTCTAAGTCTTGATGAGCCTTACTATGTTACTTCGGCTATTTTGTGTTCTGTGTTTTTTCATGCCGCTGCTTTGAAGTATGCCGTTCCAGCGCCAGGCGGGCCTTCTTTACGTAATCCCTCATCGTTACTCCTCATAAAATAACAATCAAACTTCGAACTGGTAAGTTCTCGTTTAATCTTACTATTAACCTCAAGTTCCCTTTAGCAAATCCGGTTCATTACATAACACTAAATCCAGAATTGCCTTCTCCCTGGTAGGCTCCAATACAAGCTGTTCTAAGAATCCATCACGAAGGCACTCCACAAATTCCCCTTTCTTGGGGCCCAGTACCAACCTGATTTTCCCAGTCTACCTGCATGTTGAAATCTCCCATAACAACCACAGCATTACTTTTGCTACATGCCAATTTTAACTCCTGATTCAACTTGTCCAGGCTACTGTTTGGGGGCCTGTAGATAAGTCCCACTAGGGTATTTTTACCCTTACAATTCCTTAGTTCTATCCATACTGACTCCACATCTCCTGTTTCAATGTCACCCCTTGCAAGGGACTGAATTTCATTCCTCACCAACAGAGCAACCCCACCCCCTCTGCCCACCTGTCTGTCTTTTCGATAGGAGGTATACCCTTGAATATTCAGTTCCCAGCCCTGGCCCTCTTGCAGCCATGTCTCAGTAATTCCCACAACATCATACTTGCCAATTTCTAACTCAGCCTCAAGCTCGTCCACTTTATTTCTTATACTTTGCGCATTCATATACAACACTTTGACCTCGGTATTCACCTCCCCCCTCGCACCGCTCACAATTAGCCCTGACCTTACTCTCTTACCCTTCTCGAACTCTCCTTCCCATTAATTCGAGAATCTTTTGTCATTTTTCCTGTAGCCACTTCCCCTTCAACTCCATCTTTATACTCCCAATTTGTCAATGCCTCCCCCCCCACTATTTAGTTTAAACCCACACAGTGAGCCCTCGTTACCGCTGCCCCTGCACAGATTGGATCGGTTCTTTTGAGTGACAAACAGCTATGAAGTGTCAGACAGCACGGATAATGCCATCCGGATGCCCGATAAGATACACAACGCGCTTGCCGAGAGATTTCGGAATCGCTCGCTCTCGTCAACTAAACAAACAGGTCGGGAGAAGATTAATTTGTGTCTTTTTATTATTTTTTCGTCAAAGATAGGGGAACACAGTCAGATATTTATATTATGTCACAGCTTTGAACCTGGTTTTAAGAGGAATCTTCGAATATAACTTGAGGTGTCCTCTGGAAACATGAATAAAATGACAAGGGCATTGATAGAGGAGCTTTAGGAAATAATCGAGGAAGTTTCGCAGGGTCGCAAAGATAACGGCTTCTGACTTTGTCAGTGTATTGAATCAATTCCAGATAGGTACTATGGTTCTCTCTTATAACTGTACACCAATTGCTAAAACAGTTCTTCCCCAAACTGGAGTCTCGTACTGAAGAAGGGTCCTGACCCGAAATGTCACCCATTCCTTTTCTCGAGAGATACTGCCTGTCCCGCTGACTTACTCCAGCATTTTGTGTCTATCTAAAGTATAGTACTATTTATTTATGCCTACTGTATTCTGTAGTGCTGAAGCAAAGCAAGGATTTCATTGTCCTATCTGGGACACGAGACAATAAACTCTCTTGAATCTTGATGTGCCATGTCATGTCGAGGGGCTTCCAGATCTCACAATCCTGCTCCCGTCGCCACTTGCTGATCGCCGTAGGGCTTAATCCAGGACGCCTGTGCGTGACTTTGTTTAACGTGGGGAGACTGGTGCACAGACAACCACCCCACGGTCCTTGACAGATCTGGGTCAGGATCCAGTGGCATGGAGTCCAAGACGACCGGAGACCCTTTTCTGCCGCAGCCTTCATCCGCCTTCCCAGCCGTTGTGAAGCTCCACTAAAATAGACAATAGGTGCAGGAGTAGGCCATTCGGCCCTTCGAGCCAGCATCACCATTCAATGTGATCATGACTGATCATCCCCAATCAGTTCCTGCCTTCTCCCCATATCCCCTGACTCCGCTATCTTTAAGAGCCCTATCTAGCTCTCTCTTGAAAGCATCCAGAGAACCAGCCTCCACCGCCCTCTGAGGCAGAGAATTCCACAGACTCACCACTCTCTGTGAGAAAAAGTGTTTCCTCATCTCCGTTCTAAATGGCTTACCTCTTATTCTTAAACTGTGTGTGGCCCCTGGTTCTGAACTCCCCCAACATCGGGAACATGTTTCCTGCCTCTAGCGTGTCCAAACCCTTAACAATCTTATATGTTTCAATAAGATCCCCTCTCATCCTTCTAAACTCCAGAGTGTACAAGCCCAGCCGCTCCATTCTCTCAGCATATGGCAGACCCGCCATCCCGGGAATTAACCTTGTAAACCTACGCTGTACTCCCTCAATAGCAAGAATGTCCTTCCTCAAATTAAGGGACCAAAACTGCACACAATACTCCAAATGTGGCCTCACTAGGGCTCTGTACAACTGCAGAAGGACCTCTTTGCTCCTATACTCGAGTCCTCTTGAAGGCCAACAGGTCAAAACTGCACACAATATTCCAGGTGTTGTCTCACTAGGGCTCTGTACAACTGCAGAAGGAAATGTGCCATCATCCTCTCCGCCTGTTCCACCGTTGAGGACTTGGTTGGATTGCTCTTTGTCAGAGACCTACCAGGAGCATAGCTCCAGACGGCATTGCTCTCAGGATCTCTGGACCACACAAGCCTCTCCACCACGACAAGGTGACAATCCACGGAGAAAACAGCCTCCCCATCCCTCCTGTATTGGGGAACTAGAACTGCTTCCAACAGTGCAAATGTGGCCTGACAAAGCTGTGTCATCACTTCCTGACTTATACTCAATGCCTTGACCAATGAAGGCAAGCACATCATATTCCTTCCCTACCACTCTATCTACTTATGTTGCCACTTTCAAGGAGTTATAGACTTTGATCCAATGTGTCTCAATGCTGTTAAGTGTGTGACATTGCATATTGTGAAATCAAATGTAAGAGGAAAATATACATTAATTGCAATAAACACAAAGACCTTTGTCACGGCTCCAGCAATCTGCCTCAGAGGGCGGTGGAGGCCGGTTCTCTGGATACTTTCAACAGAGAGCTAGATAGGGCTCTTAAAGATAGCGGAGTCAGGGGATATGGGGAGAAGGAGTACTTGGAAGGATGCCTAGTTCCCCGATACAGCAGGCAGTGAAGAAAGCTAATGGAATGTTGGCCTTCATAACAAGAGGATTTCAGTACAGGAGTAAAGAGGTTCTTCTGCAGTTGTATAGGGCTCTGGTGAGACCACATCTGGAGTATTGTGTACAGTTTTGGTCTCCTGATTTGAGGAAGGACATCCTTGTGATTGAGGCAGTGCAGCGTAGGTTCACGAGACTGATCCCTGGGATGGCGGGACTGTCGTATGAGGAAAGATTGAAAAGGCTATCTGGATAAGCATCAAGCAAAGAAGTTGAAGCCAAATAGCCAAATGGAAACGAACCTGAAATGCCAAATAACCAAAAGCGTATGAGGCCGAAACGCCAACGAACCAAAAGGGCGGGACGCCCAAAAGCCAACTAACCGAAAGGCTGCATCGATTAAAAGCAAACTCACCAATTTGACCAATGTGCTGAAACGCCACCTAACCGAAAGGCTGTGTCGCCTACAAGCCAACGAACCGAATGCCGCTCGGCGGAAAAGTCAAATAATGGCTTGTGTGGGAAAATGGCGGCCACCCTCCCGTCTCCACCGGCCAGTGATGTGATGGGCGCGGGGGTCTGGAACAATCGCGGACAAGTCCCGCCCCCCCGGCAACGTCATGTCCGTTATTTGGCTTTTGGTCAGAACGGCATTCGGTTAGTTGGCTTGTAGGCAACGCAGCCTTGCAGTTGGGTGGCGTTTCAGCATGGCGGCCATTCGGTGAGTTGGCTTTTAGGCGTCCCGCCCTTACGGTTATTTGGTGTTTTGGCATCACTTCCATTCGGCTATTTGGCTTCGACGTCTTTGCTTCGGCTTTCTCGGCCTTCGACGCCACGTCAGGGTGCCATTAGTTCCAGCCGGTGAACACAAGGCAAGGCTCTGTTCAATCTGCAGTTTATTTTGTGGTGAACTACTTCAGACCAGTCGGCAGGTAGATGTTAATTCCAACCCACAGACCACACAGCAAGATCAGTCTGCGAATAAATGACCAACTCATCCATCTGGGCTGAACACAACGATTTAGAGAGATATCTCCAAACCGCATACAGTCTGCATTTCTGTGCCCATTGATCAATAAATTCAGGAGAGCATTTCCTCCTCCTGCTGTGTATATCTGGTACACATAGAAACTGAAGAAACACTTCAATGATCAGAAAACATATTAAAATGGCCAACTTATGCAACAGACAGCTTTATCATTTTATTTTTTAATCCGTGGGAAAAGTCGACGATTTTCATGTGATTGGGGCATCCTTGTGATTGAGGCATCACATGTGTGTGGATCGCTGGTCGGCCCAGACCCAGTGGGCCAAAGGGCCTGTTTCCATGCTGTATCCCTTAACTAAACTAAACGTTATAATTTGTATTACTCCAATTTAGTCCAGCAAGGTCCAGCCTTCTCCCTATTCAAAACAATTTTAAAGTAATGGAGTTGGCTAATGGAATTGGCATGTTGGCCTTATAACACGAGGAATCGAATATAGGAGCAAAGAGGTCCTTCGGCAGTTGTACAGAGCCCTAGTGAGATCACACCTGGAGTATTGTGTACAGTTTTGGTCCCCTAATTTGAGGAAGGACATTCTTGCTATTGAGGGAGTGCAGCGTAGGTTCACCAGGTTAATTCCCGGGATGGCGGGACTGTCATATGCTGAGAGAATGGAGCAGCTGGGCTTGTACACTCTGGAGTTTAGAAGGATGAGAGGGGATCTCATTGAAACATATAAGATTGTTAAGGGTTTGGACACGCTAGAGGCAGGAAACATGTTCCCGATGTTGGGGGAGTCCAGAACCAGGGGCCACAGTTTAAGAATAAGGGGTAAGCCATTTAGAACGGAGATGAGGAAACACTTTTTCTCACAGAGAGTGGTGAGTCTGTGGAACTCTCTGCCTCAGAGGGCGGTGGAGGCCGGTTCTCTGGATGCTTTCAAGAGAGAGCTAGATAGGGCTCTTAAAGATAGCGGAGTCAGGGGATATGGGGAGAAGCAGGAACGGGGTACTGATTGGGGATGATCAGCCATGTTCAAAATGAATGGCGGTGCTGGCTCGAAGGGCCGAATGGCCTCCTCCTGCACCTATTGTGTAGGCCCCACCCCCCCACCCTCACCCTCCATCAGACTCCCAGCCCATCCCCTACAATCCAGGGAACTGTGCACCTGCACTCCTAGATCCCTCTCTCCTGCAATACTCCACCTCTGATGGTGATGCCACTTTGGGGGAACCATTTACACGCATTCATAGATCCCTCTGCTCTGCAACGCTTCCTATCTTCTCGTGACGCCACACTGAAGGACCTGTGTACCTGCATGCCTTCACCAGGCAGTGAAGAAAGCTAATGGAATGTTGGCCTTCATAACAAGAGGATTTCAGTACAGGAGTAAAGAGGTTCTTCTGCAGTTGTATAGGGCTCTGGTGAGACCACATCTGGAGTGAATTGAATAGAATGCTTTATTGTCATTGCATGTGTGACATGCAACGAGATTACTGTGTCTCTCCATTTAAAAGAACTTCAAACATTCACATACTCGTACTTTTTACACTCCCTCCCTCCCCAAACCCACCCATGGATTCACATTTACATAAATTAACACTGTCTCCCCCCCCCCCCCCCCTCCTTCCCCATAACCCGCTCCCGAGACAAAGTTCAGTTCCAAGATTGCTGACGGGTAAAGCTGTTCTTGAGTCTGGCAGTGCGTGACTTTAACGACCTGTACCTTTTTCCTGGGGGCAGCAGTGTGAAAAGGTGGTGACAAGGGTGTGTAAAGTATTTCACGATATTACAGGTCCTGCTGCGGCATCTGGAGTGGTAAATGTCCTCGGGGGGGGGGGGGGGGGGAGTCCAATGATACCCTGGGCAGTTTTCATCACCCTCTGGAGAGCTGCCCTGTCAGCTGCTGAACAGTTCCCAAACTAGGCAGTTTATGCAGTAAGTCAGTGTGCTTTCTACCGAACCGCGGTAGACAGACTCCAGCAGTTTAGCAGACAGATGGGCCTTCCTCAGTGTTCTGAGGAAGTAAAGTCTCTGTTGTACCTTTTTTACAACTACAGCAGAGTTCACAGACCATTTAAGGTCCTCACTGATTTTGATCCCCAGAAATTTAAAACTAGGCACCCTCTCGACCTCCTCGCCCCCTATCTCCAGTGGCCTGAGCTCCGCTCTATGCCACCTGAAACCAGTGATGATCTCCTTTGTCTTTTTAGTGTTCAGAGAGAGATTGTTGTGAGCACACCACTCAGAAAGTCTGTGCACCTCCTCTCTATAGGCGACCTCGTTCCCATTTGAGATGAGCCCCACCACAGTTGTATCGTCCACAAATTTTGTGATCCTATTTGCGGGGTGATGGGGCAAGCAGGCATGTGTGTATAGGGCGTGGAGGAGCGGACTGAGCACACAGCCCTGCGGTGCTCCTGTGCTGAGGGCCTGGAGTATTGTGTACAGTTTTGGTCTCCTAATTTGAGGAAGGACATCCTTGTGATTGAGGCAGTGCGGCGTAGGTTCACGAGATTGATCCCTGGGATGGCGGGACTGTCGTATGAGGAAAGATTGCAAAGACTAGGAGTTCACTGGAGTTTAGAAGGATGAGGGGGAATCTTATAGAAACATATAAAATTATAAAAGGACTAGAAATATAGAAATAACGTAGAAATACAGAACAAATGAATTAGACAAATACAAAAAATAATGATGATAACATCTTATAGAAACATATAAAATTATAACAAGGACTGGACAAGCTACATGCAGGAAAAATGTTCCCAATGTTGGGTGAGTCCAGAACCAGGGGCCACAGTCTTAGAATAAAGGGGAGGCCATTTAAGACTGAGGTGAGAAAAAAAAGTTTTCACCCAGAGAGTTGTGAATTTTTGTAGAATTCCCTGCCACAGAAGGCTGGGCGGAGATTCAACGCTCGGCAAAGGGCCCCAGGACTCCGCGATGTTGAAGCCAGCGCAGCCCGCGCTGGGAGCTCCAAGATGTTGAAGCAGCAGCCCCAACACTCCGGAGCTTTAACGGCCATCCAGGCAAGGCACCGCCCGCCCCGCGGTGAACCCAGCGCTGCGCCACCGCTGCTGAAGCTCTGGTCCGGTCTCCGGCAGGCAAGGCCGCTCCAAGCCAGATGGTAGGCCGCAAATGGGGGGCGGCGAGGACGCGACTCGGAGCATAGTCGCACCCTCGCCAGGAGGTGACTGGGAAACGGTTTCCCCCTTACCCTACCCCCCTCCCCCACATAGAAATCTCCAAAACACACTTTTAAATAGGTGCGAGGCTTTCGTTTTGGGATGTCTAACTGGGGTAAGACCCTGGCAGAGACTCTGGGGGGTGTTGTGGAGCAGCGGGGTCTAGGAGTGCAGGCACATCATTCCCCGAAAGTAGCGTCACAGATAGACTGGGTGAGTTGTAGAGAGCAGAGAGGTCTAGGATGCAGGGACACCATCTCCTGAAGTTAGATAGAGCTCTAGGGGACCAAATAGCCTCCTCCTGCACCTATGTTCTATGTTTCTAGTTTCTACTGCTCTACAGCATGCCCCATCTACCCGCGACGCCACTTTCAGGAGTTGATGTACCTGCACTCCTAGATCCTCCTGCTCGACAACAACACTCCGTATTTACCTGTTACGCTATCTTCAAGGAATGGTGCAGGAGGAGGCCATTCGGCCCTTCGAGCCAGGACCGCCATTCATTGTGATCATGGCTGATCATCCCCAATCAATAACCCGTGCCTGCCTTCTCCCCATATCCCTTGACTCCACTAGCCCCTAGAGCTCTATCTAACTTCAGGAGATGGTGTCCCTGCATCCTAGACCTCTCTGCTCTCTACAACTCACCCAGTCTATCTGTGACGCTACTTTCGGGGAATGATGTGCCTGCACTCCTAGACCCCGCTGCTCCACAACACCCCCCAGAGTCTCTGCCAGGGTCTTACCCCCGTTAGACGTCCCAAAACGCAAAGCCTCGCACCTATTTAAAAGTGTTTTTTTGGAGATTTCTATGTGGGGGAGGGGGGTAGGGTAAGGGGGAAACCGTTTCCCAGTCACCTCCTGGCGAGGGTGCGACTATGCTCCGAGTCGCGTCCTCGCCGCCCCCCATTTGCGGCCTACCAACTGGCTTGGCCCGGCCTTGCCTGCCGGAGACCGGACCAGAGCTTCAGCAGCGGTGGCGCAGCGCTGGGTTCACCGCGGGGCGGGCGGTGCCTTACCCGGATGGCCGTTAAACCTCCGGAGTGTTGGGGCTGCTGCTTCAACATCTTGGAGCTCCCAGCGCGGGCTGCGCTGGCTTCAACATCGCGGAGTCCTTTGCTGGGGCCCTTTGCCGAGCGTTGAATCTCCGCCCAGCGCGGCCTGTGGACTTCGGGAGCCGCGGAATCCGGCGGGAGATGGCCGACTCGGATGTCCAAGCCGCTGAGGATGTCCTCCAGCCTCGATGTCATAGAATCATAGAATCATAGACAATAGGTGCAGGAGGAGGCCATTTGGCCCTTCGAGCCTGCACCGCCATTCAATATGATCATGGCTGATCATCCAACAGTATCCTGTACCTGCCTTCTCTCCATACCCCCTGATCCCTTTAGCCACAAGGGCCACATCTAACTCCCTCTTAAATATAGCCAATGAACTGGCCTCAACTACCTTCTGTGGCAGAGAATTCCACAGATTCACCGCTCTCTGTGTGAAAAATGATTTTCTCATCTCGGTCCTAAAAGATTTCCCCCTTATCCTTAAACTGTGACCCCTTGTCCTGGACTTCCATCACCCCGGCGAGCGGGCCTGAACATCGGGCCGCCCTCAGCAGCGGCAGCGGGGGGGTCGGGAGCCTCCCGACCGCGGGAGGACAACAGAGGAGGATGACTGAATTTTGGAGCCTTTCCTCGCAGTGGGAAACTTTGTTCTCGCTGTCTGGGAATGTTTTACGTTGAACTCTATCGTGTTCTGTGCTCTTTATTATTCGTATGGCTATATGGCAACCACACATTTCACTGCACCAATTGGTACATGTGACAAATAAATGTATCTGGTATCTTGTACCTATTTGTGTTAAGCTCCATTAGCCGTTCCTCCCTCTCCGACCACTTGCCCAGCAGAGCTGAAAATAAACCAAGGTTGGGTCAAGTTTTCTTCATACATTGGACACCCCACTCCCCCCGCACCATAACCACAGTGTACAATGTACAGAACATTTTGCTCAGCTCTGGGACAAAATGAACCAGAATTTGCGATTACATGGAGGCAAGAACAGTTAAAATGAGAGAGAGATCCCCTTCAGAACCAACTTCGCTCCAGAACAAGTGGGACTCAGCGCGGTAAGTTTTCAGAAGTTAGGCAGAGGTTCACTCGCACCTCCTCCAACCTCGTCTACTCTATCCGTTGTTCAAATTGTCTTATGCATCGGTGAGAACAAACGTAGACTAGCCGATCGGTTCATTGAAGATCTCTGCCTGATCTCCCAGTAGACTCTCCAAAAATGCTGGAGTAACTCAGCGGGACATGAGAGAAAAAATGGTCGACGTTTTGGATCATAGAAACATAGACACATGGAAAGTAGGTGCAGGAGGAGGCCATTTGGTCCTTCGAGCCAGCACCGCCATTCAATGTGATCTTCTTCTTGCGTATGGCGTGCACAGCCTAAAGTTGTCGGACAACTTGTTCTATTTGATCTTATTTGATTGTGCGCGCCAGGTTGATTGCATTCGTCGAAACAGGGCGGACCACGTGAAGGTTGCAATCTCCCACCCCATTCATTGTGATCATGGCTGATCGTCCCCAATCAACAATGCCTTCTCCCCATATCCCTTGACTCCACCGGCCCCTAGAGCTCTATCTAACTCTCTCCTAAATCCATCCAGTGATTTGGCCTCTGTAGAGAAGGTACACATATCATGTACAGTCTCCACTGCCCTCTGTGGCAGGGAATTCCACAAATTCACAACTCTCTGGGTGACAAAGTTTTTTCTCACCTCCGTCTTAAATGGCCTCCCCTTTATTCTAAGACTGTGTGGCCCCTGGTTCTGGACTCGCCCAACATTGGGAACATTTTTCCTGCATCTAGCTTGTCCAGTCCTTTTATAATTTTATATGTTTCTATAAGATCCCCCCTCATCCTTCTAAACTCCAGTGAATACAAGCCTAGTCTTTTCAATCTTTCCTCATATGACAGTCCCGCCATCCCAGGGATCAATCTGGTGAACCTACGCTGCACTGCCTCAATCACAAGGGTGTCCTTCCTCAGATTCCTTCTTCGAGACCCTTCTTCAGATTCTTTAATTCCCCTTTCCATTCTCACACTGACATTTATATCCTGGGCCTCCTCTATTGTCAGAGTGAAGCCCAACGCCAATTGGAGGAACAGCATCTCATATTTCGCGAGGACAGCTTACAACCCAGTGGTACATTTCTCTCTTTTCTAGTAACCCTTTCAACCTCTCTTTCTCTCACTCTCTCTGTCCTTTCCCCACCCAAGTCGTACTAGTTTCAAAGTTGTCTTGTTGAGTCTCATTGTATATAACTAATGCAGTTTAAAGCTGATAAGTGTGAAGTGCTACATCTTGGCAGGACAGATCAAAATAGGACGTACATGGTAAATGGTAGGGAATTGAGGAATGCTGTGGAACAGAGGGATCCAGGAATAACTGTGCATAGTTCCCTGAAGGTGGAATCGCATGTAGATAGGGTGGTAAAGAAAGCCTTTGGTGTGCTGGCCTTTATAGACCAGAGCATTGAGTATAGAAGTTGGGATGTAATGTTAAAATTGTACAAGGCATTGGTAAGACCAATTCTGGAGTATGGTGTACAATTTTGGTCGCCAAATTATAGGAAAGATGTCAACAAAATAGAGAGAGTACAGAGGAGATTTACTAGAATGTTGCCAGGGTTCCAGCAACTATGTTACAGAGAAAGGTTGAACAAGTTAGGTCTTTATTCTTTGGAGCGCAGAAGGTTAAGGGGGGACTTGATTGAGGTCTTTAAAATGATGAAAGGGATAGACAGAGTTGACGTGGATAAGCTTTTTCCATTGAGGGTAGGGAAGATTCAAACAAGAGGGCATGATTTGAGAATTAAGGGACAGAGGTTTAGGGGTAACATGAGGGGGAACTTCTTTACTCAGAGAGTGGTGGCTGTGTGGAATGAGCTTCCAGTGGAAGTGGTGGAGGCAGGTTCGATTTTATCATTTAAAAATAAATTGGATAGGTATATGGACGGGAAAGGAATGGAGGGTTATGGTCTGAGTGCAGGTAGATGGGACTAGGTGAGAGTAAGTGTTGGGCACGGATTAGAAGGGCCGAGATGGCCTGTTTCCGTGCTGTAATTGTTATTTGGTTATATGGTTATAACTCGTTTTCACCTAGTCCACAGCTAACAGAGAATGGAGCGGCTGGGCTTGTACACTCTGGAGTTTAGAAGGATGAGAGGGGCTTTCATTGAAACATATACGATTGTTAAGGGTTTGGACACGCGAGAGGCAGGAAACATGTTCCCGATGTTGGGGGAGTCCAGAACCAGGGGCCAAACACAGTTTAGGAATAAGGGGTAAAGCCATTTAGAACGGAGACTAGGAAACACGTTTTCTCACAGAGAGTGGTGAGTCTGTGGAATTCTTTGCCTCAGAGGGCGGTGGAGGCCGGTTCTCTGGATACTTTCAAGAGAGAGCTAGATAGGGCTCTTAAAGATAGCGGAGTCAGGGGATATGGGGAGAAGGCAGGAACGGGGCACTGATTGGGGATGATCAGGAATGATCACATTGAATGGCGGTGCTGGCTCGTAGGGCCAAATGGCCTGCTCCTGCACCTATTGTCTATTATAGTCTATTGTTTCCTTTATCATCGTTACCTTTATGCATATCTTTCATTCAGTTCTTCTATACCTCTCTATATCACCATCTTTCGTTTCCCTTTCCCCCTGAGTCTCAGTGCGAAGAAGTATCCAGATCCAAAACATCACCGATGCCTTTTCTCCAGTGATGGGGTCTGACCCGTTGAGTCACTCCAGCTAATCGTGCCTATCTGTGGGATCTTTTCAATCCACCTTATTAGAAACCTAGAAAATAGGTGCAGGAGTAGGCCATTCGGCCCTTCGAGCCTGCACCGCCATTCAATATGATCATGGCTGATCATCCAACTCAGTATCCTGTACCTGCCTTCTCTCCATACCCCCTGATCCCTTTAGCCACAAGGGCCACATCCAACTCCCTCTTAAATATAGCCAACAAACTGGCCTCAACTACCTTCTGTGGCAGAGAATTCCAGAGACTCACCACTCTCTGTGTGAAAAATGATTTTCTCATCTCGGTCCTAAAGGAATTCCCTCTTATCCTTAAACTGTGACCCCTTGTCCTGGACTTCCCCAACATCGGGAACAATCTTCCTGCATCGCCTGTCCAACCCCTTAAGAATTTTGTAAGTCTCTATAAGATCCCCCATCAATCTTCTAAATTCCAGCGAGTACAAGCCGAGTCTATCCAGTCTTTCTTCATATGAAAGTCCTGCCATCCCAGGAATCAGTCTGGTGAACCTTCTCTGTACTCCTTCGGTCATTCGGTCCAACCTGCCGAACAACATGTCCATCTGCACTAGCCCCACCTGCCTGCATTTGCTCCAAATCCCTCAAAACCATCATTAATGTTTTACTATTATTAATGTTTCATGTTTTCTGAGTCATTCGTAACTGTCACTGTATGTCATGTTGTTTCTTGTGGGCGGAGCACCAAAGCAAATTCCTTGTATGTGCGTACTTGGCCAATAGAAGAAAGACTGGATAGACTCCGTTTATACTCTCTGGAATTTAGGAGATTAAGAGGGGATCTTATAGAAAACCTACAAAATTCTTAAGGGGTTGGACAGGCTAGATGCAGGAAGATTGTTCCCGATGTTGGGGAAGTCCAGGACAAGGGGTCACAGCTTAAGGATAAGGGGGAAATCCTTTAAGACCGAGATGAGAACGACTTTCTTCACACAGAGAGTGGTGAGTCTCTGGAACTCTCTGCCCAGAGGGTAGTTGAGGCCAGTTCATTGCTATATTTAAGAGTGAGTTGGATGTGGCCCTTGTGGCTAAGGGGATCAGAGGGTATGGAGAGAAGGCAGGTACGGGATACTGAGTTGGATGATCAGCCATGATCATATTGAATGGCGGTGCAGGCTCGAAGGGCTGAATGGCCTACTCCTGCACCTAATTTCTATGTTTC
The DNA here is from genome assembly GCA_035221665.1 of Okamejei kenojei. NCBI lineage: Eukaryota > Metazoa > Chordata > Chondrichthyes > Rajiformes > Rajidae > Okamejei > Okamejei kenojei. The sequence goes on along the minus strand of CM069170.1, from coordinate 6,805,300 downwards.
TATGTTTCTAATAGACTTACTTACTTACTAAGCTGTCCTATCCATGTACCTGGCCAAATGTTGTGATAGTACCTGTTTCAACTACCTCCTCTGGCAGCACGTTCCATGCACTCTCCACCCTACGTGTGAAAAAGTTAGCTCTCAGGTTCCTATTAAATCTCCCCACCCCCCTCGCTCACTTTAAACCTTTGTCCTCTGGTCCTCGATTCCCCTATTCTGGGCGAAAGACTCTGTGCATCTACCGATCTCGATGCAGGAAAAATGTTCATAACAAGAGGATTTCAGCATAGGAGTAGAGAGGTTCTTCTGCAGTTGTATAGGTCTCTGGTGAGACCACATCTGGAGTATTGTGTACAGTTTTGGTCTCCTAATTTGCGGAAGGACATCCTTGTGATTGAGGCAGTGCAGCGTAGGTTCACGAGATTGATCCCTGGGATGGCGGGACTGTCATATGAGGAAAGATTGAAAAGACTAGGCTTGTATTCACTGGAGTTTAGAAGGATGAGGGGGAATCTTATAGAAACATATAAAATTATAAAAGGACTAGAAATATAGAAATAACGTAGAAATATAGAACAAATGAATTAAATAAATACAAAAAATAATGATGATAAGATCTTATAGAAACACATAAAATTATAAAAAGGACTGGGACAAGCTAGATGCAGGAAAAATGTTCCCAATGTTGGGCGAGTCCAGAACCAGGGGCCACAGTCTTAGAATAAAGGGGAGGTCATTTAAGACTGAGGTGTGAAAAAACGTTTTCACCCAGAGAGTTGTGAATTTGTGGAATTCCCTGCCACAGAGGGCAGTGGAGGCCAAATCACTGGATGGATTTAAGAGAGAGTTAGATAGAGCTCTAGGGGCTGATGGAATCAGGGGATATGGGGAGAAGGCAGACACGGGTTATTGATTGGGGACGATCAGCCATGATCACAATGAATGGCGGTGCTGGCTCGAAGGGCCGAATGGCCTCCTCCTGCACCTATTTTCTATGTTTCTGTGTTTCCACTCTGGCACTCTGCGCCAATTCACCATGTATAGGGTAAACGTGCAAACTCCGTAGAGACAGTATGCGTGGCCCCTGGCGCAGTGAGGCAACAAACTCTGCCGCTGCGCCACCGTGTCTCCAACCAACTTTCAACCCAATTCTCCACAGGATACGGACTCGCGCCGAGAGGAGAGAGGGGGAGAAGGAGAACGAGCGAGCCAGAGAGAGAGAGCGAGAGACAGAGACAGAAGAGGCAACACGACGGAAACTCGACAACGTTTTCCAAAATTGATCCAGCGTGTGAACAAAGGGAAATGGAGCCTCAGGCACGGACAGAGAATGTCGCCGATTCGCAGCCCAAACCGGAGAGTAAAAATCAAAAGGCGTATTATAAATTTTGTGGTCACGATTTAACCATAACTCGAGACCTCACCAATGACATCGGCCTCTCTGCAATCATTTGGGAGGCGGTAAGTTTGCCTTTTTTTATTTAATTTCACAGCCTTCCCTTCTTGCTCCACCCAGATTGACTTCTTCATTCATTCATAGTCAATCTGGGCAGCTTACAACACCGCGGTCTGAAGAAGGGTCTCGACCCGAAACGTCGCCTATCTCCTTCGCTCCTTAGATGCTGCTGCACCCGCTGAGTTTCTCCAGCTTTTTGTGTAACCGCGGTTTGAATATTGATTTAGACAATGGACAATAGACAATAGGTGCAGGAGTAGGCCATCGGCCCTTCGAGCCAGCACCGCCATTCAATGTGATCGCGGCTGATCATCCCCAATCAGTACCCCGTTCCTGCCTCCTCCCCCTATCCCCTGACTCCGCTATTTTTAAGAGCCCTATCTAGCTCTCTCTTGAAAGCATCCAGAGAACCGGCCTCCACCGCCCTCTGAGGCAGATAATTCCACAGACTCCCCACTCTCTGTGAGAAAAAGTGTTTCCTCGTCTCCGTTCTAAATGGCTTACTCCTAATTCTTAAACTGTAGCCCCTGGTTCTGGACTCCCCCAACATCGGGAACATGTTTCCTGCCTCTAGCGTGTCCAAACCCTTAATAATCTTATATGTTTCAATGAGAGCCCCTCTCATCCTAAACTCCAGAGTGTACAAGCCCAGCTGCTCCATTCTCTCAGCATATAGTTTCTCCAACTTCAAGTAACCCTTGCTTTCCCTCTCTCTTTGCACCACCCTCCATCCAAGTTCTCCAACGAGTTTCACTGTCCTGGTTAAATGTTACTGATGGTCTGCCTCGCTGACAGCTTCCCCTCAGCTAGCAATGAACTATTCCTTGATACTCATCCTCTTTGATCTTTTTTTTTCACACCTTACCCTTCCAGATATCTATGTTTCCCCTCTCCCCTGATTCTCAGTTTGAAAAAGGGTCTCGACCCAAAATGTTCGCCCATTGTTTCACTCCGCAGGTGCTGCCTGACGCGCTGAGTTACTCCATCATTTTCGGTCATAAGGTCAATAGACAATAGACAATGGGTGCAGGAGGAGGCCATTCGGCCCTTCGAGCCAGCACCGCCATTCATTGTGATCATGGCTGATCATCCCCAATCAGTATCCCGTTCCTGCCTTCTCCCCATATCCCCTGACTCTGCTACTTTTAAGAGCCCTATCTAGCTCTCTCTTGAAAGCATCCAGAGAACCGGCCTCCACCGCCCACTGAGGCAAAGAATTCCACAGACTCACAACTCTCTGTGAGAAAACGTGTTTCCTCGTCTCCGTTCTAAATAGCCTGCCCATGATTCTTAAACGGTGTGTGGCCCCTGGTTCTGGACTCCCCCAACATCGGGAACATGTTTCCTGCCTCTAGTGTGTCCAAACCCATAATAATCTTATATGTTTCAACTGGGATGTAACTGTCGCTGAATCTGGAGGTGTGCATTTTCACACTTCTGTACCTCTTGACTGATGGGAGAGGGGAGAAGAGGGAGTGACCCAATTAGTGAAGAGGGAGTGATCCAAGGCTGGTCCCCGATTATGCTGCTGGCCTTGCCTCGGCAGTGTGAGGTATAAATAGAGTTAATGGAACAGAGTTAGACAGAAAAATCTGGAGTAACTCAGCGGGTCAGACAGCATCTCTGAAGAAAAGGAATAGGTGACGTTTCGGGTCGAAACCCTTGCTCAGATTAAGAGTCAGAGGAAAGGGAAACTAGAGATGGAGACAGTGATGTAGAAATATAGAACACATGAATGAAATAAATACAAAAAAGTAATGATGATAAGATCTTACAGAAACATATAAAATTATAAAAGGACTGGACAAGCTAGATGCAGGAAAAATGTTCCCAATGTTGGGCGAGTCCAGAACCAGGGGCCACACAGTCCTAGAATAAAGGGGAGGCCATTTAAGACTGAGGTGAGAAAAAATTTTCCACCCAGAGAGTTGTGAATTTGTGGAATTCCCTGCCACAGAGGGCAGTGGAGGCCAAGTCAGTGGATGGATTTAAGAGAGAGTTAGATAGAGCTCTAGGGGCTAGTGGAATCAAGGAATATGGGGAGAAGGCAGCACTGGTTATTGATTGGGGACGATCAGCCATGATCACAATGAATGGCGGTGCTGGCTCGAAGGGCCGAATGGCCTCCTCCTGCACCTATTTTCTATGTTTCTATGTATTTCTATGTAAACAGGCCATTGTTCCCTGTAAGCTAGGTGAAAACGAGTTATAAAAGAGAGATTAGAAGGATGAAGGAAGACGCAACGAGACGAGTTTGAAGCTAGGCAACGTTTCGCTCCATAGATGCTGCCTCACCCGTTGAGTTTCTCCAGCGATTTTCCAGCATCTGCAGTTCCTTCTTAAACATTTTGTCTCCTCAAGGTATGCCTACTTTTACGAGGTTCTCCCCCTATCTCTGACCCTCTGGCTCCACCTCTTCCTTTCTTACTCCCCCCCCCACATCAGTCTGAAGAAGGGTATTGACCCGAAACGTCGCCTATTTCCATCACTCCATAGATGCTGCTGCACCCGCTGAGTTTCTCCAGCATTTTTGTCTACCTTCGCTTTTCCAGCATCTGCAGTTCCGTCTTAAACATCAAGACTTCGAAGCTATTACGACTTTGGTGTGAGAGGGACAGGGAGGGAGGGGATGCAAGGGTCACGTGAAGCTGGAGTAATTAATGTTCATACCGCCGGCTTGTGAGGTGGTCTTGACCCGAAACATAGTGTTTAAGAAAGAACTGCAGATGCTGGAAGATCGAAGGTAGACAAAAGTTCTGGAGAAACTCAGCGGCTGCGGCAACATCTATGGAGCGAAGGAAATAGGCAACGTTTCCGGCCGAAACCCTTCTTCACCCGAAACATCACCTATTCCTCTTCTCCAGAGATGCTGCCTGTCCCGCTGAGTCAGTCGCTCCAGCTTTTTGTGTCTATCTTCGGTTTAAAGCAGCATCAGGTTCCTTCCTACACACCTGTCGCACACTAACGCTCTGACTAATTTAATTGTCCTCCTGATTAAATTTTACTGATCGTGTGCCTCGTGGCCACCTCCCCCTCAGCTAACAATGAACCGTTCCACATTTCCATATTCATCGTCTATTTTAGAGTCACAGAGTCATACAGCGTGGAAACAGGCCCTTCGGCCCAACCTGCCCACACCGGGCCAACATGTCACATCTTCAATTTCCAGTTCGTTAGGGAGATTAAGAACTTGTTTAATTAAGCCCGCAGCAAACTCCCGAGGGTTCTCTCCCTTGGCTCCCCCTGGCACTCCAACTATTCTTAGATTTTGGCGTCTCGAACGAGCTTCCAAATCCAGGCATTTAATCGAAACTTTCGCCAGCTGAGTCGCCATCTGTCTAGTGGTGAGGTCTTGTTCTGACCTCATTTTCTTCATCTCCTCAGCCATTTGTGCCATCTCTACCTCCATCTATCGCATTGTTGACACATATGTAGAGAGAGTTTCCAGCACAGCATCAAACTTCTTCGTGGTGTCTTCTTCCCCCTTATCCATTCTCTCCGATAATTCATCTCTCACATCATCAATTCATTTATTTATGGTGCCAATCAAAACCTGCACAGACTCAATAACTTTCTGATTGCCAACATTCATATTCACCATCAGCCGTTCCACCATCTCTCTTATCATCTTTTCCATCTTCTTTTGTTCACCTTTTCATCTTTCAGTTCTCTTACCGATTGCTTTAATTCCTCCAATTCTTTGTCCTGAGCCATATCTGTCTTAGCTCTTGTAGCCATATCGGAGAGCACCGTTTCTTCAGTAGCCACTTCAAAAGTAAGTTCTTCAGGCTTCGTCTGGCTTCCCCAGAAGTGTTTCGTGACTATTCTTTGAGGACTCTGACCAGTGGACGGATTTTGCATTTAAAGTGCTTTAAACCTCCGTTAAATTCGCAGCGTTTACTGATGACGTCAGCAGCGCGACGTCCAGAGGCTCCGGTAAGTTTTTTAAATTGGTCCCGACCAGTAGACCCGAATTTAAAGCTAAAAATCGCAAATTTCCGGGAGCGGAGCTATGTGCAGCGTCTGTTACTAGAACATGGCGCCACCGGAAGAGAACATGTCACATCTAAACTAGTCCCACCTGCTTGCGTTTGGTCCATATCCTTCTAAACCTGTCCAATCCATGTACCTGTCTAACTATTTAATAAACATTGGGATAGTCCTCAACTACCACACCTGGCAGCTCATTACATATGTAGTGTGGAACATTTACACCTCAGATTCTGCCCTTCACCTTAAACCAATGTCCTCTGGTCCTCGATTCACCTACTTTGGGCAAGGAGATCTACATTCCTCTCACTATTTTGTACACCTCTATAAGATCACTCCTCATCCACCTGCGCTCCAAGTCATAGAGTCCCGGCCTACTCAATCTGTGGGAAAAGGAGAAGTAAAATGGGATCTGGACGTCCTTGTACATCAGTCTATGGAAGTAAGCATGCAGGTACAACGGGCAGTGAAGAAAGCGAATGGCATGTTGGCCTTTATAACAAGAGGAGTCGAGTATAGGAGCAAAGACGTCCTTCTGCAGTTGTACAGAGCCCTAGTGAAACCACACCTGCAGTATTGTGTGCAGTTTTGGTCCCCTAATTTGAGGAGGGACATTCTTGCTATTGAGGGAGTGCAGCGTAGGTTTACAAGATTACTTCCTGGGATGGCGGGACTGTCATATGCTGAGAGAATGGAGCAGCTGGGCTTGTACACTCTGGAGTTTAGAAGGATGAGAGGGAGTCTTATTGAAACATATAAGATTGTTAAGGGTTTGGACACGCTAGAGGCAGGAAACATGTTCCCGATGTTGGGGGAGTCCGGAACCAGGGGCCACAGTTTAAGAATAAGCAGTAAGTCATTTAGAGCGGAGACGAGGAAACACTTTTTCTCACAGAGAGTTGTGAGTCTGTGGAATTCTCTGCCTCAGAGGGCAGTGGAGGCCAGTTCTCTGGATGCTTTCAAGAGAGAGCTAGGTAGGGCTCTTAAAGATAGCAGGGGATATGGGGAGAAGGCAGGAACGGGGTACTGATTGGCGATGATCAGCCTTGATCACATTGAATGGTGGTTCTGGCTCGAAGGGCCGAATGGCCTCCTCCTGCACCTATTGTCTATTGTTTATTTTAGTGGAGCTTCACACGGCTGGCAAGGTGGATGAAGGCTGCAACAGAAAAGGGTCTGGGGGTCCTTGTACATCAGTCTATGAAAGTAAGCGTGCAGGTACACCAGGCAGTGAAGAAAGCCAATGGCATGTTGGCCTTTATAACAAGAGGAATCGAGTATAGGAGCAAAGAGGTCCTTCTGCAGTTGTGCAGAGCCCTAGTGAAACCACACCTGTGCAGTTTTGGTTGTGGATGATCAGCCATGATCACAGTGAATGGTGGTGCTGGCTCGAAGGGCCGAATGGCCGCCTCCTGCACCTGTTGTCTATTGTCTATTGTCTCCCTGTCGCAGTCTCACTCTGCCCTGAGTCACAGACTGAAGAAGGGTCTCTATCTGAAACGTCACTCATCCCTTCTCTTCAGAGACGCTGCCTGTGCCGTTGAGTTCCTCCAGCATTTTGCGTCTATCTTCTTTTTAACACTGGGTATCTCTTCACTAGGGTATCTTTCTATGTCGCTACTTTGAAAAGGAGAAGGTCGACTTCACTGGAAAGAAGATAATCGAACTGGGATCGGGTACTGGGATAGTTGGAATCCTTGCCATCCTGCTCGGTAGGTTCAAACTCAAACCTAAATAAAAAAATAACGGCGCAGCGGTCGGGTTGTTGCCGTCCAGCACCAAAGATCCGGGTTGAATCCTGACTACCAGCGCCGTCTGTACGGAGTTTGCACGTTCTCCCCGTGACCTGCGTGGGTTGTCCCTGGGTGCTCCGGTTTCAATTCAATTAATTTCAATTCAACTTTAATGTCATTGCACAGAGACAAGTATGGGTACAACGAAATGCAGTTTAGCGTCAGTTCATAGCAGGCACGTGCCGTGAGTAATTACTCAGGGTAGGCACTCAGTCCGCTAAAAAAAAATAAATGAAACCGCGCATGCGCAGATTGTCTGCTCAGTTAAATAATTAAATAAATAAAACCAGTGACATTTCAATTTGCCCAAGGCTTCCTAGTCCTAGACCAATTGGGGGAACAGTTCCTTTCACAGCGTGTGGAGAGTCTGTGTCAGGGGTAAAGTTGTGGGGAGGGCAGGAGTGTTGAGAAGGAGGGTGTCGGGGATAATGCCAGCAACTTACTCACTCACCGCTGCCGCAGCTCTCCGGGCGCGAAGCCCCCGCACTGTAGCTGGGGATAGAAGCAGCTCGGGTAGCTACGAGCGGCCGCCGGTACCCGACAGCACAACTGGCCGCCACTTCAGCGCCTTCTGCCGGCCCGCTCACCTCTGGCAGTGCTCTCCGTCGGAACACCTGTCACCTGCCGTTCGCCGACTTCGCTCATGTCAGCGGCTTCCTGCAAATCCTTAAATTCCCACAGCCCAGTAACCTCAATCGCGCTGTTGGAATTTAAGGATTTGCGGGACATGAGTGAGGCCAGGCTCAATCGCGCTGTCGGGATTTAAGGACATGAGTGAGGCCAGCGAGCGGCAGGAGAGTGGTTTGTAGACGGAGAGCTGCCAGAGGTGAGCGGGGACCGGCAGAAGGAGCTAAGGTGGCGGCTGGTTCCGCTGTCCGGCCCGGCGGCTGCTCAGCCACCCGAGCTACTTCTCCCCCCCCCCACCCCCCCCCCCCCCCCCCCCCCCCGCCTCAATGCGGTGGCATTCCACGCCTCCGTGCAAGGAGCGTCGCAAGTGGCATTATCCCAATCCCCTCATTCACAACATTCGTGCCCTCCCCGCAACCTTACCCCGGGCCAGACTCCCCAAACACTGTGAAAGGAGCTCCCCACACCCCTGGAAATACTGTATTTAAAAACATAAACACAAAATGTACTTACCACATTATTGGTACACACGCTCCATTCCTCTCTCTTTGTTACCTAACATACACTTATTTAACCTATTTTCTATGTTTCTATGTCAACTAATGTGAGCAGTTGATCTCTGCTCGCCGTGGATGGACATGGTGAGCCGAGGGGGCTGTTTCCGCGCTGTGCGTCGAAACTAAACTAAACTAAACTAATCTAAAGTAAAGTAACTTTAGATTGGTTCATGCATGTGAATCAATCACAGTAGAAGAGCATCACTAATCCCACCTTGCTGTATGCTTTATATTAACACTGGTCAGTCTTGGAAGTGGTCACGATGAACTAGCAACTAACAACCTGCTGTACCGTTATATTATGTGTACAGATAAACCATACAACCATATAACCATATAGCAATTACAGCACAGAAACAGGCCATCTCGGCCCTTCCAGACCATGCCCAACACTTATAGAAACATAGAAACATAGAAATTAGGTGCAGGAGTAGGCCATTCAGCCCTTCGAGCCTGCACCGCCATTCAATATGATCATGGCTAATCATCCAACTCAGTATCCCGTACCTGCCTTCTCTCCATACCCCCTGATCCCCTTAGCCACAAGGGCCACATCCAACTCACTCTTAAATATAGCCAATGAACTGGCCTCAACTATCCTCTGTGGCAGAGAGTTCCAGAGACTCACCACTCTCTGTGTGAAAAAAGTCTTTCTCATCTCGGTCTTAAAGGATTTCCCCCTTATCCTTAAGCTGCGACCCCCTTGTCCTGGACTTCCCCAACATCGGGAACAATCTTCCTGCATCTAGCCTGTCCAACCCCTTAAGAATTTTTTGTAAGTTTCTATAAGATCCCCTCTCAATCTCCTAAATCCAGAGAGTATAAACCGAGTCTATCCAGTCTTTCTTCATAAGACAGTCCTGACATCCCAGGAATCAGTCTGGTGAACCTTCTCTGCACTCCCTCTAAGGCAATAATGTCCTTCCTCAGATTTGGAGACCAAAACTGTACGCAATACTCCAGGTGTGGTCTCACCAAGACCCTGTACAACTGAAGTAGAACCTCCCTGCTCCTGTACTCAAATCCTTTTGCTATGAAAGCTAACATACCATTCGCTTTTTTCACTGCCTGCTGCACCTGCATGCCTACTTTCAATGACTGGTGTACCATGACACCCAGGTCTCGCTGCATCTCCCCTTTTCCTAATCGGCCACCATTTAAAATAATAGTCTGCTTTCCTGTTTTTTTGCCACCAAAGTGGATAACCTCACATTTATCCACATTATACTGCATCTGCCAAACATTTGCCCACTCACCCAGCCTATCCAAGTCATCTTGCAGTCTCCTAGCATCCTCCTCACAGCTAACACTGCCCCCCAGCTTAGTGTCATCCGCAAACTTGGAGATATTGCCTTCAATTCCCTCACCCAGATCATTAATATATATTGTAAATAGCTGGGGTCCCAGCACTGAGCCCTGCGGTACCCCACTAGTTACTGCCTGCCATTGTGAAAAGGACCCGTTTACTCCTACTCTTTGCTTCCTGTTTGCCAGCCAGTTCTCTATCCACATCAATACTGAACCCCTAATACCGTATGCTTTAAGTTTGTAATACTAATCTCTTATGTGGGACCTTGTCGAAAGCCTTCTGGAAGTCCAGATATACCACATCCACTGGTTCTCCCTTATCCACGCTACTAGTTACATTCTCGAAAAATTCCACAAGATTCGTCAGACATGATTTACCTTTCGTAAATCCATGCTGACTTTGTCCAATGATTTCACCACTTTCCAAATGTGCTGCTATCCCATCTTTAATAACTGACTCTAGCAGTTTCCCCACTACCGATGTTAGACTAACTGATCCGTAATTCCCCGTTTTCTCTCTCCCTCCCTTCTTAAAAAGAGGGTTGCATTTGCTACCCGCCAATCCTCAGGAACTACTCCAGAATCTAAAGAGATTTGAAAGATTATCACTAATGCATCCACTATTTCCTGAGCTACTTCCTTAAGTACTCTGGGATGCAGCCTATCTGGCCCTGGGGATTTATCGGCCTTTAATCTATTCAATTTACCCAACACCACTTCCCGACTGACCTGGATTTCACTCAATTCCTCCTTTGACCCACAGTCCCCTGCTATTTCCGGCAGATTATTTATGTCTTCCTTAGTGAAGACGGAACCAAAGTAGTTATTCAATTGGTCCGCCATATCCTTGTTCCCCATGATCAACTCACCTGTTTCTGACTGCAAGGGACCTACATTTGTTTTAACTAACCTCTTTCTCTTCACATATCTATAAAAACTTTTGCAGTCAGTTTTTATGTTCCCTGCCAGTTTTCTTTCATAATCTATTTTTCCTTTCCTAATTAAGCCCTTTGTCCTCCTCTGCTGGTCTCTGAATTTCTCCCAGTCCTCTGGTATGCTGCTTTTTCTGGCTACTTTGTACGGCATCATCCTTTGCTTTGATACTATCCCTGATTTCCCTTGTTATCCACGGATGCACTACCTTCCCCGATTTATTCTTTTGCCAAACTGGGATGAACAATTTTTGTAGTACATCCATGCAGTCTTTAAATGTCTTCCATTGTATATCCACCGTCAACCCTTTTAGAATTAATTGCCAGTCAATCTTGGCCAATTCACGTCTCATACCCTCAAAGTTACCTTTCTTTAAGTTCAGAACCATTGTTTCTGAATTAACAATGTCACTCTCCATCCTAATGAAGAACTCAACCATATTATGGTCACTCTTGCCCAAGGGGGCACGTACAACAGGACGGCTAACTACCCCTTCCTCATTACTCAAAACCCAGTGTAAAATAGCCTGCTCACTCGTTGGTTCCTCTACATGTTGATTTAGATAACTATCCCGCATACATTCCAAAAAAAATCCTCTCCTCAGCACCCCTGCAATTTGATTAACCCAATCTATATGTAGATTGAAGGCACCCATTATAACTGTTTTGCCTTTGTCGCACACATTTCTAATTTCCTGTTTGATACCATCCCAACTTCTCTGCTACTGTTAGGTGGCCTGTACACAACACCCACCAGCGTTTTTTCTGCCCCTTAGTGTTTTGTAGCTCTACCCATAACCGATTCCACATCCTCGAAGCTAATGTCCTTCCTTTCCATTGCGTTAATCTCCTCTCTAACCAGCAACGCTACCCCACCTCCTTTTCCTTTCTCTCTATCCCTCCTGAATATTGAATATCCCTGATGTTCAACTCCCAGCCTTGGTCACCCTGGAGCATGTCTCCGTGATCCCAACTATATCATAATCATTAATATCTATCTGCACGTTCAACTCGTCCACCTTATTACGAATACTCCTTGCATTGAGACACAAAGCCTTCAGGCTTGTCTTTACAACGCACTTACCCCTAATACAATTTTGCTGAAAAGTGGCCCTTTTTGATTTTTGCCCTGGTTTTGTCTGCCTGCCACTTTTACTTTTCACCTTGCTACCTATTGCATCGACCCTCATTTACACCCACCTGCCTCTCTGCTCTTGTACCCATCCCCCTGCCACATTAGTTTAAATCCTCCCGACAGCACTAGCAAACACTCCCCCAAGAACATTGGTTCCATTCCATTCCAGGTGCAAACCGTCCTGTTTGTACCAGTCCCACCTCCCCCAGAACTGGTCCCAGTGCCCTAAAAATTTGAATCCCTCCCCCTTGCACCTTATGCTGCTGTCCCACTTAGGAAACCTGAACGGAAACCCCTGGAGACTTTGCGCCCCACCCAAGGTTTCCGTGAGGTTCCCGGAGGTTTTTGTCAGTCTCCCTAATGGTCGAAACTGGTTTCCGCTTCTTCTATGTTCCGGCGATCATTTCAAAAAATTGAGAAAACCTCCGGGAACCTGACAAAAACCTCTGGGGACCTCCGGGAATCGCACGGAATCCTAGTGTGGGGCGCACAGTCTCCAGAGGTTTCCGTTCAGGTTTTCTAAGTTGGACGGGGGCATAACTCTCACCTAGTCCCATCTACCTGCACTCGGACCATAGCCCTTCATTCCTTTCCCGTCCATATACCTATCCAATTTATTTTTAAATGATAAAATCAAACCTGCCTCCACCACTTCCACTGGAAGCTCATCCCACACAGCTACCACTCTCTGAGTAAAGAAGTTCCCTCTCATGTTACCCCTAAACCTTTGTCCCTTAATTCTCAAATCATGTCAATAAGAGCAGGGAGGTTCTACTGCAGTTGTACAGGGTCTTGGTGAGGCCACCCCTGGAGTATTGCGTACAGTTTTGGTCTCCTAATCTGAGGAAAGACATTCTTGCCATAGAGGGAGTACAGAGAAGGTTCACCAGACTGATCCCTGGGATGTCAGGACTTTCATAGGAAGAAAGACTGGATAGACTCGGCTTGTACTCGCTAGAATTTCGAAGATTGAGGGGGAATCTTATAGAAACGTACAAAATTCTTAAGGGGTTGGACAGGCTAGATGCAGGAAGATTGTTCCTGATGTTGGGGAGGTCCAGAACAAGGGGTCACAGTTTAAGGATAAGGGAGAAGTATTTTAGGACCGAGATGAGAAAATAATTTTTCACACACAGAGTGGTGAGTGTGGAATTCTCTGCCACAGAAGGTAGATGAGGCCAGTTCATTGGCTATATTTAAGAGGGAGTTAGATGTGGCCCTTGTGGCTAAGGGGATCAGGGGGTATGGAGAGAAGGCAGGTACGGGATACTGAGTTGGATGATCAGCCATGATCATATTGAATGGCGGTGCAGGCTCGAAGGGCCGAATGGCCTACTCCTGCACCTAATTTCTATGTTTCTATGATTATGAATGGCGGTGCAGGCTCGAAGGGCCAAATGGTCTACTCCTGCAGCTAGTTTCTATGTTTCTATATTTCTATGTCCTCTTGTTTGAATAAATAATGAAAGATGACTTTGTGCAACCTGCTTATGTACACTAACCTTCTCTCGCTAGGTGCTGAGGTTACGTTGACCGATCTGCCACCCGCGTTGGACCAGATCAAGTTTAACATCGCCACCAACGTCCCCCCGGCTCTCCGCCACCGGTCCAAGGTGGAGGCTCTGAGCTGGGGAGCAGACCAGCACACCTTCCCCTCTGACTACGACATCATCTTGGGCTCGGACATCGTCTACAGCAGGTCCAAGTACCCGGCTCTCCTGGAGACCCTGAATTATCTCAGTGACTCCCACAGCCTCATCTACTTGAGCAGCAAGATGAGGGAGCACATGGGCGCGGTGACCTTCCATCGCTCCATGGCCCCGGAGTTCTTTAACTCTGAGGTTGTCCATCAGGAAAATGACAATGATATCAACATCTTCAAAATGACCAAGAAACCTCCAGCGTCTTAAACAGAGGCCTGGACTCCCCCGCCTCCCCTTCCCCGTTTCCGGAGTCAAGCACGTTTACACGCTACTCGCACACTCGTTTAGTTTGGTTTAGGGAGACAGAGCGCAAACAGGCCCTTCGGCCCACCGGGTCCGTGCCGACCACCGGGTGGCGCCGCAGCGGCTGCCTCGCCAACAGTCTGTCTGGCCCTTTTCCCTTTGTTGTATTTTAATCTGTGTTAAATGTGTGTGTTGGTGTTCTTTAGCTTGTTTTGTATGTGGTGTGGAGGAGGGGGGGGGGGTGTTTGGGGGAAACTTTTTTTATCTCTCACCTCGACAGAGATGCGATTTCGTTTGTCCGCGCAGCAGCCTATCATCGAGGCGCCTCTGCTGGGGACCGACTTTGGGAGCCCCACTCCGCGGGACTCAACATCGTGGGGCGGGCGATCCCTGTCGGGGAGCGACCTCGGAAGCTCCAACTGCGGGAGCCTGCGGACTTAACGTAGTGGAGCTCACGGTGCCTGGTTAGGGGCTGACCTCGGGCCTCCAGGCCGCAGGAACTTTGACCGCCCCGAAGCGGGGGCTTCGACCGTCGGCTGCGGGAGCATCGACCGCCCCCGTCAGCGGCTGGTTTGCCTGCCGCGTCCGCGGGAGAATAATTGGTACACATCACAATCGCCCGATCAGCTGAGAAGGTTATTGGCCGCAACCTTCCCTCCATTGATGAACCGTACACTGCAAGGGCCAGGAAGCGAGCGGGCAAGACCATCTCTGACCCCTCTCACCCTGGCCACAAACTCTTTGAATCACTTCCCTCTGGAAGGCGACTCCGGACTGTCAAAGCTGCCACAGCCGGACATAAAAACAGCTTTTATCCACGAGTAGTTGCTCTACTCAACAGTCAAATATCTGTAGCCTCCCTTTGATCTGGTATTTTGTTGGTTCACATGCTTGATCAATGGTGTTTTATCATTAATGTCTTATTATTATTATTAATGTTTAGTGTTTTCTGAGTCATTCGTAACTGTCACTGTATGTCATGTTGTTACTTGTGGGCGGAGCACCAAGGCAAATTCCTTGTATGTGAATACTTGGCCAATAAACTTACTTAAAATACTCTTTGAACCTCTAACTTTATCTTGCACTAAATGTTACTCCCATTTTCAAGTATCTGTACACTGTGGGCGGTTCGATTGTAATCCTGCATTGTCTTTCCGCTTTTTGCATAGCACGCAAGAAAAAGCGTTTCATTGTTACCGAGGTACACGTGACAATAAATTAAACTGAATTAAACTTTATCCTGTATCTGTTCACTGCGGGCGGCTCGATTGTAATCATCTATTGTCTTTCTACTGCTTGGATAGCAGGCAACATAAAAAGCTTTCAGAGTGAAAGGGTGATGTATGGGGGAGAGGAGGGAGGAAGTGCGAACAGGGAAAATTAGTGATAGATGGCCGAGACAGACATGATTGGAGTAGCAATGTTACAAAATTTTGAGATTTTAAATATCAAGTCTGCAATTTATCCCATCAGATAAAGCACAACAAGAAGTTTAATTTGACACCTAATTCACTTTCATATCTTCAGTATTAAAAAAACTTATGGCCATTTTCATACTCGGAAATTAGCATCTCATCACAAATGGCCTCATTCTTCAGAGAACGGGGATTCCCCTCCCCCACTATTGATGAGGCTCGCACCAGGGTCTCCACCATACCCCGTAACACTGCCCTCTCTCCCCATTCCCCCACTCGCAAACAGGGCAGAGTCCCCCTGGTCCTCACCTTTCACCCCACCAGCCGGCAAATACAACACATAGTCCTCCGCCAGTTTCGCCACCTCCAACGTGACCCCTCCACCCGCCACATCTTCCCATTTCCCCCCGTCTGTCTTCCGCAAAAGACCGCTCCCTCCGCAACTCCCTTGTCAATTCTTCCCTCCCCTCCCGCTCCCCCTTCCCCGGGCACTTTCCCATTGCAACCGCAAGAAATGCAACACTTGTCCCTTCACCTCCCCCCTCCACTCCTTTCAGGGACCCAAGCAGTCCTTCCAGGTCCGACAGAGGTTCACCTGCACCTCCTCCAACCTCATCTACTGCATCCGCTGCTCCAGATGCCAGATGATCTATATCGGTGAGACCAAGCGGAGGCTTGGCGATCGTTTCGCCGAACACCTCCGCTCGGTCCGCAATAACCAACCCGACCTCCCGGTGGCTCAGCACTTCAACTCCCCTCCCATTCCACATCCGACCTCTCGGTCCTGGGCCTCCTCCACGGCCAGAAGTGAGCAACACCGCAAGTTGGAGGAACAGCACCTCATATTCGCTTGGGGAGTCTGCATCCTCTGGGCTTGAACATGAATTTTCTCAATTCTGTTAACCTTGCTGTCTCCTCCCCTTCCCACCTCTCCCTCAGCCCTCGGGCCCTGGCATTCCCTCTATCTCTATCTCCCTCCCCCCACCCTAGTCGCACTAGCTTCTCATTTTCACACCACAAACAGCTTACAATGGCTTGTTCCCTTTATCATCGATACTTTTTTGCATATCTTTCATTCATGGGGCTTCGGCGCTCCAGCGGCTCTCCAGCGGCGCTCCAGCGGCTCTCCAGCGGTGCTCCAGCGGCGGCCCGGCTGCGGCGCTCCAGCGGCTCCAGCGTTCCCGTGGTCGATCCTGATTGGGAGCTGTGGTGGTGTTCCGGCGTTCCGGCGGCGGCGGCGGCGGCGGCCTGGCTTCGGAGGCTCGGCCGCGGGGCCTGGTGGACGATGACAATCGGAGGCCTGGATTGCCTCAGTACAGAGGGGGAACAAGTAGGGGGAAAAAGACAAAGACTTTAAGACTTTTGCCTTCCACCACAGTGAGGAGGTGCCTGGTGAACTCACTGTGGTGGATGTTAAATATGTGTTTATTGTGTGTTTTGTTTTAATTTATTACATGTTATGACTGCAAGGTAACAAATTTCGTTCAGACCGAAAGGTCTGAATGACAATAAAGGAATCTGAATCTGAATCTGAATCATTGTTCTTTATCTCTCCACATCACCATCTATATCTCTCGTTTCCCTGATCCCTGACCTGTCTGAAGAAGGGTCTCGACCCGAAACGTCGCCTATCTCCTTCGCTCCTTAGATGCTGCTGCACCCGCTGAGTTTCTCCAGCTTTTTGTGTACCCTCGATTCTCCAGCATCTGCAGTTTCTTCTTTAACACAGCATCTTGTTCCCTATTGCTTTTCCATTGACTTCACACACAAGCTGTGATCTAGGACAGTCAAAAGCCCATAACATTCTTAAAAATTAAGAGAACTGAATGAATTTTCAGTTATTATAGATTGAAGCATTCTGAAACAAATATGAAATAATCTTACTTGGATGACCTGAAATTAAAGCAGATAGATAGATAGATAGATAGATAGATAGATAGATAGATAGATAGATCGATAGATAGATAGATAGATAGATAGATAGATAGATAGATAGATAGATAGATACATAGAAAGCAGTTTCCCCTCCCCCCCCCACCCCCCTCACATAAGAGTGGACCCCCAACTCCACACTTTTAAACATACTAAAAATAATAAAAAATAAGTTTTAAAAAACGTACAGCTGCAGGACTGTCAGCTGTACAGGACAGCGCCCCCTCTCCTCCTCTAAACATCTATCCATTTCTTAAGAAAAGATTAACATTTTTAAATAGCCTAAGTGTCCAAATAACATTCGCACAAGAATTCACAATATAACATGATTTTTAAATTCATTGTCATGAATTTATAGGCCAAATGGAAGGAATTTAGTGTTTAATTCCCGTAAATTAATGGCCATTTAAATCATCTTGCGAGTGGGGTTTTGTGGAACGGGATCGATTGGAACGTTGCGGTTTGCAGTGAATTTGAACCCCATATCGGCAGGAAAAACACTGCCGGTTTGTATGGGGTCATAATCACATTTTCGCCAATGAAATTTGTATTAAAGTCATCCTAAGAAGCAAGTTTATATGTAAAATAGACGACTTACCTTATGTTTGTCCCCTACGTGAGATCCTTCCCGCTGTCGGCGTTGACAACGTTAGAAGTCACTTTTTTATTTTACTCCAGCGAATAAATTGTCCTGCGATTTTTTAAAAAAACTTCCGAGAACGCAAGTTGGAACGATTTTTCAGCATCAGGTAGCAGCCTGAGAAAATATATCTCGGACAGACAGGAGAAAACAACATTTTAATCCCGCCCCACCCCTCCAAGGATGTCAAAGTCGCGCACATGGCCAACGGCAGAACTGCAGCGCCGCTGAAGGTAAGTATTGTAACGTACCTAATTGGAGAGAGAGAGTGAAATGGGAGATAAAGTGATAGAGAGCGGGGAGAGAGAAAAGAGGGAGAGACAAGGAGCGAAAGAGAGGGGAGAGTGAGGGGAGAGAGAGAGGGGAAGAGAGAAGGGAGAGCGAGGGGAAGAGAGAGGGAGGAGCGAGTGAAGAGAGGGAGGGAGGAGGAGAGAGAGGGGAGAGAGGGGGAGGGGCGCGAGGGAGGGAGAGGAGAGAGAGGGGAGAGCGGGAGAGAGGGAGGAGGAAGGAGCGAGTAGAAGAGAGGGAGGGGGAGGAGGAGAGAGGGGGAGAGAGAGGAGGAGGGAGGGGGAGGAGGAGGAGGTGGAGGGAGGAGCGAGTAGAAGAGAGGGAGGATGAGACGAGGGGGAGGAGAGAGGGGGAGAGGGGGAGGGGCATGTAGAAGCGAGGGAGAGAGAGGAGGAGAGAGGGGGGAGAGAGGAGGAGATGGGGAGCGAGGAGGAGAGAGATGGGGGAAGGGAGAGGAGGAGAGAGAGGGGAAATGGAGTGGGAGGAGCGAAAAGTGGGTGTGAGGCAGAGGGGAAGAGAGGGGAAATCTACAACGAGGGAGCGGGAGACGGGGGGAGGAGAGAGAGAGAGAGAGAGGGGGAGAGTCCTACAGACCGAGCGAAGGGCAGTGAAGGACGCAAAAAGGAGATACAGGGGCAGGATGGAGTCGCAGATGGAGCAGCATGACACCAGACTCCTATGGCAGGGACTAGAACTAATATCCAGAGCAGCCCCCCCACCCCCACCCCAACCAGGAGTGCCGGCACCTACCCGAGCTAATACCCTGAACTCCTTCTACGCTCGTTTCGAGATGGGCAACATCACCCCAGGTCTGCCGACTAACGACAACACTGCCAGCGCACTGGCTAGCGAGGCTGGAGGGAGGTCCACCACTGGGGATGTGCACACATTCTCATTGTCCGGGCCTACAGGGCCTGCCCCACGTGGCTGTCATGTGCTCCTCATTTACGCGTTATATGTAAATTAGGTCCTTATCCAGTGGAGGGGGAGCCGGTGCAGATTGGCCGAACCTGGAGTTTAGAAGGATGAGAGGGATTCTCATTGAAACATATAAGATTGTTAAGGGTTTGGACACACTAGAGGCAGGAAACATGTTGCCGATGTTGGGGGAGACCAGAACCAGTGGGAAAACACAGAGCTAGATGGGGCTCTTAAAGATAGCGGAGTCAGGGGATATGGGGAGAAGGCAGGAACGGGGTACTGATTGGGGATGATCAGCCGTGATCACATTGAATGGCGGTGCTGGCTCGAAGGGCCGAATGGCCTCCTCCTGCACCCGTTGTCCATTGTCACCAGGCTGAGCAAGGCCGAGCGCCAGAGACGCATACGGGGGTGGTGTTGTCTCTACTACGGAGGTCCCGGACAGTAATTTACATGATATCAATTACCCGTCACGTGATGCGCGCATGGTACGCGATGACATAGGCAGTGACGTGCGGCCGCGCGCAGGACTTTGTGACGTACAAAATCTTTGCGCGCCATCTGCGTGACGCGTAAATCACGGCCAAGTGGGACAGGGCCTTCGCTGTTCTGACTGACTCAATAGACAATAAGCAATAGGTGCAGGAGGAGGCCATTTGGCCCTTCGAGCCAGCACCGCCATTCAATGCGATCAAGGCTGATCATCCCCGTTCCTGCCTTCTCCCCATATCCCCTGACTCCGCTATCTTTAAAAGCTCCATCTAGCTCTCTCTTGAAAGTATGCGGAGAACCGGCCTCCACCGCCCTCTGCGGCACAGAATTCCACAGACTCACAATTCCCTGTGAGGAAAAGTGTTTCCTCGTCGCCGTTCTAAATGACTTACACCTTATTCTTAAACTGTGTGTGGCCCCCGGTTCTGGACTCCCCCAACATCGGGAACATGTTTCCTGCCTCCAAACCCTTAACAATCTTATATGTTTCAATGAGAATCCCCTCTCATCCTTCTAAACTCCAGAGTGTACAAGCCCAGCCGCTCCATTCTCTCAGCGTATGACAACATATGACATCACCTGCGAGATCGTGCCGACAGTTCGCAACGCCCGGCATCATCACCCCGACCCTGGTTCTGGATCCCCCCAAGAGTCACTCCTCCCGGTCTCCGCCCGCACTGAAGTACTCCAGTGGGCCCGTTGCTATAGTCTCGCCTGTCATCCTGGCGTCGGCCGCACCCTCTACCTGCTGCGCCAGCGGTTCTGGTGGCCCATCGTTTCTGCTCCATCTGCCGGTGCGCAGAATATAAAGGGCCTGTCCCACTTACGTGACCTTTACAGGCGACTGCCGGCGCCCGAGAAAGGTCGCCAAAATTTTCAACGTTGAAAATTCAACAGCGACCAGAAAGATGCTACGACTCTTTGGAGACCTCTCACAACTATAGGAGACCTCCCGCGACCATACAGTCTGTGTGGTCTCGAGAGGTCTCCTATGGTCATTAGAGGTCTACAAAGAGACGTAGCGTCTTTCTCGTCGCCGCTGAATTTTCAACATGTTGAACATTTCGGCGACCTATCACGGGTGCCTGCAGTCAATAGACAATAGACAATAGGTGCAGGAGGAGGCCATTCGACTCTTCGAGCCAGCACCGCCATTCAATGTGATCATGGCTGATCATCCACAATCAGTACCCCGTTCCTGCCTTCTCCCCATATCCCCTGACTCTGCTATTTCTAAGAGCCCTATCTAGCTCTCTCTTGAAAGCATCCAGAGAACCAGCCTCCACCGCCCTCTGAGGCAGAGAATTCCACAGACTCACCACTCTCTGTGAGAAAAAGTGTTTTCTCATCTCCGTTCTAAATGGCTTACTCCTTATTCTTAAACCGTGGCCCCTGGTTCTGGACTCCCCCAACATCGGGAACATGTTTCCTGCCTCTAGCGTGTCCAAACCCTTAAAAATCTTGTATGTTTCAATGAGATCACCTCTAATCCTTCTAAACTCCAGAGTGTACAAGCCCAGCTGCTCCATTCTCTCAGCATATGACAGTCCCGCCATCCCGGGAATTAACCTTGTAAACCTACGCTGCACTCCCTCAATTTACAGTCGCCTGTGAGGGTCGCGTAAGTGGGACAGGCCCTAGTCTGCCTCCTTCTGGTCTTCTTCATCCCCTGCCTGTTCCCCGCTGTCCAACGTCCCACATCGCCCTGGACTTCATCACCGTCTTGCCTCCCGTCCAAGGATAACGTGGTTATTCTTACCACTGTGGGCCGCTTCTCCAAGGCTGCTCATTTCCTTCCAATTCCGAGGCTCCCATCTGCTGTAGAACCCGCTCACCTCATCGTAAAACAGGTCATCAGACTCCAAGGAGGTTTCCCTCGAGCCATTGTCTCAAGATTCAAGATTCAAGAGAGTTTATTGTCATGTGTCCCAGATTGGACAATGACATTCTTGCTCTGCTCCAGCACAACAGAATATAGAAGGCATTGACTACAGAACAGATCAGTGCATCCCTACACCATTGAATATATATACACACACACATAAATAACAGATAAAGTGCAATAGGCTATTAATGTTCAGATTTTTGTTTGAGCTGAGTTTAATAGCCTGATGGCTGTGGGGAAGTAGCTATTCCTGAACCTGGATGTTGCAGTCTTCAGGCTCCTGTACCTTCTACCTGAAGGCAGCGGGGAGATGAGTGTGTGGCCAGGATGGTGTGGGTCCTTGATGATGCTGCCAGCCTTTTTGAGGCAGCGACTGCGATAGATCCCCCCGATGGTGGGGAGGTCAGAGCCGATGATGGACTGGGCAGTGTTTACTACTTTTTGTACTCTTTTCCTCTCCAGGGCGCTCAAGTTGCCGAACCAAGCCACGATGCAACCGGTCAGCAAGCTCTCTACTGTGCACCTGTAGAAGTTCGAGAGAGTCCTCCTTGACATACCGACTCTCCGTAATTTTCTCAGGAAGTAGAGGCGCTGATGTGCTTTCTTTATGATTGCATCAGCGTCCTCTGGCTGTTTTCCCCCTCTGTCTTTTTTCCTTTTCTGGCTGTGGTCCGCAGTTTACCTCACAATTTTGGAAGGCTTTCTGCTCCCTGGTTGGCTCCTCCGCCAGCCTCTCATCTGGGTACCATCCACAATCTAATGGTCAGTCGGAGAGAGCCCTGAAGACCACCTTAAGCAGAGAGCCAGTCGGAGAGAGCATCCTAAGTTGCCTGGTGTCCACCAACCCTACCACCTGGTCTAGCAAATTGGCATGGATCGAATACGCCCACAATTCTCTGCTCAGTCCTGCCACCGGTCTGTCTCCATTTCACTGCTCCCTTGATTATCTCAGCCTCCTCTGTTCCCAGACCAAGCAGAGGAGGTCTCTGCCTCAATCACAAGGATGTCCTTCCTCAGATTTGGAGACGAAAACTGTACACAATACTCCAGATGTGGCCTCACCAGAGCCCTATACAACTGCAGAAGAACCTCTTTACTCCAGTACTGAAATCCTCTTGTTATGAAGGCCACCCCACCTTCACTGCACCTTCCACGTATCCCGGGTTAAGCTCGTGTCTTCCAGCTCCCTGTCTCCCGCTCCTCTGCTGTCTCCTCCACCCCGGGTTGGATCCGGTGTACAGGATGCAGCAACTGCTGAAGTCTCGGTGGAGTGGCAGAGGGATCCAGTACCTGGTTGACCGGGAGGGCTGCGGTCCAACTGGATTCCTGCCCGTGACATCCTGGACCCCATCCCTGAACCATGGCTTTCATCAGCACTTTCCGGACCAGCGAAAGAGAACGTCAGGAGAGGGGGGGGGGGGCTCCTGTTACACTTGCCACGCCTCCAGGTACTTGAGACCCTTTCTGCACTCGTCGCCTGAGCTGTTAGGAGTTAAGGGGATGTCCCATTTTTTTTTTTTTTTTGTAAGATATTTTTATTAGAAGTAATTACATATTAAGAAATATAAAATTCAATTAAAACAAAGGAAAATATTAACGTCACATACATTCTTAATATTTTTAAAATTAACAGTCAATCTTATTTGTACTTCTATAATTTTTATTTTTTATTTTATAGCAGTTGAGAAAAAGAAATGAAAAAAAAGAGAGATAAACTGATTGAGTGGAATATTAAACAAGGTATTCTTCAATGGAGATATATTTATGAACTATTGTCTATAATTCTTCATCCATTCATGTATTCAGGCTTCCGTCATGGCTTCGAACTGGACCATCTTAACCCTTTAAATATTCAATAAATGGAGACC
Organism: Okamejei kenojei; assembly: GCA_035221665.1. Classification (NCBI taxonomy): domain Eukaryota; kingdom Metazoa; phylum Chordata; class Chondrichthyes; order Rajiformes; family Rajidae; genus Okamejei; species Okamejei kenojei. The sequence goes on along the minus strand of CM069170.1, from coordinate 6,782,115 downwards.
ATATTCCTCTGAATTGGTCCAGCCTGTCCATCAGGGCAAGCCTTAATCGTTCCAAGTGCAATGTCTCCGGGGATGTCCCATTTGGGCGTCATTTGCACAACACGCAGATGGCGCGCGAAGATTTTGTACTTCCCGTCACTGCCTACCTCACCGAGCACCATGCGCGTATCGTGCGTCGTGACGCGTAAATGATGTCGCGTAAATGACACGCAAATGACACCCAAGTGGGACAGGCCCTGTACACCTGCATTTAATCTGCTCCCCTAATTTACCACTTGGTATAAATACTGAGATCATCACCTATTGGGCGCCACTGAACCAGATCTGCATTCTGTCGGTTCCAGCTCGATACGTTTTCACGTTTGCATTTTGGCTTTTCTTCAGCACTTGTCGGTGAGCCTGAATTCCAGTCCTGGACAGAATTTCTGAGCCCGCTGACAAAAAGGGCCAATTTCTGATGGAAAGTGAACAATGTTAAAGAACAGGGGTACACAAAATGCCGGAGAAACTCAGCGGGTGCAGAAGCATCGATGGAGCGAAGGAGAAAGGCGACGTTTTGGGCCGAAACCCTTCTTCAGACTTAATGTTAAAGAACACCTTGATGGTTATAGAAAGGACAGACACATGCGTTTCAGCTCACCATCAAGCTAACTACTGCGTGTATTTGTGAAGGAGGCAACTGCATGTGCTGGTTTACATCGAAGATAGCCACAAAATGTTGGAATTTGTCTAGGCCATCCTGGCCACTCACTCATCTCCCCGCTGCCTCCAGGTAGAAGGTACTGGAGACTGAAGACTGCAACGACCAGGTTCAGGAACAGCTACTCCCCACAGCCATCAGGCTATTAAACTCAACTCAAACAAAACTCTGAACAATAAAAGCCCATTAATAGCCCAATGCACTTTATCTGTTATTTATGTGTGTATATATATATATATATATAGGATAGGACAATGAAATTCTTGCTTGCTTCAGCACAACAGAATATAAATAAATACAGAACAGATCAGTGTGTCCATATACCATTGAATATATATATATATTTAATGGTATATGGACACACTGATCTGTTCTGTATTTATTTATATTCTGTTGTGCTGAAGCAAGCAAGAATGTCATTGTCCTATCTGGGACACATGACAATAAACTCTCTTGAATCTTGAAGGTTCTCCTTCAATTATTCCTCTCAATGGATTGTGCCGTCTTGAATGGACATGGGAGTGCCCAAGGTGCCATGCCTGTAAGTGAGTGGGGGCATATTCGGAACGCCACTAATCCCCTCCCCCCTCCAACCACCCTTGTGGTTGAGTCAGGGAACCCTGGAGTTGCTCAGGGTCAAAAGAAGGGGGGGGGGGGGTGAAGTGTGCGTATGTGCGGGGCTTTTCCAGAGTGTGTGCATGTTCGGCGTCTCGGACCGACCAATGTGGAGGAGAGAGATGGGGAGGGGTGGAGGAGGGAGATGCCCCCGCCCTATCTACCTTCACTCCCACCCTCTTTGCCCCTCTCCCTCTCTACCGTCTCCTCCCCCACTCTAACCCATCCCTCTCTGCCCCTTACCCTCTCTAACTCCCTCCCCTCCTCTCTCTACCCCCATCCCTCTCTACCCCCTCTGGTGGGGGGGGTTCCTCTCTACCCCCACCCTCGTCTCTCCACTCTGAGCCCCCCTCCATTTGCCTGCTCCCCCTCCCTCTCTACCCCCTCTCCCTATCTACCCCTTCCCTCTCTATCCCCCACGCCCTCTCCCGCTCTGCCCCCTCCCTCTCTGCCTCCCTCCCTCTCTAACCCCTCCCTCTCTACACCCCCTCCCGCTCTACCCTCCTCCCTCTCTGCCCCTCCCTCTTCCCCTCACCTCTCCCTCCCCTCCCTCTCTGCCTTCCTCACTCTCTCTACCTCCCTCCCTCTCTACCCCCCTCCCTCTCTGCCCCCTCCCTCTCTACTCCCTCTCCCTCTCTACCCCCTCTCCCTCTCTACCACCCCTTCCTCTCTAGACATTGAAGAGGGAGAGGGAAGAGGAGGAGCGGAGTGCTGGGGGATGAGGAAAAATGAGCCGCGCCTACGCAGTTGGGGGCTATGCGTGAGTGGTGCAATATTGCATTGGGGGAATGGCTTAAGTTGGGGGAACTGCTTGTGTTGGGGGAACTGGTGAGTGGTAGAATCTTGCGTTGGTGGAGCAGACCCAATGGGTCTGCACCGTGTAGTATATATATAACATATGTGAGTATGTGTTTATATATACACTGAACTTTTTTTTCTCTCTCTCATTCATCATATTATTTATTATGATCACATATTCTGTTGTGCTGCAGCAAGTAAGAATTTCCTTGTACTATCTGGGAAATTTCGTCTCTATACATATAAAACTCGGATCTAGGATGTGTGTGTATTTGTTTGTTTGTTCGTGTGTAATCACATCTTGGCGAAAAAAACATCGCGGTAATGGTACAATTTTTATATATTCCGGTAGAGATTTTTCCCATGGAGTCCAAAACGGCCTTATCTGAAAATTCCATGCTTTTGTCCTCGAGGTATTACTGAAAATGTTCAAAAATCTGACAAAACTTTGAATTTAAACGAGAAGCTATTGCTTATGACGTCACAATGGATCTGCTGGGCGCCCTCTCCACACACAGCTTGCAGTCAGGTCAGGCAGAACTTTCTTCAACTGCTTCACCACCTTCCCAAAGTCATTCTCACTTTGATGAACAATGCTTCATGCTGACTTCCACATCTTTATAGATTTTTTAAAAATATATCTTTATTTATTAGAGGTACCGTAAGTTACATCAGTGTACATCCCTTATATTGTATTACAACCATTGTACCCCTTAATTTTTTAAAGGCTTTAGAAAAGAGAGAATAGAGAGAGAAATACCAGCAAAGAAAGTAGAAAAGTGAAAAAGAGATGTGAAAATGCAAAAGCGTGACAGAGGGAAAGGAAACCCTTGAAGAGTTAGAGACCGGAAATTAAGCGATAGACCCTGGAGAGGAAAAAAAAAGGGAAAGATAGAGAAAGAAAGAAGAAAAGCCAGTTATTTTATTATAAACATCTCGCAAAAGGAATCTACCAACTCAACAGTTTTTCTTCCCCCTTTACCATGACCCGACACAGCTACTTTTTTGAGGTATCCATTTGCACCTTATCCTTGTAATAGATTTATAATGCAGACCATGTCTTATAGAAAAACAGTCTGATTTTCCTGCTAGTTGGAGTCTCTTCCAAGTGTAGTGTTTTCGAACATAGTTGAAATTCACAATATTAACTGTTGGTAGAGGAAAATTTTCCAGAATTTTAAGATGATAGCTTTTTTCCAGTTATTAAGCCATGTTCAAACAGAGTCTTTTGAAACACATTTAATTCAGGGCTATCTTCTGATGTCCCGAAGATAATCCAGTCTGCTTTTGGAGTCAGTTTTATTTTAAATATTTTTGTATAAATTTTCAAAAATTTCAGTCCAAAATGTTTTGAATTTTTGTACAAAAGACAATGACGTGCGCTATATTAGCTTCTTGACATTGACATTTATCACATATAGGTGAACGTTGGGAAAAAGTTTACTTATTTTAGTTTTTGAATATATAATCTGTGTAAGATTTTAGTTGTATTAAGGTGGTCTTACATTAATTGAACATTTATGCACATTTAGAAATATTCTTCCCACCTTTCTTTGGAATTTTTATACTTAAATTATTTTTCCCAGTCTCTCCTGATACCATCTGTTGTTGGTATTTCTAAATTTAGAATATATTATTTTATATATATATATGATATTAGGTTTGCTGATTCTGCCTGTTGTATTCATTACTTCCTTCCAGTAAGTCTGGAGACATATTGAGATTAATCTTGTGCGTATTTTTCAGATAGTCACAGATTTGGAAATATTTAAAATACTGATTGTTTCCCAAATTGTATTTTAGTTGTATTTGTTTAAATGATAATAGTTTTCCCAATTTATACACATCTCCGAAGAATTTTAATTCCAGCTCTTTCCCATTGTATAAATTGCTTTATCTATAGTTGAAGGTTTTTAAATGAGGGGTTTTTACCGATAGGAGATAAGAGAGATAAATTTCTTTAATTTTAAATGTGTTTTATTTGTTTCCAAATTCTAATGTACTGTATATAATTGGATTATTGTTGTAATTTATATTATTCCTCGATATTGGAGAGAGGATTGCTCCAATATTGTAAGGAGAGCAATCCTCTCTCTCCATAATCGTCCAATCCGATTGTTGGGGAGAGTTATCCAGCAATTGGATCATGTTTCTGATATTTACAGACCAGTAGTAATACATAAAGTTGGGAGTGCTAATCCCCCTACTACTTTGGGTTTATTCAGATGAGCTCTTTGTATTCTGTGGGATACAAAAATTTGTGATATTTGAGTCCAGTTTTTTAAAAACCTTTTGGGTAAATATATTGGAATAGATTGGAACAGGTATAAAATTTGTGGTAGAAAAATCATTTTTAAACGGCATTTATTCGGCCTATTAAGGACATCGGAAGCGTTTTCCAAAATTTAATCAAGTTATAGAGTTCTTAAGTAGAGGGTTATAATTTTCATCAAACATATTTTGATATCTTCTAGTAATTTCGATGCCCAAGTGTTTAAATTTTTCCGTAGCTATTTTGAAATGAAACTGTAAAAGATGCGTAGAGTCTTTCGGTTTTATTGACATGATTTCACTTTTATTCCAATTTATTCTATATCCTGAGAATGATCCGAAGTCCTCTATTAATTTTAAAATATTTGGTATAGTAATATGAGGTTTTGTGATGTACAATAGTACATCGTCAGCGTATAGTGATATTTTATTGTTGGAATATTTTGTTTTATTTCCATGGATATTCAGATGAGTTCTAATTATTTCCACTAGGGGTTCAATTATGAGGGCAAATAACAGCGGTGATAATGAACATCCTTGTCTATTACCCCTTGACAAATGAAATGTCGTAGATAAATTATTGTTAGTTAATATTCTGCCCGTTGTATTATATAGTAATTTAATCCATAGAATAAAATTCTCTCCCAGTTGAAATTCTTGCAATGCCCTGACCATATATTCCCATTCGACCTGATCGAATGCTTTCTCTGCATCCAACGATATGATTGATAGTTTTTGATCTTCCGTTTGGTGTGAGTGCATTTACATCTTTAAAGATGAGTGTGATTGAACTTCATTTTTTTTGCTTTAACTTCTAAATTTGAATACATTAATGTTGCATTTATTGTTCTTTAAAGACTTTCCGGTTTCACATTTAATTTCAAAGACAGCGATATTATTCGCGATTTCCGTGCTTTATTCCTATTTTCTTACGTTGCTTTTCCCCATTTTTTTACTTCCCGGTTTTCACTTAATTGTACTGATTTCTTTACAATTTTAAACGTTTAACTTCAAGGTTTTTTACTCTGCCATTTTTGACAGATTTTTGACAGCTTTCAAAAGACCGTTATTTTTGACATCTTTCAAAATAATTTGCTGATTTATTTTTATACTCCACCACCCCCTGCCCCCTCTCCCCTCCCAGGCATCTCTCTCCCACCTTCTCCCCTCCCCAGCCTCTCTGTCCCCCACCCACCCCATCCACTCTCCGCCCTGCTTTGTGGAATTCCCTGCCACAGAGGGCAGTGGAGGCCAAATCACTGGAGGGATTTAAGAGAGAGTTAGATAGAGCTCTAGGGGCTAGTGGAATCAAGGGGTATGGGGAGAAGGCAGGCACAAGTTATTGATTAGGGATGATCAGCCATGAGCGCAATGAATGGCGGTGCTGGCTCGAAGGGCCGAATGGTCTCCTCCTGCACCTATTTCTGTTTCTCCCCTCTCTATGTCTCTGCTCCCTCTCTCTAAACTACCCCCTCCCTCTCTAGATGCGTTTGCGAGTTGGGGGCTATGCGGGGTAATTTTTTAAAAGGAGCCGAATATTAATATAACATCAAGGGGGGTGGTTAGTGTGTGCACGTGAGGGGGTGATTACTGTGTGTGTGACACCGCAGGCCACCCCTACCTCCCTTCCCCCCGCCCGTTGAGGGGAAGGGAACCCAAATGGCATGACAATTAAAACTCTTGACTCCCAGCTCCATGATGTTGAAGAATGTTTGATTGGCATTATGGTGTTAAAGGCAAAGCTGAGGGGACAGGGAGTGGGACCCAACGGGACCCCCTTGGTCTAGTAATCAATAAAAAGGGAGGAAGCATATGCTTTCTTTTTAATAAATATTTTTACTAGAAGCAAATACATATCATAACCCAAAACACGATTTGTTTACCAGTTACATATTATCACAGCTTCTGTTGATTTTTTTGAAAGCTAGAGCTATAAGAGAGAAGGGAGGGAGAAAAAAGAAATAAAATAAATTACCAATAACACAATTTTGGAGATAGGTCTGTAGATATAAAGTGTAATTATTCATCCAATCCTGGATCCAGTCAAAGCTTCCGTGCCGTTACCCTTATCAGCAAATCGATGGAGACCACATATCTAGCAATAGTTTTCTGGTTTGCTGCTCAGTGCCGACCAACCAATTCCCTACCTTTCAAGATCCCCCAACCCCACTCCCGCCACCTCGATTAAATACCCCAACCCCGCCCCGAGACCATATTCTAAAAATAGCCCCCCCCTCCACCCCCTCTGTGTTTGCCTGATTTATTTTTTTACTTCACCACCCGAGTATTCCTCCTAAACGCACCCACTACCCTCTCCCCCCCGTCTCCGCTCACCCTCTCACGCTCTCCCTTCCTCTCCACTCCCCCCTCTCCTCACTCCCCCCTCCTCTCTCCCCCATCTTCTCCTGAGACAGCGGTTTTCTTCGCTATTTCCACGCTTTTAACTATTTTCTTACGTTGCATTTCCCCATTTTTAACATCAACGGTTTTTCACTTCATTGCTCTAATTTCTTTACGTTTTTTAAACGTTTAACTTCGGCGCTTTTTTTTACTCTGCCACTTTTGACAGATTTTTGACAGCTTTCAAAAGACTGCAATTTTTGACAGCTTTCACAATAATTCGCTGTTGATCTATTTTTATACTCCCTCCCCCAGCTTGCTGTCCCCCCCTCTCTCCCCCACCCACTGCCGTCCATCTACCTACCACCTCTCCTTCTCTAGACCGTCTGCGAGTTGGGGGCTATGCGTGAGTGGATAGGGAGGGGATGGGGTAAAAGGGGCAAATGAATAATATTTAATATCTCAAGGGGGTGGTCATTAGTGTCAATGTGCATGTGTGGGTGGTGGTTTGTGTGTGTATGGGGTGGGTGGTTAGTGTTGTGTTGTGTGATTACCGCAGGCCGCCCCCCCCCCCCCCCCCCCCCGCGCGTTGAGGGGACGGGACCCAATGGTATGACAATAAAACTCCCTTGACTCCCAGCTCCTTGTTAAAGATGGGTTTGATAGGCGTTATGGTGTTGAAGGCAAAGCTGAGGAGACAGGAGCCAACGCTCCCCCTTGGTCTAGTAATCAATAAAAGGGGAGATGGCATATGTGTTCTTGTTTCCCAATTATTTTGTACCAGAAGCAATATATGTAGGGCAGTAGTAATACATTTATTTCCTGTAGGCAGTAGTTCGCCAGATGACACACATAACAGGGGATGCTTTCAGTTTTCACCCAGCAGTGAGAGAGGGAGGGATGGATAGATGGAAGGCAGATACATAAATACAATCCAGTCAATCATACGTACAATAGGTGGAGCAAAAGGGGAAGATACAGAATATCAGCATCGTAGCGCAGCAGTTTAATTTAGATACAACGCGGAAACAGGCCCTCCGGCCCACCGAGTGCGTGCCGTGCAGACGAGGTAGTGTAGCGGTAAAGATGCCGCCTCACAGCGCCAGAGGCCCTTCGACCTTCACGACGGGTGCTGTTGCTGCGGAGTTTGCACGCTCTCCCCGCGATCTGCGCGGGTTTCCTCCGAGATCTTCCGTTTCCTCGCACACTCCAAAGACGGGGTGCAGGCAGGTTTGTAGCTTATTAGCTTCGGTAAAAATGCAAATTGCCCGAGCGAGTGTGAGTATAGTGTAAGTGTTTTGTGGGCCTTCGGGCATAATTAAATCGCTGGTTTGCGCAGACCCGGTTGGGCCTAAGGGCTGCTTCCCGCGCTGTGTCTCTTAACTGACTAGTGTGAACGGGTTTCACATAGAAAACATAGAAACATAGAGTGTAATTAGGAGGTGCAGGAGTAGGCCATTCAGCCCTTCGAGCCTGCACCGCCATTCAATATGATCATGGCTGATCATCCAACTTAGTATCCCGTACCTGCCTTCTCTCCATACCCCCTGAGATCCCCCTTAGCCACAAGGGCCACATCCAACTCACTCTTAAATATAAGCCAATGAACTGGCCTCAACTACCCTCTGTGGCAGAGCAGTTCTCCAGAGACTCACCACTCTCTGTGTGAAAAAAGCCTTTCTCATCTCGAGTCCTAAAGGATTTCCCTCTTATCCTTAAGCTGTGACCCCTTGTCCTGGACTTCCCCAACATCGGGAACTCAATCTTCCTGCATCTAGCCTGTCCAACCCCTTAGGAATTTGTAAGTTTCTATAAGATCCCCTCTCAATCTCCTAATTCCAGAGAGTATAAACCGAGTCTATCCAGTCTTTCTTCATAAGACAGTCCTGACATCCCAGGAATCAGTCTGGTGAACTTCTCTGCACTCCCTCTATGGCAATAATGTCCTTCTCAGATTTGGAGACCAAAACTGTACGCAATACTCCAGGTGTGGTCTCACCAAGATCCCTGTACAACTGAAGTAGAACCTCCCTGCTCCTGTAACTCAAATCCTTTTGCTATGAAAGCTAACAACCATTCGCTTTTTTTCACTGCCTGCTGCACCTGCATGCCTACTTTCCTGACTGGTGTACATGACACCAGGTCTCGCTGCATCTCCCCTTTTCCTAATCGGCCACCATTTAAATAATAGTCTGCTTTCCTGTTTTTGCCACCAAAGTGTGATAACCTCACATTTATCCACATTATACTGCATCTGCCAAACATTTGCCCACTCACCCAGCCTATCCAAGTCACCTTGCCAGTCTCCTAGCATCCTCCTCACAGCGAACACTGCCCCCCAGCTTAGTGTCATCCGCAAACATGGAGATATTGCCTTCAATTCCCTCATCCAGATCATTAATATATATTGTAAATAGCTGGGGTCCCAGCACTGAGGCCCTGCGGTACCCCACTAGTATACTGCCTGCCATTGTCTGAAAAGGACCCGTTTACTCCTACTCTTGCTTCCTGTTTGCCAGCCAGTTCTCTATCCACATCAATACTGAACCCCTATACCGTATGCTTTAAGTTTGTATACTAATCTCTTATGTGGGACCTTGTCGAAAGCCTTCTGGGAAGTCCAGATATACACATCCACTGGTTCTCCCTTATCCACGCTATAGTTACATCCTCGAAAAATTCCAAAGATTCGTCAGACATGATTTACCTTTTGTAAATCCATGCTGACTTTGTCCAATTGATTTCACCACTTTCCAAATGTGCTGCTATCCCATCTTTAATAACTGACTCTAGCAGTTTCCCCACTACCGATGTTAGACATAACTGGTCTGTAAATTCCCCGTTTTCTCTCTCCCTCCCTTCGTAAAAAGATGGGTTACATTTGCTACCCGCCAATCCTCAGGAACTACACCAGAATCTAAAAGAGTTTTGAAAGATTATCACATAATGCATCCACTATTTCCGGAGCTACTTCCTTAAGTACTCTGGGATGCAGCCTTATCTGGCCCTGGGTATTCACCCTCTTGACTTCTCTCCTCTCTTCTCCGTTTTTACCCCTTCCCCTCTCCTTCGTTCTCTCCTGCCCCTCCCTCTCTTGCTCCCCCAACTCCCCTCCCCTTTCCTCTCCCCCTCTCTTTACCCCTATTCACGCCCTCCCTCTTCCCGCCACTTCCTTTGCTTCTCCTTCCCCTTTACCCATTTTCGCTCACAGCGCTCTCTCCCTTCTCCCTCTCTCACATCTTTTCTCCTTCTTTCATTCCCTCTCCCCTTTCTCCCTCTCTCCTCTCACTCTTACAAGGTTAATTCCCGGGATGGCGGGACTGTCATATGCTGAGAGAATGGAGCGGCTGGGCTTGTACACTCTGGAGTTTATAAGGATGAGAGGAGATCCCATCGAAACATATAAGATTGTTAAGGGTTTGGACACACTAGAGGCAGGAAACATGTTCCCGATGTTGGGGGAGTCCAGAACCAGGGGCCACAGTTTAAGAATAAGGAGTAAGCCATTTATAACGGAGACGAGGAAACACTTTTTCTCACAGAGAGTGGCGAGTCTGTGGAATTCTCTGCCTCAGAGGGCGGTGGAGGCCGGTTCTCTAGATACTTTCAAGATAGAGCTAGATAGGGCATGATCTTGGGGATGATCAGCCATGGTCACATTGAATGGCTCGAAGGGCCGAATGGCCTACTCCTGCACCTATTGTCTATTGTCACACGCTTCCCCTTTCTCTCCCTCCACTCTCTTCCCCCTCCTTTGCATCCCCTATCTGTCCCCTTCTCTCACTCTCCCCTCTCTCTTCCCTCTTCCTCTTTCCCCTGTCTCCCCTTTTTCTCTCCCTCTTGTCTTTCTCCCCCTTTACTCTCACAGCACTCCCTTCCCCTCCCACTTTTTTCTCTCCCTCTCCCCTCTCTTTTTATATCCTCACACTCTCTCCCCTTTACTCCTTTTTCTCTCCACCTACTCCCTCTTTTTCCTTCCTTTCTTCTGCAGTTGTAGTAGGGCTCTGGTGAGACCACATCTGGAATATTGTGTAGTTTTGGTCTCCCAATCTGAGGAAGGACATCCTTGTGATTGAGGCAGTGCAGCGTAGGTTCACGAGATTGATCCCTGGGATGGCGGGACTGTCATATGAGGAAAGATTGAAAAGACTAGGCTTGTATTCACTGGAGTTTAGAAGGATGAGGGGAGATCTTATAGAAACATATAAAATTATAAAAGGACTGGGACAAGCTAGATGCAGGAAAAATGTTCCCAATGTTGGGCGAGTCCAGAACCAGGGGCCACAGTCTTAGAATAAAGGGGAGGCCATTTAAGACTGAGGTGAGAAAACACTTTTTCACCCAGAGATGTGAATTTGTGGAATTCCCTGCCACAGGGGACAGTGGAGGCCAAATCACTGGATGGATTTAAGAGAGACTTAGATAGAGCTCTAGGGGCTGGTGGAGTCAAGGGATATGGGGAGAAGGCAGGCACGGGTTATTGATTGGGGACGATCAGCCATGATCACAATGAATGGCGGTGCTGGCTCGAAGGGCCGAATGGCCTCCTCCTGCACCTATTTTCTATGTTTCCCCCTTTTCTCGCCCTCCACTAACTCTCCTCCATCTCTCTTTTCTCTCTCTACTCTCTTTTCCCCTTCTCTCTCATACTCGCCCCCTCATTTTTCCCTCCCCTCTTCCCAACCCTCCTCTCACTCTCCACTCTCTCTAAGTCTCTCTCCCCTGTCACCCCTTCTCAGATTTGGAGTAGGCAGTGAAGAAAGCGAATGGCATGTTGGCCTTTATAACAAGAGGAGTCGATTATAGGAGCAAAGAGGTCCTTCTGCAGTTGTACAGGGCCCTAGTGAGACCACACCTGGAGTATTGTGTGCAGTTTTGGTCCCCTGATTTGTGGAAGGACATTCTTGCTATTGAGGGAGTGCAGCGTAGGTTTACAAGGTTAATTCCCGGGATGGCGGGACTGTCATACGCTGAGAGAATGTAGCGGCTGGGCTTGTACACTTTGGAGTTTAGAAGGATGAGAGGGAATCTCATTGAAATATATAAGATTATTAAGGGTTTGGACACGATAGAGGCAGGAAACATGTTCCCGATGTTGGGGGAGTCCAGAACCAGGGGCCACACACAGTTTAAGAATAAGGAGTAAGCCATTTAGAACGGAGACGAGGAAACACTTTTTCTCACAGAGAGTGGTGAGTCTGTGGAATTTTCTGCCTCAGAGGCCGGTTCTCTGGATACTTTCAAGAGAGAGCTAGATAGGGCTCTTAAAGATAGCGGAGTCAGGGGATATGGGGAGAAGGCAGGAACGGGGTACTGATTGGGGATGATCAGCCATGATCACATTGAATGGCGGTGCTGGCTGAAAGGGCCGAATGGCCTTCTCCTACACCTATTGTCTATTACCACAGCTCCTTATTGAATTTGAGCGTGAGTTGGCAGGAGATAGACCCCCCCCCCCCCCCCTCCACTCAGAGGCTGACCTGCAACCCCAGGCCCGGAATAGGAGCAGAGCGGCCTTGTTGACCAGCTTCGGCATGGCCGAGAATTGGGCCTAACCCAGCCTCCTGGCCCTGGCTCTCCCTCTCTCTCTCCCTCTTTACTCTTCTCCCTTTTTTCTCTCTCCATCTCCCCTCTCTCCCTCACCCTTACCCTCCCCTCTCTTTACCTCTTTCTCCCACACCTCCTTTTCTCCCCTGTTGCACCTTCCCCCTCTTTACTTCTCCCTTTCCCCCCTATTCTCTCTCCCTCCTCTCTCCATCTCCCCTTTCTCTCTCCTCTCCCCTTTCCCTCTCTCACACCTCTTCTCCCCTCTCCTGTCTTTTTCCCCCTTTCCCCCCCCCGCCCCCCCCCCCCCCCCCCGTCTCTCCCCTTTCATCTTGTTTTCCCTCCTCCATTCGGTTAACATCTCCTCCTTCTCTTTACCCCACTCCCCTTTTTGTCTCCTCTCTTTCTCCCTCTGCCCTCCCCTCTCTATGTCTCTCTCTCCCTCTCTTTTTCCTCTCCCATTCTTTCTCTCTGGATTGGTGTAGGATTCGAGGTTGCAGTAGGCCTCGGGTTTGAAGTAGGCCTCAGGATTGGAGTTCTAGCTTGGGCCTCGGGATTGAAGTAGGCCTCAGGATTGGAGGCACAGCTTGGGCCTCAAAGCTCCTTGACGAATTCGAGGGTGAGTTGGCAGCAGACGAACCCCCCTCCCCCTCCCTGCCCACCAAGGGCCGGCCTGTAACCCCGGGCCCGGAATAGGGCCAGTGCAGCCTTGTTCACCAGTTCCGGCCTGGCCAAGACTCGGGAGTAGCCCAGCCTGTGGGCCCTGGCTTCGGCCTGGGCCAGGAGGAAAGAGGCCACGCCATCGCGGCGACGCCAGGGGGCCACCGCAAGGCAGGAGAGCTCGGCAGTGCCTCGCGGGCCGGCAGTAATGCCTAGGCACCCACACACCTCCTCGTCATGACCTCTGATGGCTACAAGGATGACAGGCCCGGCCTCCGTGGTGGCTCTGGGATGAGGAGAGGAGGCTTTGGGCCTGGGGTGGGCCTTAGGCTTCGAGTAGGCCTCAGGCTTTGTTTGTCCTTTACTCCTAGAGTAGGCCTCAGGCCTTGGGTAGGCCTCAGATGTGCAGTAGGCCTCAGGATTTGAGTCTGCCTGATGATTGGAGTAGGCCTCGGGATTGGGGGAGGCTTCTGAGCTATTGTAGGCCTCAGATTTGGAGTCGAGTTCAGGATCGGAGGAGGCTTCAGCCTTGTAGTGGGCCTCAGGCTTCGGACTGGCCTCTGGCTTTGAGCAGGCTTCAGGCTCGGAGTGGGTCTCAGATTTGGAGTATGGTTCAGAATCAGAGTAGGCCTTGGGATTGGAGTAGGCCTCGGGCTCGGAGGAGGCTTCAGACTTTGGGGAGGTTTCAGCGCTTGTGTAGGCCTCCTCAGAATTGGAGTAGGCCTCAGGCCTGGGGTAGGCCCCAATCGCGGGGAATAGCCCGCACTGCCCACGGCGACGGGCGGTCAAGCCCAGCCAGAGTAGGCCCGCGCAGAGGAGGAGGGGGGAGAGGAGGGCGGTGAGGCAGGACCCCAGAACAAAGCGTAGGCCGCAACCAGCCACGGCCATCGCTAGGAGACAGGGCGGGCGCGTCAGGGCGTAGAGGAGGAGACGAGTATCTAGCTCACGCCAACCCTCCTGTGGAGAGAGGGGGTAGGGAGGGACAGGAGGGAGGGGGGAGGGGGGAGGGGGGAGGAATGGGGAGAGAGGGTAAGGGAGAGAAGCGGAGGGAGAGAGGGGGGAAGGGAGAGAGGCCAGGGTGGGGGAGGGAGCGGAGTGGGGAGGAGGGGTGTACGGAGAGAGAGTTGAGGGAGGGAGAGGAGAAGGAGGAGGGAGGGAGGAGGAACGGGTGAGGGAGAGAGGGGGGAGGGATAGTGGGGGATGGTGAAAGGGAGTGGGGGGAGGGGGGAGAAGAGAGGGGGAAGGAGAGGGGGCAGGGAGTGGGAGGAGGGGACAGAGGGGGAGGGAGAGAGAGGGGAGAGAGAGGGAGGTGGAGAGATGTGGAGGGAGAGAGAGAGAGAGAGAGAGCTCTTTCTCGGGGGGAGAGAGCGGGAGGGGGAGAGGGGGGAGAGAGGGGACAGGGAGGGGAGAGGAAGGGGGGTAGAGGGGCATGGAGGGGATGGAGGGGGAGGGAGAGGGGGGAGGGAAGGAGTGTGGAGAGGGAGGAAGGTCGGGAGAGGTTGAGAGTGGGAGAGGCGGATTTTCGTGCTGCTCTAGGCACTCTGCTCTTGCTTCGTCCCGGTCTGGTTAGAGAAGGGGTGAGGAGCGTCTCCTTTTGGGAGGAGAGAGAAGGGGCCCTTCTCCTTTTTCTTCTGGAGAGAGTGCTTTCGGCTCTCCTCTCCATAGTGGTGCTTTAACGCGCTTTTCTCTCGAGTTCGTTCAGTGTATCACTCTCAAACCCCTGCCTCCCCCCTGGTACCACCCCTACCCTATTTCAAACCCCCCCCTACCCACCCCTTTCTCCAGGGACAGGAGATTTACGAGGATGTTTACCGGACCTCGAGGGGGCCTGAGCTACGGGGACAGGTTGCGACAGGCGAGGACTTAAATGCCCCTTGTATGACAGGAGGATGGGCGATCTTATAGTGAAAAAAGACAAGGTGGAATAGATCGGGTAGATGCACAGTCTTTTACCCCCCATAGCAAGGGGAATCAAGAAACAGAGGACATAGGTTTAAGGTGAGAGGAGGAAAGATTTAATAGGAATCTGAGAGGCTCAAAGGGTGGTGGGCGTATGGAATGAGCTGCCGGAGGAGGTAGTTAAGGCAGGGTCTATCACGGAACTTGGACAGGACAGGTACATGGATAGGACAGGTTTAGAGAAATATGGGTCGGTGGGACTAGTGTAGATGGGCACGTTTGTACGGCATGGGTTCGTTGGGCTGAAAGGCCTTCCACTCACCTCACCACTCACCACTACTTTCCCCCCCCCCCACCCAAAGCTTTCCGACTCTCGAGACGTCTTCTGGCAGCTTGTTCCAGGCTTTAGAGACTAAAAAAAGTCTCTAACACTTGTCCCTGCGCCCTTTAATTTTTGGGCTGAGTTTACCCTCTCTTTTCTCGCTTTTCTTTTCTCCCCCCCCCGCCGCCCCTCGCCAGCCTCTTTTCCCCCTTCGGTAACGTCAGACGAACACTCCGCCGGCCTCTTCCGTCCTTCTACGCACTATCGCGCGCTCCCAATATCTGGGAATTTACCCTCAAGATCTCCTTCACGACCTCTGTTTCGCACTCCCTCATTTCCCGACAACTCAGCCTCTCTTGCTGGGACGCACGCATGTTGACAAACTTCCCGCCCGTCTTATGTCCTTGTGGCTTAGTGGGAGCTTCTCATCCCAAGAATCCAGGTTCCATCTGTCGAAATACAGAATCCGTATTAGATCCAAGCCTGTAACCCACTCCCAGGGATCTGTTAATAGGCAATAGGCAATAGGTGCAGGAGGAGGCCATTCGGCCCTTCGAGCCAGCACCGCCATTCAATGTGATCATGGCTGATCGTCCACAATCAGTACCCCGTTCCTGCCTTCTCCCCATATCCCCTGACTCCGTTATCTTTAAGAGCCCCATCTAGCTCTCTCTTGAAAGCATCCAGAGAACCAGCCTCCACCGCCCTCTGAGGCAGAGAATTCCACAGACTCACTCTCTGTGAATTCCACAGCCACAACTCTCCGTGAGAAAAAGTGTTTCCTCATCTCAGTTCTAAATAGCTTACTCCTTATTCTTAAACTGTGGCCCCTGGCTCTGGACTCCCCCAACATCGGGAACATGTTTTCTGCCTCTAGCGTGCCCAAGCCCTTAACGATCTTATAACCTCGTCCTCAACTCCCAGAAAACGAAGGAAATCATTGTCGACTTCAGAAAGAACAGAGGGGGCAGACACACCCCCATCCATATAAACGGGACTGAGGTGGAGCGGGTCTCCAACTACAAATTCCTCGTGGTACACATCTCGGAGGATCTGTCCTGGTCCGTCCAAGCTGATTAAAAAGGCGCAGCTTCTTGAGGAGGCTCAACAAAGCCCACCTGTCCCCCCTGATCCTGACCAACTTCTACCGATGCACCATCGAAAGCATCCTGACCACCTGCTTTACGGTATGGTACAGCAGTTGCACCGTAGCAGACAGGAAGGCACTACAACGGGTGGTGAAAACCGCCCAGCACATCATCGGTGCCCCGCTCCCTGCCATGGATGCCCTCCACCGAAAACGGTGTCTGAGACGGGCCGGGAAGATCATCAAGGACCCCTCCCACCCTAACCATGGACTGTTTGCCCTCCTACCATCGGGGAGGCGGTACAGGAGCCTCAGGTCCCGCACCAGCAGGATGAGGAGTAGCTTCTACAATAACACCATCGCACTGCTGAACTCGGAGTCCCGCCGATAGATTCCCACATCTGTATTTATTTATCTGTATTTATCTATATATTGCTATCACTTCGTACTGTCACTAAACTGCATTTTGTTGTACCCATACTTGTATCTGTGCAATGACATTAAAGTTGAATTGAATTGAATTGAATTGAATTGAATCAGTACCCCGTTCCTGCCTTCTCCCCATATCCCCTGACTCCTCAATTTTTAAGAGCCCTATCTAGCTCTATCTTGAAAGTATCCACAGAACCGGCCTCCACCGCCCTCTGAGGCAGAGAATTCCACAGACTCACCCGACTCTGTGAGAAAAGTGTTTCCTCATCTCCGTTCTAAATAGCTTATTCCTTATTCTTAAACTGTGGCTCCTGGTTCTGGACTCCCCCAACATCGGGAACATGTTTCCTGCCTCTAGCGTGTCCAAGCCCTTAACAATCTTATATGTTTCAATGAGATTCCCTCTCATCCTTCTAAACTCCAGAGTGTACAAGCCCAGCTGCTCCATTCTCTCAGCAAATGACAGTCCCGCCATCCCGGGAATTAACCTCATAATATATAAACCCACCAGAACTCCTGGATTAGATTCCAATTCCCGGAGGTCTGTTTATCAATATATATATACCCTCCCGTACCCTGGGATTAGATCCCAGCCGGTAATTATATTGTTTTGCGTGTAATCTAAACAGGTCAAGTTAGAAACATAGAAAATAGGTGCAGGAGAGGCCATTCGGCCCTTCGAGCCAGCACCGCCATTCATTGTGATCATGGCTGATCGTCCCCAATCAATAACCCGTGCCTGCCTTCTCCCCATATCCCTTGATTCCACTAGCCCCTAGAGCTCTATCCAACTCTCTCTTAAATCCATCCAGTGATTTGGCCTCCACTGCCCTCTGTGACAGGGAATTCCACAAATTCACAACTCTCTGGGTGAAAAAGTTTTTTCTCACCTCAGTCTTAAATGGCCTCCCCTTTATTCTAAGACTGTGGCCCCCGGTTCTGGACTCGCCCAACATTGGGAACATTTTTCCTGCATCTAGCTTGTCCAGTCCTTTTATAATTTTATATGTTTCTATAAGTTCCCCCTCATCCTTCTAAACTCCAGTGAATACAAGCCTAGTCTTTTCAATCTTTCCTCATATGACAGTCCCGCCATCCCAGGGATCAATCACAGGAACCTACGCTGCACTGCCTCAATTGTGTACACTAATTCTGAAGAAGGGTCTCGACCCGAAACGTCGCCTATCTCCTTCGCTCCTTAGATGCTGCTGCACCCGCTGAGTTTCTCCAGCTTTTTTTGTGTACCCACTAATTCCTCAAATTAGGAGACCAAAACTGTACACAATACTCCAGATGTGAACTTACCAGGGCCCTATACAACTGCAGAAGAACCTCTTTACTCCTATACTGTAGTTATATTAAGACGGGTTAACATATAATGAGTGTTTGACAGCACTGAGCCTGTACTCGCTGGAGTTTAGAAGGATGAGGGGGAACCTCATTGAAACGTACAGAATAGTGAAAGGCCCGGATACATTGGATGTGGAGCAAATGTTTCCACTGGTGGGAGAGTCTAGGACTAGAGGGCACAGCCTTAAAATAAAAGGACGTTCCGTTAGGAAGGAGATGAGGAGGAATTTCTTCAGCCAGAGGGTGGTGAATCTGTGGAATTCATTGCCACAGACAGTGGTGGGGGCCAAGTCAATGAATATTTTTAGGGTGGAGATAGATAGATTCTTGATTAGTATGGGTAACAGGGAGAATATGGGGAGAAGGCAGGAGAATGCAGTTAGGAGGAAAAGATAGATCATTGATATATGATTGAAAGGCGGAGTATGGGCTGAATTGCCTAATTCTGCTCCTAGAACTTGCCTAATTCTGCTCCTAATTCTCCTAAATCAGTTTCCATCTGATTACACTCCTTGAGGATGCTCATCTAGTGTTCAATTAGTAAAACAACGATTTATTTAACCTGTCAAATGAATTTGGGGGGGGTTTAGAAATAGTCAGTGAGGTAAACAAACATAATAGTTGAGTGGCAAATGACAATAGTGCTACCTTCCCAATATTTAACTGAAGGAAATAATAGGTTATCGGGGCTGTATGTTGTGACAGACGGCCCGACACCTTGCAAGTCATTTTAAAAATATTACACTTATCCCATCCCCCTGGATATTCCGGATTAATAAATTAAGGTTTTGGCAACTAATTACAAATCAGGCTAACTTCAAATCAATAACATTAGGCAACTCCGAAACATGAAGCGCCGAGCATTGGGATCCAGACATCACGGGCAACAGGCCTCAGTTCCCCGCTCTCATCTGGCAGTGCTCTCCGTCTGAACCAGGGGTCGCGGAGCGTTTTTGAAAGTGGGGAGGCTGAGCGATCACTGATCACTGGCCTTGGGGGTACCCGTGAGAGCAACCGAGTGGGGAGAGGGTGTGAGAGGGGGGTGTCCCACCTCCCACAGTAAGAACTTTTTGAAATTTGATGTATTAAAATCATGTTTTAGTGCTTTGTAGAAGTATGATTTCAATGTTTTTTGTATGAAGTATTTTTAAGAGGTAACATTTTAAGGGGTAACTTTTTCCACACAAAGGGTGGTGGGTGTATGGAACAAGCTGCCAGTGGAGGTAGTTGAGGAAGGGACTATCCCAACATTTAAGAAACAGTTAGACTGATACATGGATAGGACAGGTTTGGAGATATGGACCAAAAGCAGGTAGTGTAGCTGGGACATGTTGGCGGGTGTGGGCAAGTTGTGCTAAAGAGCCTGTTTTCACACTGTATCACTCTATTACTACCACCATGCATGAATGCTTCAAAATCATTTTATTGCCATATATTCAAGCATAGAAAATAGGGGCAGGAATAGGCCATTCGGCCCTTTGAGCCAGCACTGCCATTCAATATGATCATGGCTATTCATCTAAAATCAGTACCTCTTTCCTGTTTTTTTCCCCATATCCCTTGATTTCATTAGCCCCAAGAGCTAAATGAAACTCTCTCCTGAAAACATCCAGTGAATTGGCCTCATCTGACACCATTCAGATAATAATCTGCCTTCCTGTTCTTGCCACCAAAATGGATAACATCACATTTATACTACATATAATACAATCTATACTATAATATTATTCTGTACATAAATACAATTAAGTTAAATTCAAAAGCAAAGGGCAAGATACAGAGTGCAGAATTATGCAAGCTATGCAAACAGGTCAGATAATACTATTAATAAATACATTCTATGCTATAAATAAATCAAGCCACACTCAAGTACAAGAGGCAAAGCCAAATTAAACTTGAATCTGCCTTGATTATATTTATCTCTGAGCGAGTTTACAGCCGAGTGCAAGATATATCTATCTTCAACTTATCTACAAGGACAAATTTCTCGCCATTGCACACTAAATATTTTCAGAGACTGACCTCCCCACAACCTCTGTGTTGCATTGAACTGGGAAACGTCCTCCCCCGCTGCATTGCACGCATGCATGGTGGATTTAAATGCAAAAATGCATGTTTGTCTCAATCTGGTAAAATGGGCTTATTTTTGCAACAAATGCAAGCTTCGGCGGCATGCATCATAGTAAATGCAGCGTTGGGGCAAAGTTGGTACCGTTGTTGCGTTGCTGGCGCGTTTGCTGGGAAGGGTTTGGAAAGATTGTGTGTATGTGTGTGTGTATACCTACCTGCTTCACTGGGGAGAAGATGCTCCGTCGGCGACCGGACGCAGACTGAGCCGCGGGTCACGTGACCGCGGGGTAATGCCAAGGGGCGGGGCCAGCAATGGGCGCTACCAACTCCCCTCAGAAGCGCAGGGGGGTTCTCCTTATTGGCCCATGTGGTTAATAAGGGGGTTCTCCTTATTGGCCCATGTGGTTAATAATGTTACAACATTGTGAGATTTTAAAAATCAAGTCTGCAATTTATCCCATCAGATAAAGCATAAAAAATAAGTTTGATTTGACACCTAATTCACTTTCATATCTTCAGTATTAAAAAAGTTATGGCCATTTTCATACTCGGAAATTAGCATCTTGTTACAAATAAACATCGAAACATAGAAAATAGATGCAGGAGGAGGCCATTCGGCCCTTCGACCACCATTCAATATGATCATGGCTGAGTAGAGTTTGTTGCCTCACAGCGCCAGAGGCCACGCATACTGTCTGTACGGAGTTTGCACGTTTACCCTATACATGGTGAATTGGCACAGAGTGCCAGAGTGGAAACATAGAAACATAGGAAATAGGTGCAGGGGGAGGCCATTCGGCCCTTCGAGCCAGCACCGCCACATTGTGTGAGATACCCTTTATGCTCACAATAAATACTCAAAGACTAAATCCTGGAAGCAAGAATTTCTTTATTTTACGAAGGGACGGGTGCCTCTCCAACTCAAGACACCTGAAGCTGGGAGACAATCTCTCTTCCGGACCTCTCTCCAATCAGGGTCGGAGGGTGCACAATCTGTAGTACAAAACCCACCGTTCATCCACCTCGTACCTCCCACATCATACATTGCATGTTCATGGTAATGGCAGACCAGGGGTGTGTTGCATTTTTTCTATTAAGCATGTCAATTGCTCATGACCTGGCCAGTTTCGCCCACCTCCTAGTGAACCCTCTCAGTTTTCCTATATCAGCACTAAAGCTATAGCTTAGTGACAGGGGTTCCCATCACTCCTTTCCACTGATTGGGATCTCTCTACATCACCCCCTTCTCTAGCGAGACAAAGCTATCTCTTCTTACTCAAGGCCTCAAGGATGGGTCTGGCATTTTCAGACACTGCTGACAGAATCTCCACCCTCTCTGTTTGAATTCTCTTTAAACTCCTTTCGTTTAATCACTTTATCCCTCACAATTGTGATCATGGCTGATCATCCCCAATCAATAACCCGTGCCTGCCTTCTCCCCATATCCCTTGACTCCACCAGCCCCTAGAGCTCTAACTAACTCTCTCTTAAATCCATCCAGTGACTTGGCCTCCACTGCCCTCTGTGGCAGGGAATTCCACAAATTCACAACTCTCTGGGTGAAAAGTTTTTTCTCACCTCAGTCTTAAATGACCTCCCCTTTATTCTAAGACTGTGGCCCCTGGTTCTGGACTCGCCCAACATTGGGAACATTTTTCCTGCATCTAGCTTGTCCAGTCCTTTTATAATTGTATATGTTTCTATAAGATCCCCCATCATCCTTCTAAGCTCCAGTGATTAGAAGCCTAGTCTTTTCAATCTTTCCTCATATGACAGTCCCGCCATCCCATTCCCTATTGATTTTCCATTGACTTAACACAAAAGCTGTGATCAAGTTCTTGGTTCTTGGTTCTTGGTTTCTTGGTCCTCCAAAATATTCCAAATGGAATTTAAACTAGTGGGTCAAGGACAGTCAAAAGCCCATAACTTTCTTTAAAATTAAGAGATTAAGAGAATTGAAGAGATTAAGAGAAACTGAATGAAATTTTCAGTTATTATAGATTGAAGCATTCTGAAACAAATATGAAACAATCTTACTTGGATGACCTGAAATTAAAGCATATAATTAGTTAGTTATCCAATTATAGCTAATTACAAAATTCAATTACTAGATCTAAACATCTATCCATTTCTTAAGAAAAGGTTAACATTTTTAAAAAGCCTAAGTGTCCAAATAACATTCACACAAGAATTCCCAATAGAACATGATTTTCAATCTCATTGTCGTGCATTTATAGGCCAAATGGAAGGAATTTAATGTTTAGTTCCCGTAAATTAATGGCCATTGTAATCATCTTGCGAGTGGGTTTTTGTGGAACGCGATCAATTGGAACTTTGCGGTTGCGGTGAATTTAAACCCTGCTGTTTAAAACTGCCGGTTCGTATTGGGTCCTAAGTCACCTTTTCGCAACGTGAAATTTTGATTAAAGGCATCCTAAGAAGCAAGTTTATATGAAAAAATAAACGGTGCACCTTGCCTTGTCCCCTAGTGAGATCTGTCCCGGTGTCGGCGTTGACAGCATTAGAAGATGATTTTTAATTTACTACCGCTATTAAATTATCCAGCGCTAATTTTAATAAACTTAATAAAACGGCAGTCGAAGCGATTTTACTTCAGTTCAAATTCGATTTGAATAATCTGAAGAAAAATTGCATTTTAGACCCACCCGCCCCTCTCTAAAAGGCGCCAAAGTCGCGCACACGGCCAGTGACAGAACTGCATCGCCGCTGACGGTAAGTTTTGTAACATACCTAGTTAGAGAGTCATAGAATCAAAGAGTTCCAGAGTCAAAATTCAAGAGAGTTTATTGTCATGTGTCCCAAATAGGACAATGACATTCTTGATTTGCTCCAGCACAACAGAATATAGTAGGCATAAATAAATACAGAACAGATCAGTGTGTCCATATACCATTGAATATATATATACATAAATAATCAGATAAAGTGCAATGGGCTATTAAAGTTCAGAGTTTTGTTTGAGTTTAATTTAATAGACTGATGCCTGTGGGGAAGCAGCTATTCCTGAACCTGGAAGTTGCAGTCTTCAGGCTCCTGTACCTTCTACCTGAAGGTAGCCGGGAGATTATTGGAAAGATGTCAACAAAATAGAGAGAGTACAGAGGAGATTTACTAGAATGTTGCCTGGGTTTCAGCACCTAAGTTACAGAGAAAGGTTGAACAAGATTTATTCTTCGGAGCGCAGAAGGTTAAGGGGGGACTTTATCTGCTTATTTATGTGTATATTGAACTGAACTGTTCTGTATTTTTGCTTACAATATTTTGTTGTGCTGGAGCAAAGCAAGAATTTCATTGTCCTATCTGGGACACATGACAATAAACTCTCTTGACTTGACTTGACTTGACATAGAGGCATGGAGTCTTAGAGCCAAATCTTCAAACAGTTATATAGTTATATGGTCATACAGTTATATAGTTAGAGTTTATAGAGTTAACCATATAATAACCATATAACAATTACAGCACGGAAACAGGCCCTCTCGGCCCTTCCAGTCCGTGCCGACCATTTGTTTTCCCCTAGTCCCATCTACCTGCACTCAGACGATACCCCTCCATTCCCTTCCCGTCCATATACCTATCCACTTTACTTTTAAATGTTAAAATCGATCCTGCCTCCACCACTTCTGCTGGAAGCTCATTCCACACAGCCACCACCCTCTGAGTAAAGAAGTTCCCCCTCACGTTACCCCTAAACATCCGTCCCTTAATGTCATGCCCTCTTGTTTGAATCTTCCCTACCCTCAATGGGAAAAACGTATCCACGTCAACTCTGTCCATCCCTTTCATCATTTTAAAGACCTCAATCAAGTCCCCCCTTAACCTTCTGCGCTCCAAAGAATAAAGACCTAACTTGTTCAACCTTTCTCTGTAACATAGTTGCTGGATCCCAGGCAACATTCTAGTAAAAAGTTGAGTTATAATTTATGGAGTCATGGAGTTATAGAATCTTGGAGTGATGGAGTTATAGAGCCATAGAGTTATAGAGTTATGGAGTCTTGGAGTGAAATTACCGTTAAAGTAATAGACCAGGGCTGGGGAACCTGCGGCCTTAAGGCCGCATGTGGCTTTCTAGGCCTTTAAGTGCGGCTTTTTGAATTCCTCATTTTGTAGAACAATCATTTTATTTTTATCAATATGTTTTAGTTCATCTTTTATTATTTTTATTTTAATCTTAAAATGAACGTATTTAAAATACCAAAGAGTAAATGAAGATTCTACAAAATAATCCCCCCCCGACTGACGGCCACAATTAAAACATTAGTAAGTCATGAGGGCTATTTTAACACCTGTTATGTTCATGATTTAGTTCTACTGTGACTCTAGAATGTACGTTAAGCTCCCTGCCAGACTGGTGCCACCACTCAGTATTATCAACTTTTGATAGCGGTGCGGGTGGCTTTCAGTTTGAAGTTGAATTTGAGAATAGTTAAACAGCATATTTGTTTGTACCTCCCCCTCCACTCCATTCAGGATCCAAGCAGTCGTTCCAGGTGCGGCAGAGGTTCACCTGCACCTCCTCCTACCTCATCTATTGCATCCGCTGCTCTAGGTGTCAGCTGATCGGTGAGACCAAGCGTAGGCTTGGCGATCGTTTCGCCGAACACCTCCGCTCGGTCTGCATTAACCAACCTGACCTCCGGTGGCTCAGCACTTCAACTCCCCCTCCCATTCCGTATCCGACCGCTCTGTCCTGGGCCTCCTCCTCCATGGCCAGAGCGAGGACCACCGGAAATTGGAGGAGCAGCACCTCATATTCCGCTTGGGCAGTCTGCACCCCAGCGGCTAAACATTGAATTCTCCAATTTCCAGTAGCCCTTGCTGTCTCCTCCCTCTCTCAGCTCTCCCTCAGCCCTCAGGCTCCTCCTCTTCCTTTTTCCTTTCTTCTCCCCAGCCTACATCAGTCTGAAGAAGGGTTTCGGCCCGAAACGTTGCCTATTTCCTTCGCTCCATAGATGCTGCTGCACCCGCTGAGTTTCTCCAGCATCTTGTTACAAATAAACATAGAAACACAGACAATAGGTGCAGGAGGAGGCCATTCGGCCCTTCGAGCCAGCACCGCCATTCAATATGATCATGGCTGTGTAGAGTTTGTTGCCTCACAGCGCCAGGGGCCACTCATACTGTCTGTACGGAGTTTGCACGTTTACCCTATACATGGTGAATTGGCTCAGAGTGCCAGAGTGGAAACATAGAAACATAGAAAATAGGTGCAGGAGGAGGCCATTCAGCCCTTCTAGCCGGCACCGCCATTCATTGTGATCATGGCTGATCATCCCCAATCAATAACCCGTGCCTGCCTTCTCCCCATATCCCTTGACTCCACTAGCCCCTAGAGCTCTAACTAACTCTCTCTTAAATCCATCCAGTGACTTGGACTCCACTGCCCTCTGTGGCAGGGAATTCCACAAATTCACAACTCTCTGGGTGAAAAGTTTTTTCTCACCTCAGTCTTAAATGACCTCCCCTTTATTCTAAGACTGTGGCCCCTGGTTCTGGACTCGCCCAACATTGGGAACATTTTTCCTGCATCTAGCTTGTCCAGTCCTTTTATAATTGTATATGTTTCTATAAGATATCCCATCATCCTTCTAAGCTCCAGTGATTAGAAGCCTGGTCTTTTCAATCTTTCCTCATATGACAGTCCCGCCATCCCATTCCCTATTGATTTTCCATTGACTTAACACAAAAGCTGTGATCAAGTTCTTGGTTCTTGGTTCTTGGTTTCTTGGTCCTCCAAAATATTCCAAATGAAATTTAAACTGGTGGGTCAAGGACAGTCAAAAGCCCCTAATTTTCTTTAAAATTAAGAGATTAAGAGAATTGAAGAGATTAAGAGAAACTGAAAGAAATGTTCAGTTATTATAGATTGAAGCATTCGGAAACAAATATGAAACAATCTTACTTGGATGACCTGAAATTAAAGCATATAATTAGTTAGTTATCCAATTATAGCTAATTACAAAATTCAATTACTAGATCTAAACATCTATCCATTTCTTAAGAAAAGGTTAACATTTTTAAAAAGCCTAAGTGTCCAAATAACATTCACACAAGAATTCCCAATAGAACATGATTTTCAATCTCATTGTCGTGCCTTTATAGGCCAAATGGAAGGAATTTAATGTTTAGTTCCCGTAAATTAATGGCCATTGTAATCATCTTGCGAGTGGGTTTTTGTGGAACGCGATCAATTGGAACGTTGCGGTTGCAGTGAATTTAAACCCTGCTGTTTAATACTGCCGGTTCGTATGGGTCCTAAGTCACCTTTTGGCAACGTGAAATTTTGATTAAAGTTTATATGAAAAATTAAACGGTGTACCTTGCCTTGTCCCCTAGTGAGATCTGTCCCGGTATCGGTGTTGACAACATTAGAAGATGATTTTTAATTTACTACCGCTATTAAATTATCCAGCGCTAATTTTAATAAACTTAATAAAACGGCAGTCGAAGCGATTTTACTTCAGTTCAAATTCGATTTGAATAATCTGAAGAAAAATTGCATTTTAGACCCACCCGCCCCTCTCTAAAAGGCGCCAAAGTCGCGCACACGGCCAGTGACAGAACTGCATCGCCGCTGACGGTAAGTTTTGTAACATACCTAGTTAGAGAGTCATAGAATCAAAGAGTTCCAGAGTCAAAATTCAAGAGAGTTTATTGTCATGTGTCCCAAATAGGACAATGACATTCTTGCTTTGCTTCAGCACAACAGAATATAGTAGGCATAAATACAGAACAGATCAGTGTGTCCATATACCATTGAATATATATATACATAAATAATCAGATAAAGTGCAATGGGCTATTAAAGTTCAGAGTTTTGTTTGAGTTTAATTTAATAGACTGATGCCTGTGGGGAAGCAGCTATTCCTGAACCTGGAAGTTGCAGTCTTCAGGCTCCTGTACCTTCTACCTGAAGGTAGCCGGGAGATTATTGGAAAGATGTCAACAAAATAGAGAGAGTACAGAGGAGATTTACTAGAATGTTGCCTGGGTTTCAGCACCTAAGTTACAGAGAAAGGTTGAACAAGATTTCTTCTTCGGAGCGCAGAAGGTTAAGGGGGGACTTTATCTGCTTATTTATGTGTATATTGAACTGAAACTGTTCTGTATTTTTGCTTACAATATTCTGTTGTGCTGTAGCAAAGCAAGAATTTCATTGTCCTATCTGGGACACATGACAATAAACTCTCTTGACTTGACTTGACTTGACATAGAGGCATGGAGTCTTAGAGCCAAATCTTCAATTACCATGAGTTATATGGTCATACAGTTATATAGTTAGAGTTTATTAGAGTTAACCATATAATAACCATATAACAATTACAGCACGGAAACAGGCCCTCTCGGCCCTTCCAGTCCGTGCCGACCATTTGTTTTCCCCTAGTCCCATCTACCTGCACTCAGACGATACCCCTCCATTCCCTTCCCGTCCATATACCTATCCACTTTACTTTTAAATGTTAAAATCGATCCTGCCTCCACCACTTCTGCTGGAAGCTCATTCCACACAGCCACCACCCTCTGAGTAAAGAAGTTCCCCCTCACGTTACCCCTAAACATCCGTCCCTTAATGTCATGCCCTCTTGTTTGAATCTTCCCTACCCTCAATGGGAAAAAAACGTATCCACGTCAACTCTGTCCATCCTTTCATCATTTTAAAGACCTCAATCAAGTCCCCCCTTAACCTTCTGCGCTCCAAAGAATAAAGACCTAACTTGTTCAACCTTTCTCTGTAACATAGTTGCTGGATCCCAGGCAACATTCTAGTAAAAAGTTGAGTTATGATTTATGGAGTCATGGAGTTATAGAATCTTGGAGTGATGGAGTTATAGAGCCATAGAGTTATAGAGTTATGGAGTCTTGGAGTGAAATTACCGTTAAAGTAATAGACCAGGGCTGGGGAACCTGCGGCCTTAAGGCCGCATGTGGCTTTCTAGGCCTTTAAGTGCGGCTTTTTGAATTCCTCATTTTGTAGAACAAATCCTTTTATTTTTATCAATATGTTTTAGTTCATCTTTTATTATTTTTATTTTAATCTTAAAATGAACGTATTTAAAATACCAAAGAGTAAAAGAAGGTTCAACAAAATAATCCCCCCCCCGACTGACGGCCACAATTAAAACATTAGTAAGTCATGAGGGCTATTTTAACACCTGTTATGTTCATGATTTAGTTCTACTGTGACTCTAGAATGTACGTTAAGCTCCCTGCCAGACTGGTGCCACCACTCAGTATTATCAACTTTTGATAGCGGTGCGGGTGGCTTTCAGTTTGAAGTTGAATTTGAGAATAGTTAAACAGCATATTTGTTTGTACCTCCCCCCTCCACTCCATTCAAGGATCCAAGCAGTCGTTCCAGGTGCGGCAGAGGTTCACCTGCACCTCCTCCTACCTCATCTATTGCATCCGCTGCTCTAGGTGTCAGCTGATCGGTGAGACCAAGCGTAGGCTTGGCGATCGTTTCGCCGAACACCTCCGCTCGGTCCGCATTAACCAACCTGACCTCCCGGTGGCTCAGCACTTCAACTCCCCCTCCCATTCCCAATCCGACCTCTCTGTCCTGGGCCTCCATGGCCAGAGCGAGGACCACCGGAAATTGGAGGAGCAGCACCTCATATTCCGCTTGGGGAGTCTGCACCCCAGCGGCTAAACATATTGAATTCTCCAATTTCCAGTAGCCCTTACTGTCTCCTCCCCCTCTCAGCTCTCCCTCAGCCCTCGGGCTCCTCCTCTTCCTTTTTCCTTTCTTGTCCCCACCCTACATCAGTTTGAAGAAGGGTTTCGGCCCGAAACGTTGCCTATTTCCTTTGC
This sequence comes from Okamejei kenojei, assembly GCA_035221665.1. NCBI lineage: Eukaryota > Metazoa > Chordata > Chondrichthyes > Rajiformes > Rajidae > Okamejei > Okamejei kenojei. Next base: position 6,753,195 of record CM069170.1, on the reverse strand, counting down.
TCCATAGATGCTGCTGCACCCGCTGAGTTTCTCCAGCACTTTTGTCTACCTTCGATTTTCCAGCATCTGCAGTTCCTTCTTAAACAAAATATTTGTTTGACTGTTTTTTTTAAAAATCTGCTTAACAGCCCATGTCAAAGAAAACCAAGAGAATGCTGAAGGAAGAAAAAAAGAGTTTTTATTGAGGATTGGGAACTGTAATATTATCATGTTTCTGCTCAAGATCAGATAATTTGCTTGCTTTGTGATACTGCAATATCAACATTGAAGAAATTCAATGCTCATCAGCATTATGCCGCTCATAAGGACCACAAATATTTCAAATTAGAGAGGCGTGAAAGTTAAACAAAAAAATTTAGATCCTTAACGGAATAAAAAATATAAAGCAAGTATGAAACAGCATACAAAAAACAAAAGAACAAAACAAGAATGTTTATAAAGTGTCATAAACAGTATCTATAAATAAATGAAATTGTATGTGTCCAAAAAGGAGCAGGAAGAAGGCAAAGCTTATTAATCCCCACCCCTTATTTAACTGCTTATAATGATCTTATACAAATTTAGCAGCTATATGTACACCATATGCAATCACAATCAGTATTACTCGTCACATTGCACATAAAGTGCAAGTGAAATGAATGTGCAATGATAAAGAACACACAGAAACACACTAACAAATTTAACACAAACATCCACCACAGCATTCATCACTGTGGTAGAAGGCACAGAATCTGGCCAGTCCTCCTCCATTCCCCCCCCCCCCCTCCACCCTCCGCGGCCAGATGTGCAGACAAGGTAAACCTCCAAATTGCACTCAAATTTATTTACATTTATACACTAATCAAATATTTGCAAAGCCATACAAAAAAAGAGAGAGAAAACAAAGAAAAAGGAGAAGCCCTCCTGTACTATACAGTATCCCTTAGTCATATATACAACCCTATAATCACCCTTCCCAATACAATGTATAACAAATATCCCACTCACAATCACCTACCCTCATCCCAATATCGTTTTAATAAAAGTGTTTTTGTACATCTTTTTAAACTGAATTATGTTTGTGCTAAGTTTTATCTCTGTTCCAGTCCATCCCACAAATTCACGCCACAGATTGCTATGCACATACTTTTAAGAGTTGTTATAACCATATATAACCATATATAACAATTACAGCATGGAAACAGGCCCTCTCGGCCCTTCCAGTCCGTGCCGATCATTTTGCTTTCCCCTAGTCCCATCTACCTGCACTCAGGCCGTACCCCTCCATTCCCTTCCCGTCCATATACCTATCCACTTTACTTTTAATTGTTCGGACATTGAGTTTTTTTAAATTATGTTCCCCTCTCAAATTATACCCACCCTGTCTTTCCATAAACAGTTTTTGTATATTTCCCGGAAGTAAATTATTTCTTGCTGTATACATGATTTGTGCAATGCAGAAATGAACAGATGAAAAGCAAAGGTAAAGGCAGTTATTTCGAGCAACAGTAAGACCCAGAAATAATGCTTCTGAAGCGACTTATAAAGTAGCTTATTACTCGGGGGAGGGGGGGGGGGGGGGGGGGGAGGGAAGCCGTTTAGTGATGTCAAAATCGTAAAATAATAAATTGTCGAAGTTGTAGGATGCTTAGACCCCGAAAAGATTTCAAAGTACAAACAACAGCCTCTTTCAAGGAGAACTATAACTGACCGGCAGCATGAATTAGCCCTCAACGTAACAGAACATGGAAACACTAAAAATAGGTACAGGAGGAGGCCATTCGGCCCTTCGAGCCAGCACCGCCATTCATTGCGATCATGGCTGATCGTCCCCAATCAATAACCTGTGCCTGCCTTCTCCCCACATCCCTTGACTCCACTAGCCCCTAGAGCTCTATCTAACTCTCTCTTAAATCCATCCAGTGATTTGGCCTCCACTGCCCTCTGTGGCAGCGAATTCCACAAATTCACAACTCTCTGGATGAAAAAGTTTTTTCTCACCTCAGTCTTGAATGGCCTCCCCTTTATTCTAAGACTGTGGCCCCTGGTTCTGGACTCACCCAACACTGGGAACATTTTTCCTGCATCTAGCATGTCCAGTCCTTTTATAATTTTTATACAGTGGCTTGCAAACATTTTTCATACCCCTTGAACTTTTCCACATTCTGTCACGTTACAACCACAAGCGTAAATGTATTTTATTGGGATTTTATGTGATAGACCAACACAAAGTGGCGCATAATTGTGAAGTGGATGGAAAATGATACATGGTTTTCACATTTTTTTACAAATAAAAAAACTGAAAAGTGTGGCGTGCAAAAGTATTCAGCCCCCCTGAGTCAATACTTTGTAGAACCACCTTTCGCTGCAATTACAGCTGCAAGTCTTTTGGGGTATGTCTCTACTAGAGACTGACATTTTTGCCCATTCTTCTTTGCAAAATAGCTCAAGCTCAGTCAGATTGGATGGAGAGCGTCTGTGAACAGCAATTTTCAAGTCTTGGCAGAGATTCTCAATTGGATTTAGGTCTGGACTTTGACTGGGCCATTCTAACACATGAATATGCTTTGATCTAAACAATTCCATTGTAGCTCTGGCTGTATGTTTAGGGTCGTTGTCCTGCTGGAAGGTGAACCTCCGCCCCAGTCTCAAGTCTTTTGCAGACTCTAACAGGTTTTCTTCCAAGATTGCCCTGTATTTGGCTCCATCCATTTTCCCATCAATTTCTAAGGATAAGGGGGGGAATTTCCTTTAGGACTGAGATGAGGAAAACATTTTTCACACAGAGAGTGGTGAGTCTCTGGAATTCTCTGCCACAGAAGGTAGTTGAGGCCAGTTCATTGGCTATATTTAAGAGGGAGTTAGATGTGGCCCTTGTGGCTAAAAGGATCAGAGGGGTGGAGAGAAGGCAGGTGCAGGATACTGAGTTGGATGATCAGCCATGATCATATTGAATGGCGGTGCAGGCTCGAAGGGCCGAATGGCCTACTCCTGCACCTATTTTCTATGTGTCTATGTGATTCTGACCAGCTTCCCTGTCCCTGCTGAGGAAAAGCATCCCCACAGCATGATGCTGCCACCACCATGTTTCACAGTGGGGATGGTGTGTTCAGGGTGATGTGCAGTGTTAGTTTTCCGCCACACAAAGCATTTTGCATTTAGGCCAAAAACGTCAATTTTGGTCTCATCAGACCAGAGCACCTTCCTCCACATGTTTGCTGTGTCCCCCACATGGCTTGTGGCAAATTGCAAATGGGATTTCTTATGGCTTTGTTTCAACAATGGCTTTCTTCTTGCCACTCTTCCATAAAGGCCCGATTTGTGGAGTGCACAACTAATAGTTGTCCTGTGGACAGATTATCCCACCTGAGCTGTGGATCTCTGCAGCTCCTCCAGAGTTACCATGGGCCTCTTGGCTGCTTCTTGATCAATGCGCTCCTTGCCCGGCCTGTCAGTTTAGGTAGACGGCCAAGTCTTGGTAGGTTTGCAGTTGTGCCATACTCTTTCCATTTTCGGATGATGGATTGAACAGTGCACCGTGAGATGTTCAAAGCTTGGGATATATTTTTATAACATAACCCTGCTTTAAGCTTCTCCACAACTTTATCCCTGACCTGTCTGGTGTGTTCCTTGGGCTTTATGATGCTGTTTGTTCACTAATGTTCTCTAACAAACGTCTGAGGCCTTAACAGAACAGCTGTATTTATACTGAGATTAGATTACACACAAGTGGACACTATTTACTAATTAGGTGACTTCTGAAGGCAATTGGTTGCACTGGATTTTATTTAGGGGTATCAGAGTAAAGGGGGCTGAATACTTTTGCACGCCACGCTTTTCAGTTTTTTATTTGTAAAAAAAAAAGTGAAAACCATGTATCATTTTCCTTCCACTTCACAATTATGCGCCACTTTGTGTTGGTCTATCACATAAAATCCCAATAAAATACATTTACGTTTGTGGTTGTAACGTGGCAAAATGTGGAAAAGCTCAAGGGGTATGAAAACGTTTGCAAGCCGCTGTATGTTTCTATAAGATCCCCCCTTATCCTTCTAAACTCCAGTGAATACAAGTCTAGTCTTTTCAATCTTTGCTCATACGACAGTCCCGCCATCCCAGGGGTCAGTCTCGTGAACCTACGCTGCACTGCCTCAATCACAAGGATGTCCTTCCTCAAATTAGACCAAAACTGTACGCAATGAGCAACTTCATACAATACTGCAAAATGATACATTTTGAAGAATATCTAATTGAAGTTTCCTGGATGCAGCCTTATTAGATAACAGTAGACAATAGACAATAGGTGCAGGAGTAGGCCATTTGGCCCTTCGAGACAGCACCGCCATTCAATGCCATCATGGCTGATCATCCCCAATCAGTACCCCGTTCCTGCCTTCTCCCCATAACCCCTGACTCCGCTATTTTTAAGATCATTAATATATATTGTAAATAGCTGGAGTCCCAGCACTGAGCCTTGCGGCACCCCACTAGTCACTGCTTGCCATTCTGAAAAGAACCCGTTTACTCCTACTCTTTGCTTCCTAGTCTGCCAGCCAATTCTCTATCCACATCAATACTGAACCCCCAATACCATGTGCTTTAAGTTTGCATACTAATCTCTTATGTGGGACATTGTCGAAAGCTTTCTGAAAGTCCAGATATAACACCTCCACTGGTTCTCCCTTATCCACTCTACTAGTTACATCCTCGAAACATTCTATAAGATTCGTCAGACATGATTTACCTTTCATAAATCCATGCTGACTTTTCCCAATGATTTCACCACTTTCCAAATGTGCTGCTATCCCATCTTTAATAACTGACTCTAGCAGTTTCCCCACTACCGATGTTAGACTAACGTCTGCAATTCCCCGTTTTCTCTCTCTCTCTCTCTTTTTAAAAAGTGGGGCTAAATTAGCTACCCTCCTATCTTCAGGAACTACTCCAGAATCTAAAGAGTTTTGAAAAATTATCACTAATGCATCCACTATTTCTAGGGTACTTCCTTAAGTATTCAGGGATGCAGCCTATCTGGCCCTGGGGATTTATCGGCCTTTAATCCATTCAATTTACCAAACACCACTTCCCGGCTAACCTGGATTTCACTCAGTTCCGCCATCTCCTTTGACCCCCGGTCTCCTGCTATTTCCGGCAGATTATTTATGCCTTCCTTAGTGAAGACAGAACCAAAGTAGTTATTCAATTGGTCTGCCATGTCTTTGTTCCCCATGATCAATTCCCCTGTTTCTGACTGCAAGGGACCTACATTTGTTTTAACTAATCTTTTTCTCTTCACATATCTATAAAAACATTTTCAGTCAGTTTTTATGTTCCCTGCCAGCTTTCTTTCATAATCTAGTTTCCCTTTCCTAATTAAGCCCTTTGTCCTCCTGTGCTGGACTCTGAATTTCTCACAGTCCTCTGGTAGGCTGCTTTTTCTGGCTAATTTGTATGCTTCATCTTTTGTTTTGATACTATCCCTGATTTCCCTTGTTATCCACGGATGCGCTACCTTCCCTGATTTATTCTTTTGCCAAACTGGGATGAACAATTGTTGTAGTTCATCCATGCAGTCTTTAAATGCTTTCCATTGCATATCCACCGTCAACCCTTTAAGAATTAATTGCCAATCTATCTTGGTCCATTCACGTCTCTTACCCTCAAAGTTACCTTTCTTTAAGTTCAGAACCCTTGTTTCTGAATTAACAATGTCACTTTCCATCCTAATGAAGAACTCGACCATATTATGGTCACTCTTGCCCAAGGGGCCATGCACAACAAGACTGCTAACTAACCCTTCCTCATTACTCAATACTGCTCTCTTGTTGGTTCCTCTACATGTTGGTTCAGAAAACTATCCCGCATACATTCCACAAAATCCTCTTCCTCAGCACCCCAGCCAATTTGATTCACCCAATCTATATGTAGATTGGAGTCACCCATTATAACTGTTTTACCTTTGTTGCACGCATTCTAATTTCCTGTTTGATGCCATCCCCAACTCCACTACTACTGTTAGGTGGCCTGTACACAACACCCACTAGCGTTTTCTGCCCCTTAGTGTTTCGCAGCTCTACCCATATCGATTCCACATCCTCCAAGCTAATGTCCTTCCTTTCTATTGCGTTAATCTCCTCTCTAACCAGCAACGCTACCCCACCTCCTTTTAATTTCTGTCTATCCCTCCTGAATATTGAATATTCCTGGATGTTCAGCTCCCAGCCTTGGTCACCCTGGAGCCATATCTCTGTGATCCCAACTATTCATTAATAACTATCTGCACGTTCAACTCATCCACCTTATTACGAATGCTCCTTGCATTGAGACACAAAGCCTTCAGGCTTGTTTTTACAACATTCTTACCCCTTATACAATCATGTTGAAAAGTGGCCCTTTTTGATTTTTGCCCTGGATTTGTCTGCCTGCCACTTTTACTTTTCACCTTGCTACCTATTGCTTCTACCCTCATTTTACACCCCTCTGTCTTTCTGCTCATGCTCCCATCCTCCTGCCACATTAGTTTAAATCCTCCCCGACAACACTAGCAAACACCCCCCCCCCCCCCAAGGACATTGGTTCCATTCCAGCCTAGATGCAGACCGTCCTGTTTGTACTGGTCCCACCTCCCCCAGAACTGGTTCCAATGCCCTAGCAATTTGAATCCCTCCCCCTTGCACCATTTTTTAAGCCACGTATTCATCTGCAATATCCTCCTATTTCTACTCTGACTAGCACGTGGCACTGGTAGTAATCCAGAGATTATTAACTTTGAGGCCCTTCTTTTAAGTTTTTCTTCAAGCTCCCTAAATTCATCTTGTTGGACCTCATTCCGTTTTTTTACCTATATCATTGGTGCCAATGTGCACCATGACAACTGGCTGTTCACCCTCCCCCTCCAGAATGTTCTGCAGCCATTCAGTGACATCCCTGACCCTTGCACCAGGGATGCAACATACCATCCTGGAGTCTCGTTTGCGGCCGCAGAAATGCCTATCTATTCGAGTTGAACAGGTACTTTGGATCCATCTTCACTAAGGAGGACACCAACAATCTTCCTGATATGCTAGTGGCCAGAGGACCTAGGGTGATGGAGGAACTGAAGGAAATCCACATTAGGCAGGAAATGGTGTTGGGTAGACTGATGGGACTGAAGGCTGATAAATCCCCAGGGCCTGATGGTCTGCATCCCAGGGTACTTAAGGAAGTGACTCTAGAAATCGTGGATGCATTGGTGAGAATTTTCCAATGTTCTATGGACTCAGGATCAGTTCCTGTGGATTGGAGGGTAGCTAATGTTATCCCATTTTTTCAGAAAGGGGGGAGAGAGAAAACAGTTAGAGCAGTTAGCCTGACATTGGTGATGGAGAAGATGCTGGAGTCAATTATAAAAGATGAAATAGAGGCACATTTGGATAGGAGTGACAGGATCGGTCCTGGTCAGCATGGATTTACGAAGAGGAAAGCATGCTTGACTATCCTTCTGGAATTCTTTGAGGATTTAACTAGGAAAATGGACAAGCAGTGAAGGGGTGGAAGATTGCAACCTTCACGTGGTCCGCCCTGTTTCGACTAATGCAATCAACTCGACGTGCACAAACGGAAGAACAAATAGAACAAGTTGTCCGACAACTTTCGGCTGTGCACGCCACACGACAGAAGAAGAAGAAGAAGACAAGCAGTGAAGAAAGCAAATGGCATGTTGGCCTTCAATGCATGAGGATTTGAGTTTAGGCGCAAAAAGGGCCCTGGTGAGACCACAGCTGGAGTATTGTGTGCAGTTTTGGTCTCCTAATTTGAGGAAGGACATTCTTGCTATTGAGGGCATGCAGCGTATGTTCACCAGGTTAATTCCTGGGATGGAGGGACTGTCATATGATGAACGAATGGGTCGACTGTGCTTGTATTCACTCAGACGATACCCTCCATTCCCTTCCCGTCCATATAACCTATCCACTTTACTTTTTAAATGTTAAATCGATCCTGCCTCCACCACTTCTGCTGGAAGCTCATTCCACACAGCCACCACCCTCTGAGTAAAGAAGTTCCCCCTCACGTTACCCCTAAACATCCGTCCCTTAATGTCATGCCCTCTTGTTTGAATCTTCCCTACCCTCAATGGGAAAAACGTATCCACGTCAACTCTGTCCATCCCTTTCATCATTTTAAAGACCTCAATCAAGTCCCCCCTTAACCTTCTGCGCTCCAAAGAATAAAGACCTAACTTGTTCAACCTTTCTCTGTAACATAGTTGCTGGATCCCAGGCAACATTCTAGTAAAAAGTTGAGTTATAATTTATGGAGTCATGGAGTTATAGAATCTTGGAGTGATGGAGTTATAGAGCCATAGAGTTATAGAGTTATGGAGTCTTGGAGTGAAATTACCGTTAAAGTAATAGACCAGGGCTGGGGATCCTGCGGCCTTAAGGCCGTATGTGACTTTCTAGGCCTTTAAGTGCGGCTTTTTGAATTCCTCTCATTTTGTAGAACAAATCCTTTTATTTTTATCAATATGTTTTAGTTCATCTTTTATTATTTTTATTTTAATCTTAAAATGAACGTATTTAAAATACCAAAGAGTAAATGAAGATTCTACAAAATAATGAGGGCTATTTTAACACCTGTTATGTTCATGATTTAGTTCTACTGTGACTCTAGAATGTACGTTAAGCTCCTGCTGACTGGCGCCCACCACCGCCTGAGGCTGGTTGACGGGAGGGAAAATGTCGGGGAGAGTCCGCTGGCCGTCCAGTCTTCAGTATTATCAACTTTTGATAGCGGTGCGGGTGGCTTTCAGTTTGAAGTTGAATTTGAGATAGTTAAACAGCGTACCTCCCCCCTCCACTCCATTCAAGGACCCAAGCAGTCCATTCCAGGTGCGGCAGAGGTTTCACCTGCACCTCTCCAACCTCATCTATTGCATCCGCTGCTCTAGGTGTCAGCTGATCGGTGAGACCAAGCGTAGGCTTGGCGATCGTTTCGCCGAACACCTCCGCTCGGTCTGCATTAACCAACCTGACCTCCCGGTGGCTCAGCACTTCAACTCCCCCTCCCATTCTGTATCCGACTGCTCTGTCCTGGGCCTCCTCCTCCATGGCCAGAGTGAGGACCACCGGAAATTGGAGGAGCAGCACCTCATATTCCGCTTGGGCAGTCTGCACCCCAGCGGCTAAACATTGAATTCTCCAATTTCCAGTAGCCCTTGCTGTCTCCTCCCCTCTCAGCTCTCCCTCAGCACTCGGGCTCCCCTCTTCCTTTTTCCTTTCTTGTCCCCAGCCTACATCAGTCTGAAGAAGGGTTTCGGCCCGAAACGTTGCCTATTTCCTTTGCTCCATAGATGCTGCTGCACCCGCTGAGTTTCTCCAGCACTTTTGTCTACCTTCGATTTTCCAGCATCTGCAGTTCCTTCTTAAACAAAATATTTGTTTGACTGTTTTTTTAAAAATCTGCTTAACAGCCCATGTCAAAGAAAACCAAGAGAATGCTGAGGGAAGAAAAAAAGAGTTTTTATTGAGGATTGGGAACTGTAATATTATCATGTTTCTGCTCAAGATCAGATAATTTGCTTGCTTTGTGATACTGCAATATCAACATTGAAGAAATTCAATGCTCATCAGCATTATGCTGCTCATAAGGACCACAAATATTTCAAATTAGAGAGGCGTGAAAGTTAAACAAAAAAATTTAGATCCTTAACGGAATAAAAAATATAAAGCAAGTATGAAACAGCATACAAAAAACAAAAGAACAAAACAAGAATGTTTATAAAGTGTCATAAACAGTATTCTATAAATAAATGAAATTGTATGTGTCCAAAAAGGAGCAGGAAGAAGGCAAGCTTATTAATCCCACCCCTTATTTAACTGCTTATAATGATCTTATACAAATTTAGCAGCTATATGTACACCATATGCAATCACAATCAGTATTACTCGTCACAAAATTGCACATAAAGTGCAAGTGAAATGAATGTGCAATGATAAAGAACACACAGAAACACACTAACAAATTTAACACAAACATCCACCACAGCATTCATCACTGTGGTAGAAGGCACAGAATCTGGCCAGTCCTCCTCCATTCCCCCCCCCCCCCCCCCCCCCCCCCCCCCCCCCCCCCCCCTCCACCCTCCGCGGCCAGATGTGCAGACAAGGTAAACCTCCAAATTGCACTCCAAATTATTTACATTTATACACTAATCAAATATTTGCAAAGCCATACAAAAAAAAGAGAGAGAAAACAAAGAAAAAGGAGAAGCCCTCCTGTACTATACAGTATCCCTTAGTCATATATACAACCCTATAATCACCCTTCCCAATACAATGTATAACAAATATCCCACTCACAATCACCTACCCTCATCCCAATATCGTTTAATAAAAGTGTTTTTGTACATCTTTTTAAACTGAATTATGTTTGTGCTAAGTTTTATCTCCTGTTCCAGTCCATCCCACAAATTCACGCCACAGATTGCTATGCACATACTTTTAAGAGTTGTTATAACCATATATAACCATATATAACAATTACAGCACGGAAACAGGCCCTCTCGGCCCTTCCAGTCCGTGCCGATCATTTGCTTTCCCCTAGTCCCATCTACCTGCACTCAGGCCGTACCCCTCCATTCCCTTCCCGTCCATATACCTATCCACTTTACTTTTAATTGTTCGGACATTGAGTTTTTTTAAATTATGTTCCCCTCTCAAATTATACCCACCCTGTCTTTCCATAAACAGTTTTTGTATATTTCCCGGAAGTAAATTATTTCTTGCTGTATACATGATTTGTGCAATGCAGAAATGAACAGATGAAAAGCAAAGGTAAAGGCAGTTATTTCGAGCAACAGTAAGACCCAGAAATAATGCTACTGAAGCGACTTATAAAGTAGCTTATTACTCGGGGGGGGGGGGGGGGGGGGGGGGGGGGGGAAGGGAAGCCGTTTAGTGATGTCAAAATCGTAAAATAATAAATTGTCGAAGTTGTAGGATGCTTAGACCCCAAATAGGTTTCAAAGTACAAACAACAGCCTCTTTCAAGGAGAACTATAACTGACCGGCAGCATGAATTTGCCCTCAACGTAACAGAACATAAAAACATTTAAAAAAAGGTACAGGAGGAGGCCATTCGGCCCTTCGAGCCAGCACCGCCATTCATTGCGATCATGGCTGATCGTCCCCAATCAATAACCCGTGCCTGCCTTCTCCCCACATCCCTTGACTCCACTAGCCCCTAGAGCTCTATCTAACTCTCTCTTAAATCCATCCAGTGATTTGGCCTCCACTGCCCTCTGTGGCAGCGAATTCCACAAATTCACAACTCTCTGGATGAAAAAGTTTTTTCTCACCTCAGTCTTGAATGGCCTCCCCTTTATTCTAAGACTGTGGCCCCTGGTTCTGGACTCGCCCAACACTGGGAACATTTTTCCTGCATCTAGCATGTCCAGTCCTTTTATAATTTTATACAGTGGCTTGCAAAGGTTTTCATACCCCTTGAACTTTTCCACATTTGTCACGTTACAACCACAAGCGTAAATGTATTTTATTGGGATTTTATGTGATAGACCAACACAAAGTGGCGCATAATTGTGAAGTGGATGGAAAATGATACATGGTTTTCACATTTTTTTACAAATAAAAAACTGAAAAGTGTGGCGTGCAAAAGTATTCAGCCCCCCTGAGTCAATACTTTGTAGAACCACCTTTCGCTGCAATTACAGCTGCAAGTCTTTTGGGGTATGTCTCTACCAGCTTTGCACATCTAGAGACTGAAATTTTTGCCCATTCTTCTTTGCAAAATAGCTCAAGCTCAGTCAGATTGGATGGAGAGCGTCTGTGAACAGCAATTTTCAAGTCTTGGCAGAGATTCTCAATTGGATTTAGGTCTGGACTTTGACTGGGCCATTCTAACACATGAATATGCTTTGATCTAAACAATTCCATTGTAGCTCTGGCTGTATGTTTAGGGTCGTTGTCCTGCTGGAAGGTGAACCTCCGCCCCAGTCTCAAGTCTTTTGCAGACTCTAACAGGTTTTCTTCCAAGATTGCCCTGTATTTGGCTCCATCCATCTTCCCATCAATTTCTAAGGATAAGGGGGAATTCCTTTAGGACCGAGATGAGGAAAACATTTTTCACACAGAGAGTGGTGAGTCTCTGGAATTCTCTGCCACAGAAGGTAGTTGAGGCCAGTTCATTGGCTATATTTAAGAGGGAGTTAGATGTGGCCCTTGTGGCTAAAAGGATCAGGGGGTATGGAGAGAAGGCAGGTGCAGGATACTGAGTTGGATGATCAGCCATGATCATATTGAATGGTGGTGCAGGCTCGAAGGGCCGAATGGCCTACTCCTGCACCTATTTTCTATGTTTCTATGTGATTCTGACCAGCTTCCCTGTCCCTGCTGAAGAAAAGCATCCCCACAGCATGATGCTGCCACCACCACGTTTCACAGTGGGGATGGTGTGTTCAGGGTGATGTGCAGTGTTAGTTTTCCGCCACACAAAGCATTTTGCATTTAGGCCAAAAACATCCATTTTGGCCTCATCAGACCAGAGCACCTTCCTCCACATGTTTGCTGTGTCCCCTACATTGCTTGTGGGAAACTGCAAACGGGACTTCTTATGGCTTTGTTTCAACAATGGCTTTCTTCTTGCCACTCTTCCATAAAGGCCCGATTTGTGGAGTGCACGACTAATAGTTGTCCTGTGGACAGATTCTCCCAACCTGAGCTGTGGATCTCTGCAGCTCCTCCTGAGTTACCGTGGGCCTCTTGGCTGCTTCTCTGATTAATGCTCTCCTTGCCCGGCCTGTCAGTTTAGGTGGACGGCCAAGTCTTGGTAGGTTTGCAGTTGTGCCATACTCTTTCCATTTTCGGAAGATGGATTGAACAGTGCTCCATGAGATGTTCAAAGCTTGGGATATATTTTTATAACCTAACCCTGCTTTAAGCTTCTCCACAACTTTATCCCTGACCTGTCTGGTGTGTTCCTTGGGCTTCATGATGCTGTTTGTTCACTAATGTTCTCTAACAAACCTCTGAGGCCTTCACAGAACAGCTGTATTTATACTGAGATTAGATTACACACATGTGGACACTATTTACTAATTAAGTGACTTCTGAAGGCAAGTGGTTGCACTGGATTTTATTTAGGGGTATCAGAGTAAAGGGGGCTGAATACTTTTGCACGCCACACTTTTCAGTTTTTTATTTGTAAAAAAATGTGAAAACCGTGTATCATTTTCCTTCCACTTCACAATTATGCGCCACTTTGTGTTGGTCTATCACATAAAATCCCAATAAAATACATTTACGTTTGTGGTTGTAACGTGGCAAAATGTGGAAAAGCTCAAGGGGTATGAAAACGTTTGCAAGCCGCTGTATGTTTCTATAAGATCCCCCCTTATCCTTCTAAACTCCAGTGAATACAAGTCTAGTCTTTTCAATCTTTGCTCATACGACAGTCCCGCCATCCCAGGGGTCAGTCTCGTGAACCTACGCTGCACTGCCTCAATCACAAGGATGTCCTTCCTCAAATTAGACCAAAACTGTACGCAATGAGCAACTTCATACAATACTGCAAAATGATACATTTTGAAGAATATCTAATTGAAGTTTCCTGGATGCAGCCTTATTAGATAACAGTAGACAATAGACAATAGGTGCAGGAGTAGGCCATTTGGCCCTTCGAGACAGCACCGCCATTCAATGCCATCATGGCTGATCATCCCCAATCAGTACCCCGTTCCTGCCTTCTCCCCATAACCCCTGACTCCGCTATTTTTAAGATCATTAATATATATTGTAAATAGCTGGAGTCCCAGCACTGAGCCTTGCGGCACCCCACTAGTCACTGCTTGCCATTCTGAAAAGAACCGTTTACTCCTACTCTTTGCTTCCTGTCTGCCAGCCAATTCTCTATCCACATCAATATTGAACCCCCAATACCATGTGCTTTAAGTTTGCATACTAATCTCTTATGTGGGACATTGTCGAAAGCCTCTGAAAGTCCAGATATAACACCTCCACTGGTTCTCCCTTATCCACTCTACTAGTTACATCCTCGAAACATTCTATAAGATTCGTCAGACATGATTTACCTTTCATAAATCCATGCTGACGTTTCCAATGATTTCACCACTTTCCAAATGTGCTGCTATCCCATCTTTAATAACTGACTCTAGCAGTTTCCCCACTACCGATGTTAGACTAACGTCTGCAATTCCCCGTTTTCTCTCTCTCTCTCTCTTTTTAAAAAGTGGGGCTAAATTAGCTACCCTCCTATCTTCAGGAACTACTCCAGAATCTAAAGAGTTTTGAAAAATTATCACTAATGCATCCACTATTTCTGGGGTACCTCCTTAAGTATTCTGGGATGCAGCCTATCTGGCCCTGGGGATTTATCGGCCTTTAATCCATTCAATTTACCAAACACCACTTCCCGGCTAACCTGGATTTCACTCAGTTCCGCCATCTCCTTTGACCCCCGGTCCCCTGCTATTCAGAGATGCCAACCCTAAATTTAGTTCACAGTAACATTCAACCCATTGGGGTTAAATGTCCGTACTCACTTGGGGTTGTTGCCTCTGCGCCTGCGCACTGGTCGCACTTGGCAAGGTTGCCGGCGGGTTGCGCCTGCGCACTGGGTGGGGGTGGGGGGGAGGCCCGGTGATGGGGGCTGCCGCGAGCGGCTGGCGGCAAGAAAGTGCCGCTGATGGCGCCAGGCCCGGCAACCCTCCCCACTTCGCGCGGCCACTGGGGCCCGCAACCCCCCCCACTGCGCACGCGCGGCCACTGGGCCCGGCAACCCTCCAACTGCGCAGGCGCGGACACTCAAAGTGCCGCTGATCGCGCGGGCTGGCAAACCGGGACACATGGCGCCGCGTTCACCATGGGAGGAACACCGGCGCGGCGGTGTTCCGTAACAGCTTGGCTGCCGGAACACCGTAAAAAGGTTATTTCGCCGGGACAAAATACGGCGAATCCGGGACACTTGGCATCTCTGTGCTATTTCGGCAGATTATTTATGTCTTCCTTAGTGAAGACAGAACCAAAGTAGTTATTCAATTGGTCTGCCATGTCTTTGTTCCCCATGATCAATTCCCCTGTTTCTGACTGCAAGGGACCTACATTTGTTTTAACTAATCTTTTTCTCTTCACATATCTATAAAAACCTTTGCAGTCAGTTTTTATGTTCCCTGCCAGTTTTCTTTCATAATCTAGTTTCCCTTTCCTAATTAAGCCCTTTGTCCTCCTCTGCTGGACTCTGAATTTCTCCCAGTCCTCTGGTAGGCTGCTTTCTCTGGCTAATTTGTACGCTTCATCTTTTGCTTTGATACTATCCCTGATTTCCCTTGTTATCCACAGATGCACTACCTTCCCTGATTTATTCTTTTGCCATATTGGGATGAACAATTGTTGTAGTTCATCCATGCAGTCTTTAAATGCCTTCCATTGCATATCCACCGTCAACCCTTCAAGAATCAATTGCCAGTCTATCTTGGCCAATTCACGTCTCATACCCTCAAAGTTACCTTTCTTTAAGTTCAGGACCCGTGTTTCTGAATTAACAATGTCACTCTCCATCCTAATGAAGAACTCGACCATATTATGGTCACTCTTGCCCATATGTAACGGGAATGTTCGTAACGAGTCCATAGGAGTTCGTAGATATATCGCAGCGGCTCGTTATGCTAGCTGTAGGTACTCGTGGCATCAGGTAAGTCGGGACGTTTTTTCCAGCCCGATAAAAATGTCCACAAGTAAAAAAATAGTCGGATGACTCGTACAGTGGGACAGGCCCTTAAGTCGGGACTTTTTTTCCAGCCCGATAAAAAATGTCCATGAGTAAAGAAAATGGTCCGGATGAAAGAAATTGCAAATTTTTATTCGTAAGGAAGGCATCTAAATAGTCGTGGGATATTTGTAGACATACTCCTAGGAGTTTGTGAACATACTCGTGGAAGGTCGTAGGAGTTCGTAGATTACCACGATCCTGATTTTCTTTTAGGTCCTTTAAACTCGGCAGAGGTTTTGAATTAAGTCGTGAAAGTGGGACAGGCCGTTTAAAACATCTCACCAGCCAGTAGTGTTTAAGAAGCACTTAAATGTTTGAGAAGCACTGGAGCATTTCTCCAGACAAAATTTGCTGGAGAAACTAAGCGGGTGAGGCAGCATCTGTGGAAAGGGCCTGTCCCACTTTCACGACCTAATTCACGGCCTTTTTTAAGGGCCTTTCCCACTGTATGAGGTAATTCAAGAGTTCTCCCAAGTTTTCCCCTGAACTCGGAAAATGTCCGTAGGAGTTCGTGGATGTCTCGTAGCGGCTCGTACGAGTAAAAAGTAACCATTTTTTTCATCACAAGTATTTTTTTACTCGTGGACATTTTTTACAGTGTTGAAAAAATGTCGCAAGTTTACCAGATTTCGCCGAGTACCTACTGTTACTCGTAGGAGCTGCTACGAGACATCCACGAACTTCTACGGACCCACTAAGGACATTCTTCGAGTTCTAATCATGGGAACACTTGGGAGAACTCTTGAATGATCACGTACAGTGGGACAGGCCCTTTAGTCGTGAAAGTAGGGCAGGCCCTTAAAAACATCTCACCACAGTCTGCCACAGGCAATGATGGTCCAATTCTACACGGCCATCGTAGAGTCTATCCTCACCTTCTCCAACATGGTCTGGTTTGGCTCAGCCACCAAGCACGACACCCGGAGGCTGCAGCGAATCGTCCGATCAGCAGAGAAGGTTATTGGCCGCAACCTTCCCTCCATTGATGAACCGTACACTGCAAGGGCCAGGAAGCGAGCGGGCAAGGTCATCTCTGACCCCTCTCACCCTGGCCACAAACTCTTTGAATCACTTCCCTCTGGAAGGCGACTCCGGACCGTCAAAGCTGCCACAGCCGGACATAAAAACAGTTTTTATCCACGAGTAGTTGCTCTACTCAACAGCCAAAAATCTGTAGCCTCCCTTTGATCTGGTATTTTGTTGGTTCACATGCTTGATCAATGGTGTTTTATCATTAATGTCTTGTTATTATTAATGTTTAGTGTTTTCTGAGTCATTCATAACTGTCACTGTGTGTCAATGTTGTTACTTGTGGCAGAGCACCAAGGCAAATTCCTTGTATGTGAATATTTGGCCAATAAACTTACTTACTTAAGTCACCACCTTTTTTACTTGTGGACATTTTTCATCAGGCTAGAAAAACACCCCGACCTACTTGAATCCACAAGCACATACGACCAGCATCATGACCTACCCACGACCTGGTGACGACCATGCTGCGAGTATGAGTCAAGGGCAAACTCGGAAGAGGTCGTGAATTAGATCGGGAAAGTGGGACAGGCCAAGGATTGATGTCGGGCGCGCAGCAGGGGAAGGTGGACCGGGACGTCACAGGGCAGCGCTCCCCAACCAATAAGAGCGCAGCGCAGGCCGACCCACGTGGGGTTGCAGCCAATGGCAATTAAGGAGGGGGCGGGAGAAAGCGTCACGCCGTCCAATACTAATCCAGGGTGGGTGGAAGTAATAACGTCACGGAGCATCTCGACGACCAATCAGGAGGGCGACGAAGGCCGACCCACGTGGGATTGCAACCAATGGGAATTCAGGAGGGGGCGGGAGGAAGAATCACTCCGTCCAATGGGATTTCGGGGCGGGTGGAAGTATCACGGAGCATCTCGCTGACCAATCAGGAGCGCGACGGAGGCCGCCCCCCCCCCCACGTGGGGCGCGAACCAATAGGAGAGAGGACGTCCCGCCAGCCAATGGGAGCGCAGCGAAGGCGGGCCTCGACCAGTGGTGAATCGGGAGAGGCGGACGTTAACGTGACAGGGCATCTCGCCGGCCAATAGGAGCGCTGTGTGCGTGCGCGGGGGGGGGGGGGGGGGTGAGGGGGCGGTGACGTCAGGTGCCGGTGACGTCAGCGGGCGGCGGCGGCGGTGGCGGCAGCAGCGACGGACTGACGGTTGGTCTCCTCGCGCCGCGGCCGTTGCCCCCCCCTCCCCTCCCCCCCCTCTCCCTCCCCGCGCGCGCGCTGCCGGGGCAACGCCGCCAGTCCCCCACCGGGGGGGGGGGAGGGGGGGTCCCGCTATTCACGGGGCGGCAGGCGGCCCCTGATTGGACCCCCGACCCCCCTTTCCTCCCCATTGGTCCCTGCGCCCAGGCCGCTCCCCTCCCCATTGGTCCCTGTAACGAGGCCGTTCCCCATTGGCCCCCGAGCCCCCCTCCCCTCTCCTCCCCATTGGTCCCCGTAGCGAGGCCGCTCCCCATTGGTCCCCGCGCCCCCCCCCTCCCCTTCCCCTCCCCATTGGCCCCCGTAACGAGGTCGTTCCCCATTGGCCCCCTAGCCCCCCCCCTCTCCTCCCCATTGGTCCCCGTAGCGAGGCCGCTCCCCATTGGCCCCTCGCGGCCCCCTCCCCTCCCCTCCCCTCCCCTCCCCTCCCCATTGGTCCCCGCGCCCAGGCCGCTCCCATTGGCCGCGGGCGCGTCGTGTGATTGGTGTAGGCGTGGGATCTTGTGGATCCCTCGGTTTTCCCTCCCTCTCCCTACCCCACCTCTCCCCTCTCCCCTCTCTTCTCTCTCTCTCTCGCTCTCCCTCTCCCCTCTCCAGCTCTCCCTCTCCCCCCTCCCCCCCACTCCCCTCGGAACCAGCGACTCCCCCCCCCGACCTCCCCCGCTCCCCCCCCCCTCCCCTCCTCCCTCTCCCCTCTCTCCCCCCTCCCCCTCTCCCTCTCCCTCTCCCCCTCCCCTCTCCCCCTCAGCCCTCTCCTCTCCCTCGCACCCCTCTCCCCCTCTCTCCCCTCTCCCCTCCCTCCCTCCCCCTCCCCTCCCCTCCCCCTCCCCTCCCTAGGCTCCCCCCTCCCTCTCCGCCTCTCCTCCCCCTCCCTCTCCCTCTCCCTCTCCCATCCCCTCTCTCCCCTCTCCTCTCTCTCCCTCTCCTCCCTCCTCTCCCCCTCTCGCTTCCTCTCTCTCTCTCCCCCCCTCTCCCTCTCTCCCTCCCCCTCTCCCTCCCTTCTCCTACCCTCTCTCCCTCTACCTACCCTCTATCCCCCTCCCTCCTCCGTCCCCCCCTCTCTCTCCCCCTACCTCTCCCTACTTCTCCTTCCCCTACCGTCCCTCTATCCCTCCCTCCCTCCCTCCCTCCCTCCCTCCCTCAATCCATCCCTCCCTCAATCTATTTTCCCTCACAAATCCTCCCCTGTTTGCTCCTCCCTCACTGCCTCCCTCATCCCCCTCCCCTCATCTCGCGCACTCTTTACCTCCCTCCATCATCTCACACCCCCCTCCTCCACCCTCACCTTCCTCTTGCCTCGCACCCTTCCTTTCCACCCTTCCCTCCCCCTCCCTCCCTCCCCCCTCGCCTTCTTCCCCTTTCCCCCACTTACCTCCCTTTTCATTTCCTCGCTCTCATTCCCACGCCCCCTTGCACTTCCTCTTCCTCTTGCCCTTCTCTTTCACTCCCTCCTCTCTCACAAATTCTACCCTCTTCCCTTTCTCCATCCCTCTCCTCACCCCCTTCCCTCCATCCCTCTCTTCTGTCCCTCTCACCTCCCTCAATCTTCCTTCACTCCAGCTCACCTCTTGTCTCACTCCCTCCCTCCTTGCCCTCTCCCTCATGCCTCCCTCACTTCCCCGTCCCTTGCCTCCCACTCATTTCCTCATTCCCTCCTTCACTCTTACCTCCCTCCCTCTTGCCTTCATCACTTGTCCTACACATCTACCTCATCATTCCCTCTAACGTCCCCCACTCTTGCCCTCATACATCCTCTCCCTCACTTGTCCTCCTCTTTCACCCTCCCTCCCACCCGTATGCTTCACTCCCTCGGTCTTTGCTTTGCTTATCTCCACCGCTTCATCCCTTCGCCCTCTCTTCCTTCCCTCACTCTTAACTCACTCCTTCACTCACCCTTCATTCCCTCACTCTTCCCTGTCTCACTCTTCCTTCCCTTACCCTTCCCTCCCTCCCTCCCGCTTCCCACATTCTTCCTTCCCTCATTCCTTCACTCCATCTTACTTCATCTCTATCTTACCTCCCCCCCCCTTATCTCACTACCTCTCTCCTCCCCACCTCCCTCACTTCATAGAAACACAGAAAATAGGTGCAGAAGGAGGCCATTCGGCCCCGAGCCAGCACCGCCATTCAATATGATAGAAACAGAAATTAGGTGCAGGGGGAGGCCATTCGGCCCTTTGAGCCAGCACCACCATTCATTGTGATCATGGCTGATCGTCCCCAATCAATAACCCATGCCTGCCTTCTCCCCATATCCCTTGACTCCACCAGTCCCTAGAGCTCTATCTAACTCTCTCTTAAATCCATCCAGTGATTTGGCCTCCACTGCCCTCTGTGGCAGGGAATTCCACAAATTCACAACTCTGGGTGGAAACGTTTTTTCTCACCTCAGTCTTAAATGGCCTCCCCTTTATTCTAAGCCTGTGGCCCCTGGTTCTGGATTCGCCGAACATTGGGAACATTTTTCCTGCATCTAGCTTGTCCAGTCCTTTTATAATTGTGTTAAAGAAGGAACTGCAGATGCTGGAGAATCGA
The DNA here is from genome assembly GCA_035221665.1 of Okamejei kenojei. Lineage (NCBI taxonomy): Eukaryota > Metazoa > Chordata > Chondrichthyes > Rajiformes > Rajidae > Okamejei > Okamejei kenojei. The sequence continues at coordinate 6,732,665 of CM069170.1, read as the reverse complement.
GGGTACACAAAAGGCTGGAGAAACTCAGCGGGTGCAGCAGCATCTAAGGAGCGAAGGAGAGCTACTGCACCCGCTGAGTTTCTCCAGCTTTTTGTGTACCCTTTTATAATTGTATATGTTTCTATAAGATTCCCCCTCATCCTTCTAAACTCCAGTGAATACAAGCCTAGTCTTTTCAATCTTTCCTCATATGACAGTCCCGCCATCCCAGGGATCAATCTCGTGAACCTACGCTGCACTGCCTCAATCACAAGGATGTCCTTCCTCAAATTAGACCAAGACTGTACACAATAGACCAAAACTGGTCTAATTTTATCTGTTTCTCTTACTCTTCCCTCTCTCTTACCCTCACTCTCCTTCACATCTACCTTCCTTAATCCTCCCTTCCCCCACTCTTACTTTTCACCCTCGCGTCCTGCAGTCTTGCCTCACGTACCCCCTCAATTCACAACCCCCTCACTCTTCCTTCACCCCATGTTAACTCTCACTCCCTCCCTCCCTTACTTCCCTCACTCTTGCCTCTCTCCCTCCCTCTCTCACTATTCATTCACTTCCTCCTTCACTATTTCCTTTACTCCATCCCTTTCCCACTTCTCCATCTTCCCTCCCTCTCGCCTTTCCCCTCTCCATCGCTATTTCCTCTCACCCCTCCCTCATTTATCTCCCTCTTCCCTCAATCTCTCCTTCCATCCATGTTTTCCATCCCCCTCTCTCCCTCCCCGTCTCTCTAACTCCCCTCTTGCTTCCCTCATCCCTCCGTCACACCCTTTTCCACCACCCTGTGTTCCCCGCTCTGAACAATCGCCACATGAGATGCTGTGGGCCGCCGGCGCCGATGGAGGGAGGGGAGAAGAGAGAGAGGGAGGGAGTTACTCCATCTCATCATTATTTAATATCCAGCCCACAGTGGTGGTGCCGTGTGCGAATTTGAAAATTGAATTACATTTGTACTCGGCTGAGCAGTCGTGAGTGTATAAGGAGTAAATAAGGGGGCTGAATGCATCCTTGTGTTATGGGTGTCACAGGTAGACAGGGAGTGTTGTAGAACAGAGGATCTAGGAGTGCAGGTACACAGTGCACTGAAAGTGGTGTCCCAGGTAGACTGGTCTGTAGAGCAGAGGGATCTAGGAGTGCAGGTACACAGTGCACTGAAAGTGGTGTCCCAGGTAGACTGGTCTGTAGAGCAGAGGGATCTAGGAGTGCTGGTACACAGTGCACTGAAAGTGGTGTCCCAGGCAGACTGGTCTGTAGAGCAGAGGGATCTTGGAGTGCTGGTACACAGTGCATTGAAAGTGGTATCCCAGGCAGACTGGTCTGTAGAGCAGAGGGATCTAGGAGTGCAGGTACACAGTGCACTGAAAGTGGTGTCCCAGGCAGACTGGTCTGTAGAGCAGAGGGATCTAGGAGTGCAGGTACACAGTGCACTGAAAGTTCAAAATGTTAAAGAAGGAACTGCAGATGGTGGAAAATCGAGGTTACACGAAATGCTGGAGAAACTCAGTGGGTGCAGCAGCATCTATGGAGCGAAGGAGATGGAGCAGCATCTATGGACCGTCTCAAGAAGGGTTTCGGCCCGAAACGTTGCCTATCTCCTTCGCTCCATAGATGCTGCTGCACCCGCTGAGTTTCTCCAGCATTCTGTGTACCCTCCCTGAAAGTTCAGTTTAGTTTATGTTCAGGTGTACCGAGGTACAGTGAGAAAGCTTTTGTTGCGTGCTATCCAGTCAGCGGACAGACAATACGTGACAATACATGAGGCCATTTAAGACTGCGGTGAGAAAAAACATTTTCACCCAGAGAGTTGTGAATTTGTGGAATTCCCTGCCACAGAGGGCAGTGGAGGCCAAGTCACTGGATGGATGTAAGAGAGAGTTAGATAGAGCTCTAGGGGCTGGTGGAGTCAAGGGATATGGGGAGAAGGCAGGCACGGGTTATTGATTGGGGACGATCAGCCGTGATCACAATGAATGGCAATGCTGGCCCGAAGGGCCGAATGGCCTCCTGCACCTATTTTCTATGTTTCTATGATTATAATTGAGCCATTTACACTGTAAATATACATGACAAGAGAATAATGTTTAATGCAAGGTAAACATAGAAAATAGGTGCAGGAGTAGGCCATTCGGCCCTTCGATCCAGCACTGCCACTCAACATGATCATTGCTGATCATCCAGAATCAGTACCCCATTCCTAGTTTCACCCCATATCCCATTATTCCGTTAGCCCTAAGAGACATATCAAACTCTCTTAAATACATCCAGTGAATGGGCCTCCACTGCCTTCTGAGGCAGAGAATTCCACAGATTCACAACTTTGAGCGAAAACGGTTTTCCTCATCTCAGTCCAAAATAGCCTACCCCTTATTCTTGAACCTGGTTCTGGACTCCCCCAGAACATTTTTCCTGCCTCTCACCTGTCCAATCCGTTGAGAATTTTATACGTTTCTATAAGATCCCCTCTCATCCATTTACATTTCAGTGAATATCAGCCTAGTCGATCCATTCTTTCATCATATGTCAGTCCCGCCATCCCGGGAATTAACCTGGTGAACCTACGCTGCACTCGCTCAATAGCAAGAATGTCCTTCCTCAAACAAGGAGACCAATCTGCACACAGTACTTCAGGTGCACTCACACCAGGGCCCTGTACAACTGCAGTAGGACCTCTGACACTTAAATCCTCTCACTATGAACATGCCAGTTGCTTTCTTCACTGCCTGCTGTACCTGCATGCTTACTTTCAGTGACTGATGTACAAGGACACCCAGGTCTCGTTGCACCTCCCTTTTTCCTAATCTGACACTATTCCTATAATCTGCCTTCTTGTTCTTGCCACCAAAATGGATAAACTCACATTTTTCCACATGATACTGCATGTGCTACACTTACCCAAACTATCCAAGTTATCCAGCATCGCAGCGCACGCTGCCACCCAGCTTTGTGTCATCCACAAAGTTGAAGATGTTACTTGATAATTCCTTTGACTACATTGTTAATATTTCTTGTAAATAACTGGGGTCCCAGCACTGAGCCTTGCGGCACCTCACTAGCCACTGCCAGCCACTCTGAAAAGGACCTGTTAATTCCTACTCTTTGCTTCCTGTCTACCAACCAATTATCTATCCATGTCAATACCTTCAAGATTCAAAAGAGTTTATTGTCATGTGTCCCAGATAGGACAATTAAATTCTTGCTTGCTTCAGCACAACAGAATATAGTAGGCACAAATAAATACAGAACAGATCAGTATGTCCATATACCAATGAACATATATATACACACATAAAAAACAGATAAAGTGCAATGGGCTATTAAAGTTCAGAGTTTTGTTTGAGTTGCGTTTAATAGTCTGATGGTTGTGGGGAAGTAGCAGTTCCTGAACCTAGATGTTGCAGTCTTCAGGCTCCTGTACCTTCTACCTGGAGGCAGCGGGGAGATGAGTGTGTGGGTCCTTGATGATGCTGGCAGCCTTTTTGAGGCAGCGACTGCGATAGATCCCCTCGATGGTGGGGAGGTCAGAGCCGATGATGGACTGGGCAGTGTTTACTACTTTTTGTAGTTTTTTGCAGAGAAGGTTCCGCTATTCCTGGATGCGCTCAAGATTGCCTTATAGAAACTTACAAAACCAAGCTAGATGCAGGAAGATTGTTCCCGATGTTGGGGATCCAGGCAAGGGGTCACAGCTTAAGAGGATAAGGGGAAATCTTTAAGACCGAGATGAGAAAGCAGAGAGTGGTGAGTCTCTGGAACTCTCTGCCACTGAGGCCAGTTCATTGGCTATATTTATGATGTGGCCCTTGTTGGCTAGGGGGATCAGAGGGTATGGAGAGAAAGGCGGTACGGGATACTGAGTTGGATGACATATTTGAATGGCGGTGCAGGCTTGAAGGGCTGAATCCTTACTTCCTGCACCATTTCTATGTTTCTATGTTTTACATACGACTCTCTAATCTTCTCAGGAAGTAGAGGCGCTGATGAGCTTTCTTTATAATTGCATCAGTGTGCTCGGACCAGGAGAGATCTTCAGAGATATGCACGCCCATGAATTTGAAGCTCTTGACACTCTCCACCATCGACCCGTTGATATAAACGGGACTATGGGTCCCCATACTACCGCTTCCAAAGTCCCCAATCAGTTCCTTGGTTTTGCTGGTGTTGAGAGCCAGGTTATTGTGTTGGCACCATTTGGTCAAACGGTCAATCTCACTTCTATACTCTGACTCATCCCCATCAGTGATACGTCCCACATACGTCAGCAAACTTGATGATGGAGTTCGCTTTGTGTCCGGTTATGCAGTCATAGAGTGTTTGAGTATATCCTACCCTTAATACCATGTGCTCCCATTTTGGACACTAATCTCTTGTGTGGGACCCTGTCAAAAGCTTTTTGAAAGCTAGCAAAGTCCGATCAAGGGGAGTCCAAAGGTCACGCAAGAGGTACAGTGAAAGCCAAGAGCTACCAAAGAGGTAGATATTAGATCAGAATTGCTCTCCAGTTGTGGTAGGATGGTTCAGTTGCCTGATAACAGCTGGGAAGAAACTGTCCCTGAATCTGGAGGTGTGGGTTTTCACATTGAAGTCGATCACTATGTCCTTTGCCTTGCTGACATTGAGGGAAAGGTTGTTGTCTTGACACCGGGACACGAGGTTCTGAATCTCCTTCCTGTACTCTGTCTCATCATCATTTGAATTCTGGTCCACAATGGTGGTGGTGTCTGCGAATTAAAACATTGAATTAGATTTGTACATGGGTGTACGATGAGTAAAGAAGGGGGCTGAGAATGCAAGGTAGACAAAAAAGCTGGAGGAACTCAGCGGGTGAGGCAGCATCTATGGAGCGAAGGAAATAGGCAACGTTTCGGGCCGAAACCCTTCTTCAGACTGATGGAGGGTGAGGGGGAGGCGGGAAGAAGAAAGAAAGAGGAGGAGCCCGAGGGCTGAGGAAGAGCTGAGAAGGGGAGGAGACGGTAAGGGCTACCTGAAATTGGAGAAGTCAATGTTCATACCGCTGGGGTGCAGACTGCCCAAGCGAAATACGAGGTGCTGCTCCTCCAATTTCCGGTGGTCCTCACTCTGGCCATGGAGGAGGAGGCCCAGGACAGAAAGGTCGGATTGGGAATGGGAGGGGGAGTTGAAGTGCCGAGCCACCGGGAGATCAGGTTGGTTATTGCGGACCGAGCGGAGGTGTTGGGCGAAGCGATCGCCAAGCCTACGCTTGGTCTCACCGATGTAGATCAGCTGACAACTAGAGCAGCGGATGCAATAGATGAGGTTGGAGGAGGTGCAGGTGAACCTCTGCCGCACCTGGAAAGACTGCTTGGGTCCCTGAATGGAGTCGAGGGGGGAGGTAAAGCGACAAGTGTAGCATCTCTAAATTTCGCAACGCAGTTGACTGAAAGTGCCGTTTACTTTATTGTCACGTATACCAAGTTACAGTGAAAAGCTTTTGTTGCATGCTATACCAGTCAGTGGAATGACAATACATGATTACAATCAATCCATTTACAGTGTAATAGATACATGATAAGGGAATGACGTTTAGTGCAAGGTAAAGCCTGCAAAGTCCGCTCAAGGATAGTCCAAGTGTCACCATTGAGGTAGATAGTAGTTCATCACTGCTCTCTAGTTGTAGTAGGGTGGTTCAATTGCCTGATTACAGCTGGGAAGAAACTCCCTGAATCTGGAGGTTTGTGTTTCTACACTTGTATACCACATGGCCGATGGGAGGGGGGAGAAGAGAGTGGTCCTTGATGATGCTGCCGGCCTTGCCGAGGCAGCGTCAGGTGTAGATGGAGTCAATGGACGGGAGGATGGTTTGTGTGATGGTTTGGGCTGCGTCCACAATTCGCTGCATTTCTTATGGTCTTGGATGGAGCTTTTCCCAAACCAAAATGCGATGCCTCCTGATAAAAATGTGCTTTTTAGGCGCATCTGTAGAAGTTGGTGAGAGTTGAAGGTGACATGCCAAACTTGCTATTGAGGGAGTGCAGCGTAGGTTCACCAGGGATGATTCCCGGGATGGCAGGACTGTCATATGTTAATAGAATGGAGCGGCTGGGCTTGTATAATCTGGAATCGAGAAGGATGAGATATACTGAAATATATGATTATTCAGGATTTGGACACGCTAGAGGCAGGACACATGTTGGGGGAGTCCAGAACCAGGGGCCACAGTTTAAGAATAAGGGGTAAACCATTTAGAATGTAGATGAGGAAACACTTTGTTGTGAGTCTGTGGAATTCTCTGCCTCAGAAGGCGGTGGAGGCCAGTTCTCTGGATGCTTTCAAGAGAGAGTTAGATAGAGCTCTAGATAGAGATTGGCCAGTGCTTGCCCAGTGCTTAAGTGGAGCTCGGAGAAGCAACAATCAAAGAGAAGCAAGGAGAAGAGTTTATTGGCTGAAACCCGTGGGAAAGACGGTGTCAGAGTGGGAAAAACAGCTTTAAACTGAGGAATTTGACTTGTAAAATTGGCAAAGTAGGCAACTTATCATCCAATTCTTCTTCTTTCGTTTGGCGTGCACAGCCTAAAGTTGTAGGACAACTTGTTCTATTTGATTTTCTGCTTGTGCACGTCGAGTTGATTGCATTAGTCGAAACAGGGCGGACCACGTGAAGGTTGCAATCTTCCACCCCAGTATGTCATCCAATATAAGCAAGGCTGCTCTAGGGGAGCGGCCTTGTGAAGGAAGTGACTTGAGAGATTAGTGTGAGTCTTTGGCTCGGGAGCTTTCAGCGAGGAGGCAGAGGAGAGGAGACCAGGCAAAATGCTGGAGAGGACGGGATACGGTGAACTCATGATGGGTAAGATGAGACAGTGTGATGTTTGCGGGATGTGGGAGGACAGGGACACAGATGGAGCCTCTGCCTGCTACAACTGTGGCAACTGTGTCCAGGTTCAGCTCCTGAAGGACTGTGTTGGGGCACTGGAGAAGCAGCTGGATGACCTCGGGGCCATCCGGGAAAACGAGCGTTTCCTGGACAGGGCTAACAGTGAGGTGGTCACGCCGAGGTTACTGGAAGAACGAAGGTGTGTGACTGAGAGAAAGGGTGGTAACCGTGGAGTGCAGGAGACCCAGATGTCCGAGCGGCGGACACGCCGGTGACTCCAATCCTAGAGATGGGCAGACTCTATTGTCTGAGGTGCATACTGGAGATTCTGTGGAGCCAGGCAACACGCGAGGTTGGTCTGTTGCCTCCCTGGTGCCAGGGTTCAGGATGTCACGAGCCAAATTCAGAGCATCCTCGAGAGAGAGAGAAGGTGAACAGCCGGCAGTAGTTGTGCACGTAGGCACAGACGACATTGGGAAGAAGAGGAAGGAGGTTCTCCAACATGAGTTTAGAGAGTTAGGAAGAAGACTGAAATGCCGGACATCTAGGGTGGTTATCTCTGGATTGCTTCCAGTACCTCGTGCTAGTGAGGAAAGGAACAGGGAGATGGGGGATCTGAATGTGTGGCTGAGGGGCTGGTGCAGGGAGCAGGGATTTAGATTTATAGACCACTGGGATCTCTTCTGGGGTAGGGGTGACCTGTACAAAAGGGACGGGTTACACCTTAACTGAAGGGGGACCGACATTCTGGCAGGCAAGTTTGCTAGGGCTACACATGTGGGTTTAAACTAAATAGTGGAGGGGAGGGATTGACAAATTGGGAGTATAAAGATGGAGTTGACGGGAAAGTGGCTACAGGAAAAATTACAAAAGATTCTCGAATTATTGGGAAGGAGAGTTCGAGAAGGGATAAGAGAGTAAGGTCATGGCCAATTGCGAGCGGTTCGAGGGGGGGAGGTGAATACCGAGGTCAAAGTGTTGTATATGAATGCGCAAAGTATAAGAAGTAAAGTGGACGAGCTTGAGGCTCAGTTAGAAATTGGCACGTATGATGGTGTGGGAATTACTGAGACATGGCTGCAAGAGGGCCAGGGCTGGGAACTGAATATTCAAGGGTATACCTCCTATCGAAAAGACAGACAGGTGGGCAGAGGGGGTGGGGTTGCCCTGTTGGTGAGGAATGAAATTCAGTCCCTTGCAAGGGGTGACATTGAAACAGGAGATGTGGAGTCAGTATGGATAGAACTAAGGAATTGTAAGGGTAAAAATACCCTAATGGGACTTATCTACAGGCCCCCAAACAGTAGCCTGGATATAGGGTGCAAGTTGAATCAGGAGTTAAAATTGGCATGTAGCAAAGGTAATGCTGTGGTTGTTATGGGAGATTTCAACATGCAGGTAGACTGGGAAAATCAGGTTGGTACTGGGCCCCAAGAAAGGGGAATTTGTGGAGTGCCTTCGTGATGGATTCTTAGAACAGCTTGTATTGGAGCCTACCAGGGAGAAGGCAATTCTGGATTTAGTGTTATGTAATGAACCGGATTTGCTAAAGGGAACTTGAGGTTAATGAGCCATTAGGAGGTAGTGACCATAACATGGTCAGGTTTAATCTACAACTGGAGAGGGAGAAGGGTAGATCGGAGGAGTCAGTGTTACAGTTGAATAAAGGGGACTATGGAGCCATGAGGGTGGATCTGGTCAGGGTTGACTGGAAAGATACACTAGCAGGGATGACAGTGGAGCAACAATGGCAGGTATTTCTGGGAATAATACAGAAGGTGCAGGATCAGTTCATTCCTAGGAGGAAGAAAGATTCCAAGGGGAGTAAGGGGCGACCGTGGCTGACAAGGGACGTCAGGGACAGTATAAAAATTAAAGCGAAGAAGTACAACGTAGCAAAGATGAGCGGGAAGCAAGAGGATTGGGTAATGTTTAAAGAGCAACAGAAGATAACTAAAAAGACAATACGGGGAGAAAAGATGAGGTACGAAGGTAAGCTAGCCAAGAATATAAAGAAGGATAGTTAAAGCTTATTTAGGTATGTGAAGAGGAAAAAATTAGTTAAGACCAAAGTTGGACCCTTGAAGACAGAAAAAGGTGAATTTATTATGGGGAACAAGGAAATGGCAGATGAGTTGAACAGGTACTTTGGGTCCATCTTCACTAAGGAGGACACAATCAATCTTCCTGATATAGTAGTGGCCAGAGGATCTGGGGTGACGGAGGAACTGAAGGAAATCCACATTATGCAGGAAATGGTGTTGGGATAGACTGATGGGACTGAAGGCTGATAAATCCCCAGGGCCTGATGGTCTGCATCCCAGGGTACTTAAGGAAGTGGCTCTAGAAATCATGGATGCATTGGTAATAATTTTCCAATGTTCTATAGATTCAGGATCAGTTCCTGTGGATTGGAGGGACTTTAATGTTATCCCACTTTTTAAGAAAGATGGGAGAGAGAAAACAGGGAATTATAGACCAGTTAGCCTTAGTGGGGAAGATTAGCCTAGTGGTGGGGAAGATGCTGGAGTCAATCATAAAAGATGAGATAGCCGCACATTTGGATAGCAGCAACAGGATCGGTCCGAGTCAGCAATGATTTACAAAGGGGAAATCATGCTTGACTAATCTTCTGGAATTTTTTGAAGATGTAACTAGGAAAATGGACATGGGAGAGCCAGTGGGTGTAGTGTATCTAGACTTTCAGAAAGCATTTGATAAGGCCCCACATAGGAGATTAGTGGGCAAAATTAGAGCACTTGGTATTGGGGGTCGAGTGCTGACATGGATAGAAAATTGATTGGCAGACATGAAACAGAGAGTAGGGATTAACGGGTCCCTTTCAGAATGGCAGGCAGTGACTAGTGGGGTACCACAAGGCTCGGTGCTCGGACCGCAGCTATTTACAATATACATCAATGATTTAGATGAAGGGATTCAAAGTAACATTAGCAAATTTGCAGATGCCACAAAGCTCGGTGGCAGTGTGAACTGTGAGGAGGATGCTATGAGAATGCAGGTCAGTGACTTGGACAGGTTGGGTAAGTGGGCAGATGTATGGCAGATGCAGTTTAATGTGGATAAATGTGAGGTTATCCACTTTGATAGTAAAAACAGGAAGGTAGGTTATTATCTAAATGGTGTCAAATTGGGAAAAGGCGAAGTACAACGGGATCTGGGGGTCCTTGTACATCAGTCAATGAAAGTAAGCATGCAGGTACAGCAGGCAGTGAAGAAAGCGAATAGCATGTTGGCCTTCATAACGAGAGGAGTTAAGTATAGGAGCAAGGAGGTCCTTCTGCAGTTGTATAGGGCCCTAGTGAGACCACACCTGGAGTATTGTGTGCGGTTTTGGTCCCTAATTTGAGGAAGGACATTCTTGCTATTGAGGGAGTGCAGCGTAGGTTTACAAGGTTAATTCCCGGGATGGGTGGGACTCGTACGCTGAGAGAATGGAGCGGCTGGGCTTGTACACTCTGGAGTTTAGAAGGATGAGAGGGGATCTTATTGAAACATAGAAGATTGTTAAGGGTTTGGACACGCTAGAGGCAGGAAACATGTTCCCGATGTTCGGGGAGTCCAGAACCAGGGGCCACAGTTTAAGAATAAGGAGTAAGCCATTTAGAACGGAGACGAGGAAACACTTTTTCTCACAGAGTGTTGTGAGTCTGTGGAATTCTCTGCCTCAGAGGGCGGGGGAGGCCGGTTCTCTGGATGCTTTCAAGAGCTAGATAGGACTCTTAAAATGAGCGGAGTCAGAGGATATGGGGAGTGGGTACTGATTGGGGATAATCAGCCATGATCACATTGCTGGCTTGAAGGGCCGAATGGCCTACTCCTGCACCTATTGTCTATTGTCTTTTGTCGTCATAAGCCTTCGAAGGGTGTAGATGCATTGGTGTGCTTTCTTGGTCGTTGCTTCAATAGGGGTGGTCCAGGAGAAGTTGTTGGTGATATTGACTCTTCGACCATCTCTATTGCGGAACCATCAGTGCAAACTGGGGTATCCTGAAGTCAATCACTGTCTCCTTTGCTTTGCTGATGTCGAGAGAAAGGTTGTTGTCTCGACACCAGGACGCGAGGTTCTCAATCTCCTTCCTGTACCCCCTCTCATCATTTGACATCTGGCCCACAATGGTGGTGTTGTCCGCGAATTTGAACATTGAATCGGACTTGTGCATGGCTGCGCAGTCGTGGGTGTACGAGGAGTAAAGAAGGGGGCTGAGAACGCATCCTTGTGGAGCTCCGGTGTTGTGGGTTCACAGGGGGACAGGGAGTGTTGTGAAGCAGAGGGATCTAGGAGTGCAGGTACATAGTTCCCTGAAAGTGGCGTCACAGGTTGACAGGAAGTGTTGCCGAACAGAGGGATCGAGGATCACAGGTACACAGTTTCCTGAAAGTTTAGTTTATAGTCACGTGTACAGAGGGTACAGTGAAAATAATTTATTGCGTGCTATACAGTCAGTGGAAAAACAATACATGATTAAATAAGTAAGTTAATTGGCCAAGTATTCACAGACAAGGAATTTGCCTTGGTGCTCTGCCCTCAAGTAACAACATGACATACAGTGACAGTTGCAAATGACTCAGAAAACACTAAACATTAATAATAATGAAACATTAATGATAAACATTGATCAAGCATGTGAACCAACAAAATACCAGATCAAAGGGAGGCTACAGATTTTTGGCTCTTGAGTAGAGCAACTACTCGTGGATAAAAACTGTGGCAACTTTGACCATTTACAGTGATAAGGGAAGAACGTTTGGTACAAGGTAAAGCCAGGAAAATCCGATCAAGGATAGTCCGAGGGTCACCAAAGAGGTAGATAGTAGTTCAGGACTGCTCTCTAGTTGTCGTAGGGTGGTTCAGTTGCCTGATAACAAACTGTCCCTGAATCTGGAGGTGTGTGTTTTCACACTTCTGTAACCTCTTGCCTGATGGGAGAGGGGAGAAGAGGGAGTGACCGGGGTGAGACTGTTCCTTGATTATGCTGCTGGCCCTGCCGACAGCATGAAGTGTAGATGGCGTCAATAGAAGGGAGGTTAGCTTGTGTGATGATTTTGGCTGCGTCCATAATTCGCTACATTTCTTGCGGTCTTGGATGGAGCTCGTCAACCTGATAAAATGCTTTCTGTGGCAGAAGTTGCATGAAAGTTTTTGGGGACATGCCAAACTTCCTAAAGGGCCTGTCCCACTTTCACGACCCAATTCACAACCTTTTTTACTTCATGTTTGACATTTTTCATCATGTTGAAAAAACGCCCCGACCTACTTGATGCCACGAGTGGCTACGACTAGCATCACGACCTTCCTACGACCATGCTGCGAGTATGAGTCAAGGGCAAACTCGGCAGAGGTCGTGAAAGTGGGACAGGCCCTTAAGCCTTCTAAGGAAGTAGAAACGTAGGTGTGCTGTCTTTGTCGTTGCTTCAGTATGGGTTGTCCAAGAGATGTAGGTGGCGATATTGACTCCGAGTAATTTGACGTTTTCGACCATCTCTACTTCAGCTCCATCAATGCAAACTGGGGTATCCTAAAGTCGATCTCTATCTTTGTCTTGCTGACATTGAGAGAAAGGTTGTTGTCTCAACACCAGGACGCGCGGTTCTCAATCTCCTTCCTCATCATTATTTGATATCCGGCCCACAATGGTGGTGTCTGTCGTCTGCGAATTTGAAATTTGAATTAGATTTGTACATGGCTGCGCTGTTATGGGTGTACGAGGAGTGAAGAAGGGGGCTGAGAACACATCCTTGCCCAGCTCCGGTGTTGTGGGTTCACAGTTAGACAGGGAATGTTGTAAAGCGGAGGGATCCAGGAGCGCAGATACATAGATCCATGAAAGTGGCTCGGTACTGGCCTCCATCAGTCGGAGTATTGAAGTTCTGATGTTACATTACAGTTGTATACCACGTTGGTGAGGTTGCATTTAGAAACATAGAAGTAGGTACAGGAGGACCCTTTGAGCCAGCACTGCCATTCACTGTGATCATGGCTGATCGTCCCCGTGCCTGCCTTCTCCCCATATCGCTTGATTCCAATAGAAACATAGAAAATGTTTCCTTGCCAACGTCTTATACATTTGGGGCATTGTGTTCAGTTTTGGTTGCTCTGCTGCAGGAGGGATGTTGTTAAGCTGGAAAGGGTACAGAGAAGATTTAAGGGCCTGTCCCACTTTCCCGAGTTATCCACAAATTCTCGTGAGTTATTCACAAATTCTCCAGAGTTTTCAAACTCGCTAGAATGCTTGTAACGAGTGTCCGTATGAGGCCGCAGGAGTCCGTGGATATATCGTAGCGGCTCGTTATGCCAGCCGTAGGTACTCAGGGCTACTTTATTATTCCTGGACATTTTTCATCAGGACGAAAGCACGTTCCGACTTACCTGATGTCCCGAGTACCTATGGCTGGCATAACGAGCCGCTACTATATATCCACGGACTCATACTGACTCGTTACGAACATTCTGCGAGTTTGAAAACTCGGGAGAATTCGTGAATAACTCAGGAGAATTCGTGGATAACTCAGGAGAATTCGTGAATAACTCGGGTAAGTGGAACAGGCCCTTTATAAGGATGTTCCTAGAATGTACGGAAGTTGCTAAAAGTTACATTCTCCATTGCTCAGTGGTCGAATGCGGAAATGGCGGAGAGCGAGACGGGAAGCAGACCGCAGCGCGCCGAACAGCCCTACGAATGCCTGGAGTGCGGAAAGAGCTTCAAGTGGTCTTCTCGGCTGACCCACCACCAGAGGAGCCACACGGGGGAACGACCCTACAAGTGCTCGGAGTGCGGCAAGGCCTTCAAGGGGTCTTCGGCCCTCCTCTACCACCAGCGGGGCCACACGGGGGAACGGCCCTACAAGTGCTCGGAGTGCGGCAAGGCCTTCAAACGCTCCTCCCTCCTGGCCGTCCACCAGAGTGTCCACACGGGCTTCCGGGCCTTCAAGTGCGGCCTGTGCCCGCTGAGCTTCAAGTGGTCATCGCACTACCAGTACCACTTGCGGCAGCACTCCGGAGAGCGGCCCTACGCCTGCGGGGAGTGCGGCAAGACCTTCAAGAACTCCTCCAGCCTGTCGCGGCACCGCCACGTTCACACCGGCGAGAGGCCCTACCCCTGCCCCCTGTGCGGCAAGGCCTTTGCCCAGTCGGCCAACCTGCGGCAGCACCAGCGCACCCACACCGGGGAGAGGCCCTTCCGCTGCGAGCAGTGTGGCCGGGCCTTCACCCACTCCTCCAACCTGCTGCTCCACCGCCGCACGCACTCTCCCCTCCCCTCCACCCCCCCTCAGCCTCTCGGCTGCCTCTCCTGCCGGCTGGACTTCCTCGATGCTCACTCCCTCCGGCTACACCTCCGCTCCGGCACGTGCCAGGGCCAAACGCTGGCCCCTGCGACCCCGGCACTTCCCCCACCTCTTCCACAGCTACCTCCCCCCCCTCCCCTCGCCCTGCCGCTCCCTCTACCCCTCCCTCTCCCTCTCCCGGTCCACGAGACGGAGGGAGCGCTCACCCTCTCGCTCTCCCCAGCCGAGGAGGTGGTGCTACAAGCCACCGAGACGGAGGTGGAGACGGTGCACCGCTGCGACCTGTGCCAGCGGGCCTTCAAGGCCCGTGCGGCCCTGTCCAGACACCAGCGCTCCCACCGGGCCCATCCCCGGCCCGACAGTGTCCCCGGGGAGCGGCCTGACTCCCCGTGCCGTCCGGTGGAGGCCGAGGGAGAGAGGACAGAGGTGGGAGTGGCCGGAGGAGGCCAGGGAGTGGCAGAGGCGAGTGACAGGCCCTACAAGTGCTCGGAGTGCGACAAGGCCTTCAAGGGGTCGTCGGGGCTGCGATACCACCAGCGGGGCCACACGGGGGAACGGCCCTACAAGTGCTCGGAGTGCGGCAAGGCCTTCAAACGCTCCTCCCTCCTGGCCGTCCACCAGAGTGTCCACACGGGCTTCCGGGCCTTCAAGTGCGGCCTGTGCCCGCTGAGCTTCAAGTGGTCATCGCACTACCAGTACCACATGCGGCAGCACTCCGGAGAGCGGCCCTACGCCTGCGGGGAGTGCGGCAAGACCTTCAAGAACTCCTCCAGCCTGTCGCGGCACCGCCACGTTCACACCGGCGAGAGGCCCTACCCCTGCCCCCTGTGCGGCAAGGCCTTTGCCCAGTCGGCCAACCTGCGGCAGCACCAGCGCACCCACACCGGGGAGAGGCCCTTCCGCTGCGAGGAGTGTGGCCGGGCCTTCACCCACTCCTCCAACCTGCTGCTCCACCGCCGCACGCACTCCACCCTGCGGCCCCACGCCTGTCACCGCTGCGGCAAGGCCTTTGCCGTCGCCTCCTACCTCCAGCGGCACCTCCGCACACACGCTGGCGACCAGGGGCCCCCTCTCCCTCCCCCACCCCTACCGGCTCCCTCCGCTCTCCACGCCCTCCACATTGTCCACACGGTGCCCGCCCTCCCCACCCTCCACTTGGTTCACACCTTCTGAGGGGCCGCCGGGCCCCCTGGGGGCTGCAGTACCTCCTCCCATCCACCAGGGGTGGTAGTTGGCGTGGGCTGCAGTACCTCCTCACATCCACCAGGAGTGGTAGTTGTCGGGGGTGCAGTGCCTCCAACGGCAGGCGGGGGGGGTTGTTGGCGGAAGTTCGGTATGTCCGCCCATCAACGTCAAACTGGGAGGTCCACCAGCCCTATGTTCCACTTGGGTGGATCGCATCTCCTGCACATTGGTGGCCCTGGACCTGCCCTCCTCTACCACCGCCCTGCCCTGGAACCAAGCGTAGACAGTGCACCTTGGCCGAAGATGTCAAGTTAGAGCTGAGCCCATCAGCATCTGCCCAAGCCTGCCACCTTTCACCCACCCGCCCCACTCTGGGTCCTCTTCTCCCATTTCCCCGTAAAAGCCGACCTTTAACAATTTCACAAGTTATAGGAGTAAAATTAGGCCATTTGGCCCGCCGAGTCTACTCCGACATGCAATCATGGCTGATCTCTGCCACCTAATCCCATTTCCTGCCTTCTCCCCATAAGCCTTGATACCTGTTCTATTCAAGAACATGTCTATCTCTGCCTAAAACATTTCCACCAAAGCCCTCTGTGGCAATGAGTTCCACAGATTAACTACCCTCTGACTAAAGAAGTTCCTCCTCATCTCCGTTCTAAAAGAGCTCCTTTTAATTCTGAGGCTGTGACCTCTGGTCCTAGACTCTCTCACCAGTGGAAACATCCACTGTCCATGACCTTTCATTATTCTGGAAGTTTCAATGAGGTCCCCCCTCAACCTTCTAAACTCCACCGAGTGCAGGCCCAGTGCCGTCAAATGCTCATCATATGCTAACCCACTCATTCTTGTAAACCTCCTCTGGACTCTTTCCAGAGCCAGCACATCCTTCCTCAGATATGGGGCCCACATTCTGATCCTTGGGCTTCCTCCGTTGCCGGAGAAAGGCGCAGTTGGAACTGGGAGGTCCACCACCCTGTATTCCGCTTGGGTGGCTCACACCCAACAGTGCCAACGTTCGACTCTCCAATTGTAGGTAACAGACCCTCCCTGTTTTTTGCTCCCCATCCCTTCCCTGTGTCCCACCTCAAAAATGCTCCCATTTATCTCGCTATCCTTCGCTCCTTTTCCCCTCCCTACGGCTAAACACTTCACTCGTGGAGCCCGACACCACGGATACAGGACCTTCGGCCCAACTCTTCCAAGCCAACCGAAGATGCCCCATCTACACTAGTCCCACCTGCCCGCGTTTGGCCCATATCCCTCTAAACCTGTCCTGTCATGTACCTGTCCAAGTCCCCACGGTAACTACCTCCTCTGGCATCTCGTTCCGTACACCCACCACCCTCTGAGAAGTGAAAAAGTTGCCCCTCGGGTTCCTATTAAATCTTTTCCCCTTCCTCTCACCTTAACCCTGTGTCCTCTGGTTCTCGATTCCCCTACCCTGAAGACAAAATACTTCATTCATTCACCCTATCTCTCCCCTTTGTGATTTTATACACCTCCGTAAGATCGCTCCTCATCCTCCTGTGCTCCAAGGAATAAAGCCCGAGCCTGCCCCAACCTCTCCTTGTAGCTCAGGCCCCTCGATTCCTGGCAACATCCTCGTAAATCTTCTCTGCGCTTTTCCCAGTTTAACAGTTCCTGATTCCCCCTACCCTGGAGGTAAAAGATTGTGCATTCACCTGAAAAAAAACCTTGCCCCGCACATTTCCTTTAAACTTTGCCCCTCTCACCTTAAAGCTACGCCCTCTAGTCTTTGACATTTCTACCCTGGGGGGGAAGGAAGGTTCTGACTGTCCACCCTATCTACACCTCAGAGTTTTATGCACTACTCCCTCTCTCCCAAAACCCTCTCACCCCTCCTCTCTGTTTCCCTCTCTCCCTCTCTGTCTGTCTGCCTCTCCCTCCCATCTCCTCTCTCTCGCTCCCTATCTCCCTACCCCTATCCTCACCCTTCTCTTTGTCTCTCTTCCTATCCCTCCCCCTTTTCTCATTCCCTTCACTCCCTCCCTAGCCCACTCTCTTACCCCCTCCTCCCTTTTCTCTCCCATTTCTCTCCATACCCCTCCTACTCTCCACCCCCCTCTCCTCCCCCTCCCCCCAACTCCCTCTCACTTCCATTCCGTCTCCCTCTACTGCTCTGTTTCCCTCTCAGTCCTTATGTGTCTCCCCCACTCCTCCCCCTTCTATTCCCACTCCCCTCTCTCCAACTCTCCTCCTCACTTCCCCCCTCACACTACCACTCTCCCTCTGTTTCCCTCTCTTTCTCTCTCTCTCTCGCTCCCTACCCCTATCACTTTCTCTCCCTCCCTAACTTTTACTCTTCATACCCCTCTCATCCTGTCCCTTGATTCTGTCCCTCCCCCTTCCTTCCATCCCTCCCCCTCTCTCCCCTCCATCCCTCTCCCTCCCTCTTTCCCTCTCCCTTTCTCTCTGTCTCCTTCTCTCCTCTTCCATCCCCTTCTCTGCCTCCCTCTCACTCCCTCTCCTGTTACCTTCTGTCTCTCTCCCCTCTCACTCCACCCTCCGTCCCTCCCTCTCTTTCTCCTTACCCCTCCCTCCCTTTCTCTGCCCCTCTCACTCTCCCTCTCTCCCCCTTCCTCTCTGTCCCTCTCCTATCTCTCTTCCCTCTCCATTTCTCTCTCCCTCCCTCCCCCATCTCCCCTCTCTTTTTCTCCCCCCATCACTCTCTCCCCTTTCCTCTTTCTCCCTCATCTTGCCTCTCTCCCTACCCCTCACTCCCCCCCCTCCCTCTCTCTCCCTCCTCTCTCCCCCTCCCTCCCCCTACGGCCATCCCTCTCCCCCCCCGTTCCCTCTCTCTCCCACCGTGGCATCACCCAGCTTTTCCCGGTCCGTTCCCCGCCAACAAGCTTCCAGTCACTGCAAAGCGCTCTCTCTGCTCCCTCTAATAAATGTGCTGCAAACCTTCACTCCGGCCGTCTCCTTTCCTACCGGGTAATGGGCCCTTCGGCCGACCGAGTCCGCGTAGGGAGGGAGGGAGGGAGAGATTGGGGTGGGTGGGGGGAGAGATACAGTGCGGAAACAGGCTCGTCGCCCACTGAGTCTGCGCTGACCACTGATCGCCGGTTCACACTAGTTTAGTATAGAGACACAGCATGGGAACAGGTCCTTCGACCTACCCTTCTGTAGAGTTTTGTGTTTAGTTTTGGTCGCCCTGCTATAGGAAGGGGGTCATTAAGCTGAAAAGTGTGTAGGGAAGATTTATGAGGGAGTTGCCAGGACTCGATGGGCCTGTGCTACAGGGAGAGGCCTGGCAACATCCTCGTAAATCTTCTCTGCGTCCTTTCCAGCTTAACGACATCTTTCCTACATTCTCCAGAGATGCTGCCTGACCCGCTGAGTTACTCCAGCAGTTTATGTCTTTATCTTCGTCTGACCCGAAATGTCACCTCTCCCGAGATGCTGCCTGAACCGCTGAGTTACTCCAGCACTTTGTAGCTATCCAGTGTTCTCCAGTGATGCAGCCTGACCCGTTGAGTTACTCCAGAACTTTGTGTCTTTTCTCCGTAAGCCAGCACCTGCGGTTCCTTGTGTTCTCTCCACCAAACTCCCTCTGTGTGTAAATTTGGCTGGAATTCCATCTACGAGCGCTGCGATGGTGATGCCAGATCTCGAACTATGAGACGGAATACATAAAGAAAATGGAGAATGGGTGACACGGTGGCGCAGCGTTAGCCTTGCTGCCTCCCAGCGCCAGAGACCCGGGTTCGATCCTGACTATGGGTGCTGTCTGTACGGAGTTTGTATGTGCTCCCCGTGACCTGTGAGGGGTTTCTTCAGGTGCTCTGATTTGAAACATGGAAAATAGGTGCAGGAGGAGGCCATTCGGCCCTTCGAGCCAGCACCGCCATTCATTGTGATCATGGCTGATTATCACCAATCAATAACCCGTGCCTGCCTTCTCCCCATATCCCTTGATTCTACTAGCCCATAGAGCTCTATCTAACTCTCTCTTAAATCCATCCAGTGATTTGGCCTTCACTGCCCTCTCTGGCAGGAAATTCCACAAATTCACAACTCTCTGGGTGAAAATGTTTTTTCTCACCTCAGTCTTAAATGGTCTCCCCTTTATTCTAAGACCCTGGTTCTGGACTCGCCCAACATTGGGAACATTTTTCCTGCATCTAGCTTGTCCAGTCCATTTATAATTGTATATGTTTCTATAAGATAACCCCTCATCCTTCTAAACTCCAGTGAATACAAGCCTAGTCTTTGCAATCTTTCCTCATACGACAGTCCCGCTATCCCAGGGATCAATCTCGTGAACCTACGCTGCACTGCCTCAATCACAAGGATGTCCTTCCTCAAATCAGGAGACCAAAACTGCTCAATACTCCAGATGTGGTCTCACCAGAGCCCTATACAACTGCAGAAGAACCGCTTTACTCCTGTACTGAAATCCTCTTGTTATGAACAAGATCATAATGCCATGATCATATTGAATGGTGGTGCAGGTTCGAAGGGCCGAATGGCCTACTCCTGCACCTTGTTTCTATGAAGGCCAACATTCCATTGGCTTTCTTCACTGCCTGCTGTACCTGCACGCCAACTCTCAGTGACTTGTGTACAAGGACACCCAGGGCTCTCTATACCTCCCCCTTACCTAACCTAACCCAAAGCTCCCACTCTCCAAATACTTTTGCAGGTTTGTAGATTAATTGTCCCTTTGGAAATTGCCCCTTAGTGTGTAGAGAGTGTATGGGAAAGTGGGATAACAGATCTCAGAGCGCCTGAAAGTTGTGTCACAGGTAGGCAGAGAGTCGGCAGGTAGGTAGAGCAGAGGGATCTAGGAGTGCAGGTATATCGTATATAGTGGCATCACCGGTAGACAGATTGGTCAAGAAGCCTTCATCACACAGCATTGAGTATGAAAGTTGCGATGTTACATTGCTGTTGTACAAGACCTCGTGAGGCAGCACTTGGCGTATAGTGTTCAGGTAAGGTCACCCTGCTACGGGAAGGACGTCGTTAAGCTGGAAATGGTGCAAAGACAATTTGTAGACAATAGGTGCAGGAGGAGGCCATTCGGCCCTTCGAGCCAGCACCGCCATTCAATGTGATCATGACTGATCATCCCCAATCAGTACCCCCGTTCCTGCCTTCTCCCCGTATCCCCTGACTCCGCTATCTTTAAGAGCCCTATCTAGCTCCCTCTTGAAAGCATCCAGAGAACTGGCCTCCACCGCCCTCTGAGGCAGAGAATTCCACAGACTCACAACTCTGTGAGAAAAAGTGTTTCCTCGTCTCCGTTCCAAATGGCTCACCCCTTATTCTTAAACTGTGGCCCCTGGTTCCCTCTCTCCCTCTCTTCCCAACATCGGGAACATTTTTCCTGCCTCTAGCGTGTCCAAACCCTCAACAATCTTATATGTTTCAATAAGATCCCCTCTCATCCTTCTAAACTCCAGAGTGTACAAGCCCAGCTGCTCCATTCTCTCAGCGTATGACATCCCTGGAATTGATCTTGTAATCTATGAGGATGTTGCCAGTTCTAGAGTGTCTGAGCTATAGGGAGAGGTTGAGTAGGCTGGGACTCTATTCCTTGGAGCGCAGGAGGATGAACTTATAGAGGTGTATAAAATCACGAGAGGAATAGATCGGGTAGGTGCATGGAGTTTCTTGCTCAGAGTAGGTGAATCAAGGACCAGAGGATATAGGTTTAAGGTGAAGGGGAAAAGATTTAATAGGAATCCGAGGGGTAACTTTTTCACACAAATGTTGGTGGGTGCATGGAACCAGCTGCCAGCTGAGGTAGTTGAGACAGGGTCTATCCCAACGTTTAAGAAACAGTACATGGACAGGATAGGTTTGGTGGGATATTGACCAAGCGCCGGCAGGTGCGACTAGTGTAGCTGGGACCTGTTGGCCGGTGTGGGCAAGTTTCCACACTGTATCACTATCACCATTGATAAAGATGACAAACTAACCAAACCATATATATATATATATGCGCACGTGTGTGTCTTTATGTCTGTCCAACGTTTCCTTGTAGCTAAAACCCTCTAATCCAGGCAGCATTCTGGTAAACCTCTGCGCTCTCTCCAAACTCCCTGCATCTAATACCCTCTAACCCAGTGGTTCTCAACCTTGTTTGCCCCATGCACCCCTTTCACCATATGTCAGAATGTCATTCCCCCCCTCATTTCCAAGATTGTCAGCCTCAAAAAATGCATTCCAAATAATATGCATATAATACTGAAAATACTTTCTTTCTAACAGTTTGAGTTTGCTAATCTGTGGTCCCAATTCCCCCCTGGTTGAGAACCCTTGCTCTAACCCATTCTCGATGAAAACGGGTCATTCAGCAACATTCTTGCACTAGACTTTATTCATGGCTGATCTATCTTTCCCTCTCAACCCCACTCTCCCGCCTTCTCCCCATAGCCCCTGATGCACTTACTAATCAAGAATCTCGATATCCATGGATTTCGACTCCTCAGCTGTCTGGCAATGAATTCCACAGATTCACCATCTAATAGACAATAGGTACAGCAGGAGTCCATTCGGCCCTTTGAGCCAGCACTGCCATTCATTGTGATCATGGCTGATCATCCCCAATCAATAACCCGTGCCTGCCTACTCCCCATATCCCTTGATTCCACCAGCCCCTAGAGCTCTATCTAACTCTTAAATCCATCGAGTGATTTGGCCTCCACTGCCCTCTGTGGCAGGGAATTCCACAAATTCACAACTCTGGGTGAAAAAGTTTTTTTCTCACCTCAGTCCTAAATGGCCTCCCCTTTATTCTAAGACTGTGGTCCCCGGTTCTGTACTCGCCCAACATTGGGAACATTTTTCCTGCATCTAGTTTGTCCAGTCCTTTTATAATTTTATATGTTTCTATAAGATCCCCCCCTCATCCTTCTAAACTCCAGTGAATACAAGCCAAATCTTTTCAATCTTTCCTCATATGACATCCCTGGGATCAATCTCGTGAACATACGCTGCACTGCCTCAAGCACAAGGATGTTCTTCCTCAAATTAGGAGACCAAAACTGTACACAATACTCCAGATGTGGTCTTACCAGAGCCCTACACAACTGCAGAAGAACCTCTCTACTCCTAAACTGAAATCCTCTTGTTATGACAAAAGAAATTCCTCTTCGTCACCTTTCCAGAGGTACGTTATTTTATCCTGAGGCTATGGCCTCTTGTCCCAGACTTGCCACTAGTGGAAATATCTCCACATTCATTCTATCCAGGCCTTTAAATATTCGATATGTTTTAATGAGGTCTATTCTTTTGACTGGATAGCACGCAAACTAAAGCTTTTCACTGTATCTCGGTACACATGACAATAATAAACTAAGTTGAAAAACACTAAACTGGAACTGTACAAAGACATTGCCAGCGCGAGAGGGTCTGAGGTATAGGGAGAGGTTGAGTAGGCTGGGACTATTCCTTGGCGAGCAGAAGCTGAGTGGTGATCTTATAGAGGTGTATTAGCATTCATAGCGAAAGGATTAGAGTATAAGAGCAGGGAGGTTCTACTGCAGTTGTACAGGGTCTTGGTGAGACCACACCTGGAATATTGCGTACAGTTTTGGTCTCAAAATCTGAGGAAAGACATTCTTGCCATAGAGGGAGTACAGAGAGGGTTCACCAGACTGATTCCTGGGATGTCAGGACTTTCATATGAAAAAAGACTGGATAGACTTGGCTTGTACTCGCTAGAATTTAGAAGACTGAGGGGGGGATCTTATAGAAACTTCTTAAGGGGTTGGATAGGCTAGATGCAGGAAGATTGTTCCCGATGTTGGGGCGGTCCAGAACAAGGGGTCACAGTCTAAGGATAAGGAGGAATTCCTTTAGGACTGAGATGAGGAAAACATTTTTCACACAGAGAGTGGTGAGTCTCTGGAATTCTCTGCCACATAAGGAAGTTGAGGCCAGTTCATTGGCTATATTTAGGAGGGAGTTAGATGTGGCCCTTGTGGCTAAAGGGATCAGGGTATATGGAGAGAAGGCAGGTACAGGTTACTGAGTTGGATGATCAGCCATGATGATATTTAATGGCGGTGCAGGCTCGAATGGCCTACTCCTGCACCTATTTTCTATGTTTCTAATAAGGTGGATTGAAAAGTTCCCGCAGATAGGCACAATTAGCTGGAGTGACTCAACGGGTCAGACCCCATCACTGGAGAAAAGGCATCGGTGACGTTTCGGATCTGGATACTTCTTCGGACTGAGACTCAGGGGGAAAGGGAAACGAAAGATGGTGATATAGAGAGGTATAGAAGAACTGAATGAAAGATATGCATAAAGGTAACGATGATAAAGGAAACAATAGACTATAATAGACAATAGGTGCAGGAGTAGGCCATTTGGCCCTATGAGCCAGCACCGCCATTCAATGTGAACATTGCTGATCATCCCCAATCAGTGCCCCGTTCCTGCCTTCTCCCCGATGTTGGGGAGGTCCAGAACAAGGGGTCACAGTCTCAGGATAAGGGGGAATTCCTTTAGGACCGAGATGAGGAAAACATTTTTCACACAGAGAGTGGTGAGTCTCTGGAATTCTCTGCCACAGAAGGTAGTTGAGGCCAGTTCATTGGCTATATTTAAGAGGGAGTTAGATGTGGCTAAAGGGATCGGGGGTATGGAGAGAAGGCAGGTACAGGATACTGAGTTGGATGATCAGCCATGGTCATATTTAATGGCAGAACAGGCTCGAAGGGCCAAATGGCCTACTCCTGCACCTATTTTCTATGTATAAAATCATGGGGAATAGATCTGGGTAGATCTATGCACAGATATCTTGCCCAATGCAGATGAATATAGAATCAGAGGACGTAGGTTTACGGTAAAAAGATATAATAAGAGGTAACCTTTACACAAAAAGGGCGGTGACTTCACAGCAGGCAGTGAAGAAAGGCCTTTATAACAAGAGGAATCAAATATAGGAGCAAAGAGGTCCTTCTGCGGTTTTACAAAGCCCCAGTGAGACCACACCAGGAGTATTGTGTGTAGTTTTGGTCCCCTAATTTCAGGAAGGACATTCTTGCTATTGAGGGAGTGCAGCGTAGGTTTACAAGGTTAATTCCCGGGATGGTGGGACTGTCATATGCTGAGAGAATGGAGCAGCTGGGCTTGTACACTCTGGAGTTTAGAAGGATGAGAGGGGATCTCATTGAAACATAAGATTGTCAAGGGCTTGGGCAAGCTAGAGGCAGGAAACATGTTCCCGATGTTGGGGGAGTCCAGAACTAGAGTTTAAGAATAAGGAGTAAGCCATTTAGACCGGAGACGAGGAAACACTTTTTCTCACAGAGAGTGGTGAGTCTGTGGAATTCCCTGCCTCAGAGGGCAGTGGAGGCAGGTTCTCTGGATGCTTTCAAGAGAGAGCTAGATAGGGCTCTTAAAAATAGTCGGGGGATATGGGGAGAAGGCAGGAGCGGGGTACTGATTGTGGATGATCAGCCATGATCACATTGAATGGCGGTGCTGGCTCGAATGGCCTACTCCTACACCTATTGTCTATTGACTGTATGGAACAAGCTGCCGGAGGAGGGAGTTGAGGCAGGGACTATCCCAACTTTTAAGAAACTGTTAGGCACGTATATGGATTGGACAGTTTTGGAGGGATACATGCCAAACGCAGGCACGTGGAACAACTGTTGTTGGGACATGTTGGTTGATGTGGGCAAGTTGGGCTGAAGGGCCTGTTTCCACACTATCTCTCAGACTCTTCTATAGAGTGTTGAATGAGGCATATGGTATGCATGCTTTAATAGGTCGGTGCATGGAATCTAAGAGTCTGGAAAGCATGATAAAGCTTTATAGGACTTCACTGGAGTTTAGAAGGATGAGGGGGGATCTTATAGAAACATACAATTATAAAAGGGCTGGACAAGCTAGATGCAGGAAAAATGTTCCCAATGTTGGGCGAGTCCAGAACCAGGGGCCACAGTCTTAGAATAAAGGGGAGGCCATTTAAGACTGAGGTGAGAAAAAACTTTTTCACCCAGAGAGTTGTGAATTTGTGGAATTCCCTGCCACAGAGGGCAGTGGAGGCCAAATCACTGGATGGATTTAAGAGAGAGTTAGATAGAGCTCAAGGGGCTAGTGGAGTCAAGGGATGTGGGGAGAAGGCAGGCACGGGTTATTGACTGGGGACGATCAGCCATGATCACAATGAATGGCGGTGTTGGATCGAAGGGCAGAATGGCCTCCTCCTGCACCTATTTTCTATGTTTCTATGACTTTGTTTAGGCTGTGTCCAGAGAATTGTATGCAGTTCTCGCGCCCCATTACAGGAAGACTGTGGGTGCTTTGGAGCGGGTACAGATGCTATTTAACAGCATGTTGCCTGGATGAGAGGGTGTTGGTTCAGTTACAGCGCAGAAACAGGCTCTTTGCCCTACCGAGCCCGGACCAACCAGTGATCCCCGCACACTAATATTATCATACACACACACACACACAAGGGACAATTTACAGATTTAGCAAAGCCAATTAATCTACAAATCTGTCTATCTTTGGATTGTGGGAGGAAACCAAAAACCCACGCAGATCACGGGGAGAACTTTCAAAGTACGTACAGACAGCAATAGTCGTCAGAACCGGGATCTCTTTAAAAAAAAAAAATTCTTAATTATACAAATAATTCCAAAAAAAAACAAATTATATAAATTATACAAATATTCAACAAAAAAAGATATATATATATATTTTTTCAATTTATTTTTATTAGAAGCAATTGTAGAAGGATAAGACGATCGTCATAACAATTATACAATTGTTATACCACTTCATTTTTAATCTTATAACCTGAATTTTTTTTTTAAAGAAGAAAGAGAAAAAAGGAAGAAGTAGGAAAAGAATGAACAAAAAATAAATAAAGTAACAAAGAGCAGGGAAAAGACCCCTAAGCCACCAAAGCAGTGTAGAAGAAACGAAAAGAACCAAGAATTTAGGAGATTGAGGGGGATCTTATAGAGACTTACAAAATTCTTAAGGGGTTGGACAGGCTAGATGCAGGAACGATTGTTCCCGATGTTGGGGAGGTCCAGGACAAGGGGTCACAGTTTAAGGATAAGGGGGAATTCTTTTAGGACTGAGATGAGAAAAACATTTTTCACGCAGAGAGTGGTGAGTCTGTGGAATTCTCTGCCACAGAAGGTAGTTGAGGCCAGTTCGTTGGCTATATTTAAGAGGGAGTTAGATGTGGCCCTTGTGGCTGAAGGGATCAGGGGGTATGGAGAGAAGGCAGGTACGGGATACTGAGTTGGATGATCAGCCATGATCATATTGAATGGCGGTGCAGGCTCGAAGGGCCGAATGGCCTGCTCCCAAGAGCGGAACCCGCTATGAAAACATGGAGGGGACGGGGGACACAATATTTTGGCGGCCGCGCGCGCACACACGCACACGTGCGCGAGGCCTCGGTGGCTCAATCCAGCGCTAAACAAAGATACTGCGCTGGCTGTGGGCCTGGAGATGCAGCTCGCGTCTGACTGCCAACCTCTCTGGCCACCCGTGGGGGGGTGGGGACGGGACAGAGCTGGAGACCCGGCCGGGATCGATCCTGGCTGCGGATGAGGCGCAGGTCTTGGGGAGGCGGGGATGTCCCGCACCCCTCAAAACGTGGGGGGGACGTGTCCCCTCTGCCCCCTCCCAGTGTTTTCCGCCCCTGCCTCCTCCTGCACCTATTTTCTATGATTCTAAGAAAGGAAAAGATGGAGGTTTACCTCCCCCCATCACCCATCCTGACATCGGATTCAAGAATATCTGTATACAAATGAGCACAATCAAAGACTGCCTATGTTAACAGTTTTTCAAACAGACGATTATCAAATTAATATAACGCCAACTTTATTAACCAAACACTCAAGCTCCCGCGGCGACCAGTGTTCACGGAAGGCCGCCAAAGTCCCCGTGGACAACGCATGTTCCCTCTCCTGTTACAGCAACTCTACTGCAGCACCACTGTTATCAGGACAGTGTGGACATACTCGGATTGCTTTCTCTGGAGCATTGGAGGTCGATCGGAGACCTGATAGCAGTATATAAAAGGTGAGGTGTAGATAGGGTAGACAGTCCGAACTTTTTAACCCTCGGGATGGCATTAGCAAATACTAGAGAGCAAACCTTTAAGTAAGTAAGTAAGTTTATTGGCCAGGTATTCACATACAAGGAATTTGCCTTGGTGCTCCGCCCACAAGTAACAACATGACACACAGTGACAGTTACGAATGACTCAGAAAACACTAAACATTAATAATAATAAAACATTAATGATAAAACACCATTGATCAAGCATGTGAACCAACAAAATACCAGATCAAAGGGAGGCGACAGATTTTTGGCTGTTGAGTAGAGCAACTACTCGTGGATAAAAGCTGTTTTTATGTCCGGCTGTGGCAGCTTTGACGGTCCGGAGTCGCCTTCCAGAGGGAAGTGATTCAAAGAGTTTGTGGCCAGGGTGAGAGGGGTCAGAGATGATCTTGCCCGCTCGCTTCCTGGCCCTTGCAGTGTACGGTTCATCAATGGAGGGAAGGTTGCGGCCAATAATCTTCTCAGCTGATCGGACGATTCGCTGCAGCCTCCGGGTGTCGTGCTTGGTGGCTGAGCCAAACCAGACCATGATGGAGAAGGTGAGGACAGACTCTACGATGGCCGTGTAGAATTGGACCATCATTGCCTGTGGCAGATTGTGTTTCCTCAGCTGCCGCAGGAAGTACATCCTCTGTTGTGCAGAGACGAGGAAATGCTTTTTCTCACAGAGTGGTGAGTCTGTGGAATTCTCTGCCTCGGAGGGTGGTTGAGGCAGGTTCTCTGGATGCTTTCAGGAGAGAGCTAGATAGGGCTCTTAATAATAGCGGTCAGGGGATATGGGGAGAAGTCAGGAATGGGGTACTGATTGGGGATGATCAGCCATGATCACATTGAATGGCAGTGCTGGCTCGAAGGGCCGAATGGCCTCATCCTGAACCTATTGTCCATTGTCTATTGTGATGGAATCCACCAGGCAGGTGAGAGGGAGAATGGGTTTGTGGGAATGGTTGTCCTGGTTGGAACGGAACTGGCGGGAAAGGGATTTAGGCTTGTCATTCTTGGACCCGGGACGGTATGACAAGGTGAGGATAATGTGGCCATATAAATCCTACCTGTGACAGATGTAATTCTGAAGTGGCCTCACTGACCCATATGTTTTGATCCTGCCCACTTTTGGAAAAATATTGGAGACATTTTTGATACTATTTCTGTAGTCTTAGGTATTGATATACGACCTCATCCTATTACTGCAATTGTTGGGCTACCAATGTTAGATTCTATTCATCTGTCCCGCTCTGCCCATCGGCTGACTGCTTTTACCACATTAATCTCCAGAAGATCTATTTTATTTAAATGGAAAGACTCCAACCCTCCGACCACACTCCAGTGGTATTCTGAAATGATATCATGTTTAAATTTAGTAAAAATGAGGAGTGACATGGTTGAACCCTTGGTTACATTTGATAAGACTTGGGGAAAATTTATTCAACACTTTCATACAACATAAATTGTTCCCTCTTTAACCGTTATAAAAACTCTTTTACCTCTATATGGTGAAATGGACTTAACGACAAACAGACGTAAATTGGTGAAATTCTCAGCTCAGATTCTGTTTTCCTTTTTTTTGTTTTCTTTAGTTTAGGGGGGTTTTGTTTCTTCCTTTTTTTCTTTTTTGGTCTTTTTATGTTTGTGTTTCTTTTTCCGACATTTATAAGTTTTCGTTTAAATATTTAACTATATTTACCGGGAGAGACCGGGAGGTCTTAATGTGTATTTTGACACTGGACTCATATTTAGGTTATAGAAACATAGAATATAGGTGCAGGGGTAGGCCATTCGGCCCTTCGAGCCTGCACCGCCATTCAATATGATCACGGCTGATCATCCAACTCAGTATCCTGTCCCTGCCTTCTCTCCATACCCCCTGATCCCTTTAGCCACAAGGGCCACATCTAACTCCCTCTTAAATATAGCCAATGAACTGGCCTCAACTACTGTGGCAGAGAGTTCCAGAGACTCGCCACTCTCTGTGTGAAAAATGTTTTTCTCATCTCGGTCCTAAATGGACCATATTCAGTACCTGGAGCAGCAGCTCGATGACCTCCGTCTGGTCAGGGAGAGTGAGGAAGCCATAGAGAGGAGCTACAGACAGGTGGTCACTCCAAAACCACAGGAGGCAGAAAAGTGGGTCACGGTTAGGAGAGGCAAGGGGCAGAGGCAGGGACTAGAGAGTACCCCGGTGGCTGTACACCTTGGCAATAAGTACTCCTGTTTGAGTACTGTTGGGAGGCACAGCCTACCTGGGGGTAGCAACAGCGATCGGGCCTCCGGTACAAAGACCGGCCCTGTTGCTCAGAAGGGTAAGGAAAAGAAGAGGAGGGCAGCAGTAATAGGGGACTCTATAGTTAGGGGGTCAGATAGGCGATTCTGTGGACGCAGTCAGGAGACCCGGATGGTAGTTGCCTCCCTGGTGCCAGGGTCCGGGATGTGACTGAACGTGTCCAAGATATCCTGAAATGGGAGGGAGAGGAGCCAGAGGTCGTGGTACATATAGGTACCAATGACATAGGTAGAAAAAGAGAGGAGGTCCTGAAAGGAGAATTTAGGGAGTAAGGAAGAGTGTTAAGGAGAAGAACCGCAAAGGTAACAATCTCAGGATTACTGCCTGTGCCACGCGACAGTGAGAGTAGGAATGGAGCAAGGTGGAGGATAAATGCGTGGCTAAAGGACTGGTGCAGAGCGCAGAGATTCAAGTTTCTGGATCATTGGGACCTCTTTTGGGGAAGGTGTGACCTGTACAAAAAGGACGGGTTGCACTTGAACCCGAGGGGAACCAATATCCTGGCGGGGAGATTTGCAAAGGCTACTGGGGAGACTTTAAACTAGATCAGTTGGGTGGAGGGACTCAGATAGAGAAGGCAAGTAGTCCATTTGTGAGGCAGGGGGCAGAGCAGAGAAGCAGTCAGACGCAACACGTAGGGAGGAAAGAAGAAAAAAATAACAAAAACGGAGAATAAGAAGTGGAGGGTTTCTTAAATGTGTGAGCAGAGAGACAGAGGGGTGTAAAATGAGGATAGGAGCAATAGGTAGCAAGGTGAAAAGTGGCAGGAAAACAAATCCAGGGCAAAAATCTAAAAGGGCCACTTTTCAAACATAATTGTAAAAGGGCCAAGAGTGTTGTAAAAACAAGCCTGAAGGCTTTGTGTCTCAATGCGAGGAGCATTTGTAATAAGGTGGATGAGTTGAATGTGCAGATAGCTATTAATAATTATGATATAGTTGGGATCACGGAGACATGGCTCCAGGGTGACCAAGGCTGGGAGCTGAACATCCAGGGATATTCAATATTCAGGAAGGATAGACAGAGAGGAAAAGGAGGTGGGGTAGCGTTGCTGGTTAGAGCGGAGATTAACGCAATAGAAAGGAATGACATTAGCTTGGAGGATGTGGAATCGATATGGGTGGAGCTGTGAAACACTAAGGGGCAGAAAACGCTAGTGGGTGTTGTGTACAGGCCACCTAACAGTAGTAGTGGAGTTGGGGATGACATCAAACAGGAAATTAGAAATGCGTGCAACGAAGGTAAAGCCGTTATAATGGGTGACTTCAATCTACATGTGGATTGGGTGAATCAAATTGGCAGGGGTGCTGAGGAAGAGGATTTCTTGGAATGTATGCGGGATAGTTTTCTAAAAACCGACATGTGGAGGAACCAACGAGAGAGCAGGCTATTCTAGACTAGATATTGAGTAGTGAGGAAGGGTTAGTTAGCAGCCTTGTTGTACGTGGCCCCTTGGGCAAGAGTGACCATAATATGGTTGCGTTCTTCATTAGGATGGAGAGTGACATTGTTAATTCAGAAACACGGGTCCTGAACTTAAAGAAAGGTAACTTTGAGGGTATGAGACGTGAATTGGCCAAGATGGACTGGCAATTGATTCTTGAAGGGTTGACGGTGGATATGCAATGGAAGGCATTTAAAGACTGCATGGATGAACTACAACAATTGTTCATCCCAGTTTGGCAAAAGAATAAATCAGGGAAGGTAGAGCATCCGTGGATAACGAGGGAAATCAGGGATAGTATCAAAGAAAAAGTTGAAGCGTACAAATTAGCCAGAAAAAGCAGCCTACCAGAGGACTGGGAGAAATTCAGAGACCAACAGAGGAGGACAAAGGGCTTAATTAGGAAAGGGAAAATAGAGTATGAAAGAAAACTGGCAGGAAACATAAAAACTGACTGCAAAAATTTTTATCGATATGTGAAGCGCAAAAGATTAGTTAAAGCAAATGTAGGTCCCTTGCAGTCAGAAACGTGTGGATTGATCATGGGGATCAAGGACATGGCAGGCCAATTGAATAACTACTTTGGTTCTGTCTTCACTAAGAAAGACATAAATAAATTGCCGGAAATAGCAGGGGATCGCGGGTCAAATGAGATGGAGGAAATGAGCGAAATCCAGGTTAGCCGGAAAGTGGTGTTAGGTAAATTGAATGGATTAAAGGCCTATAAATCCACAGGGCTAGATAGGCTGCATCCCAGGGTACTTAAGGAAGTAGCCCCAGAAATAGTGGATGCATTAGTGATAATTTTTCAAAACTCTTTAGATTCTGGAGTAGTTCCTGAGGATTGGAGGGTAGCTAATGTAACCCCACTTTTTAAAAAGGGAGGGAGAGAGAAAACGGGGAATTACAGACCATTTAGTCTAACATCGGTAGTGGGGAAACTGCTAGAGTCAGTTATTAAAGATGGGATAGCAGCGCATTTGGAAAGTGGTGAAATCATTGGACAAAGTCAGCATGGATTTATGAAAGGTAAATCATGTCTGACGAAACTTATAGAATTTTTCGAGGATGTAACTAGTAGAGTGGATAAGGGAGAACCAGTGGATGTGTTATATCTGGACTTTCAGAAGGCTTTCGACAAGGTCCCACAAGAGATTAGTATACAAACTTAAAGCACATGGTATTGGTGGTTCAGTATTGATGTGGATAGAGAACTGGCTGGCAGACAGGAAGCAAAGAGTAGGAGTGAACGCGTCCTTTTCAGGATGGCAGACAGTGACTAGTGGGGTGCCGCAAGGCTCAGTGCTGGGACCCCAGCTATTTACAATATACATTAATGATTTGGACGAGGGAATTAAATGCAACATCTCGAAGTTTGCGGATGACACTAAGCTGGGGGGCAGTGTTCGCTGTGAGGAGGATGCTAGGAGGCTGCAGGATGACTTGGATAGACTGGGTGAGTGGGCAAATGCATGGCAGATGCAGTAAAATGTGAGGTTATCCACTTTGGTGGCAAAAACAGGAAGGTAGACTATTATTTGAATGGTGACCGATTAGGAAAAGGGGAGATGCAGCGAGACCTGGGTGTCATGGTACACCAGTCATTGAAAGTAGGCATGCAGGTGCAACAGGCTGTGAAGAAAGCGAATGGTATGTTGGCATTCATAGCAAAAGGATTTGAGTACAAGAGCAGGGAGGTTCTACTGCAGTTGTACAGGGTCTTGGTGAGGCCACACCTGGAGTATTGCGTACAGTTTTGGTCTGAGGAAAGACATTCTTGCCATAGAGGGAGTACAGAGAAGGTTCACCAGACTGATTCCTGGGATGGCAGGACTTCCATATGAAGAAAGACTGGATAGACTCGGCTTGTACTCGCTGGAATTTAGAAGATTGAGGGGTGATCTCATAGAGACTTACAAAATTCTTAAGGGGTTGGACAGGCTTGATGCAGAAAAGATTATTCCCGATGTTGGGGAAGTCCAGGACAAGGGGTCACAGTTTAAGGATAAGGGGGGAAGTCTTTTAGGACCGAGATGAGAAAATCGTTTTTCACACAGAGAGTGGTGAATCTGTGGAATTCTCTGCCACAGAAGGTAGTTGCGGCCAGTTCATTGGCCATATTTAAGAGGGAGTTGGATGTGGTCCTTGTGGCTGAAGGGATCAGGGGGTATGGAGAGAAGGCAGGTACAGGATATTGAGTTGGATGATCAGCCATGATCATATTGAATGGCGGTGCAGGCTCGAAGGGCCAAATGGCCTCCTCCTACACCTATTATCTATTGCCTATTGTGCCTTTAAGGTGAGGGGCAAGGTTTCAAGGAGATGTGCAGGTCCTTTTCTACAGAGCGTTCCCGAATGGCCTGCTCCTGCACCTAATTTCTATGTTTCTATGTTAAAGGAATTCCCCCTTATCCTTAGACTGTGACCCCTTGTTCTGGACCACCCCAACATCGGGAACAATCTTCCTGCATCTAGCCTGTCCAACCCCTTAAGAATGTTGTAAGTCTCTATAAGATCCCCTCTCAGTCTTCTAATTTTTTGTGAATACAAGCCGAGTCTATCCAGTCTTTCCTCATATGAAAGTCCTGACATCCCAGTCCTGTTATTATAATATACCAGTTATTAATGTAATCCTGATCCCTGTGTATCAATATCATTGTTATGTTTATCATTATTCATTTTGCTCAGTTTTTTTTTTGTTTTTTTGTTATATAGCGGAGTCAGGGGATATGGGGAGAAGGCAGGGACGGGGTACTGATTGGGGATGATCAGCCATGATCACATTGAATGGCGGTGCTGGCTCAAAGGGCCAAATGGCCTCCTCCTACACCTATTGTCTATTGCCTATTGTGCCTTTAAGGTGAGGGGCAAGGTTTCAAGGAGATCTGCAGGTCCTTTTCCACAGAGGGTGGAAGGTGCTTGAAACGCACTGCCGTGAGTGGTGTTAGAGGCAGATAGGATAGTGGCGTTTAAGAGATTGGCAAGAGGGGCAAATACATTGAGGGAGATAGATGACTTGCAGGCAGTAGAATGTTTGATCTGGCACAAACACCATGGGTCGAATGGCGTGTTCCTGTGCTGTACTGTTCAATTGCTTCTTTGTGTAAACAGAACCTACTGAAATGTCTAAGTGTAAGTGTTAAAGAAGAAACTGCAGATGCTGGAGAAAAATGAGGGTACACAAAATGCTGGAGAAACTCAGCAGGTGCAGCAGCATCTGTGGAGCGAAGGAGATAGGCGACGTTTCGGGCCTATCTCCTGTGCTCCTTAGATGCTGCTGCACCCGCTGAGTTTGTCTAAGTATAAGTGTTCTACATGTAATAACTATCCCAACTTCCTCCTCGTCTTGTTAATGGAAGAACACGGAGACCTTCAAACAAAACAAAGCATAATAAGAAGGAGCAGAAAGCAGGAGTAGGCTCGTTTTGCTCCATTCCCGGTGAAGGCAGGTCTGATTCCGCGCGAATGAGTGAGCTGCTATCTCTCTTTCTCTCAAAGTTCGACCGGAGGAACACATATTTTGCATGTGACACGGAAGCTTCCCAAACAAATTCCTACGTCGGTATTTTATCGGGGTGCTCCACAGCACGGGTTGGGAACAGCTGCACCCAAGATGCGCGAGAAATGGCAGAGAGTTGTAGGCGCGGATCAGAGCACCACACCAACAGAGCTCCCTTCAATCGACTCCATCTACACTTGACATTGCCCTGGCAACAGCCAGTCTTACAACGGTACCACTCAATTTTCTCCCCTCGCCCATATGGCACGAGGCACAGAAGTGTGATTCAAGAGAGTTTGTTGTCCATGTGCCCCAGATAGGACAATGAAATGCTTGCTTTGCTTCAGCAGAACAGAATGTAGTAGGCATAAATAAATACAGAACAGATCAGTGTGTCCATATACCAATGAATATATATATATACACACACACACACACATAAATAACAGATAAAGTGCAATGGGCTATTAATGATCAGAGTTTTGTTTGAGTTGAGTTTAATAGCCTGATGGCTGTGGGGAGTAGCTGTTCCTAACCCTGGATGTTGCAGATTTCAGGCTCCTGTACCTTCTACCTGAAGGTAGCGGGGAGATGAGTGTGTGGCCAGGGTGGTGTGGGTCCTTGATGATGCCGCCAGCCTTTTTGAGGCAACGACCTATCTACCAGTGAGGCATCTTTCTGGGAACTATGGACCAGCACTCCTAGGTCCTATCTACCGGTGAGGCATCTTTCTTGGAACTATGGCCCAGCACTCCTAGGTCCTATCTACCGGTGAGGCATCTTTCTGGGAACTATGGACCAGCACTCCTAGCTCCTATCTACCAGTGAGGCATCTTTCTGGGAACTATGGACCTGCACTCCGAGATCCCTCTGCTCAACAACAATCCCTGCAATCCTAGATCCATCTTCTCAATAATGGGGGGGAAGGCGGGTGAATGAGAGGCTGACACAATAGAGAGAGCGGCAAAATGAAAGGAAGGATGGGAAGAGAGAGTCAAGCTGCATCTTTCACTCAATTTAAAAAATCAAACTATAAGCTTGCATGTTTTAAAATTTTTGTTTACAAATCCTGTGGATTCATAGACTTTGCACTCGGAGTACAGTTTGCGTTAGTCGTGGGAATTCGTAGACATACACGTAGGAGTCCGCGAGCATAGTCGCGGAAGGTCGTAGGAGTTCGTAGATTACATAGAAACATAGAAAATAGGTGCAGGAGGAGGCCATTCGGCCCTCCGAGCCAGCACCCCATTCATTGTGATCATGGCTGATCGTCCCCAACCAATAACCCGTGCCTGCCTTCTCCCCATATCCCTTGACTCCACCAGCCCCTAGAGCTCTATCTAACTCTCTCTTAAATCCATCCAGTGACTTGGCCTCCACTGCCCTCTGTGGCAGGGAATTCCACAAATTCACAACTCTCTGGGTGAAAAAGTTTTTTCTCACCTCAGTCTTAAATGGCCTCCCCTTTATTCTAAGACTGTGGCCCCTGGTTCTGGACTCGCCCAACATTGGGAACATTTTTCCTGCATCTGACCTAAGATGACCTAAGATATACACAAAAAACTGGAGTAAAGGGCCTGTCCCACTCTGATGACCTAATTCACGACTTTTTTTACTCGTGGACATTTTTCATCATGCTTAAAAAAACGCCGCGACGTACCTACGACTAGCACCACGACCTGTTCCAGCTCTATTTCCTGCTCTTGCTTTAGTTCGATTTCCAGCTCTACCTCCAGGTCCAGCTCCAGCTCCAGCTCCAACTCCATCTCCAGCTCCATCTCCAGCTCCAGCTCCATCTCCAGCTCCAGTTCCCTCCAGCTCCAACTCCATCTCCAGCTCCAGCTCCATCTCCAACTCCATGTCCAGCTCCATCTCCAGCTCCAGCTCCATCTCCAACTCCATGACCATCTCCAGCTCCAGCTCCATCTCCAGCTCCAGCTCCAGCTCCATCTCCAGCTCCAGTTCCCTCCAGCTCCAGTTCCCTCCAGCTCCAGCTCCATCTCCAGCTCCAGCTCCATCTCCATCTCCATCTCCAGCTCCAGCTCCATCTCCAGCTCCAGCTCCATCTCCAACTCTAGTTCCAGCTTTAGCTCCACCTTCACCTCCCGCACCAACTCTGTCTCTAGCTCCATCTCCATCTCCATCTCCAGCTCCACCTCCAGCTCCTCCAGCTCCAGCTTTTGCTCCATCTACAGCTCCGGCCCCAACTACATCTCCAGCTCAATCTCCAGCTGCATCTCTAGCTCCAGCTCCACCTCCAGCTCCAGCTCCATCTCCATATTCATCTCCAGCTCTAGCCTATCTCCAGCTCCATCTATAGGTCCATCTCCATCTCCATCTCCATCTCCAGCTCTAGCCATAGCTCCATCTCCAGCTCCATCTCCAGCTCCAACTCGATCTCCAGCTCTAGATCCAACTCCATTCCCAGATCTAGCCCCACCCTCCGCTACATCCCCAGCTCTAGCTCCATCTCCAGCTTCAGCTCCATCTCCAACTCCATCTCCAGCTGTATCTCCAACTGTAGCTCTAGTTCCAACAGCTCCAGTTCTAGCTCCATCTCCAGCCCCATCTCCATCTCCAGCTCCAGCTCTAACTCCACCTCCAGCTCCATCTCCAGCTCTAGTTCTAACTGCATCTCCAGCTCCATCTCCAGCCCCAGCCCCAACTCTAGCTCCAGCTCTATCTCCAGCTCCATCTCCAGCTCCAGCTCCATCTCCAGCTCCAGCTCCATCTCCAGCTCCATTTCCAGCTCCAGCTCCAGCTCCAGCTCCATCTCCAGCTCCAGCTCCACCTCCAGCATCTCCAGCTCTAGTTGTAGCTGCATCTCCAGCTCCATCTCCAGCCCCAGCCCCAACTCTAGCTCCAGCTCTATCTCCAGCTCCATCTCCAGCTCCAGTTCCATCTCCAGCTCCAGCTACAGCTACAGCATCTCCAGCTCTAGTTGTAGCTGCATCTCCAGCTCCATCTCCAGCCCAGCCCCAGCCCCAACTCTAGCTCCAGCTCCATCTCCAGCGCCATCTCCAGCTCCATCTCCAGCTCCATCTACAGTTCTAGCTGAATCTCCATGTCCATCTCCAGCTCCAGCTCCATCTCCAGCTCCAGCTCCAGCTCCATCTCCATATTCATCTCCAGCTCTAGCCTATCTCCAGCTCCATCTACAGATTTATCTCCATCTCAATCTACATCTCTATCTCGATCTCCAGCTCTAGCTATAGCTCCAGCTACAGCTCCATCTCCAGCTCCAAACTCCAGCTCTACCACCTGCTCCATCTCCATCTCCATCTCGATCTCCAGCTCTAGCCATAGCTCCAGCTACAGCTCAATCTCCAGCTCCAGCTCCAGCTCTACCACCTGTTCCATCTCCATCTCCACCTCCAGTTCTAGCTACATCTACATGTCCATCTCCATGTCCATCTCCAGCTCTAGCATCAGATCCAGCTCCACCTCCAGGACCTGCTCCATCTCCAGCTCTTGCTCTACCTCCTGCTCCCTCTCCAGCTCCAGCTCCAGCTCCATTTCCAGCTCCATATCCACCCAGCTCCATTTCCAGCTCCATCTCCATCTCCATCTCCAGCCACAACTCCATCTCCAGCTCAAACTCCAGCTGCAGCTCTAGCTTCATCTGCAGCTCCACACCCAAGGCTAGCTCAAGCTCCATGTCCAGCTCCATGTCCAGCTCCATCTTCAGCTCCAGCTCCACCTCCAGCTCCAACTCCAGCTCCACCTTCATCTCCAGCTCCATCACCATCACTATCTCCATGTCCAGCTCCATCTTCAGCTCCAGCTCCACCTCCAGCTCCAACTTCAGCTCCACCCTCATCTCCAGCTCCATCACCATCACTATCTCCATGTCCAGCTCCATCTCTAGCTCCAACTCCAGCTCCACCTCCAGCTCCAGCTCCATCTCCAGCTCCAGCTCCATCTCCAGCTCCAGCTCCAGCTCCATCTCCAGCTCCATCTCCAGCTCCAGCTCCATCTCCAGCTCCACCTCCAGCTCCTCCAGCTTTTGCTCCATCTACAGCTCTGGCCCCAACTACATCTCCAGCTCAATCTCCAGCTGCATCTCTAGCTCCAGCTCCACCTCCACCTCCAGCTCCAGCTCCATCTCCATATTCATCTCCAGCTCTAGCCTATCTCCAGCTCCATCTATAGGTCTATCTCCATCTCCATCTCCAACTCTAGCCATAGTTCCATCTCCAGCTCCATCTCCAGCTCCAACTCGATCTCCAGCTCTAGATCCAACTCCATTCCCAGATCTAGCCCCACCCTCCGCTACATCCCCAGCTCTAGCTCCATCTCCAGCTTCAGCTCCATCTCCAACTCCATCTCCAGCTGTATCTCCAACTGTAGCTCTAGTTCCAACAGCTCCAGTTCTAGCTCCATCTCCAGCCCCATCTCCATCTCCATCTCCAGCTCTACCTCCACCTCCAGCTCCATCTCCAGCTCTAGTTCTAGCTGCATCTCCAGCTCCATCTCCAGCCCCCAGCCCCAAACTCTAGCTCCAGCTCCATCTCCAGCTCCAGCTCCATCTCCAGCTCCATCTCCAGCTCCAGCTCCATCTCCAGCTCCATTTCCAGCTCCAGCTCCAGCTCCGCTCCATCTCCAGCTCTAACTCCACCTCCAGCATCTCCAGCTCTAGTTGTAGCTGCATCTCCAGCTCCATCTCCAGCCCCAGCCCAACTCTAGCTCCAGCTCTATCTCCAGCTCCATCTCCAGCTCCATCTCCACCTCCAGTTCCATCTCCAGCTCCAGCTACAGCTACAGCATCTCCAGCTCTAGTTGTAGCTGCATCTCCAACTCCATCTCCAGCCCCAGCCCCAACTCTAGCTCTAGCTCCATCTCCAGCTCCATCTCCAGCTCCAGCTCCATCTCCAGCTCCATCTACAGTTCTAGCTGAATCTCCATGTCCATCTCCAGCTCTAGCTCCAGCTCCATCTCCATATTCATCTCCAGCTCCATCTCCCAGCTCCAGCTCCAGCTCCAGCTCCATCTCCATATTCATCTCCAGCTCTAGCCTATCTCCAGCTCCATCTATAGATGTATCTCCATCTCCATCTCCAGCTCTATCTCGATCTGCAGCTCTAGCCATAGCTCCATCTCCAGCTCCATCTCCATCTCCATCTCCAGCTCCAGCTCCAGCTCCAGCTCCAGCTCCAGCTCCAGTTCTAGCTACATCTACATGTCTATCTCCATGTCCATCTCCAGCTCTAGCATCAGATCCAGCTCCACCTCCAGGACCTGCCTCCATCTCCAGCTCTTGCTCTACCTCCTGCTCCCGCTCCAGCTCCAGCTCCAGCTCCAGCTCCAGCTCCATATCCATCCAGCTCCATCTCCAGCTCCATCTCCAGCTCCAGCCCCAACTCCATCTCCAGCTCAAACTCCAGCTGCAGCTCTAGCTTCATCTCCAGCTCCACACCCAGGTCTAGCTCAAGCTCCATGTCCAGCTCCATGTCCAGCTCCAGCTCCAGCTCCAGCTCCACCTCCAGCTCCAACTCCAGCTGCACCTTCATCTCCAGCTCCATCACCATCACTATCTCCATGTCCAGCTCCATCTCTAGCTCCAACTCCAGCTCCCACCTCCAGCTCCAGCTCCATCTCCAGCTCCAGCTCCAACTCCAGCTCCATGTCCAGCTCCAGCTCCAGCTCCAGCTCCAGCTCCAGCTCCATCTCCAGCTCCAGCTCCAGCTCCAGCTCCAACTCTAGTTCCAACTTTAGCTCCACCTCTACCTCCAGCTCCAACTCTATCTCTAGCTCTAGCTCCAGCTCCACCTCCAGCTCCTCCAGCTCCAGCTTTTGCTCCATCTACAGCTCTGGCCCCAACTACATCTCCAGCTCAATCTCCAGCTGTATCTCTAGCTCCAGCTCCAGCTCCAGCTCCATCTCCATATTCATCTCCAGCTCTAGCCTATCTCCAGCTCCATCTATAGGTCCATCTCCATCTCCATCTCCATCTCCAGCTCTAGCCATAGCTCCATCTCCAGCTCCATCTCCAGCTCCAACTCCATCTCCAGCTCTAGATCCAACTCCATTCCCAGATCTAGCCCCACCCTCCGCTACATCCCCACCTCTAGCTCCATCTCCAGCTTCAGCTCCATCTCCAACTCCATCTCCAGCTGTATCTCCAACTGTAGCTCTAGTTCCAACAGCTCCAGTTCTAGCTCCATCTCAAGCCCCATCTCCATCTCCATCTCCAGCTCCAGCTCTAACTCCACCTCCAGCTCCATCTCCAGCTCTAGTTTCTAGCTGCATCTCCATCTCCATCTCCAGCACCCAGCCCCAACTCTAGCTCCAGCTCTATCTCCAGCTCCATCTCCAGCTCCATCTCCAGCTCCAGCTCCAGCTCCATCTCCAGCTCCAGCTCCAGCTCCAGCTCCAGCTCCATCTCCAGCTCCAGCTCCAGTTCTAGCTGGATCTCCATGTCCAGCTCCAGCTCCATCTCCATATTCATCTCCAGCTCTACCCTATCTCCAGCTCCATCTATAGATTTATCTCCATCTCCATCTCCATCTCCATCTCCATCTCCAGCTCTAGCCATAGCTCCAGCTACAGCTCCACCTCCAGCTCTAGATCCAACTCCATCTCCAGATCTAGCCCCACCCTCCGCTACATCCCCACCTCTAGCTCCATCTCCAGCTTCAGCTCCATCTCCAACTCCATCTCCAGCTGTATCTCCAACTGTAGCTCTAGTTCCAACAGCTCCATTTCTAGCTCCCATCTCCAGCCCCATCTCCATCTCCATCTCCAGCTCCAGCTCTAACTCCACCTCCAGCTCCATCTCCAGCTCTAGTTGTAGCTGCATCTCCAGCTCCATCTCCAGCTCCATCTCCAGCTCCAGCTCCATCTCCAGCTCCATCTCCAGCTCCAGCTCCATCTCCAGCTCCAGCTCAATTTCCAGCTCCAGCTCCAGCTCCATCTCCAGCTCCATCTCCAGCTCCATCTCCATCTCCAGCTCCATCTCCAGCTCCATCTCCAGCTCCAGCTCCATCTCCAGCTCCAGCTCTATCTCCAGCTCCATCTCCAGCTTCAGCTCCAGCTCCATCTCCAGCTCCATCTACAGTTCTAGCTGAATCTCCATGTCCAGCTCCAGCTCCAGCTCCATCTCCATATTCATCTCCAGCTCTAGCCTATCTCCAGCTCCATCTATAGATGTATCTCCATCTCCATCTCCATCTCGATCTGCAGCTCTAGCCATAGCTCCAGCTACAGCTCTATCTCCAGCTCCAGCTCCAGCTCTACCACCTGTTCCATCTCCAGCTCCAGCTCTACCACCTGCTCCATCTCCATCTCCACCTCCAGTTCTAGCTGCATCTACATGTCCATCTCCAGCTCCAGCATCAGATCCAGCTCCACCTCCAGGACCAGCTCCATCTCCAGCTCTTGCTCTACTCCTGCTCCCTCTCCAGCTCCAGCTCCATTTCCAGCTCCATATCCACCCAGCTCCATCTCCAGCTCCATCTCCAGCTCCAGCCCCAACTCCATCTCCAGCTCAAACTCCAGCTGCAGCTCTAGCTTCATCTCCAGCTCCACACCCAGGTCTAGCTCAAGCTCCAGGTCCAGTTCCATGTCCATCTCCATCTCCAGCTCCAGTTCCAACTCCAGTTCCAGCTCCAACTCCAGCTCCACCTCCAGCTCCAGTTCCATCTCCAGCTCCAGGTCCAGCCACAGCTACAGCTCCATCCCCATCTCCAGCTCCAGCATTAGATCCAGCTTCAGCTCCAGCTCCAGCTCCAACTCTAGTTCCAACTCTAGCTCCAGCTCCAGTATATCTAGCTCTAGCTCTAGCTCGAGCTCCATCTTCAGCTCCAGCTCCAGCTCCATCTTCAGCTCCATCTCCAGCTCCAGCTCCACCTCCAGCTCCAGCCCCAACTCCGTCTCCAGCTCAAACTCCAGCTGCAGCTCTAGCTTCATCTCCAGCTCCACACCCAGGTCCTAGCTCAAGCTCCATCTCAGCACCATGTCCAGCTCCAGCTCCAGCTCCAACTCCATCTCCAGCCCCATCTCCAAATTCATCTCCAACAGCAACTCCATCTACAACTGTAACTCCATCTTCATCTCCACCTCTAGCCCAGTCTCCAGCTCCATCTCCAGCTCTAGCTCTATCTAGATCTCCATCTCCAGCTGCATGTCCAACTGTAGCTCCAGCTCCAACAGCTCCATCTCCAGTTCTACCTCCTTCTCCAGATTCATCTCCAACTCCAACTACAGCTCCAGCTCCATCTCCAGCTCCATCTCCAGCTCCATCTCCGGCTCGTTCTCCAGCTCCATCTCCAGCTCTAGCTCTAGCTCTAGTTCTAGCTCCAGCTCCAGCTCCATCTCCATCTCCGTATTCATCTCCAGCCCCATCTCCATCTCCAGCCTATCTCCAGCTCCATCTATAGCTCTGGCCTATCTCCAGCTCCATCTATAGAACTGGCCTATCTCCAGCTCCATCTATAGCTCTGGCTCCATCTCCATCTCCATCTCCAGCTCTACCCATAGCTCCATCTTCAGCTCCAGCTCTATTGCCTGTGGAATTCTCTGCCTCAGAGAACGGTGGAGGCAGGTTCTATAGATGCTTTCAAGAGAGAGCTAGATAGGGCTCTTAAAGATAGCGGAGTTGGTGGATATGGGGAGATTAGGCAGGAACGGGGTACTGATTGGGGATGATCAGCCATGATTACTTTGAATGGCGGTGCCGGCTTGAAGGGTCGAATGGCCTACTCCTGCACCTATTGTCTATGGTCATCTCTGGGGAAAGGCAATGCATGACATTTTGGGTTTAGTATTCTTCAGAGTCATTTCTCATTTAGAGTGTTGCCTGCAGCTCTGGTTGTCCCAGTCCAAGAAGGAGTTGGAGGATTTGGAAAGGATGCAGAGGCGGGTTACCAGAATAATGCCTGGATTAGAGGGCATTAGCTACAGGGAAAGGCTGGACAGACTTAGATTGTTTTCTCTGGATAGTCAGAGGATGAGGAGTGACGGGTTAGAAGTAAATACAATTATGTGAGAGACATAGATGAGGTAGACAGTCCGAACCCACTTCCCAGGGTGAAAATATTAAATAAGAGAATTCTTAGCTTTAAGGCCATTAGTGATAGCAGTAGAATGAGGCCATTCAGCCCATCATGTCTACTCTGCCATCTATCTCTCCCATCTTTAAGGTGATGGGGGGTAAAGTGTAAAGGAGATGTGTGGGGGCACCTGGAGCTTGCTGGGGGTATAGGCCGGTACAATTGAGCAAGTAAGAGACTTGTAGATGAGCATTTGGTTATACAGTGATTGGAGGGATATGAATTATGTGCAGGTTAATAAGGGTATGTCTTGGCATCATGTTCCGCTTAGACGGTGGGCTGAAGTGCCAGGTCCCGTGCTGTGGTGTTCATCGCTCTATGTAATCAATGCCTTGCCACCCAAACCATATATTTAATAACTCAGCGGGACAATAATTAAAAGTCTGAAATAAAGTGCATCGCCCGCAACTTGCTTGAAACATGTCTGTACCAAGATTCCATCCATTTGTGGAGAGTCAAGTTCCAACTGAATACCAGTTAGTTAGTTTAGCTTATTGCCGTGTGTAAAGCTTTTGACGTGTGCAAACCAGTCAGCAGAAAGACGATACATGATCACAATCGAGCCATCCACGGTGTACAGATGTTAAAGAGATTAGTGTGAATAATCTTTAGTGCAAGATAAAATCCGATTAAAGATAGTCCAAGAATCTCCAATGAGGTAGATAGTATCATAGAAGCGTGGAAACATAGACAATAGGTGCAGGAGTAGGCCATTCGGCCCTTCGAGCCTGCACCGCCATTCAATGTGATCA
This sequence comes from Okamejei kenojei, assembly GCA_035221665.1. Classification (NCBI taxonomy): domain Eukaryota; kingdom Metazoa; phylum Chordata; class Chondrichthyes; order Rajiformes; family Rajidae; genus Okamejei; species Okamejei kenojei. The sequence goes on along the minus strand of CM069170.1, from coordinate 6,688,239 downwards.
TGGCTGATCATCCAACTCAGTATCCCGTACCTGCCTTCTCTCCATACCCCCTGATCCCTTTAGCCACAAGGGCCACATCTAACTCCCTCTTAAATATAGCCAAAGAACTGGCCTCAACTACCTTCTCTGGCAGAGAATTCCACAGATTCACCACTCTCTGTGTGAAAAATGTTTTTTCTCATCTCGGTCCTAAAGGACTTCCTCCTTATCCTTAAACTGTGACCCCTTGTTCTGGACTTCCCCAACATCGGGAACAATCTTCCTGCATCTAGCCTGTCCAACCCCTTAAGAATTTTGTAAGTTTCTATAAGATCCCCCCTCAATCTTCTAAATTCTAGCGAGTACAAGCCGAGTCTATCCAGTCTTTCTTCATATAAAAGTCCTGCCATCCCAGGAATCCGTCTGGTGAACCTTCTCTGTACTCCTTCTATGGCAAGAATGTCAATTCCTCCATTGATTAGGAGACCAAAACTGTACACAATACTCCAGGTGTGGCCTCACCAAGACCCTGTACAACTGCAGTAGAACCTCCCTGCTCCTGTACCCAAATCCTTTTGCTGTGAATGCTAACATACCATTCGCTTTCTTCACTGCCTGCTGCAGTATCTCAGGACTGCTCTCTAATTGTTGGCCGGATGGTTCAGTCGCCTGATAACAGCTGGAAGGAAGCTGTCTCTCACTCTGGAGGTGTGTGTTTACAAACTTCAATACCTCTTGCCTGATGGGAGAGGGGCGGAGCGGCTGGGGTGCGACATCCTTAATGCTGGTGTCCAGAACACTTGTGTTACCAAAGAGCGCAGCGGGTCAAGGTCAGTAAATACCCTCGATAGCCACACTGGTAGAGACACTGGCAGCGACATTATGGCAGTAAACCAGTAACACAACTTCAGGCCATCTCTTGGTCGTGATGTTCACTCAAATATAAATACAGGGGATAAAACAGTCAAAACGAATGTGATCCATTTTAACTTTTAATAAACACTTTGTCAAACAAAATAATTTCCAAAATTGCAGTTCTAAATTGCACCCCAATGGCAACATAACTAAGATGAGAGTAATAGATAAATGATATTCTAATGTTGTCCTCAAATCTGCAGCATCACTTTAAACATACAAATGCATTTCCAAGCAGAAATATCATCTCTCAATATAATCTCTCTCTGACATCCTAACTCCCAGGGAGCAGAGTTAAATAACATTGCTTAACACCTCAAAATATATACCTCATTTGGTATTTAGAGCTTTAATATAACTGTTTTATATAACACATCGGGCTCATGTTGTCGACCTCCCCGGGATGAACCCTGTCAACCGACCTCAGTCGCCGCAGCTCGGCGCCAACCTGGAGCGTGCGCCCTTTTTAGGGCGGGCACCTAGAGATGGCGAACCGGATGGCATCGCCCTGCTGCAGCTGAAAGCGGAAAACCTCCCCAAGGCCAAGCCCTCCATCATTGAACATCTGCTGCAGACCCACAAGGTCATTGCGATCCTGCTCCAAGAGACTCACACACGTGGTCGCTCCCATCTGAAGATCCCTGGCTATACCCTGGCCGCCTACACCGAGAGCGACACCCACGGGATTGCCACTTTTGTAAGGAACACAGCGAAATGGAAAGCGAGTGCAGCGTCCCCTTCTGTCTCCGACGTGGAATGGGAGCAACGCAAGTCGAAGGGTCACGGTCATCAATGTAAACAAGCCACCTTCTACCAGGCTCCACAAAGACTCCATCTCTGCCTTTGGTTCACCTCATCTACACTGGAGACTTTAACTGCCACAGCACCACCTGGGGCTATCGTTCAACTAACTCAGATGGCGCTGCACTAGAAGACTGGACCTCAGCTACTGCCGTTCAACTCCTGTACGACCCAAAACAACCGGACAGCTTCCAGTCTGGCAGGTGGAACACCACCACCAACATTGACATGGCTTTTGCAAACCTGAATGGACCATCCCCACACCGTATCATCCTGGATCACTTCCCGAAATCGCAACATCGCCCATCTCTGATTATCCCGGACAACCCCATCGAGCCGATCCCAAACAACCCTGCGAAGAGGTGGAATTTCCGCAAGGCCAGGTGGGACCAGTTCGCATGTCTGGAGGACTTCTGGATCGACAGCCTACCCACCCTCACCTCCACCAATCAGGACAAAGCCTACTCAGCCTTCTGCAAACTCCTCATCAGGGCAGCGAAGAGTTCCATTCCTCGCGGCTATCATCGCCGGTACATCCCCACATGGGACGAAGAGCGTGGCGCACGCTACGACGCATTCCTGGACGCGGAACCTGGTGAAGAGGCTGCCTCCAAGGCTACGGAACTGGCAACCTGCCTCGACAAGAAGCGCAGAGAGCGGCGGGAAGAGACAGTCCAAGGAATCGACTTCACATACTCCAGTAGGGTGGCTTGGAAGACCTTCAATCTCCTCACCGGTGGAAGTACCCGCCCAAAGCATTGCCGAGTCACGGCCAACTCCATCGCCCACCAGCTCCTGGCCAACGGCCACTTCAAACACACGGACAAGAATCAAACTCGCTCTGTCAAACAGGAAACCACTAATCTTTGGAAAGCTCCAGGCGCTGATGGGCTCCTGTCAGCACCCTTTTCCTCTGCAGAACTCTCTCCTTTCATCACCCAATTGAAATGTGGAAAAGCCCAGGGTCCAGATAACATCCCCCCAGAATTCCTGAAACACTGCCGTCCCAAATGCCCGGTCTGGCTCCATGAGTTCTACTCCTCTTGCCTCATTGGTCAGTCCATTCCGAAGATCTGGCGGAAAGCCACAGTCATCGCGCTCCCAAAACCAAACAAGCGTGTGGACGACGCAAGGAACTATCGGCCCATCTCACTCCTCCGTGCCCTGTACAAGCTTTAGTACGGCACGCTGCACTACCCACCAATAGTCAAGCTGACCAACGACATCGAAGACAGTTTAGGAAAGGTTGGCAAGGTGGGCGTCACACTGGTGGATCTCACCTCCGTCTACAATACAGTGTGGCACCAGGGCCTGATCTTGAAGCTCCTCCGCACCATTCCTGACCGCCATTTAGTGCGGTTCCTTGCCAACATCCTGGCCAGCTGCAGTTTTGTACTCAAGACCAGCGACGGACATATCTAGCCGACTGCAACACCTCATAATCGGAGTCCCCCAAGGCTCGTTACTGGCCCCCGTGCTCTTCAATCTCCTTATCAGCGATCTGCCACACACAACCTCGCGCCAGTATGTATATACGGGGATGACCTGGCCCTACTGCACTCGGACAGGAGTTGGTCAAACGTGGAGGATGTGCTTTTAGTGGATATGGAACTTCTCGCGGGCTGCATTCAGACCTGGAGACTAAAACTGAGTGTGGCACAAACCACCACAACGACCTTTCACCTGAACAACAAGGGAGCTCAACGCCAGCTAACCGTCACCCTCAATGGGTCACCCCTACCCTATAACCCATTTCCTACATGCCTTGGGGTGAAACTGGATCGGCAGCTGACCTACAAGCAACAGCTTGCAGCTCTCCGTGCTAAAGTCTTGGTGCTGAACAACCTCCTGCGTTGCTTGGCTGGATCGTTATGGGTCACCAGGACATCAGCGCTCATACTAGCAAGCTAGACGCCATCCTCAACGTCACCATGAGGATCATCACCGGCTGCCTACGTCCTACTCCGACGGATCTTCTGCCGGTGCTCGCAGGTATCGCACCCGCCAGGCTTCACAGAGAGTGCTTCACCCACAGGCTGGTGTGCAAGGCCCCATCGGATGCCAAACATCCTTTGCTCCAGCTCACCCAGGACTCACAGCAACCGAGACCTCAACGCCTGTCATCTCGTCGCCCCTTCTCCCGCCACGCAGCGACCCTCTGTGGCTCCGGTTTCAACACACAAGGAGCACGGAGAACCAGCTGGGAACAGACTTCCCCACCTCCTCCATTCACTGTTGCACCGAACACCACAGCCCCACCCGGCTCGGACCTGCCCCGCAACGAGCGGGTCGCCCTGAACCGGCTCCGTACAGGGGTCGGCTGGTTCAACGGCAACATGCATCGCTGGGGGCTGCGTCCATCAGCAGCCTGCGCGTGTGGTGCAGACCAGCAAACAGCGCAGCGCACATTCACGACTGCGCTGTCCTCCCCCCCCCCGGTGGAGGGGTAGACCTCACGGCCCTCGACAACAGCACAACAGATGAAAACACAAATCACAACTTTGAGCCCAGTTTACAATGTGACTGAACCATAAACACTATGGACAACACATTTCATACATTACAATATTCATTTATGCACCTGTGATCAGTGTTCAACTCATATCAACAGCTTTGATAAACACATTGGTGTCACTCCCATCTGTAGTGTGTCTACAAACGTCTCTCCAGACACATGTAAACAGGCAAATGTGGTGTCACAAAGTACGCCACGACCAAGTAGCGTGACCTGGTCCGGGAACTCATCACATTCCAGCAGTGAAGAAGTGCTTGAAGAAATGCCCTCGACACTTCACCTGCAAAACAGAAACAGAGGGCAATAGCTAACTAACATCAACCTAATACAGGTGTCAGAGGTTATGGGGAGAAGGCAGGAGAACGGGGTGACAAAGGACAGATAGATCAGCCATGAGTCAATGGCGGGGTTGACTCGATGGGCCAAACGGCCTAATTCTTATCCAATCACTTATGAACCTCAACTAATCAGTTCTTTCAAAATTAAACTAATTGGTAAAATACCACGGTACAGATGTGAAGATTTGTATTTACTGATCATGTTACAAAGATCTGCATTATAATGTACAAATGGGTGGTAGCGACTGCAATACTATGGTCCAAATGAGTGCACTATTCTATGAGCAAACAAGCAATGTAGGTTCCTTGGGGAACTATTGGACAGGAGGTCTAGATTCTAAACCATCCTCTGTCGCAGTCAATCAGAAAGTGACAGTGCTCCCATGGTTAGTCTTGGATTCCTTGGTGATGGGTGAAGTATCCATTCTTACACTACACAGCACGATGCAGGTGGGGGAAGATGAACCTTCATCAGCTGTTTTCTCTTGCTCGCTGTATTCCTAGAAAGGTGTCTTCTACATTTCAGATCTTCTTTTGGTTAAGATGAGATAACCAAATGTATTACATTTATTTCCAGATGTGTCTTTCACCTTGGGTTGTAGTCACTGCGCTCTTTCATACAGAAACAGAGAGATTAGAGATATGTGTGAGTGCAACGTGAGACTAACTCAAACACCTCGTGCCTCCCAGGAGAGGAGGAGTTGCTAGATGAGGGGAGGGGCACCACGTGCAGGCCTCGAGGCTGGACATAGAAACCAGGCCAGGTTTTCCGTGTTGTCTGCCTGAATCACCCACTCCAAACCGGTGTACTATGTATCCTATTGTTTTGTTAGTAAGTATATAGAAGCAAGATTTCCAGAGTTGCCCTGTTCACTGGGGTGGGGGTAGGGGGGCAAGATACAGTGTAAAACGTCAGAAAATTAGATTAAAACTAGAAAACGAAGAATTGGTTAGTAATACACACCTTGCGTTCCACCACCACCTGTTCACCGGGGTCTATCTCCAAAGCCTCCTCACGTTCCTCGATTGATGGCAGTTGAATGGTGTGCTCCCTGGGCGCTGGTCTGACCAGAAGAGGTTCATGCCTGGATAGAAAACAGCAGCGTAAACGGTAACACAGTAACTCCACCTCCTCAATGAAATGTCACAGATACCAAGGGCTGGGAAGAACACACGGCTTTCAAGGAATCTTCTCCAAGGATGTTGAAGCAGCTGCTTTCTGCAGTCAGTGGATTTCTCAACAGAGGTTTGGTGGAGCAGAACAGGAAAGGCCATTTCTTGAATTGGACGAAGCAAGGGTATAGAAACTAGCAAAAATGCCAGGGGAAGAGGAGGAGAAATTGTTTTTAATTCTGCAAATTATGACCTAGGTTATATTCCCTTGAAAGGTGGTAAAAATCTCCTCCTCCCCTCCACCCCCCTCTCCCTCTGTCTCTTGCCCTTCTGTCTCTGCCCATTTCTCTCTGTCTCTCCCCATCCTCTCTCTGCCCTCACTCTCTACCCCCCTCCCTCCATCTCTGGACGCGCCTGTGAGTTGGGGGCTATGCGTCAGTGGGTAGGGCATTTATGGGGTAAAAGGAGCAAATTAATAATATTAATATAATATCAAGGGGGATAGTTAGTGTGTGTGCGCGGGGGGGGTAGTTAGCGTGTGTGAGGGGGGGTAGTTAGCGTGTGTGTGCGGGGGGGAGTTAGCGTGTGTGTGCGGGGGGGTAGTTAGTGTGTGTGATGCCGCATGCTGCACCCCCACCCCCCCCGCAATCACACTTTGGGGGAACAGACCCAACGTAGTATTTATTAATAAACAATTCAAAGGCGCATGTCAAAGAGGAGAGGGGGGAGCATTAAGTGGATAAATGGCTCAGTGCTACTACAAGCAGAATTCTGTAATTCCACCCACATTGTGTACACATGGTTCTTCAGCTTCTATCAAGTAACAGTGGGAGCAGAATTGCTGCCTTAAGGGCCTGTCCCAGCAGCACGCAACTCCGTGCGATGAGCGCGACCTAACGTGGTCGCTTGAGCCGTCCGGCGTCGCGGGGCCGGTCCCACTTCCATCGCCGGAGCCGTGCGGAATTGTGCGGAGTTCGTCCCGACATCGCGCGGGGCTCCGAAAAACTGACCATGTTCAAAAATTCCGCGCGGCAACGGCTTGTCGGCTCGCAGTCGCCTCGACACATTATACACCGCCTCGACGTCGTGCCTCTGTGCCCCTCTCTGTGTGTGCCTCTGTGCCCCTCTCTGTGTGTCCCTCTCTGTCCTGGCTAACTTACCTTTAAGACTTCGCTCCAAGTTCGCCTCACCTTGCGCAGCGTTGCGCCACTCACCCCACCTCCGCGCGGTCCCCACTGCCGGTTTGGTCGCGCTCTTCGCTTGCAGGCGCATGCTGCTGGGAACGGCCCTGTACAGGGATCACCCGACCCCCGCGCGGCCCCCCGCTGCCGGGTTGGTCGCCCTCACCGCGTGGAGTCGGGTGCTGGTAGGACAGGCCCTTTACAGCGCCAGAGAGCCAGGTTCAATCCTGACTGTAGGTGCTGTTTGTGTGGAGTTTGCAGCTTCTCCCTGTTACTGCGTAGGTTTCCTCCGGGTATTCTGGTTTCCTCCCACACCCCAAAGACATGAGGGTCTGTTGGCTCTGTGCTTGGTTAAAATTGTAATTAGTCCGTAGTGGGCAGGACTGCGCTGGTGTACGGGCGATCTCTGGGCGGCGCAGACTCAGTCGGACGAAGGACCTGCTTCCACGCTGTATCTCTAACGTCTAAAGTAACTAACGTGTGTCTTTTAACAACCTTGGAAGAATAAGATGTCATTAGTGCGTCCAAAGACTAATGACATCTTATTTTTTCAAGGTTGCTAAAAGTGATGGGTGAAATGGATGTGTCAGTTTATTCCCATGTTAGCAAACAAGCAGCTACATTCAACTCAGGGACTCAATTCAACTACAGGCAGTGTTTCCTCTCCAGAACCTCTCCTTAGTTCATCATCTCACGTTAGCCAGTTTGTGAAACAGAGACAACTGTCTTTTCTTTGGATTTGGATCCAGCAGTTGTTTGACTAAAGTATGATTCAAAATTTGCACTGTGGGTTCTGCTGCTCCATTGGATGCGGAATGGTATGGAGCGACTCTAGTGTGTTTTTCACCATTCCCTTTCATGAATTGTGCAAACTCTTGTGAACAGAATAGTAAGATAAACGAGAACTTACCAGTTTGAAGTTTGATCATTATTTTATGAGGAGTCGAGTTGAGGACTACGTGAATAGAAGCCCGTACAGCCGTTGGTGCGTCAATCTTCAAAGCAGCGGAATGAATTCACAGCTAACAATGACCGAAGTATAACGGTAAGATGATAAAACTAGAACTACCAGATGAGATCTATGAGGGTGGGAGCGGAGGGCACGTAGTCCCCCAACTCGACTCCTCATAAAATAAAGATCAAACTTCAAACTGTAAGTTCTCGTTTAAATCTTACTATTTTACTTCGGAGTCACATGAGTGACTACGTGAAGAGTTCAAAGCACTGTGAATTCACGCCGCAGACTCAAATCCGACGTTCACACTGCCTGGATTGACTCAAAAGTCGTTAACAATCAATCATGCATCAGTAGTACATTTGTTAAATGAAATAACAGTTTATTTACAAACAAATCATAACAAAACCCCTCTAACTCAGGGGAAAAGTGTAACAGTACTGACACCAGAATCAGCAAACACTCCGAGCCTTGAAATCGGCTTGTGACAAAACCTCTGAAAAGTTAGCTCACTGGACCATCCTGCGGCCGCGAGGACCTTGAAATTGTTTGCACCGGCACCTTACTGTGTGGTTTTTTGTGACTAATAAACAAAGCCAACTCTGTTTCTCTCAGAGGTTTAGTAATCTCAATGTAAAGAGATAAATGTGAGACTATACAGAAGCGATCATCTGCGGGGTATGCTGAAAACACCATCTTACATCCTGTCATGCCTCTTTTATTATGTTTAAGCACATCATAGACATAAAATATAATGGCATCAGCCGACACATGCATTCTATCTAGCCGTAGCTTTTGCAATGTTTGTACACGTTGAGCTGAAACCAATGCCATAAGCATGACCACCTTCATATTTAATTTGGCTATAGATAGGCTTGTAACCGAGCCCACTGGCGAAGAGCCATAAGAACCTCACTCACATTGCAAATACCGGCATAACTGGGTTTAGGAGGATTAAAATTGAAAAATTCCCTTCATGAATCGTGAAACTAACGGATGTGTCCCTACTGTATGCAATTCTGCATTCATAGGTAAATAAGAAGACAGAGCACTTCTGCTGAATTAATCGCACTGTAACTTAATTTTTTGGTCAAAATAAAAGAGTTGACAAACTCCAATACATCCGTGATCCCTGCAGTGTGATATACAATATCCTGCTGTAGGCAGAATTGCTCCCACTTCCTTATATAGGTGATATATATTGCTGCTGTGTACTATCCCTGCAGGCCGACGTGAGAACATCCACCGTCCGATGAGACAGTCCTCTCCCCAGGTATGGCCTCCTTAAAATCTGCAAATTAACAGATCAATACGATCCTATAAAGGATGTTGATCCCCAGTGACTGGATTTACCAGTAGATTTTTATTCTTGGCATAAGCATGTAAGGCTCCCTAGCCATTTGTAATACAACGGGAAACCATGCTCGTGTAGGCCAATCTGGCACTACCAATACCCCTGAAGCGGAGTCCTCCTTGATCTTTTGCAAACATCTGCTGATGAGACAGAATGAAGGAAATACATACACAAACATTCCTCCCCCAATGCAGCGAAAATGCATCCACTGCTACTGCCCCAGGATCTGGTTACCATGAAACATATCTAGGTAACTGATGATTTAATCGAGATGCAAACAAGTCAATATCTGGCAATGCATACTGATCAATCATTTGGTTAAATACATCCTGATTTAACATCCATTCAATGTTGTCATTAAACTGACGTGACCTCTTCCTGGCAAATAAAGTGCTGAAAGCCAGATATTTTGGTCAATACACCAGCTCCAAATCTGGTTAGCCAGTCTATCACAAGACTGTGACTTAACTCCACCCATGTGGTTTACATATGCCACTGCTGTGGTGTTGTCAATCTGAGCTGCACATGCAGATCCCTCCTTGTAGAACAATAAGCTTTGAGCCCATACCAGGTGCCCAACAACTCTAAATAATCAATCCCTCTTAATTGAGGAAGCGATGTCTCATCCACATTCCATCTGCCTCCACAACTAGAAGACATATCTGTTGCACCCCAACCCAGTGCACTCACATCAGTCTGTAATATCAGTGACGGTGATTCCACGAAACCTTCCTTAAATTTTTTGAAACATGTACTATCCACCATTGTATGTCAGCAATCGCCCCAGCTGACAACGGCATAGGCCTATCAAAAATGGCCCCTTTGTATTCTCAGTGCCTGTTCCTTTGATGGTTGTAATTGTTGATAATGCAGAGGACAATACTGCACAGCTGAAAGGCTGCAACAACTTCCCAATAAAACTGGCTACTTGTCTAATCAAAGGCCGTTGTTCTCCAACGAGATTAACACAGTCCTCAATTAACTGATTCAATTTATCCCTGGGCAAAGTTACCAACATGTGATTGGAATTAATGGTAAATCCCAGATAATCAATAATTTGGACTGGTGATCATTTAGATTTATCTGGGTGAATAACAAATCCCATTTATTCAAAAGTGATTTTAACAACTGAAACTGATGATTGAGTTTCAGCATGAGTCTTTCCAACAATCAGAATATCATCTAAATAGGCCATTACCACATGCCCCTGAGCTCTAAGTAATGCTAACACAGGTTTCACCAATTTAGTAAACAACCTAGGAGCTGAAGTTAATCCATTCGGCAATGTCCTGAATTGCCACAGCTCAGTCATCCAAATAAATTTCAAATATCTTCTATCATCACCATGAATAGACACTGCGTAATACGCATTCTTTAAATCAATGGTTGCCATCTCATACCCTTTGGACACTAGATGTTTGGCCGTGATAAAGGTTTCCATTTTGAAATGCCTATAACAAACAAATTTGTTCGATAAATCCAGAATAATTCTACATCCCCCAGTCTTTTTGGATCTGGGAAATATACTTGACAGAAAATTGTTGACTTTTGATAGACAGAAGGCTCAATTACCCCTTCTTATGTAACGCTGAATCTCTGCTTGAATAAGCACATTTTCCTCATCTGAAAAATAAGTTTATGACTAGGAAAATGTTGATTAGGTAGACTGTCCTTATAGTAAAATCCAATTTTTCACCCTTCAATACACTAAGTATGAACAAATCTGATGTCAACTGCTGCCATTGTTTGAGAACAATTTAACCTTCCCCAATTTGAACAGGAACATCAGTTAATTCATCGTCTGTCAATGTTATATTCCTTTACCAGCATCTGTCCTTGCGGCCTTGTTGTCCTCGACTTCTTGTAGAGAACCTTTTTTGCCTTGCTTCCAGCTGGCTTAATGAGGGCCATGGTTATAACAACCTCATAACAGTCTTTGACCCTTTTTGCAAGGTTACCACCAAACAACAGATTTTGTGGTGGTACACTGGTCGGTTTGCACAACTCGCCAAATTCGGGTTAGCACTGGCCTAATAGCGGCCCTCCCGATATTATTAATTTCAAAATGCATTACAAAGGAGTCCCAGTTCATCCTGGTGTGCTTCAACCATATCGTTTGTATCAATAACTTTCACCACAGCTGTAATACCTGCTGACAACAGTTTAAGCACTTTTTTTTTTTTTTAAACTTCATCTCCTGGGCCCTAGCAGGCAAACCCATCTATGCAAATTTGGTGATTAACCACCGGTACCTTCAGGAGATCACAATTAACAGGAGCTTTATAGTTCTTTGCTACTTCCTCCATAGCTAGCTCCTGTAACTGGTGGGAGAGCATATACTGAATGGCTTCGGCCAATTCTACATCAATCGCCTTTCCTGCCTCTACACTCAGCAAACTTCCCAGCAATGTTCGGAATTACCTCCAACCGAACACCTTTACTGCTCTCCCCCAGCATAGAAACAGTGTCAGCAAACTGCCCTGATAGAACATCCTCCTCACAGGCAGGATAGTTCTGCAGCCCTGAAACAGTGCTGCTAGCACAAGCTCTCCATCAGCCTGGCTTGGGCATCACTCCTCCCCACGGAGCTGGAACATCCTCCTCACAGGCAGGATAGTTCTGCAGCCCTGAAACAGGTGCTGCTAGCACAAGCTCTCCAACAGCCTGGCTTGGCACCACTCCTCCTCACGGAGCTGGTCCCTGTCGAGCATTCTTTTGAAATAGAATCTCGATGTGGGAGAGCCGTGAGCAAACGGACTCTCCTATGGAGGGTATAACCTCCAGGCCCGACTCATCTACGGGCCTCACAGACTTGCCAGTGGCCTTCCGCCCAACTGGCAAGCCTGCACTGCCCCCCGGCAGTGGGTCCGCAACCACTGGCTGTGTAGCCAGCACCGGACCAGGTGTACCAGACGGGCCTCCATCCTCAACACTCTCCTGGTCACTCTCCTTTCTACCCCCGGAGCGCCTCGCCGACACCTTCTTCACTTTCTGCAACATTCTCTACCCAAACCGTCGCAGAAATTGAACATGCGGTAAAATTTTTAAAAAACCTTACCTCTTAAACTTGTTTTAACGAAGAACTGCAAATGCTGGAGAATCGAGGGTGAAGTATGAAGAAGGGTCTCGACCCGCAACGTGGCCCATCTCCCTCGCTCCTTAGATGCTGCTGCACCCGCTAAATTCTCCAGCTCTCTTCGAATAACCCGCGGTTTAACTTACCGCTCGGGGAGCGCTGCTGCTCCAAACCGCCCGACTGCACCAACGTCCTGACGTCATGACGCACCAACGGCTGTACGGGCTTCTATTCACGTAGTCACTCACGTGACTCCGAAGTAAAAATTGAGGTCCGTTATCAGACACAATTTCCTCTGAATATCCATAGGATGCAAACAATCCTCGCAAAGTGTCTATCGTTTTGCTGGATGTCGTTTTGTTCATTGGAAACCCCTCAACCCACTTGGAGCGACTATCAATCACCATGAACAGTTGTTGTCCATCTATCTCTGCACCAGGCCACCATAGACAGCTTCTAGCTGGCCTCTTTGTTACGCACATTCCCAAATGTTGATCAGGAAGATCTCCCAGCAATTTTACTCTGTATCTTTCAGGGATTACAACTCTCGCTCCCCACATGATACACCCTTTGTCTACTGACAGTTCATTCCTACGTACAAAAAAATGGTTTCAGTTCTGCCTCTGAATCCGGCAATTTGTTTGGCCATCCATGTGTAACATATTCCTGCACCCTTGACAAATGTCTGTCAGTGCGAGTAGCTTTCTGAATGTCCCCTGAAGTGATAGGTAACTGATCTACAGGAGAGAAATAAAACACGTTCTCTCTGTTTGGGGTAAGCTCCGATTCCAAAGGTAATCTAGATATGGTGTCAACATGGCTGATACTGGCATGCAGACAATATCAATGCCCATCTCTGCATTCTGTCTGCTGCCAGAGTTGGTATGTGTGCTTTTGGATTTAGGATCACTGTTAACGACTGGTGATCTGTCTTGATTACAAACCTTCTACCATACAAGTATTTGTGAAACCTTCCTAATGCCAAAAATATATATGCAAGATCCTCTCGCTCTTTTTGTAACTGAGTGTACTAGACGCAAAGGCTATAGGCCTCTCCTCTCCAGTTACTAGCTCATGAGAGATCACAGCACCAACACCGTATGGTGAAGCTTCACATGCTAACTCCATTGGATTATTTACATCGTAATGAACAAGTATTGTACTCTCTGCCAACTGAGCTTTACATGACTTGAAAGCTTGGTCACATTGACGTGCCCACTTCCATGGTACATCTTTTCTCAACAGTTCTTTCAAGGGATTTAAACAGGTGGACAGACTTGGCACCAACCTCCCACAATAATGCACTTATCCTAAAAAGGATGGTATCTCAGATATGTTTCTGGGAGTGGGCGGGTTCCTGATCGCATCAACTTTACCCTTGGTGGGTGTAGACCATCCTTGTCTATCTTATGAACCAAGTACTCTACCGAGTTCTGAAAGAACTCACGCTTCTGTGCCTTCACTCTTACACTGTGTGTTTCAAGGCATTTGAGTGCCACTTCCAACCTTTCATCGTGTGTCGGCCTGCCAGGGGCTGAGATGAGGATGGCATCCAGGTAACACACCACACCTTCAATTCCCTCTAGAATTTGTGTCATAAACCCTTGAAAAATCCCTGGGGCTGATGATCTGCCAAGTGGGAGCCTATTGAACTGTAACAATCCCAAATGTGTGTTGATAGTCAGCTTGGATTACGATCCTCTCTAAACTAAACTAATCTAAAAGGAAGCCGTCCAGCCATTTCTAAACGGAATGTCCTCCTCCTTTAACCAGATGGATTCTCCTTTGTCGAGGAGATGTATCATTTGTGGCTCGACGACACCACCCTATGATAATTGACTGCTGTGTTTGCTTCCATCATCAACACTTCAAACGTAGTTTGCTGGCCACAGCATCGAGGGATGTTCCCATTTGATCGCATGGCACAATAGAAATGCAACTGCTATCCCAGTCCAGTACAACCAAACCTTAGCTCAGCCAATACGTTCTTGCAGGAGGACAGACCTTGCCTTGTGCGCTCCTGCTGTGTTGCTTGCTGAACGGTTTTCCAGTTCTTTCCTTTTCCTGCAACATGAAAATAGTGCTCAATCTATATACACACATGAATGCAAAACAAGATTGCAACATATCTTTGCTGTGTCTATCTTGGAATCTTTTAAATTAAAACCTAAATAAAAACACAAATATTTAGTCATCATTTGCATCCTGAGGAACAAGACCCATCAACGAGCAACGTTGCGGCTTCATCTTTAGTGCCTTGAGATTTAATATCCTGCTCAATTTATTCATTGATGCAAGGGCTTGTTTCCGTGCATGTCTTTAATAAATGAAAGTGCTCTTTTAAAAAGTCCCTTCTAAGATTTGTGCTTAAAAAACATTGATTTCCACCGTGAGATCATGTTTGCCTTACTTGAAGTTTCCGAATATCCTCCAGACATCTGTCTCTCTCCATCTGTACTGCCAGCAACGCTTTCTCAAAAGATTCTGCCCGAGAAGCAAGTTCCTTGTTCTGGTTAATGACATCCAAAAGTCTTTGCTGCATCACTGACAATCCCACCAAATATTCCTCAGGTTTCTCCTGCCCTATTCCATCAGCACTTTCAGACATTTGAACTCCCGCCCTAACATGAGCCAGATTTTCAAATTCAGTTCCTATATTTTCAATTCTTTTAAGTCAGCTCTTCTAATATTAGTTTTCTATTCTGAGTTCTTCGCATTCCAGAGTTTTAGTTTTAAGTTGTTGGTGAAGCTCTTGAATTAATTGCCTCTCATTTGTGTCATGTTTGTCCTCTTCTTTTTAGAAGCCGATAGCCTTGAGCTCTGTAAGCTGTTCCAAAATTCACTCATTTTCTTCTTGCAAGGACTTTAGGCTTTCATTGCTTTGTTTTAGATTAGTTTGTTTAAGGGATCTGTAAGGGGCGTTGTTTAAGGGATCCTTGTGCAACTTTCCATCGCTTTTTGAAGATGGTTTCTCATTCTCAAGATTCTTCATTTGCTGCTGTTGTTGCTTTTGCACCAACTCCTTCGACTGACTATCCTTCAAAGACAGGACCTGGTTTAGCTCCTCCCTGCACTGAACCAACTGTGCTTTTAGCAGCACGTTGTCAGAATTAAGGTCATCCATCTGGTTGAGAACATTTCCGATCTCTTGCTTCAGTTCATTGTTTTCAGCTGCACTCTCCTGAATGCTGCTATCTTTCTGGCAATGCATGTCTAGATGCCGTTGTTCCAGCTCCGTGTATTCTGATACGATGCGGTCTCGGTGATCTTGCAAGGAGGCCATCGATTTTGTGAAGGCACCCGTCTGGCTAACAGCTTTGTCTTCTTCTTTCCTAACCTTAACAAGTTGGACCTCCAGCTCTTTCATGGCTCTGGCTCCCTTCTGGTTATCTTGTTGGAGAATCCTCAAATTCTTTATGTAGTCATCTATTTGCTTTCTAAGTTGCTGCAGGATTTCCACTAGATAGTTAGAAATGTCACGGTCTTTTGATGGGGCAAGCTTTGAGATCTCTGCATCCTTACTGCTCAACATTACCTTCAGCTGCTGGGGAATGCCTCTCAATTCCCAAGGTTGCTACAACCACTCTGTCTTTGTCCCCTTCCAGCAAATCCAGTTTATCCTGATATCTCAATATTTCTTTCTGATGAATTGTTTTCTGTTGATCTAAAATCTCAAGTAGGGTACACAAAAAGCTGGAGAAACTCAGCGGGTGCAGCAGCATCTAAGGAGCGAAGGAGATAGGCGACGTTTCGGGTCGAGACCCTTCTTCAGACTGGTCAGGGATCAGGGAAACGAGAGATATAGACGGTGATGTGGAGAGATAAGGAACAACGAGTGAAAGATATGCAAAGAAGTATCGGTGATAAAGGGAACAAGCCATTGTAAGCTGTTTGTGGTGTGAAAATGAGAAGCTGGTGCGACTGGGGTGGGGGAGGGAGATAGAGATAGAGGGAATGCCAGGGCCCGAGGGCTGAGGGAGAGGTGGGAAGGGGAGGAGACAGCAAGGGTTAACAGAATTGAGAAAATTCAATATTCAAGCCCAAAGGATGCAGACTCCCCAAGCGGAATATGAGGTGCTGTTCCTCCAGCTTGCGGTGTTGCTCACTCTGGCCGTGGAGGAGGCCCAGGACCGAGAGGTCGGATGTGGAATGGGAGGGGGAGTTGAAGTGCTGAGCCACCGGAGGTCCGGTTGGTTATTGCGGACCGAGCGGAGGTGTTCGACGAAGCGATCGCCAAGCCTCCGCTTGGTTTCACCGATATAGATCATCTGGCATCTGGAGCAGCGGATGCAGTAGATGAGGTTGGAGGAGGTGCAGGTGAACCTCTGTCGGACCTGGAAGGACTGCTTGGGTCCCTGAAAGGAGTGGAGGGGGGAGGTGAAGGGACAAGTGTTGCAATTTCTTGCGGTTGCAAGGGAAAATGCCCGGGGAAGGGGTAGAGTGGGAGGGGAGGAAGAATGGACAAGGGAGTTACGGAGGGAGCGGTCTTTGCGGAAGGCAGACAGGGGGGGAGATGGGAAGATGTGGCGGGTGGAGGGGTCACGTTGGAGGTGGCGAAACTGGCGGAGGACTATATGTTTGTATTTGCCGGCTGGTGGGGTGAAAGGTGAGGACCAGGGGGACTCTGCCCTGTTTGCGAGTGGGGGAATGGGGAGCGAGGGCAGTTGCAGTAGATGAGGTTGGAGGGGGTCCGCTGCTCCAGATGCCAGATGATCTATATCGGTGAGACCAAGCTGAGGCTTGGCGATCGCTTCGCCGAACACCTCCGCTCGGTCCGCAATAACCAACCCGACCTCCCGGTGGCTCAGCACTTCAACTCCCCCTCCCATTCCACATCCGACCTCTCGGTCCTGGGCCTCCTCCACGGCCAGAGTGAGCAACACCGCAAGCTGGAGGAACAGCACCTCATATTCCGCTTGGGGAGTCTGCATCCTTTGGGCTTGAATATTGAATTTTCTCAATTCTGTTAACCCTTGCTGTCTCCTCCCCTCCCACCTCTCCCTCAGCCCTCGGGCCCTGGCATTCCCTCTATCTCTATCTCCCTCCCCCACCCCAGTCGCACCAGCTTCTCATTTTCACACCACAAACAGCTTACAATGGCTTGTTCCCTTTATCACCGATACTTCTTTGCATATCTTTCACTCATTGTTCCTTATCTCTCCACATCACCGTCTATATCTCTCGTTTCCCTGATCCCTGACCAGTCTGAAGAAGGGTCTCGACCCGAAACGTCGCCTATCTCCTTCGCTCCTTAGATGCTGCTGCACCCGCTGAGTTTCTCCAGCTTTTTGTGTACCCTCGATTCTCCAGCATCTGCAGTTCCTTCTTTAAAAAATAAAATCTCAAGTAGTTCCTTCTCCTTCTGAGTAATTTGAGCTTTTGTCTTCTCTTTGTTTCCCGGAGATCTTCTGTGAACCCTAAGCACTGCATTCGAGCATGTTTAGTTTCAGCTCTGGTGTCGGAGCAAGACTTTAGAAGATGCTAGTTCTTCTTGAACAAGTTTGACTTGCCTTTCAGACTCGGAAGCTTTTGCAGTCATAGACTCTAGTCTCTTGCTCATTTCATCACAGGTAGATTCCGATGTTTTGACACATCGCTGTATGTCCAACATGTCCACTTGATGCAGTCCTTCTGCAAAATAATGATTTCCTGGTGCTTCTCTTTGAACAGTTGTCGAAGCTCCTCGGTCTCACCTTTGGACGGGGTATTACCCCTCCGAGCAGACCAAAGCTGCCCTTCAAATTCTATCACCAGTTTTACTTCCTGTATCTCTTTTTGTTTGATCAGATGATGTTTCTCTTCTCTGAAGCAGTCCAATTCATTGACAAGTCAATTATTTTACATTTGAAGTGCCTTCCATGCTTCAGTTAACTGATCTATCTTGTCGACATTTTTAAGTAATTCTGCCACCAAATACTCTCTCATTTTTTGACCTTTTCTGACATTTCCTGGAAATGTTCAAGTTGTTCCTGGAGAAGAGATTTGTCATCCTCTAAAATGTTGACTTTTTCATTGAAGTTCATAGTCTCCTGCCGGCAAGCTTTTATTTCTTGTTCAAGCTGTGAAATGATCTTGTTTTTTTCATGTGTCTCGGCAGTGCGGCCGGCACAACTCGAATTGTCTCAGCTTCTGAGACAACAATGGTCCTACTTCGCCCTGTAGTGCGAATTGTCTCAGCTTCTGAGACAAACAATGGTCCTACTCCGCCCTGTAGTGCGAATTGTCTCAGCTTCTGAGACAACAATGGTCCTACTCGCCCTGTAGTGCGAAACCTTTTCCTTCCTTCAGCAGAGGCTGGTCCTCCAGGGATTGGGGTTCGAATGACAGTGGGTTCATTAAACTCAGCCTGATAAGAATCATCCTCACTCTGCAACTCCTCTATGTTGGATATGGATGAATTAAATTCATTCAGCAGAAGCTCCCCCTCTTTTTTGGGATTTTTGTCAAACTCTGCTTTAAGATTGTGATAAGTTAGCTGCAGTGATTTGCTTTCCTCCTGAGCTGATTGTACTGGGCGGACAATTCGCTCGCGTGACTCTGCTTTGCCGTAGCAGTTTGTAACTCGATGCTAATTCTTTCAATCTCTTCCTCAAGCCCCTGGACTCGCTGCTGCTAGGATTTTGTAAACTTTCTCATTTGGTCCTTTATTTTTTCATTTTCGGCACCAGCTTCCTCAAGCTGCCTCTCCATGTTTTGCCGTTTGGCCTCTACATCGCGGAGCTTGATTTGCCTCATCTTATCCATCTTGTGAGGGATAAAGTGATTAAACCCCACTATTGTAAGGGGCTTTAAAGAGGATTCAAACCGATAGGGGCCAGGGAGAGGGTTCTGACACAGCTGTGTATAAAAGTTACCAGACCCATCCTTGAGTAAGAAGTGATAGCATTGTATAGCGGTAAAAGGGAGTGATGTAGGGAGATCCCTATCAGTAGAATGTGATAGATGGGAACCCTTGTCACTATAGCTAGCTTTAGTGCTGATATAGGAAACTGAGAGAGTTTCACTTGGAGGTGAGTAAAACTAGGGTAGGTCATGAACAACTGAGCATGCTTAATAAAATAAATGAAATATTACAACACACCCCCTGGTCAAGAAACTGCTCATTACCATGGACATGACTGGACACATGATGTATGATGTGGAGGTAACTGGGGGGACTTACCTACAGGTTGTGCACCTCAGACTCTGATTGGAGCAGGGTCCGGAGGGGAGGTTGGATGTAGAATTGTGTGTATAAAGGGGGTTTACCCTTCTGACCTCGGTGTGTCTCAACCTGGAGAGGCACCCGACTCTGCAGACTCGAAAATAAAGAATCTCTTGCTTCCACGATTTAGTCTTTGAGTAGTGATCGTGAGCACAACATATCTCACAATCTCATTGCCGATATTTTCGTAGGATTGCAAAAGGGATTCATACTCATGCTTTAATTCGTAGTGCTTGGCCTTCCACTGTCAACTGTGCCATCTGGGAGTTTTCAGTGAATCCACCGGTTGAGAATATTATTGCTTCTCATGAGTTAGGATCTCCAGTGCGTGCTTCAGACTTTCACAGGCAACGTTTAGGTTCTGTTTCTCTGTGGATACACGATCAGCTTCGGAGAGAAGCCTCTGCCTCTCCTCCTCTTTGCAAGCTGCGTGCTCCTTTATTTGAGAGGGAGACAATTCCTTTTCCTTAATAATACATTTCAACCTCTCAGCTTCAGAACTGGCAGCTCCAAGTTGTGAAACAGTGTCGTCCATTTCAGAATGAACCGCTCCCTGAGTTGGACAGCTGTCTGTAAATATCCCATTTCAGAATGAACCGTCCCCCCCTGAGTTTGCTGCTGGTCTGTAAATCTCCCACTTTACAGACCAGCAGCAAGTCTCTCTCTCCTCGATGGTGTCTTCAGTTTGTCAGTTTTCAAGGTCAAGTCTTGTTGATTTGAATTAGAAGTTTGGGAATGGTTTCCAAGTGCTGCATGGATTGCATTTCTCTGGGCATCGGTGCTCTGCAGCTTTCTTCTGGAGATGCCCAAGCTCATCTCCCTGCAGTTGCAGGGATGTACCCCTTCTCTTGCAGAGCCTGCATGGAGCTGACCTGCTTCACACACCAGACCTTGCTCCTGATGTTGCCAACCCCAGAAATCATCTGCATATAATGGCCCAACTGCTTCAGTTATGGCTTGGACAGCTGCTGCAGTAAAATGTGCTTGCTGATGCAATCGCATCTTTCCCATTCTAGTTCCAATGTAAGCTTCACAGTGGCAGCATTTATATCATTTATGTCTTTGTTTAACGAGGTTCTCATCCCCTCTTTTAGTGACAATCGATCCCGAAGGCTTGTAAATTCACCAACTTTACTTTGAAATGCAGACTTCATCTCTTCAAGTTCAGCTTTAAGCCTGCAATTTCAGTGTCTAATGCCTGTGCCTGACCCCGCACAAGATGTGTTGCGAGTTCGTTCTCATTCGCCTTCCCCTGAATTTGACTGTGCTCAGCAGTCCACCTACTTCAAGATGTGTGAAGTTCTTTATTCTCATTCTGAAGACTTTCTTTATCAGTATCAAATGCATCCATTTGTTTCTGCAACAACACAACTCCATCGGTTTTCTGCTCAAGCTGGCCCTACAAGTCGTGACCTACAGCAGGCGTTTTCTATGTTAACAGGTTAATATTAATTTTATTATTAACGTGTTAACATAGTATAACTGTCAAGAAAACTTCCGCCACCGGGGCAAAACCGGGGGCGCCACAGTCGGTCATTCATTCGTTCGTGCCAGGCTGGTTCAGTCTTCTCCAAGATCTAGTTAAGAAAGAACTGCAGATGCTGGAAAAATCGAAGGTAGACAAAAAATGCTGGAGAAACTCAGCGGGTGAGGCAGCAGCTATGGAGAAAAGGAATAGGCGACGTTTCGGGTCGAGACACTTCTTCAGACTAATGGTGGGGGGGGGGGGGCGGGAAAGAAAGGAAGAGCGGAGATACTAAGCTAGAAGGAGAGCTGGGAAGCGGGAGGGGGAGGAGGGAAAGACAAGGGCACATAAAATTGAGACACAAATGTTGATACCGTTGGGTGTAGACTACCCAAGCGAAATACCCAAGTCTCTCCTCATTACATTTACTGCTGCCTCCAGTCGCAACATCTGAGGTTTTCGAGTGATCTGTGCAAGGCATTCATTGATGCTAGGAATTCCCCAGTGGAAATGGAAAACAAATCTCTGCTGAGGTTTTTAGAGAAATACACAGAGGAACATAGACCAAGTGAGCCATCATTATGGAAAACATTAATGTTGACAGCAACATCAACAATGTTGCGCAAGAAAATTAGAGATGAAGTTGCACGCAACAAAATATGGATCTCAATAGACAAAGAACTTCCGATGCAGTGGGGAGTTATGTTGCCAATGATGGGTCATCATTACACTGAGGGCAGTTTAACCCATCAAAGGAGTATTTTGTTAACATCGGACGTATTGGAGAAAGTCAAACAGCCCAACTATTGCTCAGTAGTTGTTCACATCTTCACTTGCTGTACTTTTGGCCAGAAGGTATAAAACACAGAATGTTCTTCTTTTGTGACTCAAGTTTTATTCCCTCATAAATAATAGTATCCCTAAATAATAATAGTAACGTTTTACTCCCTTGCACATGAATTCACAATACATTTGTACCCACGGAACAACAAAGTTGCTGAATTAACAAACCCTTTACATTTCCCAAATGTACTTACCTGGTATCAAGCAAAAATGAATTCACAAACGCTCTACTAATTTGCTTTGATGTTATTTTAAATACTTCCCTTGAAAAATACAGATCTGTAAATTATCGGTAGTAACAGACAGAGATAGTGTGCACACTGGAATGAACCCATTGACTATATTACCACCAAACATAAACATTGGGAGTGAAAATTAATCAGGTTGTCACAAGCCCAGAGGCCGCCCTTTTGTCCATCATGACCAAAACTGATTTTATCTTAAGTTGAACTAGTCAAAGTTTATATATAAAGGGTGAATTCCGGTAAAAAAATGACAAATATTGTTGTACTTTTCCAGATTTGACAGTGATTTCCAAAAGTATGCTTCTGTCTGTAATGGTTGTCATTTTACTTTAATATTAGAAATTGAGCATGTTCCTGACATAATGCTTTCTCATTGTGTAGGCCATCTGTCTCGGTCCCACTTATAATGGCACTGAAAATTGAGTTGAAGGCTTTTTCAGTTCAGCAAATCTCAGTATATATTTACCTTCTCAAAACTAATGAAGGCTTTGAGACTCTTGCCCCACGCCGATGGAGCAGGAAACTCGGACCGTTTGCGGGGGCCCAATGAGTCCAGGCCGACCATTGAATCACCCCCACGCGTCCCGTACACTGTTCTCTGCACACTCGGGACAATTTACAATTTTTACAAAGCCAATTAACTCTAGGAGCCTTTGTAGTGTTGGAGAAAACAGTAGCACCCGGAGAAAGACCACCGACGTGGTCACGGGGAGAAAACATACACACCCCCTTGGTACAGGACAGCAACCCCGTGGTCGGAGATCGAACCCGGGTGTCTGGTGATGTTAATGTGCCGCAACACTAAGACGCACTGGTGCTGCCCCTGCCGAAACCCCCACCCCACCCGCACCCAGCGCCTCCAGTCGCAACATCTGAGTTTTTCGAGATGAATCTGTCAGGCAATCCATTTGTAGCTGGAATTCCACAGTGGAAATTGGAAAACAAATCCTCTCTGAGATTTTTTAGAGAAATAACGACAAGGAAGATATATCAAGCGAGCCATCATTTATTACGGAAAGCAAAAATGTATTGACAGCAACATCAACAATGTTTTTAATTATATAATAATGAAACATATTTTTAATTCAACCTTGGCAAAAGCATAAAAATGAAGTAACTCGTAAAATTGTCGATTGAACTCAAGCATAAATTTCCACAGATATATAAAGTCAAAGCTTAAACTGAAAGTGCAGACTGGGCACATACCCTAAGCTTTTGGGCGCACGTGTGGGTCTGCCGTTGTCCATCCTTGATCCTGGTGCCTCGTCTCTGACGTTCCCCCCCCAGTTCCAAAAAACCGCCAGCTTCCAGCATTTCTGAGATCAAATCTGATCACAGCAAGCCGGAAAGAACCAGTCATCCTCAATCATTTTTGTGCCACAGGAAGACACGTCATTCAGAAAAATAGCATGAACACAAGACAGACACTTTAGTTCACTGAGTGTACCCTAGGGGCCATCGCCACCTTGTGGCTTCCTCCCCCAAGTTAAGGTGTTTTAGATCCTGACTGGGCAAAAACACCTTGCAGCTGGCATGGCTGGCTGGCTGTTACATTTCGAAAG
Source organism: Okamejei kenojei (assembly GCA_035221665.1). Taxonomy (NCBI): domain Eukaryota; kingdom Metazoa; phylum Chordata; class Chondrichthyes; order Rajiformes; family Rajidae; genus Okamejei; species Okamejei kenojei. Next base: position 6,664,693 of record CM069170.1, on the reverse strand, counting down.
CTTGCAGAATGAACAAAACTAATTTACCATCACTGGAATTCCAGAGACAACTAAATAACAATACTGATTTATGTATTGGTTATTATTTCAGTAATTCCTTCAGGAGAGGCAGATTTGTCATTTAACCTGCAAATCCATTAATTAAGAGTGAATGTAGAGTGAATTGCCAGCCACTGTCCTGCAGCCCATTTTTGCCTTTCCAAATATTTTTTTAATTTTAAAAAATCAGTTTAAAGTTTGTTTTTTTGGGGGGAATCTTTGACTTTTTATTAACGTGGGGGAGGGGGGCAGGGTAAGGGGGAAAACTAACTTCCACATCCCTGACCAGTCTGAAGAAGGGTCTCGACCCGAAACGACGCCTTAAATCTCCTTCGCTCCTTAGATGCTGCTGCTGCGTAGTTGCACCCTCTTAGTTTCTCCAGCTTTTTGTGTACCCTTAACTCCCAGCCACTTCCCTGGCGGGGACACGACTATTTCTCCGAGGTTCGCCGCCCCCGCCCGTCCCATCCACGCGGCCGTACCACCCTGGATCGAGCGGGTCCCTTTCCTTCCCCTCCCCTGCCGGGGACCGTGAACCGGACCAGAGCTACAACATCGGCGTCGGCTGGAGGTCATCACGGAGCGGGCGATACCACCTGGGTCGCTGTTGGAGCTCCCGCAGCGATTATGGCCAATGCGACCAACATCGATGGAGCTCTGGTCTAAGAGAGCTCCGACAACGCGTGCTGCGCTGACTGTCATCGGGGAGGTCCCTGGCGTCCCTTTACCAAGAGCCTTCCATGTTGCCAAAAGACCAACCCTCCACTCCTGGGCGCGGCCAGTGGACTTTTGGGAGCCACACGGACTTCCTGGTAGGAGGGGGCTGACCATACGGGGTCCGAGGCCGCTGATGACCGTCCCCCAGCGCCCCGACGTCGGACTTACATCACCCCCCGGCAAGCGGGCCTGAACAACGGGCCGGCGCATAGCAGCGATTGCAGGGGGGCCTTTCGGGAAGAGGCCCCCGACCATGGGGGAACATAGGGGAACATAAGGGAAGAGACTGACTTTGGTGCCTTCCCTCACAAAGAAGTAGAAATGTTATGATCCTCTGTGGGGGGGATGTTTTATGTTTTGAATTTCGAGTCTGTGGTGGTGTTTTTATTTTTAATGTAAAGTGACTTCATTTCACTGTTGCCAATTGGCACACGTGCAAGCAAAAACTGTATCTATCTTATCTCTGTAGGAGGGGAGGGGTGAAGGGGGGAGGGAGGAGGGGAGGGGGAGGGGAGGGGAGGTGGAGGGGGAGGGGGGAGAGAGGGGAGGAGGGGACGAGGGGGGGAGGGGAGGGTAGGGGAGTGGGAGGGGGGCGGGTCGGTGCGTTTCGTTTATGAGCGTGTGCCCTTGCACGTTTGTCCTTGCTCGTTTCTTCTGCGTTTTTCTTTGCTTGCTGTTTTTTCTTGACTATCTCTGGGGTCTTCGCGTCTCTTGTTCTTGTCTTTCTTTTCGTCTCAGTCTTCTGCTTTTTAGCTTTTATTTTCTTGACTTGTTCCTTTGTTCTTCCCGTTTTCTCTTCTATTCCTTCATTTTCTTTAGTAGTCTTTTCTTTTCTTCTTTTTCTGTTTTGTCTTCTTTCGATTCTCAGCGTCTCTCCTTCCTGCTCCATCCCCTTTCCCGCTTTCTTTTGTTCGCTTCTCCTTTTTTTCTTGTCCTCTCCTATTCGGCATTTATTTCTCATCTTTTCTGTAACTGTTTTTCATCTTTTTTCTTTTATGTTTTGTTCTCTTTTCTTTCTGTTCTACTTTTCTGTCTTATCTCTTGTTTCTTCTACTTCTCTTTTTCTTTCTCTTCTCTGTTACACTTTTTCGCATATCGTTGTTAATCCTTTGTTTTGGATTTGTTTATTTTTTGTTAATATTGTTTTTTTGTTATTACTTTTTATTTTTTTTTTTTTTTATTTTTTTTTTTTTTATTTTTTTTTTTGGTTTTTTTTTTTTTGTTGTTTTTTTTGTAGTGTTTTTTCGTTTTTTTTTTTTTTTTTTTTTTTATTTTTGTTTTTTGTTTTGGTGTGTTTTTGGGTTTGTGGTTTGTTT
>CM069170.1:6592107-6662121 GCA_035221665.1 Okamejei kenojei | reverse complement strand
GTAGGCAAACCAATTGGGCAGAAAGCAGCCACCCTGACCAATCAAAAATTCATTTTGTGAACACAAACTTTTTTTTAAAAGGTCGAGGCAATCCAAATGAGCTGCAAGCAGCACTGACCACCAAGATTCATTTGTGAAACACAAACCATTTTTTTAAATAGGCGAGGCAAATTAATTGGGAAGCAAGCAGCCACCTGACAACTAAAATTCAATTTGTGAACATAAACTTTTTTTAAAAGGCTCGATGTAAACAATTGGGTCGCAGCACCTGACAAACAAATTATGTCATTTTGGGAACACAAACCTTTAAAAAGCGAGGCAAACAATTGGGGACGCAGGCACCGGACAACCACGAATATTGCATTTTGGTGAAGCCACAAACCTTATTAAAAAGGCGAGGCAAACATTTGGCCGCAGCCTACCGAGACACACAAAATTCATTCATATTTGTTTTCAAAAAGAGCGATGCAAACAATATGGCAGCAAGCCAGCCAAGATGCACAACCAAAAAATCATTTTGATAGACACAGAACTTGAGTTAAAAGATCGAGGGTAAGCAATTGGAGCAGCATCAAGCACCAACTGCCAAACCAAGCAATTCATTTTGTAAGCAGCAAACCTTTTTATAAAAAGGCGATGCCGAACACAATTGTGCAGCAAGCAGCCACCTGACAACCAAAAATTAATTTTGTGTAAAAAAACTTTTTTTTAAAAGGCGAGGCAAACAATTGGGCAGCAAGCAGCAACCTGACAACCAAAATACATTTGAGAGCATACACTTAAACTTTTTTTAAATGGCGACGCAACAATTGTGCCATCAAGGCAGCCACCACCTGACAACCAAAATTCATTTTATCGTGATACACAAAACATTATCAAAGGGGGCAAGCGAAACAATTGGACCGTAGCTACCTGAGAACGAAAATTTATTTTCTGAACACAATTTTTTTTAAAAAGGCGAGGCAATCAATTGGGCAGGAAGCAGCCACCTGACAAACAAAATTCATTTTGTGAACACAAACCTTTTTTTAAAATAGGCGAAGATGCTTCATATTGGGCAAGCAGCCACCTTGACAACCAAATTTCATAGTGGTGAAACACATAACGTCTATTAAAAAAAGGCGAGGCAATCAATTGGGCAGGAAGCAGCCACCTGACAAACAAAATTCATTTTGTGAACACAAACCTTTTTTTAAAAAGGCGATGCATTCAATTGGGCAGCAAGCAGCCACCTGACAACCAAAATTCATAGTGTGAACACAAACTCTTTAAAAAAAAGGCGAGGCAAACAATTGGGCAGCAAGCAGTCACCTGACAACCATAATTAATTTTGTGAACACAAACTTTTTTTTAAAAAAGCGAGGCAAACAATTGTGCAGGAAGCGGCTAACTGACAACCAAAATTTATTTTGGGAAAACAAACTTTTAAAAAACGCGAGGCAAACAATTGGATCGCACCCAACTGACAACCAAAATTCATATTGTGGACACAAACTTTAGAAAAAGGCGAGGCAAACAATCGGGCACCACGCAGCCACCTGACAACCAAAATTCATTTTGTGCACATAAACTTTTTTTTAAAAAAGGCAAGGTAAACAATTAGGCCACAGCCGCCTGACAACAAAATTCATTTTGTGAACACAAACTTTTTTTTAAAAAGCCGAGGCAAACAATTGGCAGCAAGCACGCACCTGACAACCAAAATTCCTTTTGTGAACACAAACCTTTTTTAAAAAGGCGATGCAAACAATGGGCAGCAAGCAGCCACCTGACAACCAAAATTAATTTTGTGAACAAACTTTAAAAAAAAAATGCTGTGCAAACAATTTGGTAGCAAGCAGCCACCTGACAACCAAAATTAATTTTGTGAACACAAACTTTTTTTAAAATGGCGAGGGAAACAATTGTGCTACAAGCAGCCACCTGACAACCAAAATTCATATTGTGAACACAAACTTATTTATTTAATTTCGAGGCAAACAATTGGGCAGCGCGCAGCCGCCTGACAACCAAAATTCATTTTGTGAACACAAACCTTTATGAAAAAATGGTGAGGCAAGCAATTGGGCAGCAAGCAGCCACCTGACAACCAAAATTCATTTTGTGAAGACAAACTTTTTTTTTTGAAAGGCGAGGGAAACAATTGGGCTGCAAGCAGATACCTGACAACTAAAATTCATTTTGTGAACACGAACTTTTTAAAAAGGCGAGGGAAACAATTGGGTCGCAGCCACATGACAACCAAAATTCATTTTGTGAACACAAACTTTTTAAAAACGCGAGGCAAACAATTGGGCAGCGCGCAGCCGCCTGACAACCAAAATTCATCTTGTGAACACAAACCTTTAAGAAAAAAGATGAGGCAAACAATTGGGCAGCAAGCAGCCAAATCACAGCCACAATTCATTTTGTGAACACAACCTATTTAAAAATGCGGGGCAAACAATTGGGTCGCAGCCACCTGACAACCAAAATCATTTGTGAATACAAACTTTTTTTAAAAAGGCAAGGCAAAGAATTGGGCCGCAGCCATCTGACAACCAAAATTCATTTTCTGAACACAAACTTATTTTTTTAAAGGCAAGGCAAACAATTGGGCATCAATCAGCCACCTGACAGCTAACATTCATTTTGTGAACACAAACCTTTTTTTTAAAGGCGAGGCAAACAATTGGGTAGCAAGCAGCCACCTGGCAACCAAAATTCATTTTGTGAACACATTTTTATTTTTAAAAGGCGAGGCAAACAATTGTTCAGCAAGCAGCTAACTGACAACCAAAATTTATCTTGTGAATACAAACTTTGTTTTTAAATGGCGAGGCAAACAATTGGGCAGCAAGCAGCAACCTGACAACCAAAATTCATTTTGTGAATACAATCTTTTTTTTTAAAAAGGCGACAGAAACAATTGGGCTGCAAGCTGCCACCTGACAACCAACATTCATTTTGTGAACACAAACTTTTTTTTTAAATGCGAGGCAAACAATTGGGCAGAAGACAGCCACATGACAACCAAAATTTATTTTGTGAATGAAAACTTTTTTCAAAAAGGCGGGGCAAACAATTGGGCAGCAAGCAGCAACCTGACAACCAAAATTCATTTTCAGAACACAAACTTATTTTTTTAAAGGCGAGGCAAACAATTGGACAGCAATCAGCCACCTGACAGCTAAAATTCATTTTGTGAATACAAACCTTTTTTTTTTAAAGGCGAGGGAAACAATTGTGCAACAAGCAGCCACCTGACAACCAAAATTCATATTGTGAACACAAACTTTTTTTTTAAATTGCGAGGCAAACAATTGGGTAGCGCGCAGCCGCCTGACAACCAAAATTCATTTTGTGAACACAAACTTTTTAAACACGCGAGGCAAACAATTGGGCCGCTGCCACCTGACAACCAAAATTCATATTGTGAACACTAACTTTTTTTTTTTAATTGCGAGGCAAACAATTGGGCAGCGCGCAGCCACTTGGCAACCAAAATGTATTTTGTGAACACAAACATTTTTTTTAAATGCGAGGCAAACAATTGGGCAGAAAGCAGCCACATGACAACCAAAATTTATTTTGTGGATACAAACTTTTTTCAAAAAGGCGGGGCAAACAATTGGGCAGCAAGCAGCAACCTGACAACCAAAATTCAATTTGTGAACACAAATGTTTTTTCAAATGGCTAGGCAAACAATTGTGCAACAAGCAGCCACCTGACAACCAAAATTCATTTTGTGAACACAAACCTTTTTTTAAAGGCGAGGGAAACGATTGGGCTGCAAGCAGCCACCTGACAACCAAAATTCATTTTGTGAATACAAACCTTTTAAAAAAGGCGAGGGAAACAATTGGGTCGCAGCCACAATACAAACAAAATTCATTTTGTGAACACAAATCTTTAAGAAAAAAGGTGAGGCAAACAATTGAACAGCAAGCAGCCAAATCACAACCACAATTCATTTTGTGAACACAACCTATATAAAAATGCGAGGCAAACAATTGGGTCGCAGCCACTTGACAACCAAAATTCATTTTGTGAACACATTTTTACTTTTAAAAGGCGAGGCAAACAATTGTTCAGCAAAAAGCTAACTGACAACCAAAATTTATTTTGAGAATACAAACTTTTCTTTAAAAAGGTGAGGCAAACAATTGGGCAGCAAGCAGCAACCTGACAGCCAAAATTCATTTTGTGAATACAAACTTTTTTTTAAAAGGCGAGGCAAACAATTGGGCAGCAAGCAGCCACCTGACAACCAAAATTTATTTTGTGCTCACAAACTTAAAAACAAAAGACAAGGCAAAAAAATTGTGCAGCAAGCAGCCACCTAACAACCACAATTATTTTAGTGAACACAAACTTTTTTTTTAAAGGCAATGCAAACAATTGGGCAGCAAGCAGCCACCTGACAATCAAAATTCATTTTGCGTACACAAACCTTTAAAAAAAAAAGGCGAGGCAAACAATTCGGCAGCAAGCAGCCGCCTGGCAACCAAGATTCATTTTGTGAACAAAAACTGTTTTTAAAAAAGACGCGGCAAACAATTGGGCAGCAAGCAGCCACCTGACAACCTAGATTCATTTTGTGAACACAAACATTAATTTTAAAAGTCGTGGCAAACAATTGGGCAGCAAGCAGCCACCTGACAACCAATATTCATTTTGTGAACACAGACTTCTTTTTTAAAAGGCGATGCAAACAATTGGGCAGCCAGCAGCCACCTGACAACCAAACTTCATTTTGTGAACACAAACTTGAAAAACAAGGCGTGGCAAACAATTGGGCAGCAAGCAGCCATCTGACAACCAAAATTCATTTTGTGAAGATAAACCCTTTTAAAAAAAAAGGGCCAGGCAAACAATTGGGCAGCAAGCAGTCACCTGACAATCAAAATTCATTTTGTGAACACAAACTTGTTTTAAAAAAGGCGAGGCAATCAATTGGGCAGCAAGCAGCGACCTGACAACCAAAATTAATTTTGTCAACACAAACTTTTTTTTAAAAAGTCGAGGCAAACAATTGGGCAGCAAGCAGCCACCTGACAACCAAAATTCATTTTCTGAACACAAACATTTTAAAAAAAAAGGCGATGCAAACAATTGGGCAGCAAGCGGCCACCAGACAACCAAAATGTATTCTGTGAACACATTTTTTAATTAAAATGCGAGGCAAACAATTGGGCAGCAAGCAGCCACCTGACAATGAAAATAAATTTTGTGAACACAAACTTTTTTAAAAAGGCGAGGCAAACAATTGGGCAGCTAGCAGCAACCTGACAACTAAAATTAATTTTGTGAACACAAAATTTAAAAAAAAATGGCGAGGCAAACAATTGGGCAGCAAGCAGCCACTTGACAACCAAAATACATTTTGTGAACACAAACTAATAAAAAAAGGTAAACAAGTTGGCAGCAGCCACATCAAGGGGACTCACCGTGGAGTAGACGTCCGTTCAGTGTTATTCGCAGCTCAGAGATCCGTGACCCTCTTGCTTCCTGGGTCTGGCAGAGACTGAGTTAGGCACGACACGTCCGGGTTCTATAGTCCCTCCCACCTGCCACCTGCCGGCAGCAGAGAGAACAGAGAGAATGGGAAACTGTTTAAAAACATTAACATCTCTCTCATTTTCCATCGATGGGAAAAGTCCTCTGGTCCATTAAGGCTCTGAGCGAGGTGGCCAAAAATGACGGCCGTGGGTGGCGGCGTTCTCTCGGAAATCGCAGCACAGTGGGCCAAAAGCGGTCAAGCGCAGACTTTTAGTTATATAGACTAAGCCTCAGTTACAATAATGCTTGGGATGAGGTGAGAAAATTCAGGTCCTTGACAAACAGCTAGGAGTCTGATTCTGGTTAACCCCTTCCAACCAGCAGTTCATTATTACTGAATGTGAAGCAAATGTAAAAACTGTTATCATAAGAAAATGGTAGATAACCCGAAGACTTAATTCGATATATATATATATATATATATATTGTAATTTTGATATATATAATTCGGATTTGAATTGTCCCCTCCTCCCTTTTGCAAGATTTCTTAAGGGAGCGGAGCTAGATGTGTATTAACAACAACGGAAGTCAACAAATTTGTAACTACCACCATTAGGTGTCTAATTTGTTACTGTGTCATTATTTTTAGACACTGTATATCACTTTTTTACTTTTTATTTTTCACAATAATTCACACTTTTTTTTACTTTTTGCTTAAGGACAATTTTAAAAAGGATGTACCAACAGAATGTAATAGCGGCAAATGCTCCCCCAACACCCAGAGACCTGAAGTATTTGTTGCACCGTATGACTCAAAGGTATCAAAGTAATTTAAAATGCAAGATGATAAACAAAAGAAACTTGGCGGAATCACATTTTGTAGTTGGAATATAAGGGGTGTTAACGAACCAATTAAAAGGGGTAAGATTTTCGCACAATTGAAATCGCTCAATTCAGACATTATCTTCTTGCAAAGAACACATCTGAAATGCATGCTGAGACTAGATTGAAGGCAAACTGGATAGGCCAAACATATCAGTCTTCATATATCTCAAAATCTAGAGGCACGGCAATTATTATTCGCAAAGGTATACCATTTAAATCAAAGAATATCATAACAGACAAGGAAGGGAGATATCGTATAGTTACCAGAGAGATTCATGCTACCCCAATTACCATGGTAAATATTTACGCGCCTAATTTTGATAACCACAATTTTTTAATAAAATTCTGAATATAATTTCGGAGTTTAATTATCAAAATGTGATAATTGGGGTATATTTAATTGCGTTTAAGATCAGTACCTGGGTAACTCCACACAACAAAAGAGGAGTAACACAAAATCGAAACTAGTGAACTCCTAGTGAACTCCTAAATACATACATAAGAAACACAAATATAACAGCTGTTTGGAGGAACGCTAACGCAGCTGGAAGGGAATACTCGTTCTATTCAACGGTACACAAAACTTATTCACGTATTGACTATTTTTTAGTGGACACAAAATTAATTCCCTACACAATGAACCCAAAATATCATAACAGCATCATTTCTGGCCACTCCCCGTTAATTTTTTTTTAAACTGGAAGGAATGCCTAATAACAAATCATTTTGGAGGATTAATCCTTAAATTCTAAATGACCCACAAGGTCGTATATATTTAACACAACAGATGGAACTTTTTTTCGAGACCAACGACACCCCAGATATGTCACCCGTTTTACTATGGGAATATTTTAAAGCATTTATCAGAGGATCTATAATTTCATATCAAGCTTTTCAAAATAAAAATAATAAGAACGAACAAATGCAGTTAGAAGAACGAATTAGACAATTGGATCTAGTTAATGCTAAAGAGCTAACTATAGATAAACATAATATAATAACAATATTGAAATTTAAATTAAATATTACCAGCAAAAGTGATAAGATTATTTCAAATTACAAAGCAGGAAAACTTTGAATTCGGTGATAAACCACATAAACTTTTGGCACGTCAACTGAAAAAACGGGAAAAAGATCATAGGATGTTAAAGATTAAATCAGATAAAGGTGAATTGTGAACACTACCTAATGATATTAATAAAATATTTGCTCAATTTTATCAAAATGTATATACATCTAAAAATTCAGCAGATAGTACTAAAGTTATAGAGCTCTTGAATATCTGTAATCTTTGAATCATTTGTACAGGGTTAACCGAATTGTCTCCATCGGTGCTATTCCCGTTATTGATCCCAATATTCCTCCACTCTCTATCCACTGTAAAACATCAGTGGCGCCATTGTCCATGACATCTCCCACCATGTCCTATCCGCACATCATCACTATACACGCAGGCGGCGGGCGGTCTCCCACTCAGTAAATCCACAGCATCACTGACTGGCAGATGTTCTACTGGTAGAATTGCTTCCTGCTCAGAAAACATGGATTTTAAGCAATCAACCTTGTAGAAAGCATTTTTCAAATAACGTATTCAGTATTCAGTATTCAGTATTTCATAGAAACATAGAAACATAGAAAGTGGGTGCAGGAGGAGGCCATTCGGCCCTTCGAGCCATCACCGCCATTCATTGTGATCATGGCTGATCGTCCCCAATCAATAACCCGTGCCTGCCTTCTCCCCATATCCCTTGATTCCACTAGCCCCTAGAGCTCTATCTAACCATCTCTTAATCCAGTGATTTGGCCTCCACTGCCCTCCACTGTGGCAGGGAATTACATAAATTCACAACTCTCTGGTTGAAAACGTTTTTGTCTCATCTCAGTCTTATATTACCTCCCTTTTATTCTAATACTATGGTCCCTGGTTCTGGACTCACCCTTTATTATCTTTATTATCATTTCACAGAGTACTTACATTCACAGAAGAAACGAACAATTGTTTCTCATCAGTTCCTGTCAGTGCAGTTAATAAAAACAGAATACACATATACAACTTTAAAATTGTTATCTAAAACTAGACTAAGTGGGTACCAGCATCATACGGGAGGGCTGGTCACCAACGCAATATTCCACCTCTCCACCATTTCCAATATTGTTCGCCAATGGGGCGGGGGGGGGGGCTTTCTGTTGCGCTAGTATGGGTGTTGCGGGCCGATAGTACTGGTTTCCAGAGGGCTAGTATAGACATTGCGGGCCGAACAGATTCTTGGGCTGGCAGCTCAGTCACTGAGGCCTGGCAGTACAATCACTCGGTCCTGGCAGCCTGGCAGCTGAGAAATTGCCAGAAATTCTGCCCAAAACAGGTGACAGACTGTGTGAGTGCAGGGGGAGAAGGTGGACTGAATGGATTATTGGGCTGGTGGTTCATGTATTCATGTCTGGTGGGCTGGAAGTCCACTTACTCACGGCTCGTGGGCTAGCAGTGCAGTCACTCACGGCTGGTACGCTGTCAGTTCATTCACTCACCCCACCTACCTTCACCGACCCCCCCCCCCCCCCACTCTTCTCCTAGACATTCCCCTCCCCCCCCCCCCACACATTCAGTGCATCTCTCCACAACCTCCACCATGCACTCTTAGTGGCTCCCCCACAGAGTAGCCATTCCTGTCTATTAGGTACCCATCGTGATGAACACAGGCATCAAAAATGCAAAAAGGAATTACTAAAGTTTAAAATGTGAATGATTCTTATAATATAAGAAAAATTTAAATGTTAAAGATGATAATTATTAAGCTATTTCTTGTTGTGTCTCTTGTTGTGTTCTGCTGCTCACTGCCTCTTGATGACAATTTCCTATTGATAAAAAGAGACAATTTTACTTCGGAGTCACGTGAGTGACTACGTGAAGACCCCGTCCAGCACGCATGCGCGACATTAGCGTTCATGCAGTGCACCCGCGACGAACGGGAGTTCAAGGCGCTCCCGCTACAAATTGAAAAGTCGGGCCGACAGGTACGTTTTACCGTGGCCGTGTGTCTTTTTCTCTGTGGTCTGCTTGTTTTCAGAAAGAATGAGCAAGACCAGAGGAAAGAAGTCTGCAGCTCGCCCCCGTTCGTCCTCCGTTGAGGAATGCTCTTTGGAGGGGGGGCAAGAGGCGGCGGGTATAACTACCGAGCCGAGCCTAGCACCGCTCGTGCTGCCTGAGCAGCGGGCTGGAGGTACCTGCAGCCAGAACCGGGTGGTAGTGTCCGACGATTCGGATGAAGATGCCACACCGCTCGAGAGCGACACAGGCAGCCGCCTAAGCCGCATGGAACGGCTTATGGAGCAATTGCTCCAGCGAGATCTGCTGAGAGAGCAGCAGCAGACTCGCCAAGGGAGCTCAGGCACTCCCGCAGTGCCCTTTACGGCACTGGCCATTGCTTCACCTTCTTTTGAAGGCAGCATTGGCGACCAGGTATGGACTGGTCAAGAAGAGGGGTCACGGGCTGAAGATATCGGAGTACGCAGGGTGTACAGGATCAGGAAGAGCTGCTGGGTGTGGTCAACCGCTACGTGGCCATTCCACAAGCGGGTCGGCCATTAGAGCCAAAACATGCAGCCAGCATTAACCACCTGTCCTCAAAAACCCCTACAGAACAGGTGGTCAATGAGGCTCTTGAACTATATACAGCCCCAGTAAATTGTACATCATTGAATGTACCCGCTGTAAACAGCCAAATTTGGGGACATTTGGGGCAGAACATCAGGAACCTGGAGTTGAAGCTCCAGAAAATCCTTAAACTCCTGACTGCAGGAATAACATCTTATGCTCGGTCCATTGATGGTGCGGACATCTCCACAAATCAGCAAGACACATTAGCTCTGCTGTGCACCACTCAATATGAAATAAACAATTTACGGAAGGAAATTATCAAGCCTGCCCTCAACCCTAAATTTGTGGGACTTTGCAAAAGACCGGGTTCAGAACCTCCTATTCTGCTCTTTGGGAAAGACCTTCCAAAAAAGGTGAAAGACCTAGAGGAAGAATCCAAGACCTTTGGTCTCGTGAGGGCAGGTTTGGGACCGAGCAGACCTAACAAACCCAGGCGGCAGTACCCCATGGCGTCCACCAGTCGTCGACCACACTATGGGACTGGTGAAAGCTCGGGGTCCGCAACCATTCCCCGTAAGCCTTTTTTAGGCCAGGGCCCAGAGCGGACCCCATGGAAAATGCGCCACCCCCAACAACATCAACATCAACATCAACTCTCTACAGCCCAGCAGACGCCTCATCGCCCAGCGAAGAGGCAGAAGAAGCACCAATAACCATGGAGGTAGGTGGGTCTGGTTCCTCTCAGCATATGAGCAGTAGGGGCTCTATACTAACAGGGGGGAGATTGCACTTGTTTTTGGGTGCATGGGAATCCATCACTAATGTCAAGTATATACTCAGCAGCGTTCATGGCTACAAAATTGACTTTGTTCATGAAAAACATTCCGCCAGTTCAGCATATACCCAAAAGGGTATTCACCCTCTCAGTTAAAGAGAAACAAGAGGGTCAAGCTGAACTGATGAGGTTACAAGCAAAAGGTGTCATTGAAAGAACAAAACATGAACCTTTGGAATTTGTGTCTAATATTTTCACTAAAATCAAAAAAGATGGTGAACATCGCATCATCATTGACTTAACTACTTTAAACAAGTCTGTCAGGTATATACATTTCAAGATGGATACTTTTGAAACAGCCAGACTATTGGTTTCTAGAGGGTACTTTCTAGCAAGCATTGATTTAAAAGATTGCCTACTACTCAGTACCCATACACAAGGAGCATCGTAAATACTTAAAATTTTATATGGATGAAACAGCTATGGCAATTTAAAGCCTTACCAAATGGGCTAACCTCCGCTCCAAGGCTGTTCACTAAAATCTTAAAACCTGCCTTGGCATTATTGAGGAAACAAAAGCATATAATCATGGCGTATTTAGACGACATTTTAATAGTAGGGAAAACCTTGGAGACAGCCATTGTGGCAGTAGCAGCTACCAAACGTTTGTTTGAAACTTTGGGGTTTGTCATACATCCAGATAAATCCAACTTTACACCGTCCACTGCCATGGGACTATCTTGGATTTACGATTGATACTGTTCGCATGATTGTAACTCTGCCGAAGGGAAAGCATCAGAATTGGCACTATCATGCAACGAACTCATGAACAAACATCAGCCAACCATACGGGAGGTAGCTAGAGTTATTGGCAAAATGGTAGCAGCTTTTCCAGCTGTACAATTTGGACCTTTGCACTATCAAAATTTGCAAAGAGCAAAAGTGCATGCACTAAAGCAAAACTCAGGTCACTTTGACCGAGCTATGAATTTAACTGCTGAATCCATTCCAGAGTTACAATGGTGGGCAAGGAACGTAAGGCTCAGCTCCAGTCCCATAATAATCACCAACCCAGTATTAACCATTCAAACGGATGCCAGTGCTTTGGGCTGGGGAGCAACTAACATGCAATCCAGCACAGGGGGCAGATGGACTAAATTTGAATCATCTTGCCTACAGACACGGGGTATCAACTACTTAGAAATGTTGGGTGCGTTTTATGGGTTAAAAGCATATTCATCTAATACGCATCATGCACATGTCCGGTTGCAATTAGATAATACCACGGTGGTGGCTTATATCAACCACATGGGTGGTGTAAAGTCGATCTCGTGTGACAATTTGGCCAACCTAATCTGGCAATGGTGTGTTGAAAGACATATTTGGTTATCAGCAACTTACCTACCAGGTAAGCAAAATACAGTGGCAGACACCAGGTCACGCAGATTCAATGATAACATCGAATGGATGTTAAATCCCAAAATATTTGCTGAAATTACAAAGCAATATGGCACACCAGATATCGATCTATTTGCATCCAGGCTGAGTCACCAGGTACCAACGTATGTCGCTTGGGAACCAGACGCTGAGGCAGCAGCAGTTGATGCATTCTCGCTGCATTGGGGGAAAATGTTCTTTTATGCTTTTCCTCCATTCTGCCTCATCAGTCGGGTATTACGCAAGATTCAATTGGATTCCGCTTCAGGAATCTTGATAATACCCGACTGGCCTACACAGCCATGGTTCCCAGTGGCCTTCGACATGGCTGTTGAAACACCGTTGGAATTTCCCAGCAGTCGAGAGTTATTAATCCACCCAGTGTCAGGCATTAGTCACCCGTGCCATGACAGAGTCAATCTCCTGGCTTGCAGATTCTAAAACGACCTCTACTGGGCCTGGGACTGTCTGAGGACGCCATCAACATGATGACCGCATCCCACCGGGAGTCCACCAGGAGACAATACCTGACCAACATAAGAAAATGGGAACGGTATTGCTCCAAAACAGGAACTACCTACACTACAGCTACAGCCACCAGTGTTGTGGTGTTTTCTGGTTGGATTACATCGGGAAGGACTCAGCTACAACGCCATTAATACAGCCAGGAGTGCGTTGTCAGCATATTTGGTTCCAGCAGCAGGACAACTGACTTTGGGGTCCCATCCACTAGTGGTCAAAATCATGAGGGGCATTTTTAACACCAATTCCCCTAGGCCTAGGTACACTCAGATCTGGGATGTCAGCATTGTACTGACGTACCTTAGCGGATGGCCACCACCCAGGTCACTCACGCTGGAACAACTTACACTGAAATCAGTCATGCTCATGGAACTAGTGTCAGCTCAAAGGGTACAGTCCCTCCACCTTCTGAGGCTGGACAGCATGACAGAGTCATTGGACTGTATCACATTTCACATTCAGGGACTGGTCAAACAAACTAGACCAGGTACCACGCCTCCAGTAATGGAGTTCCGGGCCTATTCACCTGACCCACGGTTGTGTGCCAAGACCCATCTCGCCAATTACATAGACACAACATATAACTTAAGAGGGAGAGAAAAAGCCTTATGGATAAGCCACAAGAAGCCTCATGGTCAGGTGACGAGCCAAACCATTTCAAGATGGCTCAAGCAGGTGCTTAAGTCTGCGGGAGTCGATACTAATGTTTACAAATCTCATTCCACCAGGGCTGCATCTACGTCGGCGGCTAGGCGAATGGATGTGCCTATGGACCATATTCTGGCCAGAGCAGGATGGTCCTCGGAGAGAACATTCCAAAGGTTTTATAATAAGCCGCTGGCGGAACCTGCTATATTTGCAGACAGAATTTTACAGTCTGCAGCTAATATTTAATTTAAGCCGGGGGAGCTCTCTGTTTTTTGTTATCATTAATAAACCTTTATTGTTCACAAACAGGTTATTGTTGATTGTATAACATGCTTCCTCCCTCTAAGGTCTTCAGGCAGTGAGTGAAGCATGAGCTGGTTCACGGTTCGGATTCACAGAGCTTTGAAGTCTTCACGTAGTCACTCACGTGACTCCGAAGTAAAATAGTAAGATTAAATGAGAACTTACCATTCGAAGTTTGATCTGTATTTTATGAGGAGTTACGATGAGGGATTACGTGCCCTCCGCTCCCACCCTCTATTATACAGATCAACTGGTAATTAAGTTCTTATTTTTTCTTTACTATATTTATTTCAATTGTTGTGTTTTTCTGTGAATCCACACCGCTGCTTTGAAGAAATGTCGCGCATGCGTGCTGGACGGGGTCTTCACGTAATCCCTCATCGTAACTCCTCATAAAATACAGATCAAACTTCGAACTGGTAAGTTCTCATTTAGTCTTACTATTTTAATATAGAGAAATTCAGCGGTCATAGTTGAAGAAATAATTTATCTCAGAAGTCATCATTCAATGAAGCACGCTTTTAATGACAACATTCTTGGTCGATGTTCCATCCTTCAGGAAAACTTTGACATTTCCCTTCATCTTTCAACCAAAAGACTTAGTGTTGCTGAAGTCATTTTTTTGTCAAGTGGTTTGTCCACCGCTTCAAAGCTTCCTCTCGTAATCATTGGACATTCATCCCAAACAATGACTTTCACTTGCGTTATGAAATGTGCCGTCTTACAGTTCTTCTCAATGTTGCCGAATGTATCCTCGGCCACTTAGATGGGTCTCCTGAATCGAGAATGTGTAGTTCTTCCACCAGGCATTAACGTAGCTGGTATCCCAGAGGATGTTACAGCAAATGCAACAACTTGACCTCAAACTTTTCCTGACATGACGTGGAAAAAACAGCCTAAAGACAATTTCAGTTGTTGATGAACACTGAAGATTTTGTGCAAAACATTTTTTTTTTTGAGGCGGGGGCTGTCAGGTGGGGTGGGGGGTGGTAAACGTCGTGCAGCCTTCAGGCGGGGGCTCTCGTGAGCTGATGAGAAGGCGGGGGGTGTCCTCATGCAGGGGATGTGGGCGGCTTCAGTAGGGGCCGCATCCTATAGCCAGGCGGAGGGCAGCGTCCTTGAGGTGGGGGATGTCAGTGGGAGGGGGCGGCTGTGAGCGACTTACTCATGACCTATGGACTCATTCACTGCCTTGGGATTAACTCATGGCCTTTGGACTGACTGACTCGCAGCTTGTGGACTGACTGATGCCCGACTTCTGGAGTCATGTCCGACTTTTGTAAACTGAAAACTGTAACATCTATATTGAGGAACAGCTTCTTGCTGACAGCCATCAGGCTATTAAACATAACAAATAAGCTCTGAACTACAAAATACTATATTATTTGTGCTATTTGTTGATCACACACACACACACACACTCACACACACACTCACACACACATTAACACGCGCGCACACACACACACACATTCACACACACATTCACTCACACATTCACTCACACTCACACATTCACTCACACATTCACTCACACATTCACACACATTCACACACTCTCACATTAACACACACTCACACACTTACACACACACATTCACTCACACTCACACACATCCACTCACTCACTCACTCACTCACACATTCACTCACCACACTCGCTCAACACATTCACTCACACATTCACTCACACACACACACACACACACACACACATTCACACAAACACACACACACACACATTCACTCACACTCACACACATCCACTCACTCACTCACTCACGCATTCACTCACACACTCACTCACACAATTCGCTCACACACACACACACACACACACACACACACATTCACACACACTCCACTCACATCACTCACACATTCTCACATTCACACACCCAATTCTAAAATGCCAAATAACTTCAGGTGTTGAATATACAGTGTGTAAAACGAATCTTTAAAGCCTGCTGTACAGGCTGCTGCTGCTGCTGTAGCAAAATAACATTTAACAAACACACTCACCGTAGAGCAGTAAAGTCATGAATTATTCAGCAGCGCCTGCACTGGCCGCCATCCCGCTGCCTGCCACGAACCGGAAATGACGTCACCTGCATCAGCGTGCCGCTGACCGGAAATGACGTAATCGGCGCCATCTTGCAACAAACCGATGAATGATCGGCCATGATCACATTGAATGGCGGTGCTGGCTCGAAGGGCCAAATGGCCTGCTCCTGCACCTATTTTCTATGATTCTATGAACCGCAAATAACAGAATGAGCGCCAATTTTAAAATTAAACACAGTTCTGATCTAATAAAATGTTTATTCACGCTTTATTCATCCGAAAACTATTGCAACCATTTTGAACCCAAGAGAAACACATTTTCAAACACTTTACAACCAATATAATACAATGTGTAAACATTTTTTTAAACCCAAGAGAAACAAATTTGCAAACATTTTACAACCATGGTAAATGGTAGGGAATTGAGGAATGCTGTGGAACAGAGAGATCTAGGAATGACTGTGCAAGTTCCCTGAAGGTGGAATTGCATGTTGATAGGGTGGTAAAGAAAGCCTTTGGTGTGCTGACCTTTTAAATCAGAGCATTGAATAAAGGAGTAGGGAAGTAATGTTAAAATTGTACAAGGCATTGGTAAGACCAATTCTGGAGTATGGTGTACAATTTTGGTCGCCTAACTATAGGAAGGATGTCAACACAATAGAGAGAGTACAGAGGAGATTTATTAGAATGTTGCCTGGGATCCAGCAACTATGTTACAGAGAAAGGTTGAACAAGTTAGGTCTTTATTCTTTGGAGCGCAGAAGGTTAAGGGGGACTTGATTGAGGTCTTTAAAATGATGAAAGGGATAGACAGAGTTGGACGTGGATAAGCTTTTCCCATTGAGGGTAGGGAAGGTTCAAACAAGAGGGCATGACATGAGAATTAAGGGACAGAAGTTTAGGGGTAACGTGAGGGGGAACTTCTTTACTCAGAGGGTGGTGGCTGTGTGGAATGAGCTTCCAGCAGACGTGGTGGAGGCAGGATCGATTTTAACATGTAAAAGTAAAGTGGATAGGTATATGGACGGAAGGAAATGGAGGGGTATGGTCTGAGTGCAGGTAGATGGGACTAGGGGAAAACAAATGGTCGGCACGGACTGGAAGGGCCGAGAGGGCCTGTTTCCCGTGCTGTAATTGTTATATATATATATATATTATATATGTTATATTTATATAACCAATGTAATACAATGTGTAAACATTTTTTTTTACTCCAAGAGAAACTTTGGATTTGCAAACACTTTACACCCAATACAATACAATTTGTGTAAACATTTGTTTAAAACCCAAGAGAAACACATTTGCAAACAATTTACAACCAATACGCCCAGTGTTATTCGCAGCTCAGAGAGCCGCGACCCTCTGGCTTCCTGGGTCTGGCGGAGACTGAGTGAGGCGCGATACCTCCGGGTTTTATAGTCCCTCCCCTGCCGCCAGTGGGGGCAGCAGAGAGAATGGGGAATGTGTTAACACATTAATATCTCTCTCGTTTTTAATCGATCGGAAAAATCCTCAGGGTGAGGCAGGCGGAGCGGGTCTCTGAGCGAGGTGTCCAAAAATGACGGTCGTTGGTGGCTACGTTCTCTCGGAAATCGCAGCACAGCGTTCAAAAAGCGGTTAGTTCCGGGGGCGGCCATGAAGCTGTAAGGTCGCAGCATTGAGCTCCTCTCCGTTAAATTGTGAATTTAATGGGAGTTTTAAAATGAGCAAGGAGAGACGCTCACGAGGACCAAAGAAAAAACTACTATCAAGCTTCAGGAAGTTTTGGAAACTCTGCAAACGACAGTAGAAAAGCTCAGAAGAAGAGTCTTACTCACAAGGATTTGTGTCTGAAATGGCTACAAAAGGAGAAATAAAGGAGAATGAGGTGAAGCAAAAATGCTAGCAGACATGAGTACTACATTGGAGAGAATGGAGATTATCTTTCTAAAAACGTGTATTCTGCTTGTGGTGAGTTAAAGGAGCTAAGGAAACAGTTTAAAGAGCTTGACAAAAAATTAACGGGAGATTGTGCCAGAATGGAAAAAGACTATAATAAGAAGTTTGATAAGATGTGTGAGGACATGGAAAAGTCTGATAAGTTGATGGAAGAAATGGCGGGCTAAATGAAAGAGATGTCTTTGGAAATATTGAATCTGAAAAAGACACAAAAAATCTGAGGGGGAGCAACTTGTTTAAAATGAGTCACAAGTGTTTGGACTTGGAGGCGAGATCGAGAAGGCAGAATATGAGAATTCTATGAGTTAAAGAAGGGCGGGAGGGACGTGGATCTCACACACGTACTTTGTTGCTGATTTACTTCAATAAGTTTTTAAACTGCTGGAAAAACCGGGTTGGACGCTTTCCAAAAGGGATAAATGCTCCCCCGAGACAGATAATTGTGAAATTCCTCGACATTTCTTCACTGGAAAATATGCTGAATAAAATTGTTCACGGGGACAATCTTACATATCTTGGGGATAATATTAGACTTTTCCGTGATTATCCCCGTGAAATCGTCCAAAAAAGGATCTTATTTACAAAGACAAGAAACATTCTGAAAGTTATAAGCGAGATATGGGGTGATTTACCCTGCAAAAATAAAAATTTCTTACAAGGATACCGAACGCTCATTCATGGACCCTGAAATGGCTTTTAAGTACGCACAAGATATTGTTAAAGGTAATATCGGATGAAGAGTATTAAACTTTTTAATACAATATCTTGCTCTAATTAAGATGGCGGAACTTTTCCAGACAGCTGCCAGATACGCTTATCTGTCTGGAATGTGTTTTCGAGCGTACAGTCCATGTTTCACCTTCAATGGAAAACTTAAAGATAAACAAAAGGACGTGGAAGATACAGAATTAATGAGGGAATTAATGAGGGACATGAAATGAGATATTACGGATTCCAGCTGCATGGTTTTGTTTAACCCCTTGGAACTTGCTTGTATTAAAATAATGGGATATTAAGTAATACGTTTGGCTGGCTATATATGGTAATGCTCAGAATAGATTAATGTTAGATAAATTGGAAAGGCATATATATTTATAGAACTGAACATAAGTTGTGTTTTATTTTTGTTTTTTGTTTTTCCCCTCTTTCTCTGATTGTTTTCTGTTTTCAATTGCTCTGGTATATTGAAACGGTTCATAGCATTTTATGACACTCTGTTATGGGGACGGAGCTCAATGTCAACATCAACGGAAGTCCATTTGAAATTTTTCGCCACCTTAGGTGGCTTTGCGTTTTTAAGGTATCTTCTCTTAGATACCTTAACATCACTTTTTTTAAATTCACTATCAAGATTCTTATTTGTTTATTTTTTTTAAAATTAATAACACATCACATTTGTTCTTTTTTTTCTTATTAAGGTATTACACAGGAGGGAGATGTAATATAAATTTAAAAGTTCGAGTGACGTCCACCCAGCAGCCAGAGTTTCTGAGGTATTTGGTTGCACCATCTGAGTAAAAAAAACTAAACTGATATATAATGCAAGACGATAGACAAATAAAGAATGGAGGAATCACGTTCTGCAGTTGGAATATAAGGGGTGCCTATGAACCAATTAAGAGGGGGTAACATTTTTGCCCAATTAAAATCATTAAATTCTGACATTATGTATTTGCAGGAAAAACACATGAAACAACAAACACAGATGAGATTGAAGGCAAACTGGATAGGTCAAACATACTATTCTTCATTTACTTTTAAAGCTAGAGGTACGGCTATTATTATTCGGAAAGGTATACCATTTAAATTAAAGAATACTATTTCGGATAAAGAGGGAAGGTATATTATAGTTTCGGGAGACATTTATTCAACTCCACTGACTATGATAAATATTTACACTCCAAATGTTGATAACCCCCAATTTTTTAATAAAATTATGGATATGATATCAGAGTTTAATTACCAAAATGTCATAATAAGGGGGGACTTTAATTGCATTTTAGATCCATATTTAGACAAGTCAGTAAAAACAAAGGAGGGGTAACGTAAAATCTAAGACTAGTGAACTTCTAAATACATATATAAAAAACACTAATATAATAGATGTATGGAGAACTGCTAATCCAACTGGAAGGGAATATTTCGTCTTACTCATCGGTACATAAAACTTTATTCACAAATTGATTATTTTTTAGTGGATACAAAATTAATTCCATACACAAACTATTCCTTCTTATCACACCAGTATTATTTCCGATCGTACTCCGTTGATTTTTTCTATTAAAATTTGAGGGAATGCCGGGTAAAAAATCTTTTTGGAGGTTTAATACACAAATTTTAAATAACCCACATGGTTATAAATATTTAAAACAACAAATGATTTTTTTTTTGAGACAAATGAAAACACCAGGCATTTCACCTTCTTTACTATGGGAAACTTTCAAGGCATTTATCAGAGGGGTTATAAATCTCATATCAAATTTTTCAAAATAAAAAGAATAAAACAACAGATGCTAGAACAAGAAATTAGACAATTAGAGTTAGATAATGCCAAAGATCCAACTACAGATAAATATAAGATAATATTACTGACATTTAAACTTAATCGAATTTTATCGGCAAGAGTAATAAGATTATTCCAAATCACACAAAACAGGAAACATTTCGAATTTGATGACAAGCCACATAAACTCTTAGCTCGCCAATTGATAAAACACGAAAAGGAAAATACTATCACTAAAATTAAATCAGAGAAAGTTGAATTACTAACATTACCTAAGGATATTAACAATAGATTTGCTCAATTTTATCAAAATTTGTATACACCTAAAACTAAAATAAAAGATAGTAAAAGTATAAAGTTTTTTTAGATAACTGTAATCTTCCAAAAACTTGACCTTTCGGAACAAGAGGAATTAGGAGCTCAGATTACACTTGAAGAAATAGGTGAAACAAAAAATCGTTGAAAAATGGTTAAGACGCCTGGACCAGATGGTTTTAGTAATGAATTTTATAAAATTTCACGAGATAACGGCTCCACGCTTACTTAATTTATATACTCATGCCTTTTAAAGAAAATAAATTACCAGAAACATTAGTTGAATCAACTATTAGGCTTATACTAAAAAAAGATAAAGATTTAGATGAACCCGGATCATATAGAGCTATATCACTTTTAAATACAGATCAGAAAAATTTTAGCAAAGACCTTAGCAAGAAGATTGAGTAAATATATTAGTAAATTGATAAATCCTGATCAAACGGGGCTAACACAAACGACATTAATTTAATAATTTGAGGCGCCAGTTTAATATAATGTACTCACATAAAATGGAGGAGAAGATATATCAATTGTTTCTCTGGATGCAGAGAAAGCATTTGATTAGGTAGTGTAGCAGTCTTTATACCAAGTATTGCAAAACATTTAATATGGGAGATAATTTTATTGAATGGGTAACATTACTATATGAAAAAACCGACGGCAAGAATATTAACAAATAATATGTTATCTCCAAAATTGTATTTTATCGAGGGGCAATAGGCAGGGATGTGCTTTATCACCTCTGCTATTCGCCTTTATGATAGAGCCCCTGGCTGAAAGCATAAGAAGTCATCCAAATATTCAGGGATATAATACTGGGGACTCAAATAATAAAATTTCATTATATGCAGACGATATACTTTTATATATTACAAACTCACAAACGAGTATACCAAACTTATTAAATTTAATAGAGGAATTCGGTTCTTTTTCTGGATACAGAATACATTGGAATAAATGTGAAATCATGACGTTAAAACCTGAAGAATCTACACACCTATTAAAATTCCCCTTTAAAATCGCAACAGAAAAAAATAAGTATTTGGGTATTCAAATTACTAGAAAATACACAGCATTATTTAATGCTAATTTTATGCCTTTATTAAATAAACTCAACGTGTCGATTAAATTCTGGAAAACACTTCCGTTATCATTAATAGGCTGAATAATTGCTATAAAATGATCTTTTTACCACAAATATTATACCTATTTCAATCTATACCATTATATATACCAAAAAACTTAAAAAAATTAGATTCTAATATTACCAATTTTATTTGGGATTATAGATCACATAGAATCCAAAGAAAACATTTGTGCAAACCAAAAGACATTGGGGGACTTTCACTTCCGAACTTTTTGTATTATTATTGGGCAGTGCATATTAAGAATATAATTTACTGGTTGGACAGTTTCTACCCAACAGACAGAACGGATAAGAATGGAGAAAGAGGACTGTTCTCCTTGTAATATAGGAGCGACCCTCTTCTCCCCGATAAAACTGAACAATATAATAACAATAACCCAATTATACATGATACAATAAGAATTTGGAAACAAATAAAAATTATCCTTAAAATTAAAAAAAAACTATCATTGTTAATGCCAATAGTGAATAATCCTTCATTTAAACCATCTCTTATTGATAAAACATATAATCAATGGGAAAGAATAGGAATTAAAAGGATCAGTGATATGTATGAGATGGGAAAATCTGTTATCATTCCAACAATTACAATTAAAATTTAAACAGAAAAAATAACCAATATTTTAAATATATTTTAGATCTGTGACTTCATGAAGAAATACATACAAAGATATCCAAACATAGCTTCAGAGCCATTGGAAGAAAGCAATGAACATTAAGGCTAACTCACAAATTAATATCATATTTATATAATAGTATTTTTAAAATAGATTTCACCATCGACAGAGAAATGTAGAGATGAGTGGGAACGATAATTAATGATAAAATTAAGAAGGAAATCACATAGGAAAAAGTATTTGATATATATATACACAAATGTTCGATTAATGTAAGACATAATTTAATTCAATTTAAAAATTTTACATAGGTTATATTACTCAAAACTAGACTGAATAAATTCTATCCAAATACTTCCCCCATTTGTGATAAATGTCTATCCCAACACGCAACTATAACACACTATTTTGTCTCCTGCATAAAAAAGGAGCTTTATAAATTCTGGAGTGATATTTTTGAAATATGTTTACAAAATTATTCAAGATTAAAATGATGGAACCTAATACAGAAATGATTATATTTGGAGTAATGGAAGATGGGAATAATCTGAACTCATCTCAAAATTTATTTTTAAATTATGGGTTAATAACGGCAAAAAAGGTATTACTTTTGGAATAATACAACCATACCAACGCTTAAAATGTGGATTTCAAACATGTTGGACACCGCACATCTTGAGGAAATGCGATTCCTTCCTAATAGATAAATCAGACCAATTTTTAACGAGTTGGTCTCCATTTGTCGATTTTTTGGCATCATATGGCGCAACAAAACCATAGAAGCTAATTGTTTCAGGATTGGGAGAGGGATGGTCAAGAATATAGATAACGATCTCCTTAATCTCTTACTTTCTACTATTTTTTTCTTTCTTTTCCCCTTTTCATTCTCTACTTTCTTCTAGAAAGGAATAGGTGGCCTCTCGGGTGGACATCCTTCTTCAAACTGAATTTCCCAATTTATTTTCTTCGGAGATGTTGTCTGACCCACAGAGTTACTCCAGCTTTTTATGTCTATCGGTCTAAAACAGTATCTGCAGTTGTTTTTTACACGAGCTATCTAGCAATGTATATATCCAGTGACCTTGTTTTTTGGCTATCTAGTTAACTAGCTAATCCTGCTAACTTGCTATCTGTCTATCTGTTTAGAACGAACTACAGATGCTGGTAAAATTCAAGGTTGAAAGGACAATACTGGAGAAGCTACCGCGGGACAGGCAGCATCTATTGAGAGAAGGAATTGGCGACGTGTCCGGTCGAGAACCCTTTTCAGACTGGGTCAGGGGGAGGTGGTCGGACCAAAGATAGAAAGGGTGCATCTATATTGGGACTAGTGGTGGGTGGACTGTGAAGGGGAAAGGGGAAGGAGAGAAAGAGCAAGGGCTACCTGAAGTTAGAGACAGTCAATGTTCATACCGCCCGTGAGGTGTAAACCACCCAAGCGAAATATGAGGTGCTGTTCCTCCAATTTGCGCTGGGCCTCACTCAGACAATGGAGGAGGCCCAGGTCAGAAAGGTGAGATTGGGAATGGGAAGGGGGAGTAGAAGGTTTGGCCAACCCAGGAGATCATGCTTGGTTAAAACGGGTTGAGCGGAGGTGTTCAACGAAACGATCGCTAAGCCTGCGCTTGCCTTGTCGTTGTAGAGAAGTTGACCCCTGGAACAGTCAGTCAACCTCTGCCTAACCTCGAAAGACTGTTTGGGTCCTTGGGTTGAGTCGAGGGGAGAAATAATGTATGGTGTTGCATCTCCTGCGGTTTGCAGGGGGAAGTACCTGGCGATCGGTGGTTTGGGTGGGAAGGGGCGAGTTTGAGAGGGAGTTGCGGAGGGAACGGTCTCTGCGGAAAGCAGAAAGATGTGGAAATGGGAAGATATTGTCAGTAGTGGGATCCCTTTGGAGGTTTCGAAAATGTCCGAGGATTATATGCTGTATGGGACGGCTGGTGGGATGGAAGGTAAGGACAATGGGTCTGCCAGGACAGTTCTGTTTATGGGTTTCGGGGAGAAGATAAAATCGGGCCGTGCGGGGCTGGGGATTTTTAAGGTTGGAGGCTATAGGCGGCAGAGAGCCGGAAGTGAAAGTCAGTAATGGTCTGTGCTATTAAGGCCTGGCAGATAGGGGGGGGGGGTCGTGGTCAAAGGAGAAGTAGGATGAGGTGTCTGAGAGTTGTCGCGCCTGGCCTCAGTCTGGTAGGACAGTGTGCCAGACTACCGCGGCGGGTACCTGCCCTTGTTGGCGGGTTTCATAACCAAGTCGGGGTGGCTGGAGAGTGAGCGAATGGCCGTACGTTCAGTGGGGACAGTGTTTAGAATAGGTAAGGGGAATGGACAATTTGAGCGCTTGCTGTCCCGCAGACAGTTGGCAATGTAAAGCTCTAAAGAAGGTAGAGAACCAACCGCGGGAGTCGAAGAGGAGGGTTGCTGATCTCCAGTGCAGCAAACATCTGTTGCCAAGGGGAGGTAGGGGATCTCTGATTGGCCGCTGCTGCGCCCCCCCCATACAGCACCATCTGTTGCCGGGGCAGGACGAGGAAGAAGGTCATGATTGGCCGCCGCGCCCCGTAATAGCATCATCTGTTGCCATGGGAGGAAGGGGGCTCCTGATTGGCCGCCGCACCCCGGCCTCTTGCGTCATCTGTTGCCAGGAGGACGTGGGAGCAGACGATTGGCCGCTAAGTCCCGTGCGCCTCACAATGGGCGTCCCCATTTCCCCGCACCCTGTCCTGCCATTTGGCCAGCGCTGGTCCCGTCCTGCAAACTGATTTCGTCGTCTTCCCGCCTGCTAACGTCATCTGTTGCCAAGGAATGAAGCAGAGAGGCGCCTATTGGACGTCACGATGGCGCCCAACGCGTCACCCCCAGGGCTGGATTTACGTATAAACTGGACAAGTTTAAGCTCCAGATCTAGGGCGGGACCTCGCAGAGCCGGATTTACCACTAGGCTCAATAAGCTGCAGCCAAGGGCTCGAAATCTAGGCGGCCTGCTGCCAAGAGGACGCCTGCCGTTCAACTCTGGGCGGGCCCCCCTCTCTATCTCTCTCTCTCTCTCTGTCACTCTCTCCGTCTCCGTCCGCCATCTGTATTCTGTGTCCGGGCCACCGGGTCTCGCTTCTCCGCTCGCCGGCATGGCCGGCCGCTTGCACATGCGCATATCCTCGGCAAACTGGTCGGTGGGGCACTTTCTCCCTCGCTTTGAATTGTGGGAGATCTGGGCCGCCATTGATGTCCGGTCACCGCCGTCACTGAGTCTGAAGAAAGGGTTTCTCCTTCGCTCCATAGATGCTGCTGCAAACTGAGTTTACTCCAGCATTTTGTGTACCCTCGATTTTCCAGCATCTGCAGTTCCTTCTTTTAAAAACTTCTTTAGACTCCCTGTGGGTTTTAGTGTTTTTTAGTTTAATTTAAAGACACAGCGTGGAAACGGGCCCTTCGGCCCACCGAGTCCACGCAGACCACCCCGCTACACTAGTTCTATCCCACATTGTCAGAGTCAAGAGTGTTTTATTCTCTCTGTCCCAGTTTAGGTAGTGAACAATGAAATCCTTACTTGCAGCAGCACAACAGAATGTGTAAACATAGTGCTCTGTAAACAATGTTATAAAACGAGAAAACAAAACGGGCCCTGTATATATTATTTATTGAATATATAAACTGTATAAATATATATATGTGTGTGGTTGTGTAATAATATTTATCCCCACACACATACACAAACAACAATTTCCCTCCTGGAATAATAAAGTTCTCTATCGCTATAGTATCATGTGTGTAGGAAGCAACTGCAGATGCTGTGTTTAATTTTCAATTTCATCATTTAAAAATAAATTGAACAGGTATATTGTCAGAGAAAGGAATGGAAAGGTTATGGTCTTAGTGCCAGTGTAGATGGGACTAGGTGACAGTTAAGTGTTCGGCACGGTCTGAAGGGCCGAGATGGCCTGTTCCGTTTCCCGTGCGGTAATTGTTATATGGTTATATTGAATGTGGAAGGAAACAAAAGCACCCGGAGAAATCCATGCGATCAATCGGGAAAAGGAGCAAAATCTGTACAGACAGCACCCATATTCAGGATCAATTCTGGGTCTCTGGCAATTTTAGCCAGCAACTTCATGGCCAATGTAACTGCCCGTAGTCTTGAACTTAATTAAAACATCCAGTAGCTGCAAAAGGGGGACGTAGCAATCACTTAGAGATTTAAACTGAAAATTGATATTTTTAGTAACCAAAGTTTATCAACTCATAATTTTTGTGTGTTGGAAAATAAAATATAGTGGACAGGTGGTGGACTTGCTGCATCATTCACACGCCAGAGAAATTAAAAAAACAACCAGTCTCGGGCCACTGTCTGTGTTGAGTTTGACCACATTCTCCCTGGAAGCGTGTGGGTTTCCTCCACATAGAGCTCTATGGCTAGTGGAGTCTAGGATGTGGGGGTTTAGGGAGAAGGCTCACTTGGATTATGATTGGGGTGATCAGCCATGCTCACAATTGAATGGCCGGATGCTGGCTCGAAGGGGCCCGAATGGCCCTCCTCCTGAACCATTTTCTATGTTTCTCTGTTTCTATACCATAAGACACGTAAGGTTTGTAGGTTACTTGTCTCTGTAAAAAATTGCCCCTAATGTGTATGGGAAAGTGGGTGAGGAAGTGGTGTAACAGAACTTGTCGTGAATAGGTAGACAAAATGCTGGAGAAGAAGGAAACTCAGCGGGAGGGGTGAGGCAGCATCTAATGGTAGGCGAAGAAAATAGGCGACGTTTCGGTCGAGGACCCTTCTTTCAGACTGATGTGAGGGTGGGGGAGTGTGGGGTCGGGTAAGAAGCAATGAAAGGGCAGAGACAGTGGGATGCAGCGGAGTGCTGGGAATGGGAGGAGAAAGCTGGATTACCCTGAAAATTGGAGAATTGTTTCATACTGCTGCGGTGTAAATCCCCAAAGCGGATATGTTGAGGCGCTGGCTCCTCCAACTTTCGGTGGTGCTACTCTTGCCATGGAGGAGCCCAAGGACAGGAAGGTCGGATGCGGAATGGAGAGGGGGGTTTGTACCCATTGAGCCCCGGTAAGGCCGAGGTTGGTCTATTGCGAACTGAGTAGTAGGTGTAGTGCGAAGCGGATCGCCTTCTACATACAGGTTTGATTATACGCGGAATAATCCAAGACCAAATTTTTGTTTGGAAGTGGAAAGAACTAATACAAATGCATTTAATTGCAATGTGTAAAAGAGTTGATATACTGTTTAGAAATTATGCTGCATGTCAGTGTAGTACTTTTCATGTCTTGATTGGTGAATATGTTTAGTTTGTGACTTAATTTGAAGCAGATATAATATGTGTGAATGCTTCATTGAGATAATTCCGACTGGTACACTACTTAGTTTGCCCTCACCTCACCTTCACTGGAGATGATAAAGGGGAGGGAAATGGGAATTACACGGCGGCTCCGACAGGCAGCGAGGTGACGAGAAAGGCGAGCTAGTCGCCTAAAACCAGCGGGGAGGACCGCAGTGGGGGCCTATATGTGGCAGTGGGGGATACGTGGGACCGCTTGGGAGGGTATAACGAACGCCGCGGATGTCAGGATATGGAGTCGCAGGACGCGAGTTCCTTCACTGGAAGACATGTTGTTGACGGTTGCGTCTGCAGATGGCTCCGTCCGCTTCGACAGGTCATGAGCGCGGCTCTATGGCAGGGCCGTGCATGTTGTCGCAGACGGCCATAGCTCTTGGTTTGTCTGGAGAGGAAGCACTTGTCCACGAGCGAGAGCTGGCCTTGCTGGACTGTCGAAGAAGCGTTTCTGAGTGTCACGTCTTTCATTGTAGTTGCTTCTGAATATCTGCAGGCTGGGACCGAACTTGTGGATGCAAAAAGTCTGTGGGACTCTGGGAGGGTGCACGGGGTTGGCTGTGACATCGTCGTTGGGTGGAGAACCCAGTGGGGGTATCCTTGTGCAATATTCCTTAGGGTTGAGCAAGTCCAGGTACTACAGTGGTGGACGGGAGCCAGAGGGGACACGTCCCCCTCATGTTTTGAGAGGTGGGGACAGATCCCCCCCATTTCTTGTAATCCGGATTTTAAAACCCGGTGTTGATAATCTCCGCTTTCCCGCGATGGACACTTGGGGTGGGACTGCTGATCGAGGGCGTTCGATTGGACGAGCGAGAGACGTCGGTCAGCAGGCATTGGGCAGCAGGACATGATGAGCAACGCGATGATTGGGGGAAAGGAGGGAGTCGTTCAGAGGCGGTAGTAAGGGGGCTGAGACTGGTGGACCACTGGACCTTCCCGTCCCCACACGTGTGCACCCCTCCAAAGCCGGTGGTGACTGGAGGACGTCGGGAGTCAGGCCGGTTACGGTGCCCCCATACGCCCACAGCTAGCATAGAGAAGCAGCACTAAACCCAGCTCAACTCTGCCTGTGCCTCCGGGTTAACCAACAGCCGTGCCTGGACTTAAGGGAAATATGGCCTAGGTTTACAGCCAATGCGGATAAGCAGCGCTAGCTCCACGGCTCCGGACTGGTATTCCGTTTTTCTGTCAGCAGTGCCGCAGGTTAACCCGGCATGAGGTTGGAGTTGAGCTGCATTTAGCGCTGGATTGATCTGCAAATACCGTTCTCAGGGCACACGGGAGAAGCCTTCGAAGCCTCGTGTGTGTGTGTGTGTGTGTGTGTGTGTGTGCGCGCGCGCGGCTGCCAAGTAATTGTGTTCCCACCAGTCCCCGTTCCCCCCCAATATTTTGATAGCGATTTCAGTAACTGACTGGGGACGATCAGCCATGATCACAATGAATGGCAGTGCTGGCTTGGAGGGTCTAATGCCCCCCTCCTGCACCTATCTTCAATGTTTCTTGTTTTCTATGTATTTGTAAATTAAAGAGGAATTTAACCTTTGGCAGGCACAGGGTGCATAGAAATCATGCATGTAATTAGATTGCAAGAATAGGAGAATCACAGTCTGCAGCTCTGCGTTGCAAATCAGGAGGGGTGGATTATTTAAATACATTTGTTGAATGAATGCTGTTAAATTAAACCAGCGAGAAAGTTGATTGCTGTACAAGGGGGAAAAAGGGAGAGGACCACAGATTTCAGCCCTGGGTTGCACAATCGGAGTAGTGCAAAAAATATGATTTGCACAGTAGAACTACGCAATTAAATAAATCAAAATGCTCATTTTTAGGGATTTAAATCAGGATATTGCCTTTGGCAGCACAGAGCGTTGGTTGTGGGGTTTTTTGCCAGCACAGGGTGCCAATTCAAATCATGCAATTTTTTTAATAGATCGCAACCAGGGAAGAAAAGATCACAGATTTGCAACCGCGTGCAAATAGGAAGGATGTAATTAATATAGTATCTGCACATTGCGTAAATAGGAAGTATTTTGGCGGTCTCAAGAACGACAACTGAACTTTTAAACGAATCTATATCGGAAAATTCACTCTTCAGTAAACAGGTTCTCTTGACACGTCTGGTCACATCAGTGGTCAGTGCTGAACTGCCGCGTGAAAGCAAAACCGTACGAAAACAAGCAGCCCCTCCCGAGTCACGTGACCGCGGCTTCCGAACGCTGGGCGGTTCGAATACCTGCGTTGAGCCAGAGGCGCCGCTCGCTCCGCTAAAAATGCCCCCCCCCCCCTCAGAATCGGCGGTACAGAAACGTACGGGGAAATGGACGGTTCAACCGGAACGCGTAGTCCCAGGTCGCGGGGCGAGCGTAACAGTAGGGGCCGGCAAAACAGAATCGGAGGTACGAGAAAAACGCGAGCGAGGGACTCAATTAGGCTGGCTGGATCATCAAGGACCTCACCCATCCTGGCCTCTTATTCATCTCCCCGCTACCTTCAGGTAGAAGGTACAGGAAGCTGAAGACTGGCAACGACCAAGGTTAATGAATAGCTACTTCCCCACAGCCATCGGGCTATTAAACTTGGCTCGGACAAAACTCTGAATATTAATAGCCCATTATCTGTTTATTTGCACTTTATCAGTTTGTTTATTCATTTGTGTATATATGTATATAATGGTATATGGACACACTGATCTGATCTGTATTTATGCTCTACCTATATTCTGTTGTTGCTGAAGTGCAAAGCAAGAATTTTCATTGTCCTATCTGGGGGACCACATGACAATAAACTCTCTTGAATCTTGAATCTTGAATCTTGAGTTTGCAAAACCTGTTGTGCAGGGATTTGAAAGACTGAACAGCCTTTTTCCAGCAAACCAAACCCGATGCTCATGAATTGTACCAACAGGTATTCTCAACACCAGATGATTCTTCATAAACAGTCGTATGATGCCAAAGGTAGAACAAAAACGACTCTTCAAAGTTGATTTTGGTAATGGAATTCTTAACAGCATGTTTTACGTTCCTAAGTCAGAAAACAACAGTGCTGATGTCATCTGGAAATAGGAAATGTCAAAGAAAGATGTATGTCTTTGATAGGTAAAAGCTCTCTGTTGAGTTACACGTAAACTTTTCCGTCGGCATGGAGTACGTTTGAAAGTTTATCAACATTAAGTCCCTGTGATAATTCTGAATCAAATGTTGTGGCCTAGGTTTAAACGAGTTACCCTTTATACACCATGCAGGAAACAAGGTCAGCACAATTGAATAACAAAACAGACAAATGCCTTTTGCTGATTGGAAAGCAGAAGCTCCATTTAAGAAAGATGGAATCCCTACAGGCACTGAACAGCTTTGTATTGGTGTGCTTTAGCATTAGGCATTTTAAAAGCTCGCCACCCTTTCCTTTACTTGCCCAATAACCCCTGTTAGCAATGCTGTAGTTGAGAGGATATGTTCTGTGGATTCAAGATTCTAGATTCAAGATTCAAGAGAGTTTATTGTCATGTGTCCCAGATTGGACAATGACATTCTTGCTTTGCTCCAGCACAACAGAATATAGTAGGCATAAATAAATACAGAACAGATCAGTGTGTCCATATACCAATGAGAATATATATATATATATATATATATATATATATATATATACACACACATAAATAACCAGACAAAGTGCAATGGGCTTTTAATGATCATAGTTTTGTTTGAGTTGAGTTCAATAGCCTGATGGCTGTGGGGAAGCAGACGTTCCTGAACCTGGATGTTGCAGATTTCAGGCTCCTGTACCTTCTACCTGAAGGTAGCGGGGAGATGAGTGAGTGGCCAGGATGGTGTGGGTCCTTGATGATTCTGGCAGCCTTTATGAGGCAGCGACTGAGATAGATCCCCTCGATGGTGGGGAGGTCAGAGCCGATGATGGACTGGGCAATGTTTACAAATTTTTGCAGTCTTTTCCGCTCCTGGGCGCTCAAGTTGCCGAACCAAGCCACGATGCAACCGGTCAGCATGCCCTCTACTGTGCACCTGTAGAAGTTAGAGACCGTCCTCCTTGACAAACCGATTATCCGTAATCTTCTCGGGAAGTAGAGGCGCTGATGTACTTTCTTTATAATTGCATCAGTGTTCTGGGACCAGGAAGAGATCTTCAGAGATATGCACGCCCAGGAATTTGAAGCTCTTGATCCTCTACACCATTGACCCGTTGATATAAACGGAACTATGGGTCCCCATACTACCCCTTCCAAAATCCACTACCAGTTCCTTGGTTTTTCTGGTGTTGAGAGCCAGGTTATTGTGCTGGCACCATTTGCTCAATCGGTCAATCCCACTTGTATACTCTGAGTCATCCCCATCAGTGATACGTCCCAGAACAGTGGTGTCGTCTGCGAACTTGATGATGGAGTTCGCACAATGTCCGGCTACACAGTCATGAGTATAGAATGAGTACAGAAGGGAGCTGAGCACGCAGCCTTGAGGTGCTCCCGTCCTGATTGTTGTAGAGGATGACAGATTTCCATCAATACGGACAGACTGTGGTCTGTGGATGAGGAAGTCGAGGATCCAATTGCAGAGGGATGCGTTGAGTCCCAGTTCTGAGAGTTTGGTAACCAGCTTGGAGGGGATGATGGTGTTAAAGGCCGAGCTGTAGTCAATGAATAACAGCCTGACATATGAGTTTTTGTTGTCCAAGTGGTCCAGAGTGGAGTGGAGAACTAGTGAGATCGCATCCTTTTGACTCCTGTCATCAGTGGAGGGCGACAAACTGGCAATTCCACCCGTATCCACGAAAAATCACCACTCCCCCCTCATCCAGTGTCCTTATTATGGTCATCATCTACACTGGTGGTGGCTTTCCAGATCAGAGAGGGGGAGGGAGAGAGAGGAGAGAGAGAGAGAGAGAGAGAGAGAGAGAGAGAGAGAGGTGCCAAATGGGAGGGGGAGAAAGAGGGGAGACAGAGGGGGAGAGAGAGACGGGAGAGAGATAGGGGATGAGTTGTGTGAGAGGGGCAAAGGAATGAGAGGGAGGGGGGGAGAGAGAGAGATGAGAGTGAGAGGGGTATGGGAGAGAGAGGGTGGGGCTGGGAAGGGGGGGGGGGGGGAGGGTGTAGAGGGAGAGTGAGGTGGGCGGGGAGAAAGGGGGTAGAGGAGAGGCGGGGGTTGGGATTCGGGAGGTTGGGGGGAGAGATGAGAGAGAGAGAGAGAGATAGAGAGATGAGAGAGATGGGAGAGTTGAGAAGAGATGACGAGAGAGAGGAGAGGTGCCAGATGGGTGAGGGGGGGAGATAGAGATTAGGGAGTGACAGAGGGAGAGAGAGAGAAGGGGATGGGGAGAGAGTAATAGGGGGAGATGTGCGACAGGGGCAAAGGAATTGGAGGGATGAGAGAGAGGGAGAGTGAGAGGGGTATGGGGAGAGAGGGGGAGAGAGAGTGTTTGTTATGTAGAGGAGAGTAGAGAGAAGTCGTAGGGGGAGAAGAGGGGGGTGGGGGCAGTAGATTGAGGGAAAGGGTGTAGAGAGAGGCGGGGGTTGGGAGCGGGAGAGATATGGGAGGGGAGAGAGTACAGGTGCTGTGGACGAGGGAGTGGGAGAGATGAGATGAGGATAGTGGGGTGAATTGTGAGAGAGAAGGGATGGAGGGGAGGAGAGAGCGAATTGGAGGGATTAGAGAGGAGGGAGAGGAGAGACGTGAGGGCTGGGGAGAGAAGGGGAGAGAGAGAGAGAGGAGGGTGGAAAGGAGAAAGAAGAGAAAGAGGTGTGGTGGTGGAGTGTTAGGGAGATAGATAGGGAGACACAGAGGGGAGAAGAAAGAGTTGGGGGGAGAGAGAGAGATGGAGGGAGAAAAAAAAAAGGAGAAAAGTGTTGTGAGAGAGATGTAGGGTACGGGGAGGGAGAGAGTGAGAGGTGGGGGGGAGAGGGAGGTTGGGAGATGGGGGGAGATATTGGGGGTGAGGGAGCGAGACAGGGAGTGAGAGAGAGGGGAAAGTGATAGGAGGGGGAGAAAATAGATTGGAAGAGGGAGTGAGGGTTGTGAGAGAGGAACTAGAGAGAGTGAGAGAGGGGAGAGCGGGACAGAGACAGGGAGGGGGAGAGAGATGGGGAGAGCGTCGAGAGAGAGTGTATCGAGAGGGGAGGAGAGGTGAGGGGGGAACGGGCAATATAAGACGGGGGAGAGTGATCGGATGAGAAGAGAGTGGTTGAAAGGAGAGAGAATGGGAGAGAGAGGGCAAAGAAGGAGGGGAGAGTAAGATTGGAGTGAGAGTGAGAATTGGTGAGAGAGATGAGGGGAAGCGGAGAGCGGGGGGGAGAGAGAGTTTGCGGGTGGGCCGTTTCAAGGTGGCCAACTTTTGCCTCCTGGTTCTCAGAGTAGGGCGACAAAGTGGCCATCCCCCCTCCCCCCCACCCCCCCCCCCCCCCCCCCCACGCCCCCCCCCCCCCCCCCCCACCCCCCCCGTGTATTCCACGAAACATTGCATTCCAACCTCCCCCTTATCCAGTGTCCAATGATCGACAACATCTGCACAGGAGCCGGAGCCGGAGCGGGGGAGACTGCGGCCCGCCTCTTGGGATGCGCTCAGGGCGCGGATTTATTAATGAGCCGAAGCACTGATGTGAGCGGATATTTCACCGCGCTCCTCACCTGCTCTCTGAACTTGGACTGGGTCGCCACGTAAATAAATGTGTTCGTGCAGCAGCTGAGATTCCTCAGCAAAAACCCAACGTAGTGAAATATATATTGAGAATCATTCGCATCATTTCCAGTTCCTGAGATCTGATAATAGACGAAGTTTAGAACCATCGTCAGCCACAGGAGGATGAAGCTGCCGGAGATGGTGAAGAGTAAAACCACAGACCTCCTCCTGCTCTCCATCTCCGGGTCACTGCGGTTCCCCCCCTTGCTGTCACCCCTCAGCCCCTTACGGACCCGACTGGCCACTAAAATGTGCCGGACTGTCAGAGCGTTGAGCAGCAGGATTACAGCGAAAGGGAGGAGCGGAGTTAAAATTGTGTCGATCCAGTCAAATGCCACCCACCCGGGGTCAGTGAAATAACTGTCTACCAGGCCACAGAACCACGGGACATTGTCGATGATTGTCCAGGGTTTCCGTGTGAAGTAGCGGGGAACATTTTTCAGACAGAGCAGAACGCCGGCTGTTGCGAGAACCACAGCCGCAGTTTTCCCGGTGCAATATTTTGTTTTTAGCTTCTGGCAACAAATGGCGACAAACCGATCAATGGTGAAAGTGACGGTGAACCAGACGGAACAGTCTGTAGCTGCAAACTTCAGTGCATAGTTAACACTGCACACAGGGGTGATGGACATGAAACTCCAATAAAAGTAATAGTATTTGATATTAAACAAAATGACCTCGGTGATGACGGCCAGTAGATCTGCCGCTGCCATGGCCACCAGGTAGCGAGTGGTGCAGGTGGCGAGGCCGCACTTTCCCCGGGACAGGATCACAATCGCCACTAAATTCACTGCGGAAAGGGAAGGAAACGGACACAGGGCATTATTGAACGTTCTCCGGGGCTGAACACCGGCTCTACTTTCAGCTAAAGATCAGGAGTGTTGGAGTCGGTGCGCGGTTGCAAGTTTAACAATGTCAGACCCGGCACCGGCTGTGCCCGACCTGCCTGCTTCAGGTGAGAGGAGGTAAGGCGACGGGCGGGTAAAGGGCGGGGAGGGAACGAGCAGCCACCCGCCACAATAGGCGGAATGGTCCTTTCCATAGTTAACCCCGCTCACAGTCTCTGATGGGGCCGGTTTCACAGGGATAACCGTGAGCGGCCGCGTTTAACCAGGGCTCTGGGAACTCGGCATCTGATGGGGACGAGGAGGGAGGGTTCCAGAGGGAAGGCAGGGATAACTTAGAACCCGGCAGCAGAGTGGCCCCGTTAATGGATTAATTCCCCAGTGAGTTCAGTTCGGTAACAACACACTCCAGTAGATCCGCGGCCACTGGTTCAGGAGATCGATCCACAGTGAGACGTGTCCACGGAGCGGGTGTTCACTCTGATCAATAAATCAGACACAGTGAACTTCACAATGTAAATCGCTCCCAGTCACACAGTCCGAGCACTGGGACAACTCTGGACAAGGTCCCACTGAAGGCACGAACAACATTCTAGTTGCTATCCGGCAGTGAGAGAAAAAGAGGGTTAGTTTCAGCTGTCTGAAAATCAGAAAAATCACAGCGTTAATTCAATAAACATGTCACTGAGAGGATTGATACCCTTCACATATTCTTGTACAACGATCACCAGTTGGGGAACTTGTAACATGATCAGAATCAGGTTCAACCGGTTAATACACGGAGTTATAAAAACTTGAAAATTTTTCTGCTCATTTACCAGGGACTCCAACGGCAGCAATGATCACGTACAAGATTTTCTCCACGGCGTAATATTCCCTCAGCTTTTCCCCCATTTTCTCTGCCCAGCGACGTGTCTCCGTGAGCTACCGTAATCTCTCGAATGAAATGCTGGGGCAGAACATTCCCGGAGATTTTATACCATGTTCCGTCTCCACCGGGACAGTGAAGTTTCATTAGAGTTTAAAAATAGAGATTTTGAAATTATTCGCAAACAGATGACATCAGCCAAGTGAAATGCCCGCTGGGACTGTTTGTGAATAATCCAGGGAATTGTTTGAGAAACTCCAATGACTGGGAATTGTGGCGATATTGAGGGATGGAATTTGGGGGCGGCGGCATTGTTCCAGCAAATGGGATATTGTTTCAAACTTCATCAGACCCAACTCCCCACCTCGTGTTGTTTGTTGGATTCCCTGCAATCCACTTCACTCAGCAAGGCAATCCCAAATTCCAGCGACCCTCTCATGGCTTCTGGTGCCCAGTTTGAAGGTGGACTGGGCACCCTTTGTCCACAGGTAAAGGGATTTTCAGCAGTTCACCTCTGACTAAAATGCCCCATCCAATCTGCTTCACCGCACAATGTGATCGCGATTCCTCTGATTGCAGCCACAACGCCACACTCCCGGCGACCGCAGTAACCATTGCTTGCCTGGAATGGACCTGACTTTGCCCTGGGACAATACCATTCGCTGCCTTCATCACCTCTGAGGAGAAACGACCCACAAACTCACAACACTCAGAGAACAGAAGCGTTGCCGCATCTGAATTGTCCGAAACCTAAATAAAACGGCGAATGATGTCGTACATCTCCCTCCTCCCTTTCTCTCTCCCTCCATTTTCCTTCTCTGTTCGTCTGTCTCTATCAACCTTTCTTCCATTACACCTCCCACCCCTCTCACGCCTACTGCATCTCTCCCTCCGACTCTCTGTATCTCCCTGACCCTTCCCTTTCTCCCTTTTGCCAACCCACTCGCTCTGATAACTCGCCCCTCTTCCCACTCTCCCTTTGACTGTTCACTCTTCCTGCATCTCTTCCACTTTTCGTCTTCTCCACTATCTTTCCTTTTCATCGTTGTACTCCTTGTCTGTCTCTCGCTTTTCCCCAACTCTCCTCCTGCTCGCCCACATTTCCCTCTCCATCGCCTTTCTTGTGAAGTGCGGTTAAACGGTTAGTCACCATGGGATGTAACAGCTCTCCATGTACCCCTTCCATCACACTCCAGCAGCCCTTCCAGGTGAGACAGGTGTTCACGGGCACCTCCTCTAACCTCATCTAGTGCATGAGGTGTTCCAGACATGGCCTCCTGCACATCGGCGTGGTCAAGCATACAGTCGGCGAACACTTACCGTCGTTCCGCCGAGGCCTGACGCATCTCCCCGTGGCTGACCATTGTAACTCCCCTTCCCACAATGACCTTTCTGTCCTGGGCCTCCTCCATTGCCAGAGTGACGCTACATGCAGACTGAAAGAACGACACCTCATTTTCCACTTTGCTGCCTTACAACCTAATGGTATGAACATTGAATTATCCAATGTTAGGTACCTAACGATCATATTCCCGCTTTCCCCTCGCTCTTCACCCGATCCCAACTATTCATCCCACCTCCCCCTTCCACCTATATTCCTTCACTCTCATTTATAATTCTATCTTCTTCAATCCTTTTCTCACAACATTTATCTTTTAGTCTCTTGTCTGAACCACCCAACTATGAAAACGCGATGCACCTGCATCCGCTTATCATTCACCTTGCTTTGTCTCGCCTCCATCTGTTCTAGACTTTTCCCCTTCTCACCACAATCAGTCTGAAGATGGGGTCCTGAACCGAAACGTCACCTATCCGTGTTCTTAAAAGGCTTAGAAAAACGTTCGGCGTGTCCCCACAATCTCACCAACTTCTATAGATGCGCCTCAGAATGTATTTTATCTGGATGCAGCAGCACCGCTTAGTTTTGGAACAGCTCCATCCCAGACCGCAAGAATTTGCAGTGAATTGTGGACGCGGCGCAGACCATCACACAAAGCAAGTTCCTTCTATTGACTGAATTTATCCCTCACGCTACCTCGGGCCAAGGCCAGCAGCATCATGATGTTCTAGTCTCATTCTGGCCACTCCTTCTTCTCCCCTCTCGCAGCAGGTAAAACCCCACACCTCCAGTTTCAGGGACAATTTCTTCCAAGCTGTTGTCCGGCAACTGAACCATCCTAACACAACTAGACAGCTGTGCTGAACCACTATCTACCTCATTGGAGACCCTCAGACTATCCTTGATCGGATGTTGCTGTCTTTACCTTGCACTAAACGTTATCCCGTTATCATGTATCTGTACACTGTAAATGGCTCGATTTTAATCATGTATTGTCGTTTTGCTGACTGGATAGCACGCAAAATAAGGTTTTCGCTACGCATGAAAATAAACTAAACTAAACTGATAAATAAACTAAACATCTACAGAGACGCAGCCTGATTCGCATTGGTTATTGTTTGTGTGTGACAGTGTGAGTTTGTGAGTCCATGCATGTGTGTTAGCACGTGTATGTGAGTGTGAATGTGTGAGATTGTGCAAAGTAATTGATGTGTGTGTGTGTAAGTGTGTGCGTTTACAATGCACCTGCCTTTACATCATTGAAGACAGTGGACATAGTGTGTGGGTCTTTGCGGAACATTGCTGAGAACTGAGCGGTGCTCTCTGCATCTTCCTCTTTGCTCTATCCATTGGACATGTGTTTTGAACATATTGTATCTGTGTGTAATCATTCTGATATCTGTTTTGGATAGCTGGAGAAACCTCCGCACATGTGACAATAATAATCCTAAACTAAAACCTAAACAAACCCTATTTGTCGATGGAATGTATTTGAATACAATGTGCTTTACAATCTCATGCTCTTCAACCGCAGGCTTGTCTCTGTTTTCTACCGCTGTTCCGTTCCCAGCGTCAGGGCCATTCCGCCTTGGAAACCAGGGCCTTCCGCATCAACGCCGATCCTTGATCCCTTCACACTGGTGACACGTTCTACCATGAACGCATGAACTCCCGGCACACAGTGGGTGTGGTCACTGAATCCAAATAACCTGCAAAGCCATAAGTCTTCGGGATGAGGGAAGAAACCGAAACAATTGGAGGAAACTCACGGGGAGACAAGGAGTCAGTGCAAACGCAAAACGGATAGCACCCAAGTGAGGATCGAACCCGGATTGTTGGCGCTGTGTGGCAGTAGCTCTACTTCCTGCGCTGCTGTGCCGACATAGTGTACCACGTGTCTGTCTCACATCACTATCCTCAATATGTTTCCAATGGG
Organism: Okamejei kenojei; assembly: GCA_035221665.1. Taxonomy (NCBI): domain Eukaryota; kingdom Metazoa; phylum Chordata; class Chondrichthyes; order Rajiformes; family Rajidae; genus Okamejei; species Okamejei kenojei. The sequence continues at coordinate 6,622,870 of CM069170.1, read as the reverse complement.
GAAAGTAAAACAGATTCAGCAACACTCCACCCACACTCAAAGTATTCTTCACAATCTACTGTAATTAAATCTAAAATATTCCATAAAGTATGGGCGAAACACCTTTTCTGGCATAAAAGTGTAAATAATTGGGGATATTTACATCATGTATTCGGATTGAATGTGAATGAACAAGGAAAGGAATGGGCACATAAATGGGGACTCGACGGCGGAGAAGGCAGGAGAGGAGGGAAGTCCATGTCGTGTGAAACAACACTGAGATGTGCACTTGCAGAACTGTCACGCGCAGGCCTACGGGCCAGTGCAAGGAGGTGGATCAGCTGCATTCACATTTGGGACTAACTTGTATAACGAGGGATCAAGCGGCTTCCTTTGGTGCCGGAAACGTTCCTTGACTCCAATATTCTGCCAATCGACCTCTATTGCCGCAGATCAATGACAATGTTGTTCCTTGATATGTATCCAAGCCTCAATTTATTATTGGAACAAGGAAATGGCAGATGGGTTGAACAGGTACTTTGGATCAGTTTTCAATAATGAGGATACAAACAATCTTCCTGATATACTAGTGGCCAGGTGATCTAGGGTGACGGAGGAGCTGAAGGAAATCCACATAGGGCAGAAAATGGTGTTGGAAAGACTGGTGGGACTGAAGGCTGACACATCCCCAGGCCAGCTGGTCTGCATCCCAGGGTACTGAACGAAGTTTCTCTAGAAGTCGTGGAAAATCATGGTGATAATTTTCGGATGTTATGTAGATTCAGGATCCATTCCTGTGAATTGGAGGGTGGCTAATGTTATCCAACTTTTCAAGAGAGCGGGAGAGAGCAAACAGGGAATTATAGCCCAGTTAGCCTGACATGGGCGGTGGGGATGATGTTGGAGTCAATCATAGAAGATGAAATAGCTGATGAAAGTGACACACAGAAAGTGCTGATGAAATGACACATGGTGGGTTTGTACTTATGGAAGAGCTCACTGTGGTAGTACTAATGGAGTGACAGAGTAGGGGGATAGTACTGATGTAGTGACACACTGGGATAGTAATGATGGAATAACACACTGCGGGGTGAAAGGAAAAAAATGCTACGGGGCGAAAACGAAAAACATGTGGGGTAAATTTGATGGAATGACATTCCGTCGGGTAGTACTGATGGAATAACACACTGCGGGCTGGAACTGATGGAATGACGCACTGTGCGTTAGTACTGATGGAATATTAAACTATGGGATAATCCACTGATGGAGCGACACACTATGGGGTAGTACGGACATCACTACGGGGTGGCATCCACTCGCTGCACACTCGTGCTCATCCATTTAGCAGCTAGAGCGTTCATTTCTCGAAAGATATAAAAATTTGCCCGTACATTAAGTCGAAGGTAACCTCCGACAAAGGGTTAAATGCGAGTCCCAGAGATTTGGACAGAACATTAAGTCGAAGGAAACCTCCGTCATAGTAGTGATACAAGTCCCAGAGATTGGAACACGAGATTGGCTAAGATTCTCGGAGAGAGGACTTCTGGTGGCGCTATGGAGTGATTTGGAACTTCGCGCCATTCAGCTCCGCTAAAAATTGTATTAAAAACGGGGGTAAAAGGGGTTAACTGAAGCTACTCACCAGAGGAGAAAGGGTGTGAACAGCTCCAGTAGCGTTAAAAAGGTGCGTGACGTCATCAGGTGCGCGACTTTAACAAGAAAATGTCGATGCATCGCCCCCCCGCCCCCCCCACCACCAAGTGAAAAAAGCCCGTGAAAAAGGAAGTAGGCCTCACTGGAGCCACGGGCTCTCGTTTGAGTGCCTCCTAGGAAGATATTTTAAAGATGGATGACCTCAAAAAAATTATTATGGATGAGCTAAAAAAAATGCTTAAGGATATGAAAAAAGAATATAAAGAGGAAATAAAGACCTTAAGAAATGATATTTTGGTGTATCATGAAAATTTGAGAGTTCAAAAATGTTATAACTACTGTAAAGACTATGATGGACGAATGGAAAGATAAAGTGGGTAATGATTTGCTACAACAGTTGGATGACGTAAATCGTAAAACTGGTGAGATGGAGTTGCTGCTGGATACCAAGTGAGAACCTATTAAAACCTCACTAAACCAACAACATGACGTAATAAAAGAATTGACTGAATCAGCCGAGAAGAGTCTTGCCGAGAACAAGCGTTTATCAGAATTATTACACAACATAACTGAAAATGAAAATGCATTGACTTGGAGGGACGTCAAAGGCGTCAGAATTTGCGTATTGTTGGATTGAGTGAAGGCCGAGAGGGAGATCAAGACCCTCGAAAATTTGTTGCAAAACTCCTAAAAGAACCTCTGCTGGGCCGAGCACACGGGGCATTGAGGCATACCCCTAGGAGGGATGTTCCCCCAAGACAGATGATTGTGAAGGTGGCCTACGATTATGTTTTTGAAGATATGATGAAGATAATAATACGTAAGAAAATCTCAAATATGAGGGAGACAGCATCAGTATCTTCAGAGATTACCCTGTGGAAGTGGCCAAGAGAAGATCTTTATTTACAGAAACAAGAGGTATCCTGAGGAACATAAAGAAGCTGAGATATGGCCTGATGTACCCGGCAACATTAAGAGTAACTTATGATAACAAGGAGCACCACTTCACCAAACATACAGAAGCTCTTGAATTCGCTCAAAACATTCAGAAGAAACTGCAAGAGGAAGAAGTAGAGGAAGAAGCAGATGAAGATGAACAATACTGAATATTATTGATCACTTACCTGATGAAACTGCCCATCCACAGAAAAGGAGGAAGATTCACACTGAAGGGAAGGAGGAGGAACAATGGACATGGACTCTATCTTGCGGTTAAGGAGGGATGGATGGATTATTAATAAATATAGCTTGTATTACCTACCCCTTAAAAATGTACGTTAGCTCTCCTAATATAGTGCTATGACACTAGCTATATGTGATATTAGTAGTATTATTAATTAATTATTAAGTAAATTTAAATACCCCACCCCGACATGTTTAGCCCTTAAGTCAAAAACGGAGCTGGAATTATTAACATCTTTTTTTTTCACGGAAGTCCGTAGATTAATGGCTTACACTAATACTAACTACACTAATTATAGTTGTAGTCACTTTTTTTCCCCTTACACTTTACTAACATCACCTACTTTACTCACATATTTTATTATTACTTTTATATTATGTATTTTATTTCATATTATATATAATATGGATTTAAGTATAATAGTAAGATTAAACGAGAACTTACCAGTTCGAAGTTTGATCGTTATTTTATGAGGAGTAACGATGAGGGATTACGTGAAGAAGCCCCGCCTGGCGCTGGAACGGCATTCTTCAAAGCAGCGGCATGAAAAACACAGAACATAATAGCCGGAGTAAGATACTAAGGCTCAACATAGATTTAGAACTACCAGATGATCATTTATTTTATGAGGGTTGGGAGTGGAGGGCACGTAATCCCTCATCGTTACTCCTCATAAAAATAACGATCAAACTTCGAACTGGTAAGTTCTCGTTTAATCTTACTATTTTACTTCGGAGTCACGTGAGTGACTACGTGAAGATTTTGAAGCTTTCTGTGTTTTTTATGTCGTAGACTCATTGCATATGACACTCTGGCTCACACAACACAGTAATGAGCAAAATAACACATTTTTTCCTCCAAACATTTCCTCAAGTTATGTGATAAATTATTTCACATTATAAAAAGAATAAAAAGTAATGCCCTTTCCATTGAAAGGCAAGTTTATCACAAAATATCAATTGATATATATAATTTGATGGTATGAACAAAACAACAATTATAGAGAACCCAACACTCCATGTCCAATCGTGACACAATGACTGATTCCATTTAATTTAATTTTATTTTACACCCTCCTGTGGCCTTGCATCTTTGCTCGAGCGGCTCATCCTGTGCCATTCCTGTGAATGTATCTACCTCCTTAACAGAGTGATTTTCCACATTTCAGTGTTTAGTTCCACTGAGTGTTATTCAATGTTTAACCATCTAGAATGCATTTCTCTAGAACCATCAGTTTTACTGAAACCTAATGTGTTTTTTTGTGTCTAATAAGTAGTGCTGTCTCATTACCACAGAGACTCTTACTTACTTCAACATATTTCATCAATGTTCACACACACACACAATTTAAGGCCGACAGGATATGCTTATAGGTTTACCTTGGTTTCAGCTCTTCTTGGTCTGCTTTGTTTGGTAAATTCATAAACATATATGATAATGTAATCTGCATCCACATACAATTATAACGTAATATTTGCAATGTCTGCACTCTTATCTTGATACTACAGTCATCAATATTATTACTTTCAATGTTAACTTTTTTGAACCATTGATAGAATTGGAGTCCATTGCCTAAGGCAATTCAGGACTATATTGATCTCCAGACTTATATATTGCAATTTTGGACAGATTATAATATATAATATATATATAAATATATAAATATAATATATAAATATATATATACATATCTATATTTATATCTACATATATATCCCTTTTCATATCGGGATATTATGAATGAACCTGATAACTTCTTGGTTAGTATATTGTCCGTAAATAGGATGATAAACACTCTGAGCCCTATTATTGGCTCTATCAATTAGATACTCAGAAAAAATGCAATCCACAAGAACTCACATATATCTAATATGACAAATAATTTTACTGTATACACAGACTTTCAATTTCTTATAAAATATTGTTGGGTTTTTTTTTAACTTATTTCTGCAAATTGCAGGTATAACACTTCTTTATACATAATTATGGTATTGTTATGTTGTTATATTAGTTAAACATTCATAGACTTCTTTGACCATCAAACTATTGTAATGGTCTGATCAACCTGTAGATAGTCAATTCATATTTTCATATCATGGATGCCTTTGTACAACAATAAATTACTGCAACTATGAATCATCACAAGTGTTTCAACATCACTCAATATTTATGAAAACCATGAAGGATCCGTTTTGGACCACCAAAATGCCTCTGGCAGTGTCTTGCTATATTTTCATCAGACACTGCCCTATCAGACAAAAATGAGGAACATAAAAAACATTTTCCTCATATAATTGAGAGAAAAGCATCCACCTTTCCTGTTCTTTGTTTACCCACGAGAACATTTGAAAGTTCGGTTATTTAATCTGTATACAACCAGATTAATCGTAAGTAATCCATATTAATGACAATGTATTTTCCCCCCTTAATGTGTTGTCTGTGATAACATTGTCTCTTTCTTAGAGATAAACAGCTGGACTAAAACATTTTAGAATATGCCACATCTGTTTATTCAGATAATCACATGATTATTATTTTACTTATCTTATGTGATTTAATATATGCCACAGTCGTGGTATTGTTCACCTTGATATGACATGGATACTTCATAATAGAAACAATCGATATTTAATCCATAACTCCTTATACTTCAATAATTAATACAAATATTTGGAGAAATTTCTTAGGACAATTCATTTGCAATTACATGGTATTATTGTCCATAGTCCCAACAAGAGACGTATCAATTATTTTTATAACAATAGATAATTTTCTTATCTTACCCAAATATTCACAGAAGCTGTCCATCATCTGTTAAGACTTGCTTCAGCTTGCAACAGCTGCTAAGCTAATAGTTGAAGCAGCTTGTGAACCCCCTTTTTTTCCATTACTTTAATAATGATAATGTATCATTTAGTATTTGCATAAGCCTCTCACAAAGGCATACATATTCTTATAAGCTTTTGTATTCCTCCTTTTGGAGCTTTATTCTTTTTACCTAGGCTCCTTTTCTAATGGAGGGACAAAATATGTCAACAAAGCAATGAGACATATTTATATCATGGAACAATTTTCCATCTCTTATGGTGCTGAATTTCTCCTAAATCCAGAATAGTAATTTGTGAATATTTATGCATGCCTAAAATATAGGCTGTATTTGATGGGTCAGGTCCTTGCCTTTCAACAGGCTTGTAATGGCAGCACTAATTTGCAGCTGACTCTTTATAACCTTCCAATTTAAATGTGATCAAGATAAACCATGACCATGTCCTCATTAGTGCAAGTCTTGATCTTTTATCAGTACAATTGTTCTCCCAGTATTCTGTTTAACAGCCTGGAACTGGTTTAAATCCTTTAGATAATGTTTTAACTTGCACCGCTTGACCCATTTTAATTAATTTCAAGCACCTGTAATATGTGATTAACACTTTGTTAATAACAACTGTATTTCAATGTTGAAGATATTTCCATTTTAATAAAATGTTCTTACACTGTGAAAGTGTATATAAAATGATGTTTTGTATGGTTATACCAGCACATCTTTACACTGAGGTAATTTTATAATATATATATGTACGTACCCCTTCTTTTTTGGAGTTACTTTTGGGTGCAAATCTAAAATCAAATTTTTAGGTTTTCTTATACAGGTGACCAATCCTTTCTACAATTTTTTGTGGTCCCTAGTTTTAATACACCTGTAATCCCCACAATCGGAGATTTCATGAATTTATTTTCTAACACTTGTTTGCACCCCTTCAACGTACTTCAAGCCTTTTTTTTTCCTTTCCAATTATATGGATAAGGCTATGTTTGATATGTTTATTTATCATACTTCTGCCTTTGTTTTGATCCAATATCAAATCTTTACATTGGATCATGATTTCCCCCCCAAAGTTTAAAGACCAATAATGTGTTCTTTTGTAATCAATATTTTGAATAATCATAAGGCAGATTTTACTCCATAATAATCAGGAGTTTAACATAACCTGATTTGTATTGATCTGCAAATCTAGAGTGCAGATTTGGTCCCAAATATTATATATTTCTTCCCCATGAGCTCCACAAACTGATGGCAATTAATTTTACTTCAAATGTATTGGTTATTTGCACAATATTTTATTTGTTTTCCATTGAATGGAAATGCCATGCACCAGTTTGAAATACTTTTAAAATCGTATTTCCTTATATCTCATCTAATTGAGACATGGATATCATAACCGGATTCACCATTGATATCTGTATAAACTTAAAAGTTTTATCATATTCTGCTGTTTCACCATAACAGCTTTGGTGAGGCCAATTAATTTTTTTTTCCCATATTCACTTTTCATGGCCTCACTCATACATTCAGGTATCAAACCTCGTACATTTCTATATATATTTTGTGCTGAAGTGTACTTAAATAAAACATTAAAAGTTTTATTATTATTCTGCTGTTTTAATCATAACAGCTTTAGTGAGAGTCCAATTATTTTTTGTTTCCATGGTTATTTTCCATGGCCTCACTTCTTATTCAGGTGTTGTACTTACACCTGTATATGTGTGTGTGTGTGTATATATATATATTATTTATATATATATATATATATATATATATATATATTATATATATATAAATATATAAATATACATACATATATATATATATATATATATATTATATATTACTGGTGCTGTGGTGGGTACTTCATGACCAGCCACCACTATTAGTGCATTTTTAGGGTTCAGTTTTCCATTTTACTTCGGAGTCACGTGAGTGACTACGTGAAGAGCCCGCCTCCACGCTGGTAACGGCATGACGTCAACGCTGACGGCGGAGGAGGAGCTGCGGTAAGGAGCAGCTCCTCGCAGCGGTCGGAACGGCCCGCAGGTAAGTGAACTTACATCGGGGCGGTTTTTGAAGTTACGCTGGGTGGCTCCAGCATCGAAAGTAAAGTAAAAAATTAGACGTTAGCGTGCTGATTGAGCACAGATAATTTAACAAAAATGGAGAATCGGGAAGAAGGTTTCGCGGGTGAAGAGAGCCTCCCGGGGTTGTGAAAGTAAAGATACGGGACGCGAACCTAGAGTGGACCCGGTTCCTCGATACCGCTGGCCACTGATTTACCCGATATAGAATTTCCAGATTCTCCAGAAATTATAACCACGGAGGAAAATGCTCCTAAGAAAAAAGCAAAAAGAAAGCTGTGAGGCCCGTGGTTTCTGATGATTCTGATTCTGAAAGACCTCCAGACAATAAAACTATGTGGCTAAAAATGGAAGCATATGGAGAAAGTTCTCCAAAATATTATGAGACAAGGGTCAAAGTACCCACATGAATCCCAAAAAATCCCTGAGGGGTTTGAATATGATGAATATGGCTGTGGGCCAAAGTTGGGAATATGATACTCCAGACCCACGATTTGGGCTGGAAGAAGTCTCATGGGATGATATCCCGATGGAATTAGGGCTGCAGAAGGCAGACCCTGCTGAAAGTTGAAATGGCTTTTGAAAGCACGCCACAAAGTAAAAGAAAAGGCTTGATGTGCCTGGGATAGCACAAGATTTTGCTATACCCGAAGGAAGCGGTGAGGCTATGGAAGAAAACCTAGCTGCCAATATAAATTATATGGTATCTCACCAGCTTCACAATACTGTGATGAATGAATTATCAGAATCATATAAAGCACCAGGCAATTGTGCCTCATTGGAAGTGCCTACGGTGAATCCGATGGTATGGGCGTCTATGACTCCAAGTATGAGAGCCCAAGAAGTGAAATTTCAAAAGGTGCTAAAAATTATTTTCTGCTGCCATTACGGCATATGGCAGGCAAATGGAGAATCTGGAAATGGAAATGGAAATGGAAATGGAAAAGGAAATGGAATTCAAAAAGATACTTTGGGTTATTGTGCAATTCATTTTATGAGATCAATTGCATGAGGAAAAATGGCGATTCGGCCCATATTTCACCCTAGATTTGCAAGCCTGTGTCAAGAAAGTGGAGTTCAAGCTCCTGGGTATTTGTTTGGAGAAAATCTGCCGAAACAGCTGAAACAGTTGGATGAAGAAGCTAAATATTTTAGCACTATTAAGCCTTTTGTCTTTGGACAAAGAAGAGCGTTTTCGGCCCGAAGGGGTTTTGATTTTCGTTACAGAGCCAGAAATTTGTCACGAAAATATTATCGTGCTGCGCAGGCCAGTACTTCCCTGCATTCGGGAAAGAGGAGACCATCACTCTCTTATGGAGAGGTATTAAAGACTTCTATCCTTAAAGAAACTGTGGATGAATCTCCAGTTGGTCGGGAGATTGCAAATGTTTTATAATGCCTGGCTAATATTACTTCTGATCGATTTTATTACAAAGCAGTTTCGGGAGCTATTATTATTTTTAAAGAAGGGGTCTATCCTCTGGTACAGATAAACATGCTTTATGCTTATGTGTTTTCTGCAGAAGAAAGAATGGAGATTAATGTGGGGAAATTGACAAATTATCCGGGAAAGGGGGTAATTGAAAAAACTTGTGAACATAAGCATCAATTTGTCTCTAATATATTTCGTAGAGATAAGAAAGATGGTGGTTGTAGAATTATTCTTTAGACCTTACAGATCTAAATAAGTTTTGTAGAATACAAACATTTTAAGATGGAGACATTCAGTTACTGCAAAAATATCTGATTTCAGAGGTTGTTATATGGCTAAGATTGATTTGAAAGACGCCTATTATCTGTAGCAATTCATTATCTTTTTCAGAGATACTTAAAAGTTTTATTGGCAGGGGCAATTGTGGCAGTTCAAAAGCTTTACCAAATGAATTGAGTTCGGCTCCTAGACTCTTTACAAAACTGTTGAAACCAGTTTTAGCCCAATTAAGAGCACAGAAACACATTGTAATGGCTTTATCTGGATGATATTCTGATTATAAACGATAGTCAAGAGTCAAGCTGAGCACTCAATTTCAGTTACTAAAGCTTTGTTTGAAGAGCTTGGATTCTTAATTCATCCAATTAAGTCCCAGCTGCAGCCAGTTCCAATCAATTAATTTTCTGGGGTTTGTAATTAACTCAGTGACTATGTTAGTTACTTTGCCAGCAAAGAAGGCAAATTGATATTTTACAAATGTGTAATTACCTCATTCACAAACCTTATCCCTCCATCCGAGAAGTGGCAAAAAAGTCGTTTGGTTACACTGGGTGGCAGCATTTCCGGCAGTGGGAATTTGGTGCCATTACATTATCAAAATCTTCAAAGGGACAAAGTAAGGGCTCTTAAAGATAAGGAGGTCACTTTGACAGGCCTATGCAATTAACAAGGGAAAGCAGTATTGGAATTGCAATGGTGGGTTGAAAATGTCCCACCAAGCTGCTAAGAATATCATGATTAAACAGCTGAAATGGTTTTACAAACAGATGCTAGTGCTCTCGGATGGGGGGGCTACAGATTTATCCTCCAGTTGTGGAGGTAGATGGGAAAGCTAAAGAACAAGTGTTTCTTTCAAGAGTATGGTATTAACTATTTGGAATTATTGGGGGCCTTTTATGGGCTTTAAAGCATATTGTTGTGCTAAACAAGGTCTGCATGTGTTAATACAGTTAGACAATAAAACGGCTGTGGCTTACATTAATCACATGGGGGGAGTTAGATCAGTATCATGTGATTGTCTGGTCAATGAGATATGGCAATGGTGTATTGGCCGGCAGATATGGATTTCAGCAAGCTATATTCCAGGTAAGGACAATGTGGTTAGCAGATGAAAGGTCCAGGATTTTTAAAGATAATACGGAATGGATGCTTAAGCCAGAAATATTTAAGAATATTGTTAGCGATTTGGGTTGCCAGAAATTGATTTGTTTTGCATCCAGGCTTAATCATCAATTTGCCTCATTATGTGTCTTGGGAACACGATCCGGACGCAGTGCAGTAGATGCTTTTTCATTACACTGGGGGAAAGATGTTCTTTTATGCTTTTCCACCATTTGCTCTCTGATTCAGAGATGCTTGAAGAAAATAGAGCAAGATTCAGCTTCCGGATTGTTGGTAGTGCCAAATTGGCCAAACTCAACCTTGGTTCCCAGTTATGCTGAATATGATTAAAGAACCGTATATGCAGATTCCTAACTGTAGTGATATCTTGACTAATCCAGTAACAAATGAAGGTTACCCATTGTATGCATATATGAATTTATTAATCTGCAGGTTTTGACCAGACCACTACAGGAACTGGGATTGTCGGACAAAAATTCTATGGAAGTTATTGGCGCATCATGGCGAGATAGCACACAAAACAATATATGACACATATTAAGAAATGGGAAGAATTTTGCACACAGTTAAATATTTCTGATGATTCTGTGAATGTTACTCATGTTTTGGAATTCCTTGCCAATTTGCACTTTGAGCAACATTTAAGTTACAGTGCCATTAACACTGCACGCAGTGCCTTGTCGTCCTATTTAGGGACTTATGACTGATGAGAAATCAATTGGGTCGCATCCATTGATATCACGATTCATGAAAGGAATTTTTCACATGAATCCGCCAAAACCTAGATATACAGAAATTTGGGATGTGAGCATTGTACTTGCTCTACTTAGAGAATGAACTCCAATTGAAGGGTTGCCATTGGATATGTTAACATTGAAATTGGTCATGTTAATGTCACTGGTCTCAGCTCAAAGAGTGCAAACTTTACAAATGTTGCGTTTAGACTGTATGCATGGGACTACAGATAACGTTGTGTTCTATGTTTACGATCTGATCAAACAAAGTAGACCAGGGAGATCTGGAACAAAGGTAACCTTTCAAGCTTTTCATATTGAGCCTGCTTTGTGTGTGGTAGACATTTGAACCAATATATTAAAGTTACGGACACTTTTCGAGGAAACGAAAAGACATTACTGCTTGCGCACAAAAAGCCACACACAAAAGCTTCAGTTCAAACTATCTCAAAATGGTTGAAACAGGTGTTGGTTTTAGCGGGAGTAGACACTGATGTCTTCAAATCTCACTCCACCAGGGCGGCAGTACGTCCGCGGCGAAGGGGCGGGGACGTACCTATCGAGCATATTTTAAAAATCGCAGGGTGGAGTAAAGAAGAAACTTTTTCAAAGTTCTACAACAAACCTGTTCACACTATGACAAGCTTTGGACACGCGGTGTTGGGGCACTATAATCACCTGCTTTGTTTGCTATTAATTGCTATTAATTGCTATAATCAGTTGTGTAGTCACTGATATCTTTTGTCACTTTTAATCATTTTCCCTCAAATATAAGGAGGGTATTATATGGTCTTTCAACCATTTAAAAAAGTTAATTGTGAAAAGATCTAACATTTGTCTGGTTTCTCATGTATGTGTTTACTTAGCCGGACTGTCGTACGGATTAATTCTACGACATAAAAAAACACAGAAAGCTTTAAAAATCTTCACGTAGTCACTCACGTGACTCCGAAGTAAAATAGTAAGATTAAAACGAGAACTTACCTGTTCGAAGTTTGATCGTTATTTTACGAGGAGTTACGATGAGGGATTACGTGCCCTCCACTCCCACCCTCGTAAAATAAATTGATCAAATGGTAAGTTCTAAGTCTTTTTATGAGCCTTTACTATGTTACTCCGGGCTTTGGTGTTCTGTGTTTTTCATGCCGCTGCTTTGAGTATGCCGTTACCAGCGTGAGGCGGGCTCTTCACGTAATCCTCATCGTAACTCCTCGTAAAATAACGATCAAACTTCGAACAGGTAAGTTCTCGTTTAATCTTACTATTTTATTTTTTACTGCCCTTGTTACTCCTGCGTTTTTCCTCAAGGAGGACTACCTTCAAATATATCTGAGGTAGATATTCCCACCATATATTTCATCATATTATATTAATATATGAAAACCCCTTTAGGGTAGGTTAGGGAATGTTTTTGGGCCTTTTAACCCTTTTTTGGCTTGAATTCTTTATTTACTTTATTTTTACTTTTTTTTTTGGAATCTTTTTTCCATTACTTTTTTCAAGCCATAAAGCTTTTTTAATCTGAAGGCCTTTTATTGAATTTTTTAAATTATGGCCTTTCTGACTTTATAAAATTCCCCCCCCCCCCCCCCCCCCATGCCAAAAAGTTTGTGGAGCGACTAAAAAATCTTTCTAACGTAATTTTGACGGCCACCGGTATCGGAACCGGCTCCGTAATCTCCCGTTCCGATCGCTCCCCTTAGGACGTTCTTTTAAAACTCCGTTGTTTTTCAACTTATTTTTTACTTTTAAATTAGTTTTAAATTCTGGTATTCAATACCAGCCACGGAGTTTTTTAGACCCTGAAAGTGTTATTCCCTGCACTTACCTGTGGGCCCGTACCTACCGCTGTCGAGGAGCTGCCTCTGCAGCTCTTGCTCTGCCGTCAGTGTCGACGTAATGCCGTTCCAGCGCCAGGCGGGGCTTCTTCACATAGTCACTCACGTGACTCCGAAGTAAAATTGTTATTATATAGTTAGTTCAAAGAGACTTGTGTATAAGACAATGATACAGAAATTACATTTCATGGATCTGATGTTTGGGTATAGGATTGGGTTAGATGAGCTGAGACATCTACTCCATTATAAACCACCTTAATAATAACATGTATGACATAAATACCAGGATTGGGGGTGATGGAATCACCTTCTGTAGTTGGAATGTTAAGGGAATTAATGAACCAATTAAAAGAGATAAGGTTTTAGCTCAATTAATTAGATTGAAATCTGATATTATTTTTCTCCAAGAGACACACCTTAAAAAAGACGCGCAGTATAGATTAACAGCAAAATGGATTTCCAAAGTATATCACTATTCATTTACACATAAGTCTAGAGGGGTAGCAAAAATTATTCGTAAAGGTATACCTTTTAAACAAAGCTCAATAATAGAAGATATTGAGGGTAGATATATAATAATTACAGGTGAATTACATTCTAAAAAAGTAATCCTTATGAATATATTTCCTAATTTGGATAACCAATATTCTTCAAGAAAATATTAATAGAATATTGACTGGCCTTGAGGGGGATACGACATATATTGCCTGAAGTAGATTCATATTGCCCGAGTCGAAGACGAGGGCAATATGGATCTAGTGAGGGCAATATATGTCGTATCTCCCGAAAGAGGACAGTCAATATTGTTATTATTACCCATTATCAGACATCTAGAAGCTCGGCGGACTTCCACGCAAAATTTAACCAAAATGGACGCGGCAGTCTTCCTGTCTGCCGTTTGAATATTCTAAATTTCCCACGCCGCGTCACGTTGCCGTCACGTTGCCAAGTTCCCGGATGTGAGAGCAGGGGAATATAAGGCTATATTCCCCGCTGTTTTAACAGGTAAAGTCCATAGGCGTTCGCAAGAAAGGGGAATATAAGAAAATATTCCCCTGTTACCCCTGCTGGCAGTAAAAACGAAGGGAATACAATTTCGTAAAAGCATACCTCAGATGTGTGATATGGGTAATAATTAACAATATCCCTATATCCACTCAACATAATCTAATAATTGGAGGTGATTTTAATTGTACCTTAGATCATTATTTAGATAGATCATCAATGACAAGGAAAACCACTTCTAAGTCAAGTAAACTTATAAATTATTTTATTAACACAGCAAATGCTAAGGATATCTGGAGAACAAATAACCCATCTGGTCGAGAGAATACTCATTTTTTTCCCCCCTGTATTTGGAACCTATTCAAGGATAGACTATTTTTCTAATAGATTCAAAAACTAATACCATTTAGGTATGACTCAAAATATCATAATATTATTATCTCGGATCTTGTGCTCCATTAACATTTGAAGGTTTAAAATTAAAATACATAAACTATTAAAACCATCAACTGGAGGACTCAACCCCCAAATATTAAATAATAAGGCTTGTTATGATTACTTGGTGAAACAGATTAAACTATTTTTTGAAAACTAATGACAAAACTGGAATTTCACCTTCACTGCTTGGGATGCATTGAAAGCATTTGTGCGTGGTGTGATATATCAGCACACGCATACTTTAATAAGGGAAAATCAAAAGACTCAACAAAAGTTGGAAAGTGAAATAAACAATTAGATATTGAAAATGCAATATCCCCTTCTAAAGGGGCTAAGTAATAAAATTGCATCATTAAAATATAAGGTAAATACAATATATTCAAATCAGATTATTCATTTGTTCAACAGACTAAAACAAGTACACTTTGAATTTGGGGATAAACCACAAATATTATTCGGCACGCCAGCTTAGAAAATTAGATGAGGGGAAAATGATACATAAAATTAAATCTGAACAAGGAGAAATATTGACTTTACCAAAAGTTATCAATGATACATTTTTCAATATTATCAAAATCTTTACTCATCTAAAACAAGCAGGACAAACCAGATGGAATGAAAAACATTCCTTCAACGAATGTCATATTAATAGTTTGGATCAGGGAAGGTAGAGACTTGTTAAATGCTGATTATATCAGTAAAAGATATTGAAGAATCAATTGGATCATTAAACAACGGAAAAGCCGCAGGCCCTGATGGCTTAAGTGTTGAATTTTTAAGAAGTTTATGATCTGATCTCTCCACGTTTACATATAATATATAAATATGCTTATGAATAAGGAAAGTTACCAGAATCATTAAATGAATCTACAATTACACTTATCCCTAAAGCTGATAAATATTTGGAAGACCCTGGGTCATACAGAGCAATAGCTCTTTTAAACACCGATCAAAAAATATTAACTAAATGTTATCTCGGAGGCTAGGTTTAGTGATTAATAAGTTAATACATCATGACCAAAAACAGGTTTCATCACAAAACGCTACTCATCTTATAATCTGAGTCGTCTATTCAATATCATATACTCAAAAAGAGTGAATGATATTGAACTAGCTGTCATATCCTTAGATGCTGAAAAAGCATTTGACCAGTTTGATGGCCATATTTATTTAAAATAGTGCAGAAATTTCAACTGGGGGATAGATTTTCTAAATGGGTTAAAATCATATACTCGAATCCAAACTGCAAGAATATTATCAAATCAAATGTTATCAGCAAAATTTACTCTCTTTAGGGGTTGTTACACAAGGATGCCCATTATCACCATTTACTATTTTCTCTGGTAATAGAACCATTAGCCGAAATGGTTAGATCAGAACCAGAAATATATGGATATAATACCAAAAACTACAACAGATAAAATATCTCTATATGCAGATGACATCTTAATTTATATTACAAAACCGGAGATTAGTATTCCTAATCTATTTAATGTTATAACTAAGTTTGGCACATTTTTGGGTATAGAATTAACTGGAATAAAAGTGAAATTTATGCCTATAACTGGAACAAAATTAAATACACTAGAACAATTCCCACTTATAATAGTCACGGACAAATTTTAAATATCTAGGAATTAATGTATCTAAATCCTATAACTGTCTATTTAAATATAATTACCCTCAATTGTTAAATAAACAAAAAAAATGTATATTGGAAAACACTACCTATTTTAATGATCGGTAGAATAAATGCTATAAAAAATGGAGTTTTTTGCCACACAATTGTTATATTTTTTTCAAGCCATCCCTTTATATCCCCCAAAAATGTTGTTTTTTTTTTAAATAGATACTTTGGTTAATAGTTTTATTTGGGTCTATAAAAATCATCGAAAAAATAATCTATGCAAAAATCTAAAATAAATGGTGGACTAGCACTACCAAATTTCTTATATTATTTCTGGGCAGTTCAGATTAAAAATATGAATTTTTGCTTGGTAAATTTAGATTATGAGCCAAATTGGCTAAAGATGGGAAAAGAAAGACTGTTTGCCTTTTGATGTAGGTTCGATTCTTTTTGCACCAAGAGAAGTACAAAAAAAAACACGTGGTGATAACCCTATAATTCATAGCAATAGACATATTTGGAAACAAATAGTTAAGACCCTACATATGGATAATTTGTCACTTTGTTTGCCAATTATGAATAATCCCTTGTTTAGGCCCTCTGTATTGGGTTTAGACACTGGAATGATTTAGGAATTAAAAGGATAGAACACCTTTACAAGAAAGGAAAATGGCTTTCATTTCAAGTTACAGGATATCTATGGATTGCAGTCAAATAACATATTTAGGTATTTACAAATTAGAAACTATATTAAGTCAAAATACGCAATTTGACATGCATTTGTATCCAAATACGTCTATTGCTATGAATTATAGGGTTATCATCATACTTTTTTTTGTACTTCCCTTGGTGCAAAAGAATCGATCCTATCAAAAGGCAAACTAGTCTTTCTTTTCCCATTCTTATATTAAATATACACAAAACTATATATAAGTCAAATAAAAATAGAAAACCAGGATTATTAGATGAATTGTTTAATAAACACCCAAATACAGAAAAAATTAATAGCGTTATATACAATACTATCTTGGATAGGGAAATCCCAACTTCGGAAATATTATCGACAAACATGGGAAAATAAATGAAATAGGTTTATATAAACGAAGGAAACTTGGGAAGAAAGCCTACAATGTATACATCGTTGCTCATTAAATGCTAGACATATATTGATACAATTTAAGGTAATTACACTGATTGTCATTATTCAAAAACGAAAATTAAATATAATTTATCCTAACATTTTCTTTCAATTTGTGATAAATAACATATAACCATATAAACAATTACAGCACGGAAACAGGCCCTCTCGGCCCTTCCAGTCCGTGCCGACCATTTGTTTTCTCCCTAGTCCCATCGTACCTGCACTCAGATCATACCCTCCATTCCTTCGTCCATATACCTATCCTCTTTACTTTTAAATGTTAAAATCGATCCTGCCTCCACCACATCTGCTGGAAGCTCATTCCACACAGCCACCACCCCTCTGAGTAAAGAAGTTCCCCCTCACGTTACCCTAAACTTCTGTCCTTAAATTCTTCATGTCATGCCCTCTTGTTTTTCTTTTATTGAATCTTCCCTACCCTCAATGAGAAAAAGCTCATCCACGTCAAATATGTCTATCCCTTTCTCTTCATTTTAAAGACCTCAATCGAGTCCCCCTTAACCTTCTGCGCTCCAAAGAATAAAGATGACCTAACTTGTTCAACAGAATATTTCTCTCTGTAACATAGTTGATGGAACCCAGGCAACATTCTAGTGGAAATCTCCTCTGTACTCTCTCTATTTTTTGTTGACATTCCTTCCTATAATTACGCGACCAAAATTGTACCCATATACTCCAGAATTGGTCTCTACCAATGCCTTGTACAATTTTTACATTAGTCCCTACTCCTATATTTCAATGCTCTGATTTAAAAAGGCCAGCACACCAAAGGCTTCTTTACCACCCTATCTACATGCGATTCACCTTCAGGGAACTATGTTACAGTTATCCTAGAATGGACAAGCTATCTGCAGAGCCAAAAGAGATGGGGGAGATATTGAACAATTTCTTTTCTTCGGTATTCACCCAAGGAGAAGGATATTGGCGAACTATGTGAAGTAAGGAAAAAAAGTAGAGTAGCTAGTGGAAACTATGAGATTCAAAGAGGAGGAAGTACTGACACTTTTGAAAAATAATAAAAGTGGATAAATCTCCAGGTCCTGATCGGATATTCCTAGGACATTGAGGGAAGTTAGTGTGTAGAAATAGCAGGAGCTATGACAGAAATATTTCAAATGTCATTAGAAACGGAAATAGTGCCGGAGGGGGGGGGATTGGCGTACTGCGCATGTTGTTCCATTGTTTAAAAAAGGGTTCAAAGAATAAACCTAGCAATTATAGACCTGTTAGTTTGACGTCAGTGGGTGGGCAAATTAATAGGGATACTTAGAGATAATATATATTAGGCATCAGGATAAACAGGGTTCTGAATGCAGGAACAGTCACATGGATTTGTGCCTGGAAGGTTAAGTTTGACAAACCTTCTTGAAATTTTTTGAAGCGGTTGCTATGACTAATTGATGAGGGTAAAGCAGTGGATGTTGTCTATATGGATTTCAGTAATGGCCTTTGACAAGGTTGCCCATGTGAAGAGAAGGTTCAATCTTTGGGTGTTAATGGCGGATTAGTAGCAAGATGGATTAAACAGTGGCTGAATGGGGTAGATGTCACGAGAGTAATGGTTGGATGGCTGTTCATCAGGTTGGAAGCCCATGTGACAGTGGGAGGTGCCTCAGGGATCTGTGTTGGGCGGGGACACTGTTGTTTGTCATGTACATCACTGATGGGGTGCGAAAATGGATAAGAAAGTAGTAAAACGTATGCAGCTGATACTAAGATAGGTGTTGTTTGTGGATAATGAAGTAGATTTTCAAAGTCCAAGAGAGATTTGGGCCCATATGGTAAAGTGGGCCTGAAAGATGGCAGATGGAGTTTAAATGCTGATAAGTTGTGAAGTGCTACATCTTGGCAGGACAAGTCAAAATAGGACATACATGGTAAATGGCAGGGAATTGAGGATGTTGTGGTGGAACAGAGAGATCTCGGAATAACTGTGCATAGTCTCCGCTGAAGGTGGAATCGCATGTAGATGGCGTGGTGGTAAACAAAGACCTTTGGTGTGCTTGCCTTTATAAATCAGAGCATTGAAGTATAGAGTAGGGAAAGTAATGTTAAAATTGTACGTAGGCATTGGTGAGACCAATTCTTGAGTATGGTGTACAATTTTTGGTCGCCTAATTTATAGGAGGATGTCAACAAAATATGGGAGAGTACAGAGGAGATTTTACTAACTGTTGCCTGGGATCCAGCACTACTATGTTACAGAGAAAGGTTAGGTCTTTATTTCTTTGGAGCGCAGAAGGTTAAGGGGGGACTTGATTGAGGTCTTTAAAATGATGAAAGGGTATAGACAGAGTTGACGTGATAAGCTTTTTACCCATTAAGGGTAGGGAAGTTTCAAACAAGAGGGCATGACTTGCGAATTAAGGGGACGGACGTTTAGGGGTCCAAGCGTGAGGGGCGGAACTTCTTTACTTCAGGGAGTGGTGGCTGTGTGGAATGAGCTTCCGCAGAAGTGGTGGAGGCAGGATCGATTTTAACATTTAAAAGTAAAGTGGATAGGTATATGGACGGGAAGGGAATGGAGGGGTTATGGTCTGAGTGCATGGTATATGGACTAGGGGAAAACAATGGTCGGCACGGACTGGGAAGGGCCGAGGGAGTGGCCTGTTGTGCTGTAATGTTATATGGTTAGGGGCCTCTTCGCTCCTATATTCGATTCGCTCTTGTTATTAAAGACCACATACCATTCGCTTTTCTTCACTGCCTGATGTACCTGCATGCTTACTTTCATAGACTGATGAACAAGGACCCCCAGATCCCGTTGTACTTCCCCTTTTCCCAACCTTGACGCACATTTAGATAGTAAACCTGCCTTCCTGGTTTTTTTCATACACCGTGGATAACCTCACATTTAATCTGCATTAAACTTCATCTGCCATGCATCTGCCCACTCCCCAAAACTGAACAAGTCACCTTGCCTTCTAAAGCATCCTCCTCACAGTTCACACTACAACCAGCTTTGTGTCATCTGCAAATTTTTGTAATGTTACTTTGAATCCCATCATCTAAATCATTGATTTTATTGTAAATAGCTGCGGTCCCAGCACCGAGCCTTGCAGTATCCCACTTAGTTACTGCCTTACATTCTGAAAGGGACCG
Source organism: Okamejei kenojei (assembly GCA_035221665.1). Classification (NCBI taxonomy): domain Eukaryota; kingdom Metazoa; phylum Chordata; class Chondrichthyes; order Rajiformes; family Rajidae; genus Okamejei; species Okamejei kenojei. The sequence continues at coordinate 6,602,408 of CM069170.1, read as the reverse complement.
TTAATCCCTACTCTTTTGTTTCCTGTCTGCCAACCATTTCTCTATCCATGTCAGCCTCTGCCCCAATACCATGTGCCCTATATTTTGCCCACCAAATCTCCTATGTTGGACCTTATCAAATGCTTTCTGACAAGTCCAGCGTACATTACATCCACTGGCTCTCCTTGTCATTTTCCTAGTTAAATTTTCATAAACATTCCAGAAGATAGTCAAGCATGGATTTCCCTTTCATCAATCATGCTGTTCAGACCGCTCCTGTTACTGTATCAATGTGCCTGCTATTTCATTTTTAAAATGACTCCGCATCTTCCCCACCACCGATGTCAGGCTAACTGGTCTATAATTCACTGTTTCTCATTCCGCCTTTCTTAAAAAGTGGTGATAAACATTAGCTACCCTTCAATCCCACAGGAACTGATCCCGAGTCTATAGAACTTTGGAAAATTATCACAATGCATCCACGATTTCTAGAGACCACTTCCTAAATTACACTGGGATGCAGACCATCAGGCCCTGGGGATTTATCAGCCTTCAGTCACATCAGTCTATCCAACACCATTTTCCTGCATAATGTGGATTTCTTTCAGTTTTTTTTCCCTCTGTCACCTCCAGATGCTCTGGCCATACTATATCAGGAAGATTGTTTGTGTGCTCTTTCGTAAAGACAGATCCAAAGCGCAAACTCATCTTGCCATTTCCTTGTTCTCCATAATAAATTCACCTTTTCGGTCATCAACGTGTTCAACTTTGGTGTACATTAATGTGTTCCTCTTCGACATACCCAAAGAATGCGTTAACTGATCCTGCTTTATTATTCTTGGCTAGCTGACTTAGTACCTCATCTTTTTTCCCCGTATTGTCTTTTTGGTTATCTTCTGTGTTCTTTAAACATTACCCAATCCTCTTGTTTACGGCTCATCTTTTGCTACATTGTACATTTTTGCTTGAATTGTTATTACCTGTCCTGACGTCCCTTGTCAGCACGGTCGTCCCTGTCTCCCACTTGGAATCTTTCATTCTCTAGGAATGAACTGATCCTGCACCTTCTGTAGTATTCGTAGAAGCAGCTGCCATTTTTGTTCCACTGTCATCCCATGAAAGACTTTTCAGAACATGTGTTCGTTGCTTGCAAAGTGTTTGCCAGACTTGCTTGGCTTTTAAAGACTTTTCAAGGACATGTGTTGCGTTGCTTGCAAAGAGTTTGCAAATTACCTTGGCTTTTAAAGACTTTTCAGAAAAATGTGTTTGTTGTTTGCACGTGTTTTCCAAATTGGCTTAGCTTTAAAGACTTTTCAGAAACGATGTGTTCGTTGTTTGCAAAGTGTTTGCCAAATAGAAAACTAGAAACATAGAAAATAGGTGCAAAAGTAGGGCCATTCGGACCTTCGAGCCGTGCACCGCCATAAAAATATGATCATGGCTGATCATCCAACTCAGTATCCTGTAACCTGCCTTCTCCCCCATACCCCCTGATCCCCTTTAGCCACAAGGGCCACATCTAACTCCCCCCCCCTCCTTAAATATAGCCAATGAACTGGACTCAACTACCTTCTGTAGCTAGAATTTCAAAGGATCACCACCTGTTGTGTGAAAATTATCTTCCTCATCTGGTCCTAAAAGACTTCACCTTATGCCTAAACTGTGACCCCTTTCTTGGACATGCCCAACATCGGGAACAATATTCCCTGAATCTAGGCCTGTCCAACCGCTTAAGCATATGTGTAAGTCTCTTCTTAAGACTTCTAAATTCTTCGTTTCAATTTCTTATAATTACAGCGAGTACAAAGCCGGTCTGATTCATGTCTTTCTTCATATGAAGCATCCCAGGAACCAGTTGGTGAACATTCTCTGTACTCCCTCTATTGGCAAGAATATTCTTTCTTCAGATGAGGAGACCAAAAACTGTACGGGATACTCCAGGTGTGGCCTCACAAAGACCCTGTACAAGACGTGCAGTAAGAAACTACCCTGTTCTTGAACTCAAATCCTTTTCATGAATGCAAACATACCATTTTTTCCGGCTTTTCTTCACTGCCCTGCTGCACCTGCATATGCCTACTTTTCAATGGACTGGTGTATCCATGAACACCCAGGTTCGTTGCATCTCCCCATGTTTCGCTAATCGGCCCACCATTCAGGATAGTAGTCAACTTAAGTGTTTTTTGCCACAAAGTGGATAACCTCACATTTATCCACATTATACGCATTGCCATGCAAATTGGCGACTGCTTCCTACACTGTCCAAGTCACCGTGCAGCCTCTTAGCATCTTTTCCACAGCTAACAATGCCCCCCAGCTTCGTGTCACCCGCAAATTTGGAGATGTTGCATTCAATGTCAACTTCATCCAGATCTATGCAATATATTATTGTAAATAAGCTGGGGTACACAGCACTGAGCCTGTGCGGTACCCCACTAGTCATTGCCTGCCATTCTGAAATTGACCCGTTTAATCTTACTCTTTGCCTCCTGTCTGGCAGGCAGGTCTCGTTATCCACATCAATCTGAATCCCCAATACCATGTGTTTTTAAGTTTGTATACTAATTTCTTAATTGGGACTTGTTCGAAAGACATTCTGAAAGTCCAGATATAAACACATCCTCAGGTTCTCCCTTAATCCACTCTACTAAGATACATCCTCGAAAAAATTCTATAAGATTCTTTTTTTTGTCAGACATGATTTACTTTTCATAAATCCATGCGACTTGTCCATATTATTTACCACTTTCTCAAAGTGTTGTATCCCATCATTTAATAACTGACAACTTAGCATTTTCCCCACTACCGATGTTAAACTAACTGGTCATGTAATTCCCGTTTTTCTCTCCTCCCATTTCTAAAAAGTGGATTTAGATTAGCTACCCTCCAATCCTCAGGAATGTCCAGATCTAAGAGTTTTGAAAAATTATCATTAATGCATCCATATTTCTTGGGCGCTTTTCCTTAAAATACTCTGGGAATGCAGCCTATTGCTAGCCATGGGTGATATATCGAATTTTAATCTCATTCAATTTAAACTAACACCACTTCCCAGCTTAACATGGATTCTCTCAGTTCCTCCTATATCATTAACCCGGTCCCTGTATTTCCGGGCAGATTATTTACGTTTCCTTAGTGCAGACAGAACCAAAGTAGTTATTCCAATTGATTTGCTCATGTCCTTGTTCCCCATGATCAATTCACAGTTTCTGACGGCAAGGGGCCTACATTTATCCATGCAGTCGTTAAATGCCTTCCATTGCATTATCCACCGTCAACCCTTTAAGAATCACTTACCAGTCTATCTTGGCCAATTCATGGTCTCATACACTCGCAAAGTTACCTTTCTTAAGTCAGAACTCTTGTTTCTGAATTAACAATGTCTCTCTCCATCCTTAATGAAGAACTCAACCATATTTGGTCACTTTGCCGCAAAGGGACACGCACAACAAGAATTGTAGATAAACCAATTCCTCGGTATTTTATATGTCAGTCTAGAATAGCCTGTGTCTATCGGTGGCTTGCCTCTTCCATGTTGTGTTTCGAAAAACTATCCCGCATACATTCCAAGAAATTGGATTGTAATGCCTTTTAGAACTGTGTTGGTTGCTTGCAAAAATGTTTGGCCAAATTGGCTTAGCTTTTAAATACTTTTCAAAAAAAATGTGTTCGTTGCATGCAAAGTGTTCGCCAATCTGCCTTGGCTTTTGAAACTTGTCAAGAAGATATGTTCGTTGCTTGCAAAGTGTTTCTCCAAATTGGCTGGCTTTTAGACTTTTCAGAACATGTGTTCGTTTCTTGCAAGGGTGTTCGCACAAATTAGCTTGGCTTTGACATGCTTTCTCAAGAAATAATGGTGGGTTGCTTGCAAAGTGTTCGCACAAATTGGCTTGCTTGTTTAAGACTTTTCAGAACATTTGTGTTCTTTGCTTGAAAGTGTTCGCCAAATAGGCATTGCTTTTAATGACTTTTAGAAATGTGTTCGTTGCTTGCAAAGGTGTTGCCAAATTGGCTAGGTGGTTGTTTAATGACGTTCAGAAAATGTGTTCCGTTGTTAAATGTGTTACGCCAAATTGGGCTTGGCTTTTAAAGGCTTTTCAGAAATGTGTTCGTTGTTGCAAAGTGTTCGCAATTGGCTTGGGCTTTTTTTTAAGACTTTTCAGGAAAATGTGTTCGTTGCATGCAAAGTGTTTTTCCAAATTGGCATTCAAAGAATTTTTCTGAAAAATATGTGCAAGTTGCTTGCTAAGTGTTTGCAAACTATTAGGCTTTTATTGACTTTTTTCTGAACATCGTGTTCGTTGCTGCAAAGTATTTGCCAATGGCTGCTTTTAAAAACACTTTCAGAAGATGTGTTTGTTGCTTTGCAAAGTGGTTTGCCAAACGGCTTGGCTTTTAAAGACGTTTCAGAAAATGTGTTTGTTGCTTACATTGTGCTTACCAAATTGGCTTGGTTTTTAAAGACTTTCAGAATGAGTTTGTTGCTTGCAAAGTGTTTTTCAAAAATTGGATTTTCTTTTCAAGACTTTTCAGAAACACGATGTTTCGTGCTTGCAAAGTGATTCCAAATTGGCTTGGCATTTAAGAGACTTTTCAGAATACGTGTTCGGTTGCTTTTCAAAATTGTGTGCCAACTTTCGGCTGGCTTTTAAAGACTTTTCAGAACACGTGTTCGTCGTTTGCAAGTGTTTGCCAGATTAGCTTTGCTTTTAAAGACTTTCAGAACACGTGTTCGTTGCTTGACAAGAGAATTGCCATAATTTGCTTGGCTTTTAAAGTCTTTTCGGAACACGTGTGACGTTTGCTTGCTAAGTGGTTTGCCTTGGCTTGGATTTTAAAGGAGCTTATTCAGAATTGTCGTTGCTTGCAAATGTGTTGATACTAAAAAGGCTTGGCTTTTAAAGACTTTTTCAATAAAATGGTGTGGCTTGGCAAATGTGTTTGGCTAAATGGGCTTGGATGGTAAAAGACTTATTCAGTGAAATGTGTTGCTAGTCCAAAGTGTTTTGCCCAATTGGCATGTAGGAAAGTTTTTGGTTTGTGGGCAAATGGCGTTGAGTGCAGAAGGCACAGACGTGACGACGTTGTTGATTTATTCAAGAGAGTGATGCTCTGTCTATGGTGAGTTTGTTTGTTGGACGGTATTTAAAGGGCACATTTTTGCTTCAGCAGCCAGCCTCGACAGCGTGGCTTTAAACGTTTGAAAGACAGTTTTACGACACGGTATGTTCACCACGTTCTGAAGTTACTTGACATTTTGTATTGCGTTAGTGTTGGATATGGAGTCTGGGTGTGTGTGGACTGTGAGTGGAGCCTCAGTGTGGTGTGTGTGTGACTAAGTTGTGAGTGTGTGTGTGCTGCTGTTATGTGTGTGTGTCGTGTGTGGGTGTCTGTGGGTGGTGTGTTGTGTGTGTGTGTGTGTGTATGTCTGTTGTGTGATGGTGGAGTTCGTGTGTGTGGTTCAGAGCGCCTCCTCTGTGTGTATGTGTGTTAGGAGGTTAGCACATGAGGTCTCTAGAGGGTGAAGAGGGGCTTGTCGAACGGATCCACTCAAACCAGTCTGCGAGGCAACATCTGTAGGTTCCGAGTATGATGTTGTTAATACAGATGATTAAGACACTTACTTCCATATCCTGATTAGAAATAATACGCCAAAATTGTGAATTTTTGCGCTGTAATAGATTGTGGGAAGTCTGGGGTATACCTGTGAGAGACACTTTTCCTTACTTGTAGGATTTCCAAGATAATGACGCTGAAAATTAAGGCTAAAGAGAAGCGAGAGCTGAAGGGACAACAACAGCTAAAGAGTGCTTTGGTGGACATTGGCCCATGCAGATTATGTGATTGAAAATTTTGGGAAATTATCGCCTTTGGTCACTGCTTTTGCCATCAACTGTGAGGCCATTTATTTATGTTTTTTCTTGATGTCCACTCTGGCATCCTAAAAAGTTGTCAGGAATGTCGTAATATATACTGGACCGTAAATTTTTAAATCGCCAATGAGTTCTGAAGTGGAATTTTTTACATGCAAAATGAAAACGCTGTCTGAATGCTAAATTTTTCATTTTTTAAAAAATAACATCTCAGACGTCCGAGTCGGTATGTGGATAAAAAGAAAGTTTGCTATCAGTTTTGCTATGAGAATGCTATATTTTGGCAAATAAGAAAAGTACTGACTGTCTTAAACAACCACTCCCTTTTTCAATAGGATACTGGTCTAGTTTGCTGAGGTTGGAGTATGGCCAATTTAAACAACTGCTATCCATTATGCCCATTCCTTGGCTTGCATGAGCTGAAATTGTAATATCTGTTAATATAACCCAGAACACATTGGTTGGCGATTTTTTTAGTGGATATGGCCAGCACATCCAGCTGTGAGTGTGGTAACTTGCCAGCACCACCAGCCGGTGTAGGGGATTGTACACCTCGTGCCATGTCCACTACAGCGGGTGGATGGGGAACTGCCAGCCACAGACATGCTGTCTTGATGACTGACACTGCCCGCCAAACAGCCTTGTGACTTCAATGCCAGCCCACCAGTCGTGAGTAAGTGAACTGCCAGCCAACCAGCTGTAAGTGAGAGGAACGGACCTGCCCTACTGCGGAGGAGGGTCGGCACTGCCTAGCAATCATGACGGAGCACGCGAAACTTGACAGCCCACCAGCCATAGGTGTCGGATCATACCAGGCCAATAGATTCCTTTCTGGCAGCAGTCTACCCCTTCCCAGTGAGTCTGTTCACGAGCGTTTTGGGCAGAATTTCTGGCCAGTTTCTCAGCTGCAACCGTGCGCAGGGTCGAGGTTGACTGTACTGCCAGCCAGAATCCGATCTCGGCCCCCACTAATGTCCAGTACGAGAATAGTCGCTGGCTTGGAAACCAGTCCGCTTGCGAGCCCACAACCCATACTGCGCGCAAACCGAACCCCTCCACGCCCCGTTGCACTGGGCTCAGCAATCAAATGAGTCACTGTTTGAATAATGTTGATTCTAGGCATGAATGTCACTATTGCACGTCCAGGTGCCACTTCATAATACGATGTTTTGATGTGTCACACACACGAAGAGATAATGAGAAGATAGATATAATACGTGTGTGACCCGCAGAGGCAGGTGCCATACTTTGAGTCTAGGTTGCATTAGATTGTTATAGTGTTAATGTTCCGGCATCGACTACTTTTATCTCTGCTTGGGTTTCATAGTTTTACTAGCGGTCTCTCACTGGCTTTATCGCCTGTCTGTCTCACGTGTGTAATACGCGTAGTTCTTAATTCTGCCTTCTTGAGATGTCGCTTTGCGTTGATTATCAAGGCATTTACGAGTAAGACAGACGTTTAGCCCACATTGCCCCTCGCATGACGCACTCCCTGATCTCTTTTTGCTTAAATTCTTCTTAGTATGTACTTGGCACGATAGTTTGTAACGATAGATGACTTCTCACTATTCTATTCCATATAGACATATGATTTGCCATTAGATTATGTTATAGTTTATCCATGTGATATCAGCTAGCTTCTCACACCTCTCCATACTAAACAACCTTCACACACCCGGTAATATTCCCCTGCATCTTAGGAATTTTCCCTCCTTAGACTGTGCGCAATGCATCACACTTCGATATTGACTGCATAAAACTTGCGCTCGACATATAGTATGTTTTTATTTTGTTTATATATTGGGTGGTTTAGGTTTGTTTGTACCTCAAACCTCCCCCCCCCCCCCCCCCCCCCCCCCCCCCCCGCCCCCCCCCCCCCACTCTCTCTCATAAAATACCTGATTTCGATGGTGGGATATGTGTGTAGAAATAGTGAGGCAGGCAGAGGACTGTCACGATATTCAGGAACGCCCATAATGTGAGTCCATGCGACGTGCCATAGGTACGAATATAAGACGGGCGCGCATGTTTGGTACTGAAATCGATCCAACGGTCAGGATGTCGACTTTTCCCCACTGCCAGTGTTCTGGGCTCCATACCCTCTGATCCCTTTAGCCACCCCCCCCCCCCCCCAAGGGACATATTCTAACTCCCTCATTAAAATATCGCCAACTAAATGGCCTCTAAATCTTTCCGGGTGTACCGCCCGCTCCACGTGCTGAGCCACGAGATGCTCGCAGACTACTGTGATGCTATCAGTAAGACTGTGATTTTACTCATCCATGGCTCACTTTACAATAATATGAATGTATCACCATGTATATTCTTCGTAGACTCGTAGAGCCTACATTTGTAGTGCTGCGAAACATGTCGTCACACACGAAGCATGTCGATCGCTGCATCGATAAGCACTAAGCTCGGGCTGTATCGAAGGCCCCTAGTTAATAGTATAGAGTTTGTGAGAGTTTCCAGTGATGAGTGCCCCTCAGTGAGCGTTCTCAATTGCTCAGAGTGAGTAGTGCAACTTGGAAATAACAGGCAATGTGCAGAACCTGTGCCAAGACCTGTCCAGCAGTGTCTACACTCATGCATTGATAAAGATGTGCTCAGTCTAAAGATGCTACAATGAAAACTTGACTGAGCCAGTGTCCAACTGCTTGTGTCGTGCTGAAACCAGATAATTACCTGCCCCCCCCCCCCCCCCCCCCCCCCCCCCCGCGCACCACTCGCCGCATGGCGACAAGAATGTGATTTATTGTATTCTTTACTCTTAGAAATGGTAGGACCTATATTTAACGGAAGTACGCAGGTTACTTCCCAGGTTTGTGACTAGACAGAGAAAGAAACTGCACACCAACGCAACGACCCTGGCCCGTTCCGTGCCATAACCTCCCGTCCCTTTCGTCCACTGAAAAACGCCCTCCCCCTCTCACCAATCACTTGAAACCGTAGGCATCGCAGCGTGCAACGGCTCGTAGAGACGCTCCACAGTGAAGCCCCAATAGCCATATACTCGTGCTCTATGATACTAAAAGCTACTTCTATAGCGAAAGCGGACCTTTTCTTGGTTGGAAGCGTATAAGATAGGATAGAGCTAGGTCAGGAATGCTAAGAAGGTTTCTTACTGCAGTTGTACAGAAACCGCGCATAGTAGCTGTACCCCCATCCGATATCATCCCCCATACACACAGCTCGCTAGTACATCCTCTCAAGAGCGCCGCATAGACAGTTATAAGCGCGCGCATCCCCACAGTCCTCCCTTGGCCCTATGCACCACAATCTGGCGAGAAAATCCAACCATTCTTGCCAAAAGTGGGTACAGAGAAGGTTCAGAGGGACTGATTCCTGGGGATGTCAGCACTTTAATATGAGGAAAAACTCTGGCGACAGACTTGGATGTACTCACTAGAATTTGAAGACTGAGGGGGGGATCATTTATGGAAAACTTACAAAATATATAAGGGGTTGGATCGGCTTGATGCAGAGGTTGTTGTTGGGGCAGTCCAGAACAAGAGGTACAAAGTCTAAGGTTAAGGGGGGGAGGAAGGATGTCTTGTTAGGACCGAGATGAGAAAATCATTTTTCACCACAGTGCTGATGAAATCTAGTGGATTGCTCTACCAAAAAGGTAGGGTGAGGCCATATTCATGGGCTATATTTAAGAGGGGGAGAGTTAGTATGGCCCTTGTGGCTAAAGGGATTCATGTGTGGTTTGGAGAGAAGGCAGGTACAGGATTCTGACGTTGGACATGATCAGCCATGATAATATTGATTGGCAGTGCAGGCTCAAAGGGCCCGAATGAATCCTTACTCCTGCACCTATTTTCTATGATTCTATGTGATCAGGAAATTTTTGACTCATTGTGCAATTATATTAAAGAAATTGATGATGTGGTAGCTGGACTAACTAGTGAAATGAAAAAATTGACCGGAGTGGATGAAGATTTTATGGAGAGGTTTTTGACTTGTCCAGGGAATCTATTAAATAATATAGCTGCTATGGAAATATGGACGCATCTATGTTACAAATGTTCTGCAGATATGAAGAGGTAATTATATGAAAGATCAGGATGTGTGGCGTTCGTGGGGCAATTGGCTAAACTGTCTAGTAATGCCTTGAGTAAGAAGCGCATTCAAGAAGGCAGAAATATGTAGTATAGGGTTTATGATAGTGTAGTGACTGGGGGAATGGAGGGGAGGGGTATCCGGGGAGTGGATGTTCGACGGCCAAACTTACTTAAACAAGGACTCAAACGTGGCGCCGTCCAATAACGCGAAAATTAGAATGTGGGCACATCGGGCTTGGCGAGCATTAAGAGTTGAGTGGGAACAATCCAAGGGCAGGGAAGCTCCGCCCCTCCCCTCCCCCCCCCCACACCCCATAAACCCACCACCCCCCCCCCCCCCCCCCCCCCCCCCCCCCCCCCCCCCCCCCCCCCCCCCCCCCCC
>CM069170.1:6517056-6591607 GCA_035221665.1 Okamejei kenojei | reverse complement strand
GGGTGTGGTGTATGAGTGTGAGTATGTGTGAAGGGATGTGTGTGTGAAATGATGTGTGAGAGGGTTGTGGGTGAGTGAGGGGGTGGTGTGAGGGTGGGTGTAGTGTGGGTAGGAGTGTTTTGGTGGGGGGAAGGAGGGAGTGGGAGGGAATGTGGTGTAAGTAGTGTGATGAGTGGGTGTGTTGTGTGTGTGTGAGTGGGAGGTGGGTTAGGAGGGGGGAGTGAGGGTAAGGAGGTGGGAGGAGGAGGAGGGAGGGTGGGGGGAAGTGTGGGGATAGTCTATAGAAAGAGAAACGAGTGAGTGTTGATGAATGATGAGAGAGAGTGAGAGGGGAGAGAGAGAGAGGGGGAGTGGAGAGAGAATGAGGGAGTAGGGTGATAGAGAGAGGGAGAGAAAGATGTAAGGGATGAGACAGAGATGGAGAGAGAGGGAAGCGAGCGAGCGTGATAGAGAGAGAGAGAGGGAGAGTGAAAAAGAAGAAGAGAGAGAGAGAGAGATAGAGAAGTGAGAGAGGAGAGAGAGAGAGAGAGAGAGAGAGAGAGAGAGAGTAGAGAGCTATATATTCCTGGTTTACTTTAATTTAGTTAGACATAACTGCTTGGACCAAGAGGGCGTACTTAGCACAGCAAACTACAAAGACCTGTGCTCGCACGTTCATCATTCCCTTTCTTTATATATCCTTGGAGAAACAAACTCACTGAGGTTCAGTCGAACGAACAAGTTGCCCTTCTCCAGTGCCCCCAACACGGTACCCCATTAGGGACTGAACCAGGCACAGTTGTCAGAGTTGTTTGCAGCCAGAGGCACCCAACCAGCAAGCATCACCTGAACATCTTACCCGCACCCGCTTCCCGTCCTCACCAACATTTGACGCAGTCCTCCTCTCCTCAGCCCTCTACGCTGAGACACTCGAGTCAAAGACTCGCCGCTTCTCACGAGCGCCTCCCTCACGATGCTCTTTCCCTCACGAGGCGCTTCATTCATGTGGCACCTCCCTCACGAGGCGCTTCAATTTCTTGAGGCACCACATCACGAGGGCACCTCATTCCGAGGCGCTTCATTCACGAGGCACCTCATTCACGAGGCACTTCATGCACGAGGCACTTCATGCACGAGGCACTTAATTCTCCGAGGCATTTCATTCACGAGCAACCTAATTCACGAGGCAATCTTCATTCACGAGGTGATTCCCTCACGAGGCCGCTTCCCTCACGACGCTACATTCCACGAGGCGTTGCCCTCCCTAGGCACTCTTCCCTCACGAGGCGCTTCCCTCAACGAGGCGCTTCATTCACAGGCACCTCATTCACGAGGTACTTCATTTTCACAGGCACTTCATTCACGAGGCACCTCATTCACGAGGCACCTCTTTCTCATCGAGGCCTTCATCATTCACGAGGCACTTCATTCACGAAGGCACCTCATTCACGAGGCACCTCAGTCACGAGGCACTTTCATTCACGAGGCCCCTACATACACGAGGCACCTATTTCACGAGGCAGCTCAATCACGAGGCACCTCATTCACGAGGCCACCTCCATTCACGACCACGAGGCGCTTCATCACAAGCACCTCATTCACGAGCGCTTCATTCACGAGGCACCTCATTCACGAGGCGCTTCATTCACGAGGCAAACCTCATTCACGAGTGTCGCTTCATTCACGAGGCCACCTCATTCACGATGCCACTTCATTCACGGAGGCTCTCATTCACGAGGCCACCTCATTCACGAGGCGCACCTCATCACGAGGCACCTCATTCACGAGCACCTCATTTCACAGGCGCTTCCCCTCACGAGGCGATTCCCTCACGAGGCAACTTCATTTCACGAGGCACCTCATTCCACGAGCGCTTCCATTCATGAGGCACTTAATTCACATAGACCTCATTCACTAGGCACTTCATTCAACGAGGCACTTTCCTCACAATGTTCGCTTCCCAACTAGTCGCTCCACTGAGCAACCTTGCTAATGTCCCAGTGATAAATTGCTAATTCAGCATTTACGTTCAAATTCTTGAGTTGTAAACTTTTCTTTCCCTTGCTGACATCACCTTCCTTTCCCAACATTCTTCTAACTCCAGCGACTACAGACCAGTGCCAACAAACTCACTCATACGTTAACCCACTCATTCCTGACACCATTAAAGTAAAACCTCCTCTGGACCTGCCCAGATCCAGCACATCCTCCCTCAATATGGTGCCCAAAATGCTCACAATATCCCCAAATGGGGGCTTGACCAACGCCTTAATAGATTTCTCTGCATACAGCATAATTTTTTGTATACAAGCTATAGAAACATAGAAACATAGACAATAGTGCAGGAGTAAGGAAATTCGGCCCTTCGAACCTGCACCGCCATTCAATATGATCATGGCTATCCTCCAATTCAAAATCCTGTACCTGCCTTCGCTCCATACCCCCTGATTCCTTTAAACCACCCCAAGGGCCACATCTAACTCACTCTAATATAGCCAATATACCGGCCTCAAATACCTTCTGTGGCAGAGTATTCCACTGAGATCTCACCACTCTTTGAGAAAAATTGATTTTCTCATCTCGGTCCTAAAAGACTTCCCCTTTATCCTTAACAGCGACCCCTTGTTAGCATCGGGAACAATCTTGCTGGTATCTCTAGCGCTGTCAAACCCATTAAGAATTTTGTAAGTGTCTATAAGATCCCCCCTCATCTTTTAAATTCCAGCGAGAACAACCTAGTCGACCAGTCTTTCTTCATATGGAAGTCCTGCTATCCCATGATTCACCTGGTGAAACTTCTCTGTATACCCCTCTATGGCAAGAATGTCTTTCCTCAGATTAGGAGAGCTCTCGGAATATTGCTAAACATTGAGCTTGCATTCTTTACTATACCGATCGACTTGCCAAATTTAACAATTGAGAATCCTCCACCAGCATTCCAAGTCCTAATTCTGGATTCTCTCCCCCCCATTCAGAAAATAGTCTACACTTTTATTCCTGCTACCCAAAATGGATGACTCCACACTTTGTTGCACTATATTCCATCTGCCCATTCACTTTCACTCTCCCAACCTGTCCAATTCCTTCGGCCGATCCATGCTTTTTTCTGCACTACCCGTCTCCTCCGCCTATTTCGTATTATCACAAACCTACGAACCCCTCATCCAAATAATTAATATACAGCTGAAGAATTACGGCCCCATAACAGTCCCTGTGAAACTCTGCCAGTCACTGGCAGCCAACCAGAAAAAAAAACCCCTTTATCACCACATTTTTGCCCTTCTTCCATCCTGCTAGATTTCTGCCCTTTGATACCATGGGGCTCTCATTTGTTCCATAGCAGCCAACCCTTTCACATGTGGCACCCTAAACAAAAGCTTCGGAACATTTTCTGACTCTCCTTTGCCTGTCCTGCCTATCTAACTTCTTCTAAGATTCAGCAGGTATCTAACTATATATTTTAGCAGATATATAGCTATCTTTCTCTAAAGCAGCAAGCAAGATGATAAACATCCAGGCAAGGTAGACTGAGAATTAATGTGAAACTCAGCGGGTGAGTCAACATCTATGGAGCGCACAAAATAGGCAACGTTTCGGACCGAAACCCTTCTTCAACTGATGTTGACCCGGGCAGGGGGCGGGGGGTAGGGGGAGAAAGGAAAGGACGAGCCTGAGGGCTTGAGGGAGAGCTGGAAGGGAGGAGAAAGTAATTAGAGAAGTCAATATTCATACCGTTGTGGATGCAAACGCACAAGCGAAATATATGTGCTGCTCCTCCAATTTTATGGTGTCCCTCATTTCTAGGCCATGAGGTAGACCCCAGACAGAAAGGTCGGAATCGGAATGGGAGGAAAAAGGATTTGAACTGCCGACCACCAGGAGCTCAGTTGGTTATTTGCGAACCCGAGCGGAGGTGTTTGAGGGGCGAAGCAATCGCCAAGCCTACGCTGGTGCTAACCAATTTATTGGTAGCGACATCTAGAGCATGGATGCAATAGATGAAAGGTGGAGGAGGTGCAGGTGAACCTCTTCGCACCTGGAACGAATCTTGGTCTTAAAATGGAGTCAAGGGGGGAGGTAAAGCGACAAGTGTAAGCAAGGTAAAAGAGCCCGGGTGAGTGGGTGGTTTGGGTTGGGAAGAAACCGAAAATCGAAGAGGAGTTACCGGTGAGAGCGGTCCCTGCGGATAAGCATACAGGATCGAGATGGAAGATGTGGCAAGTGGTGGGGTCCACGTTGGAGGTGGCGAAAATGGAAGGAGGTATTGGTTGTATGTGGCGGCTGGTAGGGTGGAGAGGAGAGGACTGGGGGACTCAGCCCTTGTTTACGAGTGAGGGGATGTGGGAGAAAGATTCAGAGCCACGGGTATAGGAAGAGACCCTGGTGAGATCCTCGACTACTGCATGTTTCCACTAGTGGAGAGTCTAGGACTAAAGGTCGTTGCTCAGAATTAAAGACATTCTTTAGGAAAGGGATAGGAGAAATTAATTTATCAGGCGGTGGTGAAAACTGTGAATTCTTTGCCACAGGCTGTGAGGCCAAGTCAGTGGATATTTTAAAGCGGAGATAGAAAGATACTAAATAAGTACAGGTGTCCAGATTAATGGGAGAAGGTAGAAGAAGGGCGTTTTAAGAGAAAAGATAGGTCCGCCGTGTTGAATGGCAAGTAGACTTGATTCGTCGGAAGGCCTCATTGCCTAACTATTCCTTCTGACAATATGTTCCTCCCCTCCATACCGGAACGACAATGACTCTTTCATGGAGTAGGTGAAAAAACTGGTGGACTGGTGCACATAGAGAACAACCTGATCCTGAATATCGAGAAAAAAAAGGTCCATCGTCGACTTCAGGAAAAACCGGCACAGTCCCACAGACCACTTCACACAACGGCAGCGAGTGGATTAGGTCAGCAATCACTAATTCCTGGGGTGCATGCCCATAACAGTTTACCAGGTCAAATAACATCAGATCGAAATAGTTAAGAGAGCGCAGCAAGCTGTTGCACATTCTGCGCCGGATTGAAGAAGAGCTCACCTCCCCTCCCGCCCTCACCACTTTCCACAGGGCACCATAGAGAGTTTTTGACCAGCTGCATCTCTGTCTGGTTTTGGGGAACTGTAAAGCCTCCGACTGAATCCTGCAGAGAGTGATGAGACGGCTGGGAAAAAACCATCGTGACTCTCGCTCCCTCAATCGGATATAGCGAACAAACGTTGCGTGTTCTAAGGGCAGCAGTATTATAAAGGACCCCACACTATCTCCACACGGACTGTTCACTCTGCTCTCATGGGGCAAAAATATAATCGAGCATATGGAGCAGAACATCATGGTTCTGCAACAGCTTCTTCCCATGACTCCTGAAATGCCAATGTAATTGGCTGCCACCATTGTCAATATTATCCATTTATTCTTTTTATCGACTTAAATCTTTTGTTAATTATCGTTCGCGCGTGAGCCAAATGCAACGAAATTCATTTGTCCAATTGCATATAACGATGTATTCTAAATGACAATACGTTTGTTTGACTTTGAACTTTGACATTGCCTTGCGACACTGTACAATACTAAGGCACTTCTGCCCCTTGTGTGAAACATTTCGCCCGTACATCTCGTTTAAGGGAACATTCGACCCTTTCACATCAAAAGGTGATGGTTTCTAATAATAAAAATATTTATTATTTCCTAACTCATTGATAAAGTTTCGGATGTTTCCCTCATCTGTACCCTCTCACAATTTGATATCGATCTATCAGGTCCTTTCCTACTCCGAATTCCCCGATGAAACAGTTCATCGTCTGGTTCGTTCACTGCTCCAGACGTAGTTTCTTGTTGAACCTCATGAACACCTTTTGCTCACTCTCGAACCGTCCACTATCGTTTCATGCAGTGGAACAAAATCTTTTCGCGCTCCAACCGCCTGTCACGGAAACTGACGCCAAAGTGGGACCATTCCCCCCCCTTTCCCAACCCCCTAACCTCCTTTCCTCTCTCACTCCCTTCCTCCCTCGATCCCTCCCTCACTCCAGATCAGGGGTGGGGGTCGCACAGCCGGATTTACCACTAGCTCCATAGGCTGCAGGCCAGGGACTGGAAATCCTAGCGCCTGCGGCCAAAGAGCAGGAACCTGCCGTTCAACACTTGGGGCTGGGGCCCCGCCTTACTCTCTCTCTCTCTCTCTCTCCTCCCTCTTCACGAACACTCTCATCTCTCTCTCTCCATCCTCTTCTCTCTCCGTCCACTTCTCCTCTCCGTCCGCCATCTGTATCTGTCCGGGCCACCGTCTCCGCTCTCTCCGCTCGCCGGCATGGCCGGCCGCTTGCACATTCGCACATTCACGGCAAACGGTCGGTGTGCACTTACTCCCACGCTTTGAATTGAGGGAGACTGGCCCCATTGCTTTCCGAGTCACCGCCTCACGTGAGTTCTGAAGAAGGGTTTCTTCTCCTTCGCTCCACAGATGCAGCTGCTCCCCTGAGTTTTACACCCAGCCATTTTGGTGTACCATCGATTTTCCAGCATCTGCAGTTCCTTCCATTAAAACTTCTTTAGACACCGTGTGGCGTAGTGGTTTCACATTATATAAAAAGACACAGCGTGGAAACGGGCCCTTCGCCCACCGAGTCCACCAGACCACACCCATTACACTCTTCTATCCCACATATTAAGCGGGTATGTCAAGAAATCAAGCGTGTTTTAATTTCTCTCACGCTCCAATTTAAGAACAAGTTTAAATCCTTACTGCAGCAGCACAAGCAGCATGTGTAAACATTGTACTCTGTAAACAATGTTATAAACGAGAGAACAAAACGGTGTATATTTATATATGAATATATAACTATTATAATATATATGTGTGTTTATGCTTGTAATATATATACCACCACACACATACACACACACAATTTCCCTCCTGGGAAAATAAATTCGGATCGTATATATCATGAGTGTAGGAATCAATGCAGATCTGTTTTATTTTTCAATGTTATCATTTAAAAAAAATTGAACAGGTAAATTGACTGAAAGGAATGGAGGTTAAGGTCTTAGTGCATGTAGAGTGAACTAGTGAGTGTAATGTTGTTCGGCACGGTCTCAGAAGGGGCCGAGATGGGCCTTTTCCGTGCGGTAATTGTTGATATGGTTATATGGAATTGGAAGGAAACAAAAGCACCCGGAAAAATCCATGCGATAAAAGGGAAAAGAGCAAACTCTGTACAGACAGCACCCATCATTCAGGATCAAATTATCAGGTCTCTGGGCAATTTTATCCAGCAACTTTTCATGGGCCAATGTACACCCCTATTCATGAACTTAATTAAAACATCCAGTAGCTGCCAAGGGGACGTAAGCATCACTTAAGATTTTAAAACTGAAAATGGATATTTTTAGTAAATCCACGAGTTTATCAACGTATAATTTTTTTTGTGTGTTGAAAATAAAATATACTGCACAGCCTTAGTGGAACGTGCTGCATCTCCACGCCAGAATCTGTATACCTACCTCGTCCCTCGGTCACTGTTGAATATGCACATTCTCCCTGGCAGCGTGTGGTTTCCTCCCACATCGACATCTCATTAGCGGCTGGTGAGCCAAGGGATATGGGGAGAAGCATGCATGGGTAAATTGATAGGGGTGATCAGCCATGATCACAATGAATGGCGGATTTCTGGCTCGAAGGTCCCTGAATGGCCTCCTCCCTGCACCTATGGTTTAAATGTTTCTTCTCTGTTTCTATCGCAAAGACACATTAGCATTGGTAAAATTAACTTGTTTCTGTAAATTGGCCCTAAGATGTAGAGAGCGTGTGAGGAAAGTGGATAACAGAACTTGTGTGAATGGGTAGACAAAATCTGGAGAATACTCCAGCGGTGAGGCCAGCATCTAGGAACGAAGGAAATAGGCGAACGTTTCGGGTCTGAGACCCTTCCTTCAGACTGATGTGAAGGGTGAGGGTGGGGGAGGGTGGTTCGTGAAAGAAGCAAGGAAGAGCGAGAGACAGTGGTCTGAAGGCGAGCTGGAATGGGGGAGAAAGCCGTGATTAACCTGAAAATTGGAGAATGTTCATACTGCTGCAGTGTCAACTCCCAAGCGGAATATGAGGTGCTGCTCATCCGAAATACCGGTGGTGCTCACTATGGCCATGGATGAGCCCCAGGACAGAAAGGTCGGATTCCGGAATGGGAGGGGGAGTTGAAGCATTGAGCCACCAGTAGCTTTAGGTTGGTTATATGGCGAACTGAGTTGTAGGTGTTGTGCGAAGCGCTCGCCCCTACATACAGGTTGATCATAAACGCAGAATAATCCAACGTATTTTGTTGGAAGAGGAAAGAACTATAATAGAAATGCATTAATTGCAATGTGTAAGAAGAGTTGAGATATTGTATTATCATTTGCTGCAAGTCATGTAAGGAAATTTCATGTCTTGATTGGTGAATAATTTTAGTTTGTGACTTAATTTGAAGCAGAAATAATATTGAATGCCCTTCATAGAGCATAATTCCGACTGGTAACAGACATAGTCCTGCCTTCACCTCCCATCACTGAAGAAGATACCGGGGAGGGAAATGGGGAAATGGCCGGCGGCCCGACAGGAACGGAGGGATGGCGAGATAGGAGAGCTAGTCGCCAACACGCCGCGGAGACGCTCAGTGGGGACTAATATTGGCATTGTGACGCGGGACCGCCTGTGCGAGGGTATACGAAACGCGGATATCAGGACAGGAGTCCAGGACGCGGTTTCCTTCAACTGGAAGGATATGTTGACCGTTGCTTCTGCAGATGGCTCCGTCCGCTTCGACCAGATAAGACGTGGCTCTTTTGGGCAGGGCCGTAGATTGTTTCCTCAGACGTGCATAAGCTCATGTTTGTCTTGTCCACGAGCGAGAGGGGCTGCTGGGACAAAGGCAGAGGACACGGGGTTAGCGATACATCAGTCGTTGGGCTGGAGAACCAGTGTGTATCCCTGTGCAATAGTCCTTAGGTTTAGCATGTCCAGGTCACTACAGTGGTGGAATGGGGGACGCAGAGGGGTCCACGCCCCCCTCCTGTTTTGAGAGGTGTGTGGACAATCCCCCCATTTCCTAGTAATTCCGATTTAAAAACCCGGTGACTTCTTTCTCCGCTTTTCCGCGAGAACATTTGGGGTGGACTGCTGATTCGAGGCGCCGATTGACCAAAACTCGGCAACAGCAACGGGGAGCAGGACCATGAAGATTCACGCGATGATTGGAGTAGAGAGTGTCGTTCAGAGGCGGAAGTAAGGTGGGCTGGATTGCGGAATAGAGAGTGGCCACTGGACCCCATCCCTGTCCCCACCCAGTGCACCCCTCTACGCCCCGGGTTAGCCGGAGACGACGTCGCGAGTCAGACGTGTTACGGTTCCCCCGACCCCACAGCCAGCGCAGATAAAGAAACACTAAACCCCACTCAACTCTGCCTGTCCCCCGGGTTAACCTACAGCCTCCTGGATTTAAGGAAATATGCCCAGGTTTACAGCCATTGTGAGAAGCAGTGCTGGCTCCACGGCTACCGACTGGTAATCTGTCAGTCCAGGACAGGGTGGTAGGTTTGAGCTGTAATGAACTTTTCACAGGGCCCATGGAGAATCCTTCGAAGCACGCGCACGCGCGCGCGCGTGTGTGGTCTGGTGTGTGTGCGCGCGCGGCCATTGCACGCGCAGCAGCCAATTAATTTTGTACCCCCCTGTCCTCCCCCGGTCCCCCCCAATTTTGATAGTGATTTCCGTAACGTGACTGAGGTCATCATCCATGATTCACAATGAATTGGCAGTGCTGGCTCGAAGGGCATACATGCGTCCTCCTTCCACCCTGCACCTATCTTCAATGTGTCTATGTTTTCTACGCACATTTATAAATTAAAGAGGAATATTAATCTTTGGCGTCACAGGTGCAAATAAAATCATGCTTTAATAGATTTGCAAGTAGAGATCACAGTTTGCACTCTGCGTGCAAATAGAGGGGTGATTAAAATACATTTGAATGAATGCAGTAAATTTAAACAGCGAGAAAGTTATAGCAGTACAGGGGAAAAAGGGCAGCCCACCAGAGATTTCAGCCCAGGAGTAAATCGGAGGAGTGCAAAAAATATGACTTGCACAGTAAATTACGCAATTAATAAATCGAAAATGAAAAAAATTAGTGGATTAAACATGAATATTTGCCTTTGCAGCACAGGGTGCAAATTCCAATCGATATCATTTAATAGATCTCAAAGGGAAGATCACAGATTGCATCCCTCGTGCAAATAGGAAGGATAGCAATTAATATATGTCTCTGCACATTGCTAAATAGAATATTTTGCGGTCTCAAGAACGACAACGAACTTTTAAACGAATCTATTATCCCGGGAAAAAAAAAAATTCCACTCTTCAGTTAACAGTTCTCTGGTGGTCCGGTGGTCAGTGCTGAATTGCCGCGTGAAAGCAAAAACCGTACGAAAACAAGCAGCCCCTCCCGAGTTACGTAACCGCGGCTTCCGAATAACGGTTCGATACTGCATGAGCCGTCAGGTGCCGCTACTGCCCCCCCATCCCCTCCCCCCCCCCCCCCACTCCAGAATCCGCGGTACAGAAACGCACGGGAACTGGACGGTTCGACTGGAACGCGTAGAGTCCGAGGTCGCGGGTCGAGCTAAACAGTATGCCGACCAAAACAGAACCAGAGGGACGCGAAAAACAAGAGCGAGGACTCAATTAGGCTGGCAGCAATCAATCAGAACCTCACACCATCCTGGCCGACTATATTCATCCTCCCTCTACCTTCAGTAGAAGCGTACAAGGAGCCTGAAGACTGGAACGACCAGGTTTCAGAACACTGCTCCCCACAGCCATCAGGCCATTACACTTTGCTCGGACAAGACTCTGAGCCAATTATCTGTTTATTTGCACATTCGCAGTTTAATTTAATAATGTGTGTGTATATGTAAAAATGGGATTGACACCTGATCTGATCTGTAATTTATGCCTACATATTCTGTTGTGCTGAAGCAAAGCAAATAATTTCATTGTCCAATCTGGGACACATGACAATAAACTCTCTTGAATCTTGAATCACTAGAATTTTGAGTTTTTGCAACACCTGTGTGCAGGAATGGAAAAGACTGAACAGCAGCCTTTTCTTGCAAACCAAAGCGATTCTCATGAATTGTACCAACAGGTATTCTCACCATCCAGAATAGATCCTTCAAGAACTGACTATGTGATGCCAAAGGTCCTAAAAAAAAAAAAAACTACTCAAGTTGATTTTTGTATTAAACTCTTAACCAGCATGTAATAAGTTCCTACAGCAGAACAACCAGTGCTGAAACTCATCTGGAAATCATAAATGTCAAAAAAGATGTATGTCAATGCTAGAAGAAGCTCTCTGTTAAGTTACACTAAACTTCCGTGGCAAGAGATACATTTGAAAGTTTAATCAACATTAAGCACTGTATTCATTCGAATCAAATGTTGAGGCCCTAGGTTTACCGTAGTAATCCTTATACAAACCATGCAGGAAACAAAGGAACCAACACAAATGAATAACAAAAACAGACAAATGCTTCGCTGATTGGAAAGAAGAAGTCTCAATTTAATGAAAGCATGGAATCCCTACAGAAACTGAACAGCTTTGTATTGTGTGCCCTTAGCTTGGGCATTTAAAAAAAGCTCGCCAACCCCTTTCCCTTACTGCCCGATAACCCCTGTCAATCAATGGCGGCAGTTGATAGGATATTTTTCTGTGAATTCAAGATTCTATATTCAAGATCAAGAGATTTTATTGTCATGTGTCCCCAGATAGGACAATGAAATTCTTGCTTTGCTTCAAAAACAACAGCAGGAATAGTAGCATAAATCAATACAGAACAGATTCAGTGTGTCCATATACCAAATAAAATATATAAATATAATATATATATCTATATATATATATATATATATATACACACACTTAAATTAAAGATAAATTGCAATGGGTTATTAACAATCAGCGTTTTTGTTTTTGTGTTGAGTTTATTAGCCTGATGGCTGTGGGGAAGTAGCAGTTCCTGACCCTGGACGTTGCAGATATCATACTCCTGTTCCTACCTGATGGAAGCGGGGAGTATGAGTGAGTGGCCAGATGTGTGATCCTTGATGAAAGCTGACAGCACTTTTGAGGCAACGACTGCGATAGATCCCCTCAATGTGGGGATTCAGACCCGATGGTGGACTGGCAGTGTTTAAACTGCTTTTTGTAGTCTTTACGCTCCTGGGCGCTCAAGTTGCCGAACCAAGCCCACGCTAGCAAACCGGTCAGTAATGCTCCCTACTTGCCCCTGTAGAAGCTCGAGAAAAAAGGCTCCTTGACATACCGACTCTCCGTAAGCTCCCAGGCGCTGTATGTACTTCTTATAATTGCATCCGTGTTCTGGGACCAGAGAAGATCTTCAGAGATACGCACGCCCAGGAACTTGAAGGTCTCTAACTTTCTCCACCATTGACCATTGATATAAACAACTATGGGTCACCATACTACCGAGCTGTCCAAACTCCACAATCATGTTCCTTGGTTTTTGCCTGGTGTTTGAGAGCCAGTTATTGTTCAGTCGGCATCATAAGGTCAAACGGTCAATCCCACGATACTCTGACTCAACTAGTGTGTCGTCAGCGTACTTGATGAAGGAGTTTCGCACTATGTCCGGCTACACAGTCATGAGCATAGAGTGAGTTACAGAAGGGGCTGAGCACGCGCCTTGAGGTGCGCCACGTGCAGATTGTAAATCGAGAGGAAAGATTCCATCCATACGGACCAGACTGTGTCCTGTGGACGAAGGAAGTCAAGATCCAATTGCAGAGGGAATGGGCGCAGAGACCCGATTTTCTGAGAGTTTTTAACCAGCTTGGAGGGGATGATTGTGTTTAAATGCCGAACAGTAGGTCAATTGAATAACAGCCAGCAATGAGTTTTTTGGAAAGTAGAAAGAGTAGGGAGGTAAGATGGGAGAGAAGGGGTATGGGATACGGGGTAGAGAGTGTGTAAGGAGAGTGAGTAGTGCGGGGTGGTGGATAAAGGGGGTATAAAGAGGCGGGGGAGGAGGGTGTAGTTCGGGCGGGAGTGGCGAGCGCAGGGGTGAGGAGAGGTGGAGGTGGGAGAGAGAGGATGAGATTGAGAGAAGATGCGTGGCGGAGACATGAGAGCGTTGACAGGGAGAGAGAGTGTATGTGTGGTGCTATGGGTTAGAGGAGTGTGGTGGCTGGAGAGTGAGACGGTATCTATGTATTGATAGAGAAGCAATAAGGGACTGTGAGATGGAGGGGGTGGATGGGGGAGGTGATAGAAAAGTGAGAGAAGTGAGTAGGGGTGGAGCGAGAGGAGTAGGCACGACGAAGGGAGAGGGCAAGTACTGGGGTTAGGGGTACGGTTAACATTGTGGGGTCAGTTGAAGATTGAGGGGACAATAGTACAGGACTAGATGATATATGGTAGCGAGAGAGGAGTGGGCGGGACGAGATTGTGATTGGCCGAACAAAAGCGTACTGCCTATGTTGATGTGCGAAAGACGAAGCGCAGAAAGACCGAAGAAAAGTGCTGTGAGTGAGAGACAGGGGGGCAGGGAGTGGACAGAGCGCTCTAATACCGAGGAGACATTGATCATAAAAAGGAAAAGACTGGAGGGAGAGAGAGAGGGGGAAAGGAAAATAGGGGACAAGGAGAGAGAGGGGTGAGGAGAGGGTGGGAGAGCAGAGTTTGGGCCAGTAGGTTGCGATATGGGCGACATGTTGACCTGTCTCTCCACGTGCGTGGGCGACTCAATATAATGGGATGTTTCCCCTCCCCGTACCATGAAAATTTTATCACCATACAACCGCCCTCCCTCATTCAGACTCCCCATGATTGATCAATATCAATCTGGTGTGGAGTTTCCAATCAGGGAGAGGGAAAGGAAAGGGGAGAGGGGGGAGAAAAGATGGGAGAGAGGATCGGGGAGAGTTCGACAAGGGGCGAAGGAAAGAAGAGGTGCGAGAGAGAGGAGAGCGGGGGGGGGGGGGGTGGATATCGTGACGCGTGTGCGTGAGAGATGCGTGTGTGAGAGAGAACAGAGGAGAGAGAAAGAAGAGGGGGAAAGGGAGAGAGAGGTGAGAGAGAGGAAAGAGAGAGAGGGGGAGAGAGGGTGAGAGAAGGGGAGAGACAGAGATGGAACACAGAAAGTGGGGATTTTATATATATAAATACCTTCTCCCCCCCTTACCCAGGCCCCCATTATGTGCCCCCATTATGGTCATCACTGTGGGTGGACTTTCTGATCAGAGAGAGTGGAGAGCCAGGGGAAAGAATATATATAGAGATGGAGGGAGAGAAAGGGGGATAGGGAAGTGCCAGAGAGAGGGGGGAGAGAGGACGGAGAGAGGGGGAGAAAAGTAGGAGAGGTGAAGGGAGAGGTGGGGAGAGGAGGTTGGGAAGATTGGGGAAAATGGGGGTCGGATAAGACAGGGAGAGAGAGAGGGGAAAGTGAGAGAGAGGAGAAAATAGATTGGAAGAGGGTGTGAGGGTTGTGAGAGAGGAACAGAGAGAATGAGAGAGGTGAGAGACAGAGGGGGAGGGCGAGAGAGAGAGAGAGATTGAGTGAGAGAGAACGGTGAGAGAGAGAGGGGAGGCGGAGAGGTGGGGAGAGAGATTTTGGGGGCCCGTTCGAAGGTGCCCAACTTTTGCCTCCCTTTTCTCATAGTAGGCGTGCGAAAGTGGCCATAGTCCCCCCCCCCCCCCGTATCACGAACGAAACTTTGCCATTCCCCCCTCCCCCCATTATCCAGTGGTCCAAATGATCTACATCTAACATCGCCGAGTCGAGCCTGTGCGTGCGAGCCCAGAGCGGGGAGACTGCGGCCTGCCTCTGGGATGCGCTCAGGGCGCAGATTTAGTTAATGAGACCGAACACTGATGGTGAGCGGATATTTCACCGCGCTCTTCACCTGCTCTCTGACTCTTGGACTGGGTCCGCCACGTAAATAAATGTGTATCGTCAGCATCTGAGATTCCTGACAAAAAAAAAAACACACACGTAGTGAAATATATATTGAGAATCATTCGCATCATTTCCAGGTTCCTGTGATCTGATAATAGAACGAAGTTTAGAACCACCTGTCAGCCACAGTATATATGAAGCTGCCGGAGATGGTGGGAAAAAAAAAAAAAAAAGAGTAAACCACAGACCTTCCTCCTGTTCTCCGTGGTCTCCGGTCACTGCGTTTCCCGCCCCCTGGCTCTCCCACGCCCTGCACCCCTTACGGACCCGGACTGGCCACTAAAATGGGTGCCGGACTGTCAGAGCGTTTGACACAGGGATTACTGCGAAAGGGAGGACTGTGAGGTGTAAAGAGCTGGTCGTGCTATACAGTCCATATGCCACCCAACATCAGGAAAATAACTATCCCATGATTGCCACAGAACCTAGGAACATTGTCGATGATTCCAGGTTTCCGTTGTGAAGTAGCGGGGGAAACGTTTTCAGAGACAGAGCATAACGCCGCTGTTGCGAGAACCGCAGCTGCAGTTTTCTTCCCACGCTGCAATATTTTGTTTCAGCTTCTGGCAACAAATGGCGTACAAAACCGATCAAAGGTGAAAGTGACGGTTGAACCAACAGAACATCTGACGCTCTGCAAACTTCAGTACATAGTTTAACACCTGCACACAGGGGTTGATGGACAGGAAACTCCGCCGAGAGAAGTAATAAGTAATTTAATCTGATCACAAAAAAAAAAAAAATTACCTCGGTATCAGGACCATAGATCGGCCGCTGCCATGGCCAACCTAGGTAGCGAGTGGTGAGGCAGTTTGGTGAGGCCGCCACTTTTCCCCGGACAGGATCACAATCGCCACTCAATTCACTGCGGAAAGAGAAGGGAAAGGGACACTGGACATAACTGAACACGTTCTCCGGTCTGAATCACCGGCATCGACATTTCATCTAAAGACAGGAGTGTTGAGTCGTGAGCCGCGGCTGCAAGTTTAACAATGTCAGACCCGGACCGACCGTGCCCACCTACCTGCTTCCAGGGCAGAGGAAGTAATGCGACGGGCGGGGAAAGGGCAGGGGAGGGAACGAGCAGCCACCCTACACAACGGTGGAATGGTTCTTTCCATAGTTTTACCCCGCTCACAGTCCTCGATGGTGCCGTTTCACAGACATAACCGTGACCGGCCGCGTTTAACCAGGTCTGGAACTCGGCATCTGATGGGGAACATGAGGGAGCGTCCAGAGGGAAGGCAGGGAAGAACTTAGAACCCGGCAGCAATTGGGGTCGGTTAATGGATTCATTCCACAAGTGAGTACAGTTTGGTAACAACACAAACGCCAAGTAATCCGCGTCCACTGGTTCAGGAAGATCGACCCACGTATATCTAACGTGTCCCAGGATCGGTGTTCACACTCTGATCAAATAATTCACAGACACAGTGAACTTCACTATGTAAATCCCTCCCGTCCCACACCTGTCCCGGCGAGCTGCCTTGTCCCGACACTGGACAAGCTCATGGAAAAGGTCCCACTGAAGGCACGAACCACATTCTGCGGTGCTCCGGCACGAGAGAAAAAGAGGGTTAGTTTCAGCGGTCGGAAATCAGAAACAATCACAGCGTTAATCAATAAACATGTCACTAAGAGGATTGTGATACGCTTCACATAGTCTTGATACAACGCGAGCGACCAGTTTGGGGAACTTTGTAACTAAGGGTCAGAAACAAGGTCAACACCGGATAATACACGAGTTATAAAACTTGAATTGTTTCTCTCATTTACCAGGACTCCAAAAAAACGGCACACAATATCACGTTACAATATTTCTCACGCTGTAAATATTCCCAACACTTTCCCCCATTTTCTCTGCCCAGCTGACGTGTCCCCCAGTAGCTACCGGTAATCTCTCGGAATGAAATTGCTAGGGCAGAACATACCCGGAGATTTATTTATACCATGTTCCGTCCCTCCACCGGACAGTGAAGTTTCATTAGAGTTTAAAAATAGAGGTTTGAAATTATTCGCAATCATATGACATCAGACCAAGAGAAAATGCCCGCATGGGACTGTTTGTGAATAATTCAGGAATTGTTTTGAGAAACTCCAAAGACTGGGAATTGTGGCGATATTTGAGGGATGGAAATTGGGAGCGGTGGCATTGTTCCTGCAAATGGGATATTGTTTCAAACTTCATCATACCCAACTCCCACCTCATGTTTGTTTGTCGGATTCCCTGCAATCCACTTCACTCAGCAAGGCAATCCCAAATTCCAGGAACCCTCTCAGGGTCTCTCTGGTGCCCAGTTTTTGAAGGTGGACTGGGCGACCTTTGTCCACAGTAAAGCGATTTTCAGCAGTTCACCTCTGACTAAAATGCCCCATCCAATCTGCTTCAACCACTCAATGTGATCGCGACTCCCTCTTGTAGCCTCAACCCCACACTCCCGGGCGACCGCGGTAACCATTGCTTTGCCTGGAATGGACCTGACACCTTTGCCCTGGGACAATACCATCCTCTGCCTTCATCACCTCTGAGGAAAAACGACCCCCACAACTCACACCACTCAGAGAACAGAAGCGTTGCCACCGCATCTGAATTTGTCCGAAACCTAAATAAAACGGCGAATGATGTCGTACATCTCACCCTCCTCCCTTCTCTCTCACCCTCCATCCTTTCTGCTGTCCCCTCTCAAAACTGTTACTCCTCTCTCCCACCCTCACTATGTTTCCTTCCTCTCTTCGTCTGTCTCTATCAACCTTTTCTTCCATTACACCCACCCCTCTCACGCCTACTGCATATCTCCCTCCGTTTCTCTGACCCTTCCCTCTCATCCCTTTGCCAACCCACTCGCTCTGATAACTCGCCCCCTCTTCCAACTCTCCCTTTGACTGTTCACTCTTCCTGCATCTCTTCCACTTTTCCTCTTCTCCACTATCTTTCCTTTTCACCGTTGTACTCCTTGTCTGTCTCTCGCTTTTCCCCAACTCTCCTCCTGCTCGCCCACATTTCCCTCTCCATCGCCTTTCTTGTGAAGTGCGGTTAAACGGTTAGTCACCATGGGATGTAACATCTCTCTATGTACACCTTCCATCACACTCCAGCAGCCCTTCCAGCTGAGGAAGATGTTCACCTGCACCTCATCTAATCTCATCTAGTGCATGAGGTGATCCAGACATGGCCTCCTTCACATCATGGTGGCCAAGCGTAGACTCGGCGAACACTTACCCTCGTTTCCGCCGAGGCTGACGCATCTTCCCCCGTGCTGACCATTGTAACTCCCTTTCCCACAATGATCTTTCTGTCCTGGGCCCCTCCATTGCCAGAGTGATGCTACAATGCAGTCTGAAAGAACGACGCCTCATCTTCCACTTTGCTGCCTTACAACCTAACAGTGAATTAACCAATGTTAGGTACCTAACGATCATATTCCCCGTCTTAGTCCCCCCCCTCGCTCTTCACCCGACCCTCCCAACTATTCATCCCACCTCCCCCTTCCACCTATATTCCTTCCACTCTCATTATAATTCTATCCTCTTCAATCCTTTTCTCACAACATTTATCTTTTAGTCTCTTGTCTGAACCACCCAACTATGAAAACGCGATGCACCTGCATCCGCTCATCATTCACCTTGCTTTGTCTCGCCGCCTCCCTCTGTTTCCAGACTTTTCCCCTTCTCACCACCAATCATTCTGAAGATGGGTCCCTGAGCCGAAACGTCGCCTATCCGTGTTCTTAAAAGGCTTAGAAAGTTCGGCGTGTCCCCCCTAACAAATCTCACCAAACTTCTATAGATGTCTCCTCAGAATGTATTTTATCAGGATGCAAGCACAGCTTAGTTTAGGAACACTCCATCCCAGAACCGCAAGAAATTGCAGTGAATTGTGACCGCGGCCCAGACCATCACACTAAAAAGCAACTTCCCTTCTATTGACTGAATTTATCCCTCACGCTACCTCGGCAAGGCCAGCAGCATAATGATGTTCTAGTCTCATTTCTGGCCACTCCTTCATCTCCCCTCTCGCAGCAGTAAAACCCCACACATCCAGTTTCAGGGACAATTCTTCCAAGCCTTGTTGTCCGGCAACTGAACCATCCTAACACAACTAGAGAGCAGTGCTGATCTATTAGCTAGCCCTCATTGGAGACCCTCAGACTATCCTTGATCCGGAGCGTATGTTGCTGTCTTTAACCTGGCACTAAACGTTATCTCCGTTTTATCATGTATCAGTACACTGTGAATGCTCGAGCGTGAAGAGAGACGAATCATGTATTGTCCGTTTTGCTGACTGGATAGCACACAACATAAGCTTTTCATTCCACTACGCATGAAAATAAACGAAACTAAACTGATAAATACACGAAACATCTACAGAGATGCCACCTGACTCGCATTGGTTATTGATTGTGTGTGACAGTGTGAGTTTGTGAGTCCATGCATGTGTGTTAGCACGTGTATGTGAGTGTGAATTGTGGAGATGACCAAAGTAATTGATGTGTGGTGTGTAAGTGTAATGCGTTTTACAATGCACCTGCCTTTACACCATTGAAAACAGTGGACATAGTCTGTGGGTCTTTGCGGAACATTGCTGAGAACTGAGCGGTGCACTCTGCATCTTCCTCTTTGCTCTATCCAATGGACATGTGTTTGTACATATTGTATCTGTGTGTGATAATTCTGATATGTTTGGATAGCTAGAGAAAACCTCCGTACATGTGACATAATAATACCTAAACGCGCGCGCGAGAAAACCTAAACAAGCCCAATTTGGTCGATGGAATGTATGTGAATACAATGTGCTTTACAATCTCATGCTCTTCAACCGCAGGCTTGTCTCTGTTTTCTACCCCCCGCTGTTCCGTTCCCAGCATCAGGGCCATTCCGGGGCCTGGGGGTGGGGGAAACAGCGCCTTCCGCCATCGACGCCGATCCTTGATCCCTTCACACTGGTGACACGTTTTCTACCATGTCCGCATTAACTCCCGGCACACAGTGGGTGTGGTCACTGAATCCAAATAACCTCAAAGCCATAAGTCTCGGGATGAGGGAAGAACCGAAACAATTGGAGGAAACTCACGGGAGACAAGGAGTACGTGCTAACGCAAAACGGATAGCACTGAAGTGAGGATCGAACCCGGATTGTTGGCGCTGTTTTGTGGCAGTAGCTCTACTTCCTGCGCTGCTGTGCCGACATAGTGTACCACGTGTCTGTCTCACATCACTGTCCTCAATATGTTTCCAATGGGGAAAGTAAAACAGATTCAGCAACACTCCATCCACACTCAAAGTATTCTTCACAATCTACTGTAATTAAATCTAAAACATTCCATAAAGTAGGGCGAAACACCTTTTCTGGCATAAAAGTTTTTGGGGTGTAAATAATTGGGGATATTTTACATCATCCGTATTCGGAGTTGAATGTGAATGAACAAGGAAAGGAATGGGCACATAAAATGGGGACTCGATGGCGGAGAAGGCAGGAGAGGAGAGAAGTCCATGTCGTGTGAACAACACTGAGATGTGCACTTGCAGACCTGTCACGCGCAGGCCTACGGGCCAGTGCACAAGGAGGTGGATCAGCTGCATTCACATTTGGGACTACTTGTATACGAGGGATCAAGCGGCTTCCCTTTGGTGCCGGAAACGTTCCTTGACTCCAATATTCTGCCAACTCGACCTCTATTGCCGCAGATCAATGACAATGTTTGTTCCTTGATTAATGCATCCAAGCCTCAATTTATTATTGGAACAAGGAAATGGCAGATGGGTTGAACAGGTTACTTTGATCAGTTTTCAATAATGAGATACAAACAATCTTCCTGATATACTAGTGGCCAGGTGATCTAGGGTGACGGAGGAGCTGAAGGAAATCCACATAGGGCAGAAAATGGTGTTGGAAAGACTGGTGGGACTGAAGGCTGACACATCCCCCAGGCCCAGCTGGTCTGCTCCCAGGGTACTGAACGAAGTTTCTCTAGAATTCGTGGAAAATCATGGTGATAAATTTTCGGATGTTATGTAGATTTCAGGATCCATTCCTGTGAATTGGAGGTGGCTAATGTTATCCAACTTTTCAAGAGAGCGGGAGAGAGCAAACAGGGAATTATAGCCCAGTTAGCCTGACATGGGCGGTGGGGGATGATGTTGAGTCAATCATAGAAGATGAAATAGCTGATGAAAGTGACACACAGAAAGTGCTGATGAAATGACACATGGTGGGTTTGTACTTATGGAAGAGCTCACTGTGGTAGTACTAATGGAGTTGACAGAGTAGGGGATAGTACTGATTGTAGTGACACACTGGGATAGTAATGATGGAATAACACACTGCGGGGTGAAAGGAAAAATGCTACGGGGCGAAACGAAAACATGTGGGGTAAATTTGATGGAATGACATTCCGTCGGTAGTACTGATGGAATAACACACTGCAGGACACACTGCGGGCTGGAACTGATGGAATGACGCACTGTGCGTTAGTAACTGATGGAATATTAAACAATGGATTGATAATCCGCTGAATGGAGCGACACACTATGGGGTAGTACGACATCACTACGGGGTGGCATCCACTCGCTGCACACTCGTGCTCATCCATTTAGCAGCTAGAGCGTTCATATTCCGAAAGATATAAAATATTTTGCCCGTAAATTAAGTCGAAGGTAACCTCCGACAAAGGTTAAATGCGAGTCCCAGAGATTTGGACAGAACATTAAGTCGAAGGAAACCTCCGTCATAGTAGTGATACAAGTCCAGAGATTGGAACACGAGATTGGCTAAGATTCTCGGAGAGCCATTAGGACTTCTGGTGGCGCTATGGAGTGATTGGAACTCGCGCCATTCAGCTCCGCTAAAAATTGTACCCCCTAAAAAACGGGGGTAAAAGGGGTTAACTGAAGCTACTCACCAGAGGAGAAAGGGTTGAACAGCTCCGTAGCGTTAAAAAGGTGCGTGACGTCATCAGGTGCGCGACTTTTAACAAGAAAAATGTCGATGCATCGCCCCCCCACCACCAAGTGAAAAAGCCCGTGAAAAAGGAAGTAGGCCTCACTGGAGCCACGGGCTCTCGTTTGAGTGCCTCCTAGGAAGATATTTTAAAGATGGATGACCTCAAAAAAATTATTATGGATGAGCTAAAAAAAAATGCTTAAGGATATGATAAAAAAGAATATAAAGAGGAAATAAAGACCTTAAGAAATGATATTTGGTGTATCATGAAAATTTGAGAGTTCAAAAATGTTATAACTACTGTAAAGACTATGATGGACGAATGGAAAGATAAAGTGGGTAATGATTTGCTACAACAGCTTTGGATGGCGTAATCGTAAAAACAGGTGAGATGGAGTTGCTGCTGGATACCAAGTGATAACCTATTTTAAAAACCATCACTAAACCAACAACATGACGTAATAAAAGAATGAACTGAAACAGCCGAGAAGAGTCTTTGCCGAGAACAAGCGTTTTATCAGAATTATTACACAACATAACTGAAAATGCATTGACTTGGAGGGACGTCAAAGGCGTCAGAATTTGCGTATTGTTGGATTGAGTGAAGGCCGAGAGGGAGATCAAGACCCTCGAAAATTTGTTGCAAAACTCCTAAAAGAACCTCTGCTGGGCCGAGCACACGGGGCATTGAGGCATACCCCTAGGAGGGATGTTCCCCCAAGACAGATGATTGTGAAGGTGGCCTACGATTATGTTTTTGAAGATATGATGAAGATAATAATACGTAAGAAAAATCTCAAATATGAGGGAGACAGCATCAGTATCTTCAGAGATTACCCTGTGGAAGTGGCCAAGAGAAGATCTTTATTTACAGAAACAAGAGGTATCCTGAGAGAACATAAAGAAGCTGAGAATATGGCCTGATGTACCCGGCAACAAAAATAAAATAATTTTTAAGAGTAACTTATGATAACAAGTGTGAGCAACCCACCACTTCACCAAACATACCAGAAGCTCTTGAATTCGCTCAAAACATTCAGAAGAAACTGGAAGAGGAAGAAGTAGAGGAAGAAGCAGATGAAGATGAACAATACTGAATATTATTGATCACTTACCTGATGAAACTGATCGCCCATCCACAGAAAAGGAGGAAGATTCACACTGAAGGGAAGGAGGAGGAACAATGGACATGGACTCTATCTTGCGGTTAAGGAGGGATGGATGGATTATTAATAAATATAGCTTTATTACCTACCCCTTAAAAATGTACGTTAGCTCTCCTAATATAGTGCTATGACACTAGCTATATGTGAATATTAGTAGTATTATTAATTAATTATTAAGTAAATATTAAATACCCCACCCCGACATGTTTTAGCCCTTAAGTCAAAGACGGAGCTGAAACAATTAACATCTTTTTTTTCACGGAAGTCCGTAGATTTAATGGCTTACACTAATACTAACTACACTAATTAAAGTTGTAGTCACTTTTTTTCCCCCCCCTTACACTTTACTAACATCCACCTACTTTAACTCACATATTTTATTATTACTTTTATATTATGTATTTTATTTCATATTATATATAATATGGGATTTAGGTGGGAGTATAATAGTAAAGATTAAACGAGAACTTACCAGTTCCAGTTTGATCGTTATTTTATGAGGAGTAACGATGAGGATTACGTGAAGAAGCCCCGCCTGGCGCTGGAACGGCATTCTTCAAAGCATCGGCATGAAAAACACAGAACATAATAGCCGGAGTAAATCAGTAAGGCTCAACATAGATTTAGATAACTACCAGATGATCATCTTTTATTTTATGAGGGTTTGGGAGTGGATGCACGTAATCTCCCTCCAGCCCCCCCCCCGCCCCATCGTTACTCCTCATAAAATAACGATCAAACTCGAACTGGTAAGTTCTCGTTTAATCTTACTATTTTACTTCGGAGTCACGTGAGTGACTACGTAAAGATTTTGAAGCATTTCTGTGTTTTTTATGTCGTAGACTCACCCCCATTCCATATGACACTCTGACTGGCTCACAACAACACAGTAATGAGCAAAATAACACATTTTTTCCTCCAAACATTTCCTCAAGTTATGTGATAAATTATTTCCATTACCCCCCAAAAGAATAAAAAATGCCCTTTCCATTGAAAGGCAAGTTTATCACAAAATATCATTGATATACCGATAATATGATGGTATGAACAAAAACACAACAATTATAGAGAACCCAACACTTCCAGTCCAAATCGTGACACAATGACTGATTCCATTTAAAATTTAATTTTATTTTACACCCTCCTGTGGATTCCTTGCCATCTTTGCTCGAGCGCTCATCCTGTGCCATTCCTGTGAATGTATCTACCTCCTTAACAGAGTGATTTTCCACATTTCATGTTTAGTTCCACTGAGTGTTATTCAATGTTTAACCATCTAGAATGCATTTCTCTAGAACCATCAGTTTTTACTGAAACCTAATGTGGTTTTTTGTGTCTAAATAAGTAATGCTGTCTCATTACCACAGAGACTCTTACTTACTTCAACATATTTCATCAATGTTCACACACACCACACAATTTAAGGCCGACAGGATATGCTTAATAGGTTTACCTTGGTTCCAGCTCTTCTTGGTCTGCTTTGTTTGGTAAATTCATAAACATATATTGATAAAGTAATCTGCATCCACATACAATTATAACGTAATATTTGCAATGTCTGCACTCTTATCTTGATACTAAAGTCATCAATATTATTAACTTTCAATGTTAACTTTTTTGAACCATTGATAGAATTGGAGTCCATTGCCTAAGGCAAATTCAGACTAATATTGATCTCCAGACTTATATAAATTGCAATTTTTGGACAGATTATAATATACAATATATATATAAATAAATAAATATAATATATAACATATATATACACACATACCTATATTTATATCTACAAATATATCCCTTTTCATATCGGGATATTATGAATGAACCTGATAACTTCTAGGTTATATATTGTCCGTAAATAGGAATGATAAAAAAAAAAACACTCTGAGCCCTATTATGGCTCTCCCACCCCACACACACCACCATCAATTAGATACTCAGAAAAAATGCAATCCACAAGAACTCACATATATCTAATATGACAAATAACTTTACTTGTATACACAACTTTCAATTTCTTATAAAATATTGTGGGTGTTTTTTTAACTTATTTCTGCAAATTGCAGGTATAACACCTTCTTTATACATAATTATTGTATTGTTATGTTGTTATATAACCACAACTAGTTAAACATTCCATCGACTTCTTTGACCATCAAACTATTGTAATGGTCTGATCAACCTGTAGATAGTCAATTCATATTTTCATATCATGATGCCCCTTTGTACAACAATAAATTACTGCAACTATGAATCATCACAAGTGTTTCAACATCACTCAATATTTATGAAAACCATGAAGGATCCGTTTTGGACCACCAAAATGCCTCTGGCAGTGTCTTGCTATATTTTCATCATCGACACTAGCCCTATCAGACAAAAATGAGGAACATAAAATAACATTTTCCCTCATATAATTGAGAGAAAAGCATCCACCTTTCCTGTTCTTTGTTTTACCCCACGAGAACATTTGAAAGTTCGGTTATTTAATCTGTATAACAACCAATAATAATCGTAAGTAATCCATATTAATGACAAATGTATTTTCCCCCCTTAATGTGTTGTCTGTGATAACATTGTCTCTTTCTATAGAGATAAACATCTGGACTAAAACATTTTAGAATATGCCACATCTGTTTATTCAGATAATCACATGATTATTATTTTACTTATCTTATGTGATTTAATATATGCCACAGTCGTGGTATTGTTCACCTTGATATGACATGGATACTTCATAATAGAAACAATCGATATTTAATCCAGAACTCCTTATACTTCAATAATTAATACAAATATTTGGAGAAATTTCTTAGGACAATTCATTTGCAATTACATGGTATTATTGTCCATAGTCCCAACAAGAGACGTATCAATTATTTTTATAAGAATAGATAATTTTCTTATCTTACCCAAAATATTCACAGAAGCTGTCCATCATCTGTTAAGACTTGCTTCAGCTTGCAACAGCTTCTAAGCTAATAGTTGAAGCAGCTTGTGAACCCCCTTTTTTTCCATTACTTTTAATAATGATAATGTAATCATTTAGTATTTGCATAAGCCGCTCACAAAGGCATACATATTTCTTATAAGCTTTTGTATTCCTCCTTTTGGAGCTTTATTTCTTTTTTACCTAGGCTCCTTTTCTAATGGAGGGACAAAATATGTCAACAAAGCAATGAGACATATTTATAATCATGGAACAATTTTCCATCTCTTATGTGCTGAATTTCTCCTAAATCCAGAATAGTAATTTGTGAATATTTATGCATGCCTAAAATAAGGCTGTATTTGATGGGTCCAGGTCCTTGCCTTTCAACAGGCTTGTAATGGCAGCACTAATTTGCAGCTGACTCTTTATACCCTTCCAATTTAAATGTGATCAAGATAAACCATGACCATGTCCTCAATTAGTGCAAGTCTTGATCTTTTATCAGTACAATTGTTCTCCCAGTATTCTGTTTAACCCAGCCTGGAACTGGTTTAAATCCTTTAGATAATGTTTTAACTTTGCACCGCTTGACCCATTTAATTAATTTCAAGCACCTGTAATATGTGATAACACTTTGTTAATAACAACTGTATTTCAATGTTGAAGATATTCCATTTTAATAAAATGTTCTTACACTGTGAAAGTGTATATAAAAAGGATGTTTTGTAATGGTTATACCACACATCTTTACACTGAGGTAATTTTATAATATATATGTACGCAACCCCTTCTTTTTTGGAGTTACTTTTGGTGCAAATCTAAAATCAAATTTTTTAGGTTTTTTCTTATACAGGTGACCAATCCTTTCTACAATTTTTTTTGTGGTCCCTAGTTTTAATACACCTGTAATCCCCCACAATCGGAGATTTCATGAATTTATTTTCTAACACTTGTTTGCACCCCTTCAACGTACTTCAAGCCTTTTTTTTTTTTCCTTTCCAATTATATGGATAAGGCTATGTTTGATATGTTTTATTTATCATACTTCTCAGCCTTTGTTTTGATCCAATATCAAATCTTTACATTTGGATCATGATTTCCCCCCCAAAGTTTAAAGACCAATAATGTGTTCTTTTGTAATCAATATTTTGAATAATCATAAGGCAGATTTTACTCCATAATAATCAGGAGTTTAACATAATCTTGATTTGTATTGATCTGCAAATCTAGAGTGCAGATTTGGTCCCAAATATTATATATTTCTTCCCCATGAGCTCCACAAACTGATGGCAATTAATTTTACTTCAAATGTATTGGTTATTTGCACAATATTTTATTTGTTTTCCATTGAATGGAAATGCCATGCACCAGTTTTGAAATACTTTTAAAATCGTATTTCCTATATCTCATCTAATTGAGACATGGATATCATAACCGGATTCACCGTTGATATCTGTATGAACTTAAAAGTTTTATCATATCTGCTGTTTCACCATAACAGCTTTGGTGAGGCCAATTAATTTTTTTTTCCCATATTCACTTTTCATGGCCTCACTCATACATTCAGGTATCAAACCTAGTACATTTCTATATATATTTTGTGCTGAAGTGTACTTAAATAAAACATTAAAAGTTTTATTATTATTCTGCTGTTTTAATCATAACAGCTTTAGTGAGAGTCCAATTATTTTTTGTTTCCATGGTTATTTTCCATGGCCTCACTTCTTATTCAGGTGTTGTACTTACACCTGTATATGTGTGTGTGTGTGTGTATATATATATATATATATATATATATATATATATATATATATATACATATTATATATATATATATATATATATATTACTGGTGCTGTGGTGGGTACTTCATGACCAGCCACCACTATTAGTACATTTTTTAGGGTCAGTTTTTCCCATTTTTAATTTTTACTGCCCTTGTTACTCCTGCGTTTTTTCCTCAAGGAGACTACCTTCAAATATATCTGAGGTAGATATTCCCACCATATTTCATCATATATATTAATATATGAAACCCCTTTAGGGTAGGTTAGGGAATGTTTTTGGGCCTTTTAACCCTTTTTTGGCTTGAATTCTTTATTTACTTTATTTTTACTTTTTTTTTTGGAATCTTTTTTCCATTATTTTTTTCAAGCCATAAAGCTTTTTTTAATCTGAAGGCCTTTTATTGAATTTTTTTAAATTATGGCCTTTCTGACTTTATAAAACTTTCCCCCCCCCCCATGCCAAAAGTTTGTGAAGCGACTAAAAAAATCTTCTAACGTAATTTTGACGGCCACCGGTATCGGAACCGGCTCCGTAAATCTCCCGTTCCGATCGCTCCCCTTAGGACGTTCTTTTAAAACTCCGTTGTTTTTTCAACTTATTTTTTACTTTTAAATTAGTTTTTAAATTCTGGTATTCAATACCAGCCACGGAGTTTTTTAGACCCTGAAAGTGTTATTTCCCTGCACTTACCTGCGGGCCCGTACCTACCGCTGTCGAGGAGCTGCCTCTGCAGCTCTTGCTCTGCCGTCAGTGTCGACGTAATGCCGTTCCACGCGCCAGCGGGGCTTCTTCACATAGTCACTCACGTGACTCCGAAGTAAAATTGTTATTATATAGTTAGTTTCAAAGAGACTTTGTATAAGACAATGATACAGAAATTACATTTCATGGATCTGATGTTTGGGTATAGGATTGGGTTAGATGAGCTGAGACATCTACTCCATTATAAACCACCTTAATAATAACATGTATGACATAAAATACCAGATTGGGGGTGATGGAATCACCTTCTTAGTTGGAATGTTAAGGGAATTAATGACCAAATAAAAGAGATAAGGTTTTAGCTCAATTAATTAGATTGAAATCTGATATTATTTTTCTCCAAGAGACACACCTTAAAAAAGACGCGCAGTATAGATTAACAGCAAAATGGATTTCCAAAGTATATCACTATTCATTTACACATAAGTCTAGAGGGGTAGCAAAAATTATTTGTAAAGGTATAACCTTTTTAGGGGGGGGGGGGGGGGGGGGGGAACAAAGCTCAATAATAGAAGATGTTGAGGGTAGATATATAATAATTACAGGTGAATTATATTCTAAAAAAGTAATCCTTATGAATATATATGGTCCTAATTTGGATAACCAATATTCTTCAAGAAAATATTAATAGAATATTGACTGGCCTTGAGGGGGATACGACATATATTGCCTGAAGTAGATTCATATTGCCCGAGTCGAAGACGAGGGCAATATGGATCTAGTGAGGGCAATATATGTCGTATCTCCCGAAAGAGGACAGTCAATATTGTTATTATTACCCATTATCAGACATCTAGAAGCTCGGCGGACTTCCACGCAAAATTTAAGCAAAATGGACGCGGCAGTCTTCCTGTCTGCGTTTGAATATTCTAAATTTCCCACGCCGCGTCACGTTGCCGTCACGTTGCCAAGTTCCCGGATGTGAGAGCAGGGGAATATAAGGCTATATTCCCCGCTGTTTTAACAGGTAAAGTCCATAGGCGTTCGCAAGAAAGGGGAATATAAGAAAATATTCCCCTGTTACCCCTGCTGGCAGTAAAAACGAAGGGAATACAATTTCGTAAAAGCATACCTCAGATGTGTGATATGGGTAATAATTAACAATATCCCTATATCCACTCAACATAATCTAATAATTGGAGGTGATTTTAATTGTACCTTAGATCATTATTTAGATAGATCATCAATGACAAGGAAAACCACTTAAACTTATAAATTATTTAAATCAAGTAAACTTATAAATTATTTTATTAACACAGCAAATGCTAAGGATATCTGGAGAACAAATAACCCATCTGGTCGAGAATACTCATTTTTTCCCCCCTGTATTTGGAACCTATTCAAGGATAGACTATTTTCTAATAGATTCAAAACTAATACCATTTAGGTATGACTCAAAATATCATAATATTATTATCTCGGATCTTGCTCCATTAACATTTAAGGTAAAATTAAAATACATAACTATTAAAACCATCAACTGGAGACTCAACCCCCAAATATTAAATAATAAGGCTTGTTATGATTACTTGGTGAAACAGATTAAACTATTTTTTGAAACTAATGACAAACCTGGAATTTCACCTTCACTGCTTTGGGATGCATTTAAAGCATTTGTGCGTGGTGTGATAATATCAGCACACGCATACTTTAATAAGGAAAATCAAAAGACTCAACAAAAGTTGGAAAGTGAAATAAAACAATTAGATATTGAAAATGCAATATCCCCTTCAAAGGGGCTAAGTAATAAAATTGCATCATTAAAATATAAGGTAAATACAATATATTCAAATCAGATTATTACATTTGTTCAACAGACTAAACAAGTACACTTTGAATTTGGGGATAAACCACAAATATTATCGGCACGCCAGCTTAGAAAATTAGATGAGGAGAAAATGATACATAAAATTAAATCTGAACAAGGAGAAATATTGACTTTACCAAAAGTTATCAATGATACATTTTTACAATATTATCAAAATCTTTACTCATCTAAACAAGCAGGACAACCAGATGGAATGAAAACATTCCTTCAAGAATGTCATATTAATAGTTTGGATCAGGAAGGTAGAGACTTGTTAAATGCTGATATATCAGTAAAAGATATTGAAGAATCAATTGGATCATTAAACAACGGAAAAGCCGCAGGCCCTGATGGCTTAAGTGTTGAATTTTATAAGAAGTTTTATGATCTGATCTCTCCACGTTTACATATAATATATAAATATGCTTATGAATAAGGAAAGTTACCAGAATCATTAAATGAATCTACAATTACACTTATCCCTAAAGCTGATAAATATTTGGAAGACCCTGGGTCATACAGAGCAATAGCTCTTTTAAACACCGATCAAAAAATATTAACTAAAATGTTATCTCGGAGGCTAGGTTTAGTGATTAATAAGTTAATACATCATGACCAAACAGGTTTCATCACAAAACGCTACTCATCTTATAATCTGAGACGTCTATTCAATATCATATACTCAAAAAGAGTGAATGATATTGAACTAGCTGTCATATCCTTAGATGCTGAAAAAGCATTTGACCAGTTTGATGGCCATATTTATTTAAAATAGTGCAGAAATTTCAACTGGGGGATAGATTTTCTAAATGGGTTAAAATCATATACTCGAATCCAACTGCAAGAATATTAACAAATCAAATGTTATCAGCAAAATTTACTCTCTTTAGGGGTTGTACACAAGGATGCCCATTATCACCATTACTATTTTCTCTGGTAATAGAACCATTAGCCGAAATGGTTAGATCAGAACCAGAAATATATGGATATAATACCAAAACTACAACAGATAAAATATCTCTATATGCAGATGACATCTTAATTTATATTACAAAACCGGAGATTAGTATTCCTAATCTATTTAATGTTATAACTAAGTTTGGCACATTTTCTGGGTATAGAATTAACTGGAATAAAAGTGAAATTATGCCTATAACTGGAACAAAATTAAATACACTAGAACAATTCCCACTTATAATAGTCACGGACAAATTTAAATATCTAGGAATTAATGTATCTAAATCCTATAACTGTCTATTTAAATATAATTACCCTCAATTGTTAAATAAACAAAAAAAATGTATATTGGAAAACACTACCTATTTTAATGATCGGTAGAATAAATGCTATAAAAATGAGTTTTTTGCCACAATTGTTATATTTTTTTCAAGCCATCCCTTTATATCCCCCAAAAATGTTGTTTTTTTTTTAAATAGATACTTTGGTTAATAGTTTTATTTGGGTCTATAAAAATCATCGAAAAATATCTATGCAAATCTAAAATAAATGGTGGACTAGCACTACCAAATTTCTTATATTATTTCTGGGCAGTTCAGATTAAAAATATGAATTTTTGCTTGGTAAATTTAGATTATGAGCCAAATTGGCTAAAGATGGAAAAGAAAGACTGTTTGCCTTTTGATGTAGGTTCGATTCTTTTTGCACCAAGAGAAGTACAAAAAAAAACACGTGGTGATAACCCTATAATTCATAGCAATAGACATATTTGGAAACAAATAGTTAAGACCCTACATATGGATAATTTGTCACTTTGTTTGCCAATTATGAATAATCCCTTGTTTAGGCCCTCTGTATTGGGTTTAGACACTGGAATGATTTAGGAATTAAAAGGATAGAACACCTTTACAAGAAAGGAAAATGGCTTTCATTTCAAGTTACAGGATATCTATGGATTGCAGTCAAATAACATATTTAGGTATTTACAAATTAGAAACTATATTAAG
Organism: Okamejei kenojei; assembly: GCA_035221665.1. Taxonomy (NCBI): domain Eukaryota; kingdom Metazoa; phylum Chordata; class Chondrichthyes; order Rajiformes; family Rajidae; genus Okamejei; species Okamejei kenojei. The sequence continues at coordinate 6,559,266 of CM069170.1, read as the reverse complement.
TCAAATACGCAATTTGACATGCATTTGTATCCAAATACGTCTATTGCTATGAATTATAGGGTTATCATCATACTTTTTTTTGTACTTCCCTTGGTGCAAAAAGAATCGATCCTACATCAAAAGGCAAACAGTCTTTCTTTTCCATCTTATATTAAATACACAAACTATATTAAGTCAAATAAAAATAGAAAACCAGGATTATTAGATGAATTGTTTAATAAACACCCAAATACAGAAAAATTAATAGCGTATATATACAATACTATCTTGGATAGGGAAATCCCAACTTCGGAAATATATCGACAAACATGGGAAAATGAAATAGGTTTATCCATAACGAAGGAAACTTGGGAAGAAAGCCTACAATGTATACATCGTTGCTCATTAAATGCTAGACATATATTGATACAATTTAAGGTATTACACAGATTACATTATTCAAAAACGAAATTAAATATAATTTATCCTAACATTTCTTCCATTTGTGATAAATAACCATATAACCATATAACAATTACAGCACGGAAACAGGCCCTCTCGGCCCTTCCAGTCCGTGCCGACCATTTGTTTTGCCCTAGTCCCATCTACCTGCACTCAGATCATACCCCTCCATTCCCTTCCCGTCCATATACCTATCCACTTTACTTTTAAATGTTAAAATCGATCCTGCCTCCACCACATCTGCTGGAAGCTCATTCCACACAAGCCACCACCCTCTGAGTAAAGAAGTTCCCCCTCACGTTACCCCTAAACTTCTGTCCCTTAATTCTCATGTCATGCCCTCTTGTTTGAATCTTCCCTACCCTCAATGAGAAAAGCTCATCCACGTCAAATATGTCTATCCCTTTCATCATTTTAAAGACCTCAATCGAGTCCCCCCTTAACCTTCTGCGCTCCAAAGAATAAAGACCTAACTTGTTCAACCTTTCTCTGTAACATAGTTGATGGAACCCAGGCAACATTCTAGTAAATCTCCTCTGTACTCTCTCTATTTTGTTGACATCCTTCCTATAATTACGCGACCAAAATTGTACACCATACTCCAGAATTGGTCTTACCAATGCCTTGTACAATTTTAACATTACTTCCCTACTCCTATATTCAATGCTCTGATTTAAAAAGGCCAGCACACCAAAGGCTTTCTTTACCACCCTATCTACATGCGATTCCACCTTCAGGGAACTATGTACAGTTATCCCTAGAATGGACAGCTATCTGCAGAGCCAAAAGAGATGGGGGAGATATTGAACAATTTCTTTTCTTCGGTATTCACCAAGGAGAAGGATATTGAACTATGTGAAGTAAGGAAAAAAAGTAGAGTAGCTATGGAAACTATGAGATTCAAAGAGGAGGAAGTACTGACACTTTTGAAAAATATAAAAGTGGATAAATCTCCAGGTCCTGATCGGATATTCCCTAGGACATTGAGGGAAGTTAGTGTAGAAATAGCAGGAGCTATGACAGAAATATTTCAAATGTCATTAGAAACGGGAATAGTGCCGGAGGATTGGCGTACTGCGCATGTTGTTCCATTGTTTAAAAAGGGTTCAAAGAATAAACCTAGCAATTATAGACCTGTTAGTTTGACGTCAGTGGTGGGCAAATTAATAGGATACTTAGAGATAATATATATAAGCATCTGGATAAACAGGGTCTGATCAGGAACAGTCAACATGGATTTGTGCCTGGAAGGTCATGTTTGACAAACCTTCTTGAATCTTTTGAAGCGGTTACTATGAAAATTGAGGAGGGTAAAGCAGTGGATGTTGTCTATATGGATTTCAGTAAGGCCTTTGACAAGGTTGCCCATGTGAAGAAGGTTCAATCTTTGGGTGTTAATGGCGGAGTAGCAAGATGGATTCAACAGTGGCTGAATGGGAGATGTCAGAGAGTAATGGTGGATGGCTGTTCATCAGGTTGGAAGCCAGTGACCAGTGGGGTGCCTCAGGGATCTGTGTTGGGTCCACTGTTGTTTGTCATGTACATCAATGATGGGGTGGAAAATTGGATAAGAAAGTATGCAGCTGATACTAAGATAGGTGTTGTTGTGGATAATGAAGTAGATTTTCAAAGTCCACAGAGAGATTTGGGCCATATGGAAAAGTGGGCTGAAAGATGGCAGATGGAGTTTAATGCTGATAAGTGTGAAGTGCTACATCTTGGCAGGACAAATCAAAATAGGACGTACATGGTAAATGGCAGGGAATTGAGGAATGTTGTGGAACAGAGAGATCTCGGAATAACTGTGCATAGTTCCCTGAAGGTGGAATCGCATGTAGATGGGGTGGTAAACAAAGCCTTTGGTGTGCTTGCCTTTATAAATCAGAGCATTGAATATAGGAGTAGGGAAGTAATGTTAAAATTGTACAAGGCATTGGTGAGACCAATTCTAGAGTATGGTGTACAATTTTGGTCGCCTAATTATAGGAAGGATGTCAACAAAATAGGGAGAGTACAGAGGAGATTTACTAAAATGTTGCCTGGGATCCAGCAACTATGTTACAGAGAAAGGTTAGGTCTTTATTCTTTGGAGCGCAGAAGGTTAAGGGGGGACTTGATTGAGGTCTTTAAAATGATGAAAGGGATAGACAGAGTTGACGTGGATAAGCTTTTCCCATTAAGGGTAGGGAAGTTTCAAACAAGAGGGCATGACTTGCGAATTAAGGGACGGACGTTTAGGGGTAACGTGAGGGGGAACTTCTTTACTCAGGGAGTGGTGGCTGTGTGGAATGAGCTTCCAGCAGAAGTGGTGGAGGCAGGATCGATTTTAACATTTAAAAGTAAAGTGGATAGGTATATGGACGGGAAGGGAATGGAGGGGTATGGTCTGAGTGCAGGTATATGGGACTAGGGGAAAACAAATGGTCGGCACGGACTGGAAGGGCCGAGAGGGCCTGTTTCCATGCTGTAATTGTTATATGGTTAAGAGCCTCTTCGCTCCTATATTCGATTCCTCTTGTTATAAAGACCACATACCATTCGCTTTCTTCACTGCCTGCTGTACCTGCATGCTTACTTTCATAGACTGATGAACAAGGACCCCCCAGATCCCGTTGTACTTCCCCTTTTCCCAACTTGACGCCATTTAGATAGTAACCTGCCTTCCTGTTTTTTCCTACCAAAGTGGATAACCTCACATTTATCTGCATTAAACTTCATCTGCCATGCATCTGCCCACTCCCCCAAACTGAACAAGTCACCTTGCATTCTCAAAGCATCCTCCTCACAATTCACACTACCAACCAGCTTTGTGTCATCTGCAAATTTTGTAATGTTACTTTGAATCCCTTCATCTAAATCATTGATTTATATTGTAAATAGCTGCGGTCCCAGCACCGAGCCTTGCAGTATCCCACTAGTTACTGCCTGCCATTCTGAAAGGGACCCGTTAATCCCTACTCTTTGTTTCCTGTCTGCCAACCACTTCTCTATCCATGTCAGCACTCTGCCCCCAATACCATGTGCCCTAATTTTGCCCACCAATCTCCTATGTTGGACCTTATCAAATGCTTTCTGAAAGTCCAGGTACATTACATCCACTGGCTCTCCCTTGTCCATTTTCCTAGTTAAATTTTCAAAACATTCCAGAAGATTAGTCAAGCATAATTTCCCCTTCATAAATCCATGTTGACTCAGACCGATCCTGTTACTGCTATCCCAATGTGCTGCTATTTCATCTTTTAAAATTGACTCCAGCATCTTCCCCACCACCGATGTCAGGCTAACTGGTCTATAATTCCCTGTTTTCTCATTCCCGCCTTTCTTAAAAAGTGGGATAACATTAGCTACCCTTCAATCCACAGGAACTGATCCCGAGTCTATAGAACTTTGGAAAATTATCACCAATGCATCCACGATTTCTAGAGCCACTTCCTAAATTACACTGGGATGCAGACCATCAGGCCCTGGGGATTTATCAGCCTTCAGTCACATCAGTCTATCCAACACCATTTCCTGCCTAATGTGGATTTCTTTCAGTTCCTCTGTCACCCCAGATGCTCTGGCCACTACTATATCAGGAAGATTGTTTGTGTGCTCTTTCGTAAAGACAGATCCAAAGTGCAACTCATCTGCCATTTCCTTGTTCTCCATAATAAATTCACCTTTTTCGGTCATCAAGTGTTCAACTTTGGTGTACATTAATGTGTTCCTCTTCACATACCCAAAGAAGCGTTAACTATCCTGCTTTATATTCTTGGCTAGCTGACCTTAGTACCTCATCTTTTTTCCCCGTATTGTCTTTTTGGTTATCTTCTGTTGTTCTTTAAACATTACCCAATCCTCTTGTTTCCGGCTCATCTTTGCTACATTGTACATTTTTGCTTGAATTGTATACTGTCCCTGACGTCCCTTGTCAGCCACGGTCGTCCCTGTCTCCCCTTGGAATCTTTCATTCTCCTAGGAATGAACTGATCCTGCACCTTCTGTAGTATTCGTAGAAACAGCTGCCATTTTTGTTCCACTGTCATCCCATGAAAGACTTTTCAGAACATGTGTTCGTTGCTTGCAAAGTGTTTGCCAGACTTGCTTGGCTTTTAAAGACTTTTCAAGACATGTGTTCGTTGCTTGCAAAGAGTTTGCCAAATTACCTTGGCTTTTAAAGACTTTTCAGAAAATGTGTTTGTTGTTTGCAACGTGTTTGCCAAATTGGCTTAGCTTTTAAAGACTTTTCAGAACATGTGTTCGTTGTTTGCAAAGTGTTTGCCAAATAGAAACATAGAAACATAGAAAATAGGTGCAAAGTAGGCCATTCGGACCTTCGAGCCTGCACCGCCATTCAATATGATCATGGCTGATCATCCAACTCAGTATCCTGTACCTGCCTTCTCCCCATACCCCCTGATCCCTTTAGCCACAAGGGCCACATCTAACTCCCTCTTAAATATAGCCAATGAACTGGACTCAACTACCTTCTGTAGCAGAGAATTCCAAGGATTCACCACTCTTTGTGTGAAAAATTATCTTCTCATCTTGGTCCTAAAAGACTTCACCCTTATGCTTAAACTGTGACCCCTTTCTCTGGACATGCCCAACATCGGGAACAATCTTCCTGCATCTAGCCTGTCCAACCGCTTAAGCATTTTGTAAGTCTCTATAAGACTTCTAAATTCTTCTCAATCTTCTAAATTACAGCGAGTACAAGCCGGGTCTATCCAGTCTTTCTTCATATGAAAGCCATCCCAGGAACCAGTCTGGTGAACCTTCTCTGTACTCCCTCTATGGCAAGAATGTCTTTCCTCAGATGAGGAGACCAAAACTGTACGGAATACTCCAGGTGTGGCCTCACCAAGACCCTGTACAACTGCAGTAGAACCTCCCTGCTCTTGAACTCAAATCCTTTTCAATGAATGCCAACATACCATTCGCTTTCTTCACTGCCTGCTGCACCTGCATGCCTACTTTCAATGACTGGTGTACCATGACACCCAGGTCTCGTTGCATCTCCCATTTTCCTAATCGGCCACCATTCAGATAGTAGTCAACTTAAGTGTTTTTGCCACCAAAGTGGATAACCTCACATTTATCCACATTATACTGCATCTGCCATGCAATTGGCGACTCTTCCAACCTGTCCAAGTCACCGTGCAGCCTCCTAGCATCCTTTTCACAGCTAACAATGCCCCCCAGCTTCGTGTCACCCGCAAATTTGGAGATGTTGCATTCAATTCACTCATCCAGATCATGAATATATATTGTAAATAGCTGGGGTACCAGCACTGAGCCTTGCGGTACCCCACTAGTCATTGCCTGCCATTCTGAAAATGACCCGTTTACTCCTACTCTTTGCCTCCTGTCTGGCAGGCAGTTCTCTATCCACATCAATACTGAATCCCCAATACCATGTGTTTTAAGTTTGTATACTAATCTCTTAATTGGGACTTGGTCGAAAGCCTTCTGAAAGTCCAGATATAACACATCCTCAGGTTCTCCCTTATCCACTCTACTAGTTACATCCTCGAAAAATTCTATAAGATTCGTCAGACATGATTTACTTTTCATAAATCCATGCTGACTTTGTCCAATTATTTCACCACTTTCCAAATGTGTTGCTATCCCATCTTTAATAACTGACTCTAGCATTTTCCCCACTACCGATGTTAAACTAACTGGTCTGTAATTCCCCGTTTTATCTCTCCCTCCCTTTCTAAAAAGTGGATTTACATTAGCTACCCTCCAATCCTCAGGAACTGCTCCAGAATCTAAAGAGTTTTGAAAAATTATCATTAATGCATCCACTATTTCTGGGGCTATTTCCTTAAATACTCTGGGATGCAGCCTATCTAGCCATGGGGATTTATCGAATTTTAATCCATTCAATTTAACTAACACCACTTCCCAGCTAACCTGGATTTCACTCAGTTCCTCCATATCACTTAACCCCCGGTCCCCTGCTATTTCCGGCAGATTATTTACGTCTTCCTTAGTGAAGACAGAACCAAAGTAGTTATTCAATTGATCTGCCATGTCCTTGTTCCCCATGATCAATTCACCAGTTTCTGACTGCAAGGGGCCTACATTTATCCATGCAGTCGTTAAATGCCTTCCATTGCATATCCACCGTCAACCCTTTAAGAATCACTTACCAGTCTATCTTGGCCAATTCACGTCTCATACACTCAAAGTTACCTTTCTTTAAGTTCAGAACTCTTGTTTCTGAATTAACAATGTCTCTCTCCATCCTAATGAAGAACTCAAACCATATTATGGTCACTCTTGCCCAAATGGACACGCACAACAAGATTGCTAGCTAACCATTCCTCGTTATTTTATATGCAGTCTAGAATAGCCTGTTCTCTCGGTGGTTCCTCTACATGTTGGTTTCGAAAACTATCCCGCATACATTCCAAGAAATTGGATTTAAAGCCTTTTTAGAACATGTGTTGGTTGCTTGCAAAATGTTTGCCAAATTGGCTTTGCTTTTAAATACTTTTCAAAAAATGTGTTCGTTGCATGCAAAGTGTTCGCCAAATCTGCTTGGCTTTTAAAAACTTTTCAGAAGATATGTTCGTTGCTTGCAAAGTGTTCTCCAAATTGGCTTGGCTTTTAAGACTTTTCAGAACATGTGTTCGTTTCTTGCAATGTGTTCGCCAAATTAGCTTGGCTTTGACAGGCTTTTCAAAAAAAATGTTTGTTGCTTGCAAAGTGTTTCGCCAAATTGGCTTGGCTTTTAAAGACTTTTCAGAACATGTGTTCTTTGCTTGAAAAGTGTTCGCCAAATTGGCTTGGCTTTTAATGACTTTTAAGAAAATGTGTTCGTTGCTTGCAAAGTGTTTGCCAAATTGGCTAGGTTTTTAATGACTTCAGAAAATGTGTCCGTTGCTTACAATGTGTACGCCAAATTGGCTTGGCTTTTAAAGGCTTTTCAGAACATGTGTTCGTTGCTTGCAAAGTGTTCGCCAAATTGGCTTGGCTTTTTAAGACTTTTCAGAAAATGTGTTTGTTGCATGCAAAGTGTTTTTCCAAATTGGCATTCAAAGATTTTTCTGAAAATGTGCAAGTTGCTTGCAAAGTGTTTGGCAAACTGATTAGGCTTTTATAGACTTTTCTGAACATGTGTTCGTTGCTTGCAAAGTATTTGCCAAACTGGCTTGGCTTTTAAAACACTTTCAGAAATGTGTTTGTTGCTTTCAAAGTGTTTGCCAAACTGGCTTGGCTTTTAAAGACGTTTCAGAAAATGTGTTTGTTGCTTACATTGTGTTTACCAAATTGGCTTGGTTTTTAAAGACTTTACAGAAATGAGTTTGTTGCTTGCAAAGTGTTTTTCAAATTGGATTGGCTTTTCAAGACTTTTCAGAACACGTGTTCGTTGCTTGCAAAGTGTTTTCCAAATTGGCTTGGCATTTAAAGACTTTTCAGAATACGTGTTCGTTGCTTTCAAATTGTGTGCCAACTTGGCTTGGCTTTTAAAGACTTTTCAGAACACGTGTTCGTCGTTTGCAAAGTGTTTGCCAGATTTGCTTTGCTTTTAAAGACTTTTCAGAACACATGTTCGTTGCTTGCAAAGAGATTGCCAAATTTGCTTGGCTTTTAAAGACTTTTCGGAACACGTGTTCGTTGCTTGCAAAGTGTTTGCCTTGGCTTGGCTTTTAAAGACTTTTCAGAAAATGTGTTGCTTGCAATGTGTTTGCTAAACAGGCTTGGCTTTTAAAGACTTTTCAAAAAATGTGTGGCTTGCAAAGTGTTTGCCAAATTGGCTTGGCTTTTAAAGACTTTTCAGAAAATGTGTTGCTAGCAAAGTGTTTGCCCAATTGGCCAGGATTTTTTTGGTTTGTGGCAAAATGGCGTTGAGTGCAGAAGGCACAGAGTGACGACGTTGTTGAATAATTCAAGAGAGGTGACTGCTCTGTCTATGGTGAGTGTGTTTGTTGGTCGTTATTTAAAGCACATTTTTGCTTCAGCAGCAGCCTCGACAGGAGGCTTTAAACGTTTGAAACAGTTTACACACTGTATGTTCACCACGTTCTGAAGTTACTTGACATTTTCGTATTGGTTATGTGTGAATGAGTCTGTGTGTGTGGCTGTGAGTGAGTCTGTGTGTGTGACTAAGTGTGAGTGTGTGTGTGTGTGTCTATGTGTGTGTGTCTGTGTGTGAGTGTGTCTGTGTGTGTGTGTGTGTGTGTGTGTGTGTATGTCTGTGTGTGAGTGAGTCTGTGTGTGTGTGCGTCTCAGAGCCTCTGTGTGTATGTGTGTAGGAAGGTTGCACTTGAGGTCTCTGGGTGAAAGGGCTTGACGAACGGAACCGCTCAAACCATCTGGAGGACATCGTAGGTTCCGGTATATGTTGTTAATACATGAAACACGTACTTTCCTACCTGATAGAAAACGCCAAAATTGTGAATTTTTGCGCTGTAAATAATTGTGGAAGTCGGGGTAACCGTGAGAGACATCTTTCCTACTTGAGAATTCCAAAAATGAAGTGAAATTAAGGTAAAGAAAAGCGAGAGCTGAAGGGACAACAACAGCTAAAGTGCTTGGTGGACATTGGCCATGCAGATTATCGTGATTGAAAATATTGGGAATTATCGCCTTTGGTCACTGCATTTCATCAACTGTGAGGCATTATTTATGTTTTTTCTTGATTCCCTTGGCATCTAAAAAGTTTCAGAAGTGATAAATCTGGCCGTAAAATTTTTTAATCGCCCATGGTTCTGAAGTGGGTTTTTACATGCAAAATGAAAACGCTTCTGAAGCTAAATTTATCATTAAAAAAATCTCCAGACGTCCGAGTGGTATGTGGAAAAGAAAGTTTTCTATCATTATGCTATTGAGACGTATATTTTGGCAAATAAGAAAATTTCCTGACTGCTTAAACACCCACTCCCTTTCAATAGGATACTGTCAATTTGCTGAGGTTGATTATGTCCAATTAACTGCTAACCATTATGCCATTCCTTGGCTTGCATCTGAGTAAAATGTAATTAAAACCCAAACAAGGTTTGCGATTTTTTTAAGGATACTGCCAGCCCACCAGCTGTGAGTGACTGAACTGCCAGCCCACCAGCCGTGAGTGATTACACTGCCAGCCCACCAGCCGTGAGTATGTGAACTGCCAGCCCACCAGCTGTCTGTGACTGAACTGCCAGCCAACCAGCCTTGAGTGACTTCAATGCCAGCCCACCAGTCGTGAGTAAGTGAACTGCCAGCCCACCAGCTGTAAGTGACTGAACTGCCAGCCCACCAGCCGTGAGTGACTGCACTGCCAGCCCACCAGCCGTGAGCACGCGAACTTGCAGCCCACCAGCCATAGGTGACTGAACTACCAGCCAAATAATCCATTCAGTCCATCCTCTACCCCTTCCAAGAGAGTCTGTCACGTGTTTTGGGCAGAATTTCTGGCAGTTTCTCAGCTGCCAACCTGCCAGGTCCGATTGACTGTACTGACAGCCCAAGAATCCATTCGGCCCACAATGTCCATAATAGTCCTCTGGAAACCAGTCCCTTCGGCCCACAACCCATACTAGCACAACAAACCCCCCCCCCCCCCCCCCCCCCCCACTGGCCAGCAATATTGGAATTGGTGTAGAGATGGAATATTGCGTAGGGTGACCAGCCCTCCCATGCGATGCTGGGACCCAACGGGTCCCACTTAGTCTAGTTGATTATATTGTTTTTATCTTGGTTTATTGTTTTTACTGCGGTTATGGCTGCTGTTCTCAGGAAATCGGAGGTCTTGGTGTTTGATGCAGACCTTGCAGAGCGATGACGTGTATACGATGATGATTTCTCAATCTACATTGATGCAGCGTATCCAGCTGCTACTCCTGCTCTCCGTGCATCAATCCTCCTTAATGTAGCAGGCACTGAAGCTGCTCGACGTGACAGAAGAGGTCACTATTGGGGGTTCAGTATTGAGGTGGATAGAGAACTGGCTGGCAGACAGGAAGCAAAGGGTAGGAGTAAACGGGTCATTTTTAGAATGGCAGGCAGTGACTAGTGGGGTGCCGCAAGGCTCGGTGCTGGGACCCCAGCTATTTACAATATATATTAATAATTTGGACGAGGGAATTGACTGCAACATCTCCAAGATTGCGGATGACACTAAGCTGGGGGGTAGTGTTAGGTGTGAGGAGGATGGCAGGAGGCTGCAAGGTGACTTGGATAGGCTGGGTGAGTGGGCAAATGCATGGCAGATGCAGTATAATGTGGATAAATGTGAGGTTATCCACGTTGGTGGCAAAAACAGGAGGGTAGACTATTATCTTAATGGTGGCAAATTAGGAAAAGGGGAGATGCAACGAGACCTGGGTGTCATGGTACACCAATCATTGAAAGTAGGCATGCAGGTGCAGCAGGCAGTGAAGAAAGCAAATGGTATGTTAGCATTCATAGCGAAAGGCTTTGAGTATAGGAGCAGGGAGGTTCTACTGCAGTTGTACAGGGTTTTTGTGAGACCACACCTGGAATACTGCGTACAGTTTTGGTCTCCAAATCTGAGAAAATACATTCTTGCCATAAAGTGGGTACAGAGAAGGTTCAGCAGACTGATTCCTGGGATGTCAGCACTTTCATATGAGGAAACTCTGGACAGACTTGGCATGTACTCACTAGAATTTAGAAGACTGAGGGGGGATCATATGGAAACTTACAAAATTTTTAAGGGGTTGGATAGGCTAGATGCAGGATGATGTTGGGGCAGTCCAGAACAAGAGGTCACAGTCTAAGGATAAGGGGGAAGTCTTTTAGGACCGAGATGAGAAAATCATTTTTCACACAGTGCTGAATCTGTGGAATTCTCTACCAAAAAGGTAGTTGAGGCCATTTCATTGGCTATATTTAAGAGGGAGTTAGATATGGCCCTTGTGGCTAAAGGGATCAGGAGGTATGGAGAGAAGGCAGGTACAGGATACTGAGTTGGATGATCAGCCATGATCATATTGAATGGCAGTGCAGGCTCAAAGGGCCGAATGACCTACTCCTGCACCTATTTTCTATGATTCTATGAATCAGGAAATTATTGACTCAATGTGCAATTTATATAAACGAATTGATGATGTGGAAGCTGGACTAACTGTGAAAATTGACCGGGTGGATGAAGATTTTATGGAGAGGTTTGACTCTGTCCAGGAAACTATTAAATAATATAGGCTGCTATGGAAAATATGGAAGCATCTATGTTACAAATGTCTGCAGATATGAAGAGAATTAAGAAAGATCAGGAGTGCGTCGTGGGGCAATTGGCTAAACTGTCTAGTAAATGCCTTGATTAAGAAGCGCATTCAAGAAGGCAGAATTTAAGAATAGTTAAAGTGACAGAGGGAAAGGAGGGGAGTGATCCCCGTGAGTTCGCTGCCAACTTACTTAAACAAGTACTCAACCTGCCCGTCCAATCGAAATTAGAAGTGGCACATCGGGTGCGAAGAGAACAATCAAGGCCAGGAGCCCCCCCCCCCCAACCCCCCCAACCCCCCCCCCCCCCCCCCCCCCCACCCCCCCCCCCCCCCCCCACCCCCCCCCCCCCCCCCCCCCCCCCCACCCCCCACTACGGCAGATCATAGTGACATTTCGTGAAATTTCAGCTTTGGAAGATATTATGAACAAAATCCAATACGGAAAGAATATGATGTTTGGGAATGAGACCATTAAGCTATTCAGAGATTATCCTCAAGAAAAGGCGAGGCAAACAATTGGGCAGCAAGCAGCCACCTGACAACCAAAATTCATTTTGTGAAAACAAACTTTTTTTAAAAAGGCGAGGCAAACAATTGAGCAGCAAGCAGCCACCTGACAACCAAGATTCATTTCGTGAACACAAACTTTTTTTAAATAGGCGAGGCAAAGAATTGGGCAGCAAGCAGCCACCTGACAGCCAAAATTCATTTTGTGAACAAAAACTTTTTTTAACAGGCGAGCCAAACAATTGGGCAGCAAGCAGCCACCTGACAACCAAAATTCATATTGTGAACGCAAACTTTAAAAAAAAGGCGAGGTAAACAATTGAGCAGCCAGCAGGCACATGACAACCAAAATTCATTTTGTGAACACAAACATTCAAAAAAGAAAGGCGAGGCTAACATTTGGACAGGAAGAAGCCACCTGACAATCAAAGTTCATTTTGTGAACTCATACTTTTTAAAAAGGCGACGCAAAGGATTGGGTCACAGCCACCTGACAACCAAAATTCATTTTGTGAACAGAAACTTTTAAAAAAGGCGAGGGAAGCAATTGCGGCACCAACTGATAACCAAAATTCATATTGGGAACACAAACATTTTTGAAAAAAGTTGAGGCAAATAATTGGGCAGCATGCAGCCACCTGGCAACCAAAATTCATTAAGTGAATACAAACATTTTTGAAAAAAGGCGAGGCAAACAATTGGGCAGCAAGCAGCCAAATCATAATTAAAATTCATTTTGTGAATACAAACTTTTTAAAAAGGCAAAGCAAACAATTGGGCTGCTGCCACCTGATGACCAAAATTCATTTTGTGAACACAAACTTCTTTATTAAAAGGCAAGGCAAACAATTGAGCAGCAAGCAGCCACCTGACAACCAATATTCATATTGCGAGCACAAACTTTTTTTTTTAAAGGCGAGGCAAACAATTGGGCTGCACACAGCCACCTGCCAAACGAAAATTCATTTTGTGAACACAAACTTTTTAAAAAGGCAAGGGAAACAATTGGGCCGCAGCCATCTGACAACCATAATTCATTTTGTGAACACAAACTTTAAAAACAAAAAGGCGTGGCAAACAATTGGGCAGCAAGCAGCCACCTGACAATCAAAATTCATTTTGTGAACACAAACATTTTTTTAAATAGGCGAGGCAAAGATTTGGGAAGCAAGCAGCCACCTGACAAATAAAATTCATTTTGTGAACACAAACATTTTTTTTAAAGGCGAGGCAAACAATTGGGACGCAGCCACCTGACAAGCAAAATTTATCTTGTGAACACAAACTTTTTTTAAAAAGGCAAGGCAAACAATTGGGCAGCAAGCAGCCACCTGACAACCAAAATTCATTTTGTGAACACAAACTTTTTAAAAGGCGAGGGAAACAATTGGTTCGCAGCCACTTGACAACCAAAATTCATTTTGCGAACACAAACCTTTTAAAAAGGCGAGGCAAACATTTGGGCCGCAGCCACCTGACAACCAAAATTCATATTGTGAACACAAACTTTTTTTTTAAATGCGAGGAAACAATTGGGCAGCACGCAGCCATCTGACAACCAAAATTCGTTTTATGAACACAAACTTTTTTGGACAAAGGCGAGGCAAACAATTGGGCAGCAAGCAGCCAAATTACAACCACAATTCATATTGTGAACACAAACTTTTTTTAAATGCGAGGCAAACAATTGGGTCGCAGCCACCTGACAACCAAAATTCATTTGTGAATACAAACTTTTTTAAAAGGCAAGGGAAAGATTTGGGCCGCAGCCACCTGACAACGAAAATTCATTTTCTGAATACAGACTTATTTTTTTAAAGGCGAGGCAAACAATTGGGCAGCAAGCAGCCAACTGACAACCAAGATTCATTTTGTGAACAAAAATATATTTTTTTAAAGTGAGGCAAAGATTTGGGCAGCAATCAGCCACCTGACAGCTTAATTTCATTTTGTGAAAACAAACGTTTTTTTTAATGGCGAGGGAAACAATTGGGCAACAATCAGCCACCTGACAAAAAAGATTCATTTTGTCAACACAAACATTTTAAAAAGGCGAGGCAAACAATTGGGCCGCAGCCACCTGACAACCAAAATTCATACTGTGAACACTAACTTTTCTTAAAAAAAGGCAAGACAAACAATTGGGCAGCACGCAGCCACCTGATAAACAAAATTCATTTTGTGAACACAAATGTTTTTTTTTTGAAAAGGCGAGGGAAACAATAGGGCAACAATCAGCCACCTGACAAACAAAATTCATTTTGCGAACACAAACCTTTTAAAAAAGGCGAGGCAAGCAATTGGGCTGCAGCCACTTGACAAACAAAATTCATTTTGTGAACACAAACCTTTTTTAAAAGGCGAGGCAAACAATTGGGCCGCAGCCACCTGACAACCAAGATTCATTTTGTGAACACAACTTTTTAAAAAGGCATGCAAAACAATTGGGCCGCAGCCTCCTGACATCCAAAATTAATCATGTGAACACAAACTTTTTTAAAAGGCAAGGAAAATAATTGGGCTGCAAGCAGCCACCTGACAACCATAAATTCATTCTGTGAACAGAAACTTTTTTTTTAAAAGGCGAGGCAAACAATTGGGCAGCAAGCACCCACCTGACAACCACAATTCATTTTGAGAACAGATATCTTTTTTTAAAAATACGATGCAAACAATTGGGCAGCAAGCAGCCACCTGACAACGAAAATTCATTTTGTGAACACAAACTTTTTAAAGAAAATGCGAGGCAAACAATTGGGCTGCAAGCAGCCACCTGACAGCCAAACTTCTATTTGTGTACACAAACTTTTTAAAAAGGCGAGGGAAAAAATTGGGTCGCCGCCACATGACAACCAAAATTCATTTTGTGAACACAAACTTTTTAAAAAGGCGCGGCAAACAATTTTGCCGCAGCCACCTGACAACCAAAATTAATATTGTGAACACAATCATTTTTTTAAATTGCGAGGCAAACAATTGGGCAGCACACAGCCGCCTGACAACCAAAATTCATTTTGTGAACACAAACCATTATGAAAAAATGTGAGGCAAATAATTGGGCAGCAAGCAGCCAAATCACAACCACAATTCATTTTGTGAACACAAACTATTTAAAAATGCGAGGCAAACAATTGGGTCACGGTCACCTGACAACCAAAATCCATTTGTGAATAGAAACTTGTGAATAAAAAAAGCAAGACAAAGAATTGAACAATTTAAAAGGAGTGAATTGGGACACTCTGTTTTATGGGAAGGATGTAGAAGAGAAATGGAGGACATTTAAAGGGGAAATTGTCAGAGTACAGAATCTTTATGTCCCTGTTAGGGTGAAAGGAAATAGTAAAAATTAGAAAGAGTCATGGTTTTTAAGGGAAATTGGACACTTGCTTTGAAAAAGAGAGATATCTACCATATTTATAGGAGGCATGGAGTAAATGAGGTGCTAGAGGAGTATAAAGAATGTAAAAAGAATCTTAAGAAATAAATTAGGAAGGCTAAAAGAAGATATGAGGTTGCTTTGGCAAGAAAGTTGAAAATAAATCCAAAGGGTTTCTACAGCTATATTAATAACAAAAGGATAACGAGGGATACAATTGGACCATTAGAGAGACAGAATGGGACAGCTATCTGCAGAGCCAAAAGAATGGGGGAGATATTGAAAATTTATTTCTTCGGTTCACCAAGGAGAAGGATATTGAACTCGTGAGGTAAGGGAAAAAAGTAGAGTAGCTATGGAAACTATGAGATTCAAAGAGGAGAAGTACTGACACTTTTGAAAAAATATAAAAGTGGATAAGTCTGTCCTGACTGGATAAGGACATTGAGGGAAGTTAGTGTAGAAATAGCTGGATTGACAGAAATATTTCAAATGTCATTGGAAACGGAAATAGTCGGAGGATTGGAATGTTTTTCCATTGTTTAAAAGGTTTCAAAGAACCAACTAGCAATTATAGACTGTTTAGTTGACGTCTACTGGATAAACAGGATCTGATCAGGAACAGTCAACATAGATTTGTGCCTGGAAGGTCATGTTTGACAAACCTTCTTGAATCTTTTGAAGCGGTTACTAGGGAAATTGATGAGGGTAAAGCAGTGGATGTTGTCTATATGGATTTCAGTAAGGCCTTTGACAAGGTTCCCCATGGAAGGTTGGTTAAGAAGGTTCAATCTTTGGGTGTTAATGGCGGAGTAGCAAGATGGATTCAACAGTGGCTGAATGGGAGATGTCAGAGAGTAATGGTGGATGGCTGTTTGTCAGGATGGAAGCCAGTGACCAGTGGGGTGCCTCAGGGATCTGTGTTGGGTCCACTGTTGTTTGTCATGTACATCAATGATCTGGATGATGGGGTGGAAAATTGGATAAGTAAGTGTGCAGATGATACTAAGATAGGTGGTGTTGTGGATAATGAAGTAGATTTTCAAAATCTACAGAGAGATTTGGGCCATTTGGAAAAGTGGGCTGAAAGATGGCAGATGGAGTTTAATGCTGATAAGTGTGAAGTGCTACATCTTGGCAGGACAAATCAAAATAGGATGTACATGGTAAATGGTAGGGAATTGAGAAATGCTGTGGAACAGAGAGATCAATGAATAACTGTGCATAGTTTCCTGAAGGTGGAATCGCATGTAGATGGGGTGGAAAAGAAAGCCTTTGGTGTGCTGGCCTTCATAAATCAGAGCATTGAATATAGGAGTAGGGAAGTAATGTTAAAATTGTACAAGGCATTGGTAAGACCAATTCTGGAGTATGGTGTATGATTTTGGTTGCCTAATTATAGGAAGGATGTCAACAAAATAGAGAGAATACAGAGGAGATTTACTAGAATTTTGCCTGGGTTCCAGCAACTATGTTACAGAGAAAGGTTGAACAAGTTAGGTCTTTATTCTTTGGAGCGCAGAAGGTTAAGGGGGGACTTGATTGAGGTCTTTAAAATGATGAAAGGGATAGACAGAGTTGACTTGGATAAGCTTTTCCCATTGAGGGTAGGGAAGATTCAAACAAGGGGGCATGACATGCGAATTAAGGGACGGAAGTTTAGGGGTAACGTGAGAGGGATCTTCTTTACTCAGAGGTGGTGGCTGTGTGGAATGAGCTTCCAGCAGAAGTGGTGGAGGCAGGATCGATTTTAACATTTAAAAGTAAAGTGGATAGGTATATGGACGGGAAGGGAATGGAGGGGTATGGTCTGAGTGCAGGTAGATGGGACTAGGGGAAAACAAATGATCGGCACAGACTGGAATGGCCGAGAGGGTCTGTTTCTGTGCTGTAATTGTTATATGGTTATATACAAAAAATTGGGCCGCAGCCATCTGACAACCGAAATTCATTTTCTGAACACATATATTTTTTTAAAGGCGAGGCAAACAATTGGGCAACAATCAGCCACCTGACAACTAAAATTCATTTTGCGAACACAAACATTTTTTTTAAAAGGCGAGGCAAACAATTGGGCAGCAAGCAGCCACCTGACAACCAAAATACATTTTGTGAACACATTTTTACTTTTAAAAGGCGAGGCAAACAATTGGGCAGCAAGCAGCCACTTGACAACCAAAATTCATTTTGTGAACACAAACATTTAAAAAGGCGGGGGAAACAATTGGGTCGCAGCCACCTGACAACCAAGTTTCATTTTGGGAACACAAACTTTTTTAAAAAGCGAGGGAAAGAATTGGGCCGCAGCCACCCGACAACCAAAATTCATTTTCTGAACACAAACTTTAAAAAAAGGCGAGGTAAACAATTGGGAAGCAAGCAGTCACCTGACAACCAAAATTCATTTTGTGAACACTAACTTTAAAAAAAGGCAAGGTAAACAATTGGGCTGCAAGCGACCACCTGATAACCAAAATTTATTTTGTGAACACAAACTTTTTTTTTAAAAGGCGAGGCAAACAATTGGGCAGCAAGCAGCCACCTGACAACCTAAATTCATTTTGTGAACACAAACTGTTTTTAAATGGCGAGGCAAACATTTGTGCAGCAAGCAGCCACCTGATAATGAAAATTAATTTTGTGAACACAAACTTTTTTTTAAAAAGGCGGGGCAATCATTTCGGCAACAAGCAGCCACCTGACAACCAACATTCATTTTATGAACACAAACGTGTTATCAAGGCAAGGCAAACAATTGGGTCGCATCCACCTGACATCCAAAATTCATTTTCTGAACATAAACTTTAAAAATAAAACGGGAGGCAAACAATTGGGCAGCAAGCAGCCACCTGACAACCAAAATTCATATTGTGAACACAACTTTTTAAAAAGGCGAGGCAAACAATTGGGTCACAGGCACCTGACAACAAAAACATGTTGTGCACACAAACATTAAAAAAAGGCAAGGCAAACAATTGGACCGCAGCCACCTGCCAACCAAAATTCATTTTCTGAACACAAACTTTTTTTGAAGGCTGGGGAAACAATTGGGCAGCAAGCAGCCACCTGACAACCAAAATTCATTTTGAGAACTCAAACTTTGGTTTAAAAAGGTGAGGCAAAGAATTGGTCAGCAAGCAGCCACCTGACAACCAAAATTCATTTTGTGTACACAAACTTTTTATTTAAATGGCGAGGCAAACAATTGTGCAGCAAGCAGCCACCTGACAAACAAAATTAATTTTGTAAACACAAACCTTTTTGAAAAAAGTTGGGGCAAACAATTGGGCAGCAAGCAGCCCAATCACAACCAAAATTAAATTTGAAAACGCAAACTTTTTAAAAATACGAGGCAAATAATCGGGTCGCAGCCACTAGAGAACCAAAATGCATTTGCGATTAAAAAAAGTTTTAAAAAGGCAAGGCAAAGAATTGTGCCGCAGCCACCTGACAACCAAAATTCATTTTCTGAACACAAACGTATTTTTTTAAAGGTGAGGCAAACAATTGGGCAGCAAGCAGCCAAATCACAACCAAAATTCATTTTGTGAACACAAACATTTTAAAATTGCGAGGCAAACAAATGGGTCGCAGCCACCTTACAACCAAAAGTCAATTTGTGAACACAAACTATTTTTTAAAATAGCGAGGCAAACAGTTGTGCAGCAAGCAGCCACCTGACAACCAAATTTCATTTTGTGAACACAAACGTTTTAAAAAGGCGAGGCAAATAATTGGGCCGCAGCCATCTGACAACCAAAATTAACTTTGTGAACACAAGCTTTTTAAAAAGGCGTGGCAAACAATTGGGCCGCAGCCACCTGACAACCAAAATTCATTTTATGAACACAAACGTTTTAAAAAGGCGAGGCAAATAATTGGGCCGCAGCCACCTGACAACCAAAATTCATATTGTGAACACAAACTTGGTTTTTAAAATGCGAGGCAAACAATTCCGCAAGCAGCCACCTGACAAACAAAATTCATTTTCTGAACACAAACTTTATTTTTTTAAAGGCGAGGCAAACAATTGGGCAGCAAGCCGCCATCTGCCAACCAAAATTCATGTTGTGAACACAAATGTTTTTAATAAATGCGAGGCAAACAATTGGGCAGCAAGCAGCCAAATCACAACCAAAATTCATTTTGTGAACACAAACCATTTATCAAGGTGAGGGAAACAATTGGGCCGCAGCCACCTGTCAACCAAAATTCATATTGTGAACACAAACTTTTTTTTAAAAAGGTGAGGCAAACAATTGGGCAGCACGCAGCCAGCTGACAACCAAAATTAATTTTGTGAACACAAACTATTTTTTTAAATGGCGAGGCAAACAATTGTGCAGCAAGCAGCCACCTCACAATCAAAATTCATTTTGTGAACACGAACTATTTTTTTAAATGGCGAGGCAAACAATTGTGCAGCAAGCAGTCACCAGACACAGAAAATTCATGTTGTGAACACAAACGTTTTTTTAAAAAGGCGAGGCTCACTATTGCACAGCAAGCAGCCATCTGACAACCAACAATCATTTTGTGAACACAAACCTTTTATCAAGTGGAGGGAAACAATTGGGCCGCAGCCACCTGACAAACAAAATTCATATTGTGAACACAAGCTTTTTTATAAAAAGGTGAGGCAAACAATTGGGCAGCACGCAGCCACCTTACAACCAAAATTTATTTTGTGAACACAAACTTTTTTGAAAAACGGTGAGGCAAGCAATTGGGCAGCAAGCAGCCAAATCACAACCAAAATTCATTTTGTCAACACAACCATTTTAAAAATGCTAGGCAAACAATTGGGACGCAGCCAGCTGACAACCAAAATTGATTTTGTGCACACAAACATTTTTTTTAAGTGGCGCGGCAAACATTTGTGCAGCAGGCAGCAACCTGACAAACAAAATTAATTTTGTGAACACGAACTTTAATAAAAAAGGCGAGGCAAACAATTTGGTAGCATGCAGGCACCTGACCACCAAAATTCATTTCATGAATACAAACATTTTTAAAAGGCGTGCAAATAATTGGGTCGCAACCACCTGACAACCAAAATTCATATTGTGAACACAATTTTTTTTTAAAAAGGCGAGGCAAACTATTGAGCAGCATGCACCCACCTGACAACCAAAATTCTTATTGTGAACACAAACTATTTTTATAAAAGGCGAGGCAAACAATTGGGCAGCAAGCAGCCACCTGACAAACAAAATTCATTTTACGAACACAAACTTTTTAACAAGGTGAGGCAAATAATTGGGTCGCAGCCACCTGACAACCACAATTCATTTTGTGTACACAAACTTTTTTGAAAAAAGGTGCGGCAAATAATTGGGCAGCAAGCAGACAAATCACAACCAAAATTCATTTTGTGAACACAAACTTTTTAAAAATGCAAGGCAAACAATTGGCTCGCAGCACTAGACAACCAAAATTCATTTGTGAATGCAAACTATTAAAAAAGGCAAGGCAAATAATTGGACCGCAGCCAGCTGGCAACCAAAATTCATTTTCTGAACACAAACTTTCTTTTTTAAAGGTGAAGGAAACAATTGGGCATCAAGCAGCCATCTGACAATCAAAATTAATTTGGTGAACACAAACCTTTTTTTATAAAGGCGATGCAAACATTTAGGCAGCAAGCAGCCACCTGAAAACCAAAATTCATTTCGTGAACACCATCTTTTTTGAAAGGCAAGCAAACAACTGGGCAGCAAGCAGCCACCTGACAATGAAAATTAATTTTGTGAACACAAACTTATTTTTTAAAAGGTGAGGCAAACAATTTGGCAGCAAGCAGCCACCTAACTACCAACATCCATTTTGTGAACACGAACTCTTGAAAAAGGCGAGGCAAATAATTGGGCCACAGCCACCTGACATCCAAAATCCATTTTGTGAACACAAACAATTGAAAAAGGCGAGGCAAACAATTGGGCCGCAGCCACCTGACAACCAAAATCCATTTTGTGAACACAAACTCTTGAAAAAGGCGATGCAAACAATTGAGCCGCAGCCATTTGACAAACAAAATCCATTTTGTGAACACAAACTCTTGAAAAAGGCGAGGCAAGCAATTGGCCCACAGCCACCTGACAACCAAAATCAATTTTGTGAACACAAACTCTTGAAAAAGTCAAGGCAAACAATTGGGCTGCAGCCACCTGACAACCAAAATCAATTTTGTGAACACAAACTCTTGAAAAAGTCAAGGCAAACAATTGGGCCGCAGCCACCTGACAACCAAAATCAATTTTGTGAACACAAACCCTTGAAAAAGGCGAGGCAAACAATTCGGCCGCAGCCACCTGACAACCAAAATCCATTTTATCAACATAAACTCTTGAAAAAGGCGAGGGAAACTATTGGGCCGCAGCAACCTGACAACCAAAACCCATTTTGTGAAGACAAACTCTTTAAAAAGGCGAGGCAAACAATTGGGCCGCAGCCACCTGACAACCAAAATTCATACTGTGAACACAATTTTTTTTTAATTAGGCGAGCAAACAATTGAGCAGCAAGCAGACACATGACAACCAAAATTAATTTTGTAACACAAACCTTTTTTTTAAAAGGCGAGGCAAACTATTGGTCAGCAAGTGTCAACCTGACAACCAAAATTCATTTTGTGAACACAAACTTAAAAAAAGCGAGGCAAACAATTGGGTAGCAAGCAGCCACCTGACAACCAAAAATCATTTTGTGAACATTTACTTGTTTTAAATAGGTTAGGCAAACAATTGGACAGCAAGCAGCCACCTGGCAACGAAAAATCATTTTGTGAACACAAACTTGTTTTTTTAAAGGCGAGGCAAACAATTGGGCAGCAAGCAGCCACCTGACAACCAAAATCCATTTTATGAACACGAACTCTTGAAAAAGGCGAGGTAACAATTGGGCCCAGCCACCTGCCAAACAAAATGCATATTGTGAGCACAAACTTTTTATTTAAAAATGCGAGACAAACCATTGGGCAGCAAGCAACCAACTGAAAACCAAAATTCATTTTGTGAGCACAAACTAAAAAAAAAAGGCGAGGCAAATAATTGGGCCTCAGCCACCAGACAACCGAAATCCATTTTGTGAACACAATGTCTTGAAAAAGGCGAGGCAATCAATTGGGCCACAGCCACCTGACAACCAAAATCAATTTTGTGAACACAAACTCTTGAAAATGTCAAGGCAAATAATTGAGCCGCAGCCACCTGACAACCAAGATCCATATTGTGAATACAAATTCTTGAAAAAGGCGAGGCAAACAATTCGGCTGCAGCCACCTGACAACCAAAATCCATTTTATGAACACAAACTCTTGAAAAAGACGAGGGAAGCTATTGGCTGCAGCCACCTGACAAACAAAATCCATTTTGAGCACACAAACTCTTGAAAAAGGCGAGGCAATCAATTGGGCCGCATGCAGCCAATTCACAACCAAAATTCATTTTGTGACCACAAACTGTTTTTAAAAAAGGCGAGGCAAACAATTGGGCAGCAAGCAGCCACCTGACAACCAAGATTCATTTTGTGAACACAAACTTATTTTTTAAAAGGCGAAGCAAACAATTGGGCAGCAAGCAGCCACCTGACAACCAAGATTCATTTTGCGAACACAATCTTTTTTTTTTAAAAGGTGAGGCAAACAATTGGGCCACCAGCAGCCACCTGACAACCAAAATTTATTTTGATATCACAAACTTAAAAAAAAAAAGACAAGGCAAACAATTGGGCAGCAAGCAGCCACCTGACAACCAAAATTCTTTTAGTGAACAAAAACTTTTTTTTTTTAAAGGCGATGCAAACAATTGGGCAGCAAGCAGACACCTGACAACCAAAATTCATTTTGTGAACACAAACAGTATTTGTTGCACCGTATGACTCAAAGGTATCAAAGTAATTTAAAATGCAAGATGATAAACAAAAGAAACTTGGCGGAATCACATTTTGTAGTTGGAATATAAGGGGTGTTAACGAACCAATTAAAAGGGGTAAGATTTTTGCACAATTGAAATCACTCAATTCAGACATAATCTTCTTGCAAGAAACACATCTGAAAATGCATGCTGAGACTAGATTGAAGGCAAATTGGATAGGCCAAACATATCAGTCGTCATACATCTCAAAATCTAGAGGCACAGCAATTATTATTCGCAAAGTTATACCATTTAACTCAAAGAATATCGTAACACACAAGGAAGGGAGATATCGTATAGTTACCAGAGAGATTCATGCTACCTCAATTACCGTGGTAAATATTTACGCGCCTAATTTTGATAACCCCCAATTTTTTAATAAAATTCTGAATATAATTTCGGAGTTTAATTATCAAAATGTGATAATTGGGGGAGATTTTAATTGTGTTTTAGATCAGTACCTGGATAACTCCACACAACAAAAGAGGGGTAACACAAAATCGAAACTAGTTAACTCCTAAATACATACATAAAAAACACAAATATAACAGCTGTTTGGAGGATCGCTAAACCAGCTGGAAGGGAATACTCGTTCTATTCAACGGTACACAAAACATATTCACGTATTGACTATTTTTTAGTGGGCACAAAATTAATTCCCTACACAATGAACCCAAAATATCATAACAACGTAATTTCTGACCACTCCCCGTTAACTTTTTTTTTAAATTGGAAGGAATGCCTAATAACAAATCATTTTGGAGGTTTAATCCTCAAATTCTAAATGACCCACAAGGTGGTATATATTTAAAACAACAGATGGAACTTTTTTTCGGGACCAACGAGACCCCAGATATTTTACCCGCTTTACTTTTAATGCATTTATCAGAGGATCTATAATTTCATATCAAGCTTTTCAAAATAAAAATAATAAGAGCGAACAAATGCAGTTAGCAGAACGAATTAGACAATTGGATCTAGATAATGCTAAAGAGCTAACTATAGATAAGCATAATAAAATAACAATATTGAAATTTAAATTAAATTAAATATTACCAGCAAAAGTTATAAGATTATTTCAAATTACAAAGCAGGAAAACTTTGAATTCGGTGATAAACCACATAAACCTTTGGCACGTCAACTGAAAAAACGGGAAAAAGATCATAGGATGTTAAAGATTAAATCAGATAAAGGTGAATTGTTAACACTATCTAATGATATTAATAAAATATTTGCTCAATTTTATCAAAATGTATATACATCTAAAAATTCAGCAGATAGTACTAAAGTTATAGAGTTCTTGGATATCTGTAATCTCCCAAAACTTAACCTGATTGAACAAGAGGAATTAGGAACACAGGTCTCAATTAAGGAAATGGAAAAAAACATAAACTCATTGAAGAATGGAAAAACACCAGGACCAGATGGGTTTAGTAATGAATTTTATAACAGATTTTATGAGATAATGTCACCCCATTTACATAAAATGTATACATATGCTTTCAAAAAACAAATATTACCAGAAACATTAGCGGAATCAACGATTACACTGAAACCTAAAAAAGATAAAGATTTAGAAGACCCTGGTTCATACAGAGCCATTGCACTGTTAAATACAGATTAAAAAAAATACTAGCGCAAACATTAGCTAGAAGATTAAGTAAATATGTTAGTAAATTAATAAATGCGGATCAAACGGGGTTTATACCCAAGAGATACTCATGCAATAATCTGAGACGTCTATTTAATATAATGCATTCATAAGAAACTGAAGAACAAGACTTATCAATTATTTCATTGGACGCAGAAAAAGTATTTGATCAAGTGCGTGGGAATACCTTGTTAAAGTATTGCAAAAAATTCAAATGGGAGATAATTTTATCTCATGGGTAAAACTAATATATGACAGGCCGACTGCTAGAATATTAACTAATAACATGTTGTCTCCGAAATTTCAATAATCCAGGGATGCTCACTATCACTTCTGCTATTTGCTCTTGTAATAGAACCTCTAGCTGAAAGCATTAGAACACATCCGAGCATCCATGGTTATAACACAAAATACTCAAATAACAAAATATCACTATATGCAGATGATGTACTACTGTACATCAGAAAATCACAAATCAGCATACCAGATATATTAAATCTAATAGACGAATTTGGATCCTTTTCAGGATATAGAATAAATTGGAATAAAGGTGAAATTATGACGATAACACCTCAAGACTCAACACATCTGCTAAAATTTGCTTTTTAAATTGCTACAGAAAATTTTAAATATTTGGGAATCGAAATTACCAGAAATTTATCTTTATTTAATGCAATCTATATGCCCCCACTTAACAAATTAAACACCCTGATTAAGTTTTGGACAACACTTCCGATATCTTTAATAGGTCGAATAAATGCTATAAAAATGATCTTCCTACCACAAATTTTATATCTATTCCAATCAATACCAATATACTTACCTAAACATGTTTAAAAAAAAACTGGATTCTGATATTACAAATTTTATATGGGACTATAAATCTCATAGATTTCACAGAAGGGACTTCCGGTGGCGCCATGTTATCTTAACAGACGCTGCACATAGCTCAACTCCCTAAAATTCGCGATTTTTCGGATTAAAACCGGGTCTACAGGTCGGGACCGATTTTAAAAACTTACCGGAGCCTCTGGACGTCGTGCTGATGACATCATCAGTAAGCGCTGTGAATTTAACGGAGGCTTAAAGCACTTTAAATGATAAATTCTTCCCCTGGTAAGAGCACTTAGAGAACAGTTACAAAACACTCCTGGGGAAGCCAGACGAAGCACTTATATTTGAAGTGGCTTCTGAAGAAAATGTGCTTTTCGATATGACTACAAGAGCTAAAGCAGATTTGGCCAAGGACAAAGAATTTGAAGAATTAAAGCTTTTGGTAAGTGAACTGAAAGATGTAAAGGTGGATGGAAAAAAGATGGAGCACATGATGGGAGTGATGATGGAAAAGATAGAAAAGCTGACGCTAAATATGACTTCCTGTCATCAGAATGATATTGAGTCTGTGAAGGATTCGATTGGCACTATTAATAATTGAAATGACGATGTGAGAGATGAACTATCGGAGAGAATTGATAAGGGCGAAGAAGACACCACAAAGAGGTTTGGTGCTGTGCTGGATACTGTATCAACCTGTATGTTATAACCTGTATACCACTAAGTGCATAAGTCATAACAGCATAATTAGGGCATTAGTCCACTCCGACATTCAATCATGGCTGACCTATCTCTCCCACTCACCTCCATTCCCATGAATTTTCCCCTTAACATTTGACACTCTTACTAATCACGAACCTGTCTATCTCAATAAACAATAGACAATAGGTGTAGCAGTAGGCCATTCGGCCCTTCGAGCCAGTACCACCATTCACTATGATCATGGCTGATCATTCATGATCAAGACAAGATATGAGACAAGAGACATTTATTGTCACATGCACCAATTGGTACAGTGAAATGTGTGGTCACCATACAGGCATCCGAATAAAATAAAGAACACAGAACACGATAGTCGTTAACATAAACATCCACACACAGCGGAATCACACAACACGTCTCTCACTGTGAGGGAAGGTACCAAAGTTCAGTCATCCTCCTCCTGGCTGTTCACCCGTGGTCGGGGCCTCACTACCCCGTTCCTGCCTTCTCCCCATATCCCCTGACTCCGCATTAAAATCTCCCAATGGCACAGCTGACAACCCACATTCCACTGCCTTCTGTGGGTTCCACGCCGTCACTTCCTATCAGGTGCAACCGCAATGCAGCTCAAGCGACAGTGAGGCATCATTCGGAAAGTGCCTGGATCTGATTATGTATCTGGTCGCGTTCTCTAAACATGCTAAGACCTATTGGCTGGAGTAGTTGAGGACATGTTCAACCTCTCATTACTGAGGGTAGAGTTTCCCAACTACTTTATAAAGGTTTCAATGAAACCGGTGTCAAAAAGAGTGCGGTAAAATGCATCAATGTCTACCGACTGGTGTGAAGTTCCAGTGACTTCACCTGGCGGACGACCTAACCTCTACGACCAACACCACAGCAGTCATCAAAAGAGCTCAGCAACGGCTCCACCCTCTCCGGAGTCTAATAAAAGCAGGTCTCCCCACTGTTCACCTAACACCCTTCTACAGGGGCACCATCGAGAGTATATTGACCTAGGGCATCACTTACTGGTTTGGGAGCTGCAAGACTTATGAACAAAAACAACGTAACAGGATAGTGAAGACAGCCAGTGGGATCATTGGTGCTCCACTCCCTTTCCTGTTGGAGAACTATCAGAAGCGCAGCATCCGCAAACCCATCTCCATTATTAAGGACCCACATCACCCATCACGTAACTTCTTCTCCATTCTGCCATCTGGGAGGAGGTACAGGAGCATCAGCTGCAAAACCAGCAGGATCCTACACAGCTTCTTCCCACAGGCAATAAGACTGGTTAACGGACTGTGTCCCCTCCCCATACATCATACACCCACACATCTAACCTCGCCCAAACGTTGACAGCTAGACACCTGTCAAAGCATGCTACTGTTGGGTCTGAATGTCTGTTTTTTGGTTCAAATTTTAGGCCTATTTTTAGATATGTTAATATTATTTTTTCAAAGTTGTATGTATGTATTCTGTTTTTGTTAACTGCACTGATGGGAACTGATTGAGAACAATTTTTCGTTTCTTCTGTGTATGTAAGTACTCAGTTAAAATGACATTGAAGTAAATACTGAAATACTGAATACTGATACTGGACTAACGTCCGCAGTGATGAAGTGCTTTGAGAGGATGGTGATTACGCAAATGAACTCCGACCAGAATCAGAACCTGAACGCTGCACAATTGGCCGGCAGCAACAAATTATCAATGGAGGACGCGATCACGCTGGCTCTCCACGTGATCACGCTAGACCACTTGGACAATAACACAAACATATGTCAGGCTGTCCCTCATCGACAAATGCTCAGCGTTTAACGCCCAGCTTCCCCTTCTAACTGGTTACCAAGAAATATGAGATTGGGAATGGGAAGGGGGAGTTGAAGGTTTGGCCAAGCAGGAGATCAGCTTGCTTAAAACGGGTTGAGCGGAGGTGTTCAGCGAAACGTCCTGCGTTTGGCTTTGTCGATGTCGAGAAGTTGACCCCTGGAACAGTGAGTCAACCTCTGCCTAACCTCGAAAGACTGTTTGGGTCCTTGGGTTGAGTCGAGGGGAGAAATAATGTATGGTGTTGCATCTCCTGCGATTGCGGGGGAAAGTACCTGGCGATCGGTGGTTTGTGTGGGAAGGGACGAGTTGACCAGGGAGTTGCGGAGGGAACGGTCTCTGCTGAAAACAGAAAGATGTGGAAATGGGAAGATATTACCAGTAGTGGGATCCCTTTGGAGGTTGCGAAAATGTCCGAGGATTATATGCTGTATGGGACGGCTGGTGGGATGGAAGGTTAGGACAATGGGTCTGCCAGGACAGTTCTGTTTATGGGCTTTGGGGAGAAGATAAAATCGGGCCGTGCGGGGCTGGGGATCTTTAAGGTTGGAGGCTATAGGTGGCAGAGAGCCGGAAGTGAAAAAGTCAATAATGGTCTGTGCTATTAAGGCCTGGCAGATTGGGGGGGGGGGGGTCGTGGTCAAAGTTGAAGTAGGATGAGGTGTCTGCGAGTTGTCGCCTGGCCTCAGTCTGGTAGGTCAGTGTGCCAGACTACCGCGGCACCTCCCTTGTCGGCGGGTTTGATTACCAAGTCGGGGTGGCTGGAGAGTGAGCGGAGGGCCGTACGTTCAGGGGGGAGAGGTTAGAATAGGTAAGGACATTGGACAATTTGAGGCGCTTGCTGTCCCGCAGACAGTTGGCAATTTAAAGATCTAAAGAGGGTAGAGAACCAATCGCAGAAGCCGAAGAGGAGAATTCGTTGAAGATGGGTGAAGGGGACATCACTGGGTGGTGGGGACTCCTTCCCATAGAAAAGGGCATAGAGGCAGAGGTGACGGACAATAGACAATAGACAATAGGTGGAGGAACAGGCCATTCGGCCCTTCAAACCTAGCACCGCCATTCAATGTGATCATGGTTGATCATCCCCAATCAGTACCCCATTCCTGCCGTCTCCCCATATCGCCTGACTCCGCTATTTTTAAGACCCCAATCTAGCTCTCTCCTGAAAGCATCCAGAAACGAAGAGCTCCACATCGTGGCTGACCGGGAACTCATTGAGGTGGGGGCGGAGGGGAACAAAGGTGAGGCCTCTGCTGAGGCCACACCATTCCGTATCAGAAAGTGGGAGGTCAAGGTGGATGAGGAACACACGGCAAGGATGTGGGTTGCTGTCGGAGGAAGGCATGTGAGTGGAAGGAGGCCGAGGTGATGTGTGGTGGGTGTGCAGAGAGGAGGGGGACATGGGGACTATTGTATGGCTGGGGAGTAGCTGCGGTCATCTGGCTAAAAGGGGATGGGGAAGCCACAGTGGAACCCTCACTGTAGGAGGGTGGGTGGCTTGGCAGGAAGGGTGGGGAGGGTACACAAAGCTGGGTGGCAGTGTGAACTGTGACGAGGATGTTAGGAGGTTGCAGGGGGACCTGGACAGGTTGGGTGAGTGGGCAGATGCGTGGCAGATGCAGTATAATATTGATAAATATGAGGTGGCAAACTTTGATGGCAAAAACAAGGGGGCAGATTATTATCTCAAATGGATTAGGTTAGGTAAGGGGGAGGTACAGCGAGACCTGGGGGTCCTTGTACACCGGTCACTGAAAGTTGGCGTGCAGGTACAGTAGGCAGTGAAGAAAGCTAATGGGATGTTGGCCTTCATAACAAGAGGATTTCAGTATAGAAGGAAAGAGGTTCTTCTGCAGTTGTATAGTGCTTTGATAAGGCCACATCTGGAGCATTGCGTACAGTTTTGGTCTCCTAATTTGAGGAAGGACATCCTTGTGATTGAGGCAGTGCAGCGTAGGTTCACGAGATCGATCCCTGGGATGGCGGGGCTGTCATATGAGGAAAGATTGAAAAGACAAGGCTTGTATTCACTGGAGTTTAGAAGAATGAGGGGAGATCTTATAGAAACATATACAATTATACAAGGCTGGACAAGCTAGATGCAGGAAAAATGTTCGTGATGTTCGGCGAGTCCAGAACCAGGGGTCACAGTCTTAGAATAAAGGGGGTGCCATTTAAGACTGAGGTGGGAAAAAACTTTTTCACCCAGAGAATTATGAATTTGTGAAATTCCCTGCCACAGAGGGCAGTGGAGGCCAAATCACTGGATGGATTTAAGAGAGAGTTAAATAGAGCTCTAGGGACTAGTGGCATCAAGGGATATGGGGAGAAGGCAGGCACGGGTTATTGATTGGGGACGATCAGCCATGATCACAATGAATGGCAATGCTGGCTTGAAGAGCCGATGGCCTCCTCCTGCACCTATTTTCTATGTTCTATGTTCTATGAGGGGAGGGGAGGGGGGAGCAGTAGGACACACACAGTCAACTCAAGTGGTGTGAGAGTCTGGATCGTGGAGACTATGGGCTCGGTGCTGTGCCTGGGTCTCGGGTTAGGCGAAGGCTGCGGCCCACTGGTGGGCGTTGGGGTGGCGAGGGTTGGCAGAGCCGCTGGTGGAGGCCCGCCGAGAGTGGAGTCTGGGTCACTGGACGAAGCTTCGGAAAGTCCCGGTCAGCGCATGGCCGGGGAGGACTCTAGGGTCGGTATCATAGGTTAGGCCGTGAAGGGAGGCTGTCCCGGTTAGGCAGCGAGGGGCGGCGGCAGTGGCGGTTGTGGCCCCGGCAAGCCGTGAAGGTCAGCGGCAGCGGCAGTGGCCACGGGGAAGCCGTGATGGTTGACGAAGGCGGCATCTTCGGTGGTCTGGACGGAGATCGGCCAGGAAGGCGGTGAGTTTTGGTCCTGCTCCTCGCGGTAGAAATGGCGTCGCGAGACTGGGCCTCGTGGTGTCTGGGCAGGCGGCGCAGACCAGAGGTGGTGCCCGGGATTGCGGGTGGCCAAGTGGAGGAGTGTTTGTGGCTGGGCCGGTCTAGAGGCGGGCAAGTTTGCAATCCTTTGCGGAGTTCAGGTAGGCAAGGAAGGGGGCGTGGATGAGGGCGTGGATCTGCCGTTGGATGAAGTCTAGTTGGGGTCCATTGGGTGAGTGAAGCCCGGAATTGCGGGAGAGTCAGAGCGAGGGCCTGCTGGTGCCGGCCCATCGGAGCCAGAGTCGAAGCAGGGCGCGGAAGGACAACTGTTGTGAAAAGCACCAGGTCGACTGTCGGAACGAATAGACCGGGTCGAAGTAAGTTCTGCATGGATGCAGGACGCAGCACAAACGCAGTCACCAATGTTGCAGAGGCAGTTCGGGGATATGGCCAGTGTGCGCCCGGAACAGGGATTGATCGACGTATCCTACAAAGAGGCAGGTAGAGCTCGGGCCCATGCGAGTGCCCATAGCTTGGATTTGGGGGTAGCGAGGGAAGTCGAAGGAGAAGTTGTTGAGGGTAAGGTCCAGCTCCGCGAGGCGGGCGATAGTATTGGTGGATGAAAATTGGCTCATTCTGCGGGCGAGGAAGAAACGGAGGGATTTAAGGCCCTCCTGGTGCGCAAAAACGGTACAAGATAGTGCTAGGATTTTTCGCCAGCTTACTCACCATTCTCCTGTGCTGCAAGTGCAACAGGTTTTGTTCCGATCCATTGTGTATTTAAAAAGTTGCTAGACCAAGTGGGACCCGTTGGGTCCCGTCCCCTAAACGCGCGGTTGCGGGATGGGGGGGCTGCGGCTTCACACACACATATGCTTACCAACCCCCCTAGACATACACTAACTACCCCCCCCCCCCCCCCCCCACACACACTAACACACTGATAACCCCCCCATTTGATATTATATGAATATAATTAATTTGTGTCCTTTTCCCCATCCCCTGCCCGAATCCACTCATTCAACGCTCCCAACTGCGCAGCGCGTGGCTAGAGAGAGGGAGAATGGTGGGTAGAGAGGGACGGGGAGGGGGTAGGGATGGAGAGGGGGTGAGATGTTATAACCCGGAAGAACAGAGAAAGACAGAGGGGTCAGAGAGAGAACGGGGCAGAGGGAGAGGAGAGAGGGGTCAAGGGGGGGAGGGCAAGGAAGGGGGGGGAGAGAGGAATGGTGAGAGAGAGGCCGGGGTTGGAGAGGAGATGGGGAGATGAGGGGGGAGAGGATGCGGTGAGAGAGGAGGGGGGAGAGGATAGGGGAGGAGGAGGGTGAAGAGAGAAGGGGAAAGAAGTTGGGGGAGATGTGGGAGAGGATTGGGCAGAGGAGGGGTAAAAGGGGGGATACTTGCGGAGGAGAGAGGGGCGGCAGAGACTGGGCAAGAGACGTGGAGAGAGAGGGGGGAGAGAGAGGGGGAGGATGGGATGAAGGGGGGAGAGAGGCCCTGGGGATGTGAGAGAGGTCCGGGGAGTGAATAGAGGCCCGGGGGAGTGGGAGAGACACATGGTGATGGAGCGCGACGTCACAGGTCAGGGCTGGTTCCCGAATGCAATCCTCCCTCACACCAGCTCCAGGTCCATCTGCAGTAGCAACTCTTTTCTCCACCATGGCGCCGACGCCCACGACCCAGAGTGAGGTTGTGGCGCCGGCCGATCGCTGGTGACAAAAGTACCACGTTGTTTCAAGCGACAACATCTCCAGCAGAGTCTCTGGAATTAAAGGGGGGGGAGAGGTGAGGGGTGACGTAACTCACAGCGCGAGGAAGACGACGGCAAGCAGAACCATTGTGATGTCATCAGCGAAATACGGTCGTTTTTATTTCAACGTTTTGTCCGATTTTTGAACATTTTCAGTAACAACTCGAGACATAAACTCGAAGACATTTTCAGATAAGGCGATTTCAGACTCCAGAGGAAAAATCCCTTCTGAAAATGTAATTTTTATACCGTTAGCGCGTCGTTTTTTTCGAAAAGATGTGATTATATGTAAACACGCACACACACACACACACACACACACACACACACACACACACACACACACACACACACACACACACACACACACACAAACACACAAAAATATCACATGGAAGGTCAGAGTTTTATGTATACTGGACCAAGTGGGACCCGTTGGGGGGTGGCCGTCTACGGCGTCACACACATACTAACCCCCCCACACACACACACACTAACGACCCCCCTTTATATTATATTAATATTATTCATTTCGCTCCTTTTAACCACACATCCCCCGCCCCTACCACACGACGCAAAGCCCTCTAACTTACGCAGTTGTGGCTAGAGAGGGAGATGAAGGGGCAGAGAGAGAGAGAAATGCAGATAGTAGGAGGGGGGAAGAGAGAGAGAGAGTGGGTGGAGGGGGGAGAGGGCAAGAGAGGGAGAGGGCAGAGAGAGCGAAGAGAACAGAGAGAGGGAGAGCAGAGATTGAGAGAGAGGGTAGAGAGGAAGAGAGAGAGAGAGAGAGAGCAGAGAGAGAGGGGGCAGAGAGAGTGGGCGGGCAGAGAGAGGGAGGGCAGAGAGAGTTTTAGGGCAGAGAGAGTTAGGGCAGTGAGAGGAGGTCAGAGTGGAGGGAGGTCAGAGAGGAACTGATCCGAGGACCTGACCCGACCCGAGGACCCGACCCGAGGACCCGACCGCTCGATTCCGTCCCCTCAACGAGGGCAGAGAGGGTGGGATGTGGATTCGGTGAACGGGGCGGGCCCGACTTGCTTGTTCTTTCTGCGTCTTGAAGAACGGAAGGAGGAGGGAGAGGACAAGAGGGGGGGGGGTAACGTCACTCGCAGAGTAAGGAAGAAGGGCACTCAGACCGTTGTGAAGTCATCGCGAAAGACAGTCGTTTTTACATTCAAAGTTTTGTCAGATTTTTGAACATTTTCAGTAATAACTCGAAAAATAAAGCATGACATTTTCAGATAAGGCGTTTTGGATTCCACGGGAAATATCTCTACCGGAATATGTAACAATTACCTCGTCATTTTTTTTCGCGAAGATGTGATTATACACAAAAAAATAAAGACACACACACATCCAAGATCAGAGGCATTTATGTGTATCTATAGTGTAAGAATGCAAGAGAGGAGACAGTGGAGAGAGAGGGGGGCAAAAATGAATGGGGATTGGATGGGGTGAGAGAGAGGGGGATGGGAGAGTGGGAAAGAGAGAGGTTATAGGGAGGAGAGAGAAACAAGAGAAAGACGGGTGAGGTAAAGGAGAGAGGTGAAGAAGAGGGGGAGAAAGAGGGGGGGCGAGAGAGATTGTGGAGAGAGGGAGAGGGAGCAGGAGTGGATAGAAAGGGAAGAAAGATGGGGTGACAGAAAGTAGAGAGGCGAGAGGGGAGAAGAAGGGTGAACGAGGGGAGGCGTAATGGGGGAGTGGGTCGGAGAGAGAGTGGGAGAGAGGGGAAGGAAGAGAGGAGAGAGGGAGAGGGGAGAGTGAGACAGGGGATAGTGAAGGGTCGGAGAGAGGGGCGAGAGAGAGGCGGGAGAGAGAGGGCTTGGGGAGGGAGAGGGAGAGAGAGGGGAGAGAAATGGGGACATTGAGAGAAAGAGAGGAGAGAGGGAGAAGGGGGAGAGACGGGGAAGAGGGAGATGGAGGAGAGGGGGAGGAGGAGGAGAGAGAGGGGCGGTATAGAGAGAAGCTGTGATAGGTGAGAAAGAGAAGGGATTATAGGGGAGAGAGAGGGACGAGTGGAGAGTGGGTTTTGATGAAGAAGAGGGGAGGGAGAGGATTCAGAGAGAAGGGGGTTTAGATATGGGAAGGGAGAGTGGGGTGAGTGGGGAGGGGGGGGGAAGAGAGGGGGAGAGGTGTTGAAAGAGGGGAAAGAGAGACGAGAGAGAGGGAGAGGGGGGAAGAGAGGGAGTTGAGGAGAGAGGAGGGAGGGAGAGAGGGGGAGAAAGGGGAAGAGAAGATCGGGGAGGAGGAGAGAGGATCGAAGAGACAGGGATAGAGAGGAGAGAGGTGAGAGAGAGGGGTTGGTTTGAGAGAGAAGCGGTTGAGAGGGTGTGAGAGAGTATCAAACATTATTTTAGTTTCTGGGCTTTACCTCTATACTAAACTAGTATGTTAATGGGCGAATCGCCTGGTTTCGGCACGAACCGGTGGTCTGAAGGGGGCTGTTTCCCCGCGCTGTAACTCTGAAGTAAAAAGAAAAAGAGTTTTGGCCTGTCTCAAGATGCCGACATTTGTCTCCTGTTCCAAGCGGTAGGGCGACAAAATGACTGCTTCAACCCCCGCATCCATGAAAAATCAATCAATCCCCCTTATCCAATAATCACATGATGGCCACCATCTACACTGGTGATGGTGTTTTAGATCAGAGAGATGGGAAGAGAGATAGTGGGGAAGAAGATAGAGAGCGAGCAGGGAGAGAAGGGGGGAGAGGTGTGCAGAGAGCGAGAGAGAGAGGAGGAGAAGAGTGGCTGAGTGAGAAGGGGGAGGAGAGAGAGAGGAGGGAGATGAGGGGAGAAGATGAGGAGGGTTGGGGGTGAGGAGAGGGGGGAGAGAGAGAGAGGGGGAAGAGGGAGGGTGGAAGAGAGAGAGAGAGAGCGAGGGGGAAGAGAGAAAGAGAGAGGGACGAGTGAGAGGGAAGAGAAAGGGGGGATAGATGTGGAGAAGAGCAAGAGGGGGAAAGGAAGAGTGAGAGAGGGGGAGGGGGTTGAGAGAGGCCATGGAGAGTGGGGGGGGAAGAAAGTAGAGGGAGTGAGAGAGAGGGTGAAAGAGAAGAGAAGGGGAGAGAGAGGGTAAAAGAGGGGGGAGTGTGATGGGGAGAGAGGGGGGAGTGAGGGGTAGAGAGAGAGGGGAAGAGCGCGGGAAAGAAGAGGTGGGATAGACGGAGAGAGGATGGAGAGAGAGAGTGAGGGCAGGGCAAGAAGGTGTGAGAGGGAGAACGGGAGAGAGAGAGGATAGTGTCGAGAGAGAGGGGAGAAAAAAATGGGGGAGAGCGGGTGTGAGAGATGGGAGAGAAGGAGGGAGAAAGGGGAGAGAGGTGCTGAGAGAGAGTGGAGAGAGAGAAGGGGAGGAGTGAGGGGCGAGAAAGAGGGGAGAGAGAGTACGGGCAAGAGAGGAGAGAGAGATAGAAGAGGGGCAGAGTGAAAGGTGGAGAGAGAGGGACCGAGTGTGAAGAGAGAGAGGGGATTGATGAGGGCGGTGTGATGAAAGAGGGAGAGATAGTGCGAGATTTTCGGAACTGTATATCTGAGAAATAATGGGGAAAATGAACCCGGGTAGTGGAGGGCGAGAGTTTCAGGCTTTTCAAGATGGCCGACCTTTACCTCACCTGTACCACAGCGTGGGCGATAAAATAGCCAATCCCCACCCCCCAGAAAGAGCGGGGGGAGACAAGATTTGAGGCCTGTTTTACAAAATGGCTGAGTTTTTTGGCACTCCTGATTCTTATAACGTGGAAGCGGGAGAGAAAAGAGCGGGGCGAGAAAGAGGAGAGAGATAGAGGGGGGAGAGAAAGAGAGGGAGTGGGGGAGAGGGGTTGGTAGAAATGTTGGAGCGAGAGATAATGGGAGAGAGATGGGAGAGAAGCGAGAGGGGAAAGGAAATTGAGCGCGAGGGAGAGGGGGAGAGAGAGATGGGAGAGAGAGGGAGTAAAGGTAGAACTGGGAGTAAAGAGAAAAATGGAGAAAGGAAAGAGGGGGGAGAGAAGAGTAGGAGAAATGAGAGAGAAGAAAAGATAGGGTTGGGAGAGGGGAAAGAGAGAAGATGGAGAGAGAGGGTGGAGAGAGAGTGGGATGGAGCCTGAGAGGAGAGAATGAGGCCAGATAGGAGGGGGGGGAGAGAGAGGGGGTGTTGAGATATGCAATCATGCTCACAATCACAACTCAAAGACTAAATCTTGGAAGCAAGAGATTCTTTATTATTTTACAAGTCTGCCTCTCCAAGTTGAGACACACCGAAGTCAGAAAAGTCATCCCCCTTTATACACACAATTCTACATTCAACCTCCCGCATCCGACCCTTCACCAATCAGTCTGAGGGTGCACAATCTTGTCGGTACACTCCCCCGTACCATCCCTCATCATACATCGCATGTTCATGGTAATGAGCAGTTTCTTTTTGACCAGGGGTGTGTTGTTAATATTCATTTATGTTATTGACATGCTTCAGTTGTTCATGACCGTATCCTAGTTTTTACTCACCTCCAAGTGAACCCTCTCATTCTCCTATATCACACTAAAGCTAAGCTATCGTGACAAGGGTCCCTACTATCACCTCCATTCTACTGATAGCGATCTATCTACATCACTCCCTTTTACAGCTATAACATGCTGTCACTTCTTACTCAAGGAATGGGTCCTGGTAACTTTTATACACAGCTGCGTCAGAACCCCACTCCTGGCCCCTAATCAGTTTTGATATCCTCTTTAAAGCCCCTTACAATAGTGGGGTTTAATCACTTTATCCCTCACAGGGGAGAGAGAGAGAGAGGGGGGGGGGGGGGGGGGGGGGGGGGGGGGGGGGGGGGTGGGGGAGGGGGGGGGGGGGGGGGGGGGCGGGGGGGGGGGGGGGGGGGGGGGAGGGGGGGGGGGGGGGGGGGAGGGGAGGGGGTGGGGGGGGGAGTGGGAGGGGGAGAGAGAGGGGAGTGAGAGGGAGAGTTGGAGAGAGAGAGGGGGAGAGACAGAGGGACAAGTGAGACAGAGGGATGTAAGAGGGGAAGAGCGGAGGGGAGAGAGAGGAGGTTGGATTAGAGAGGGGACAGAAGTGCGGTGAGAGAGAGAGTAGGGGGTGCTTGAGTGAGGGTGTAAGAGAGAGATGGAGGGGGTGAGAGGTGAGAAGAGAGGGAGAAGAGTGGGGTAGAACGGGAAAGAGAGAGGGGGAATAGAGAGAGAGAGAAGAGGGGGTAGAGAGAGAAAGGAATGAGACGGGGTGACAGAGTGTATCGAATAGTAGTTTCCGTTTCCGCTCTGTATCTCTAGACTGAACTAGTGTGTGAACGGGCGATCGCTGGTCGGCACGGACTCGGTGGGCCGAAGGGCCTGTTTCCGCGCTGTATCTTTGAAGTAATTAGGGGAAAAGTGAAGCAGGGAGAGGAGGGCGGGTTCGGGGCCAGTTACAAGATGGCCGACTTTCAAGATTCTAGATTCAAGATTCAAGAGAGTTTATTGTCATGTGTCCCAGATAGGACAATGACATTCTTGCTTTGCTCCAGCACAACAGAATATAGTTGTGATCAGATCAGATCAGATCAGTGTGACCATATACCACTGAATATATATATATACAAACATAAATAATAGATAAAATGCATTGGGCTATTTAACGATTGGAGTTTTGTTTGAGTTCAGTTTAATATACTGATGGCTGTGGGGAAGCAGCTATTCCTGAACTTGGATGTTTTGCAGTCTTCAGGCTCCTGTACCTTCTACTAGAAGGGCAGCGGAGAAATGAGTTTTGGTCTCCAAATCTGCGGAAGGACATTATTGCCATAGAGGGAGTGGCAGAGAAGGTTCACCAGACTGATTTCCTGGGATGTCAGACGTCTTAAATGAAGAAAGACTGGATAGACTCGTTTATACTCTTCTGGAATTTAGAGATTAAGAGGAATCTTATAGAAACTTACAATATTCTAAGGGGTTGGACAGGCTAGATGCAGAAGATTGTTTCCCGATGGTTGGGGGAAGTCCAGCCAAGGGGTCCACTAGCCTTAAGGATACGGGGAAATCCTTTAAGACCGAGATGAGACAGACTTTCTTCACACAGAGAAGGGTGGTGAGTCTCTGTAACTCTCTGCCACAGAGGGTAGTTGAGCCAGTTCAATGGCTATATTTAAGAGTGAGTGGATGTGGCCCTTGTGCTAAGGGATCAGAGGGTATGGAGAGAAGGCAGGTACGGGATACTGAGTTGGATGATCAGCCATGATCATATTGAATGGCGGTGCAGGCTCGAAGGGCTGAATGGCCTACTCCTGCACCTAATTTCTATGTTTCTATGTTTCCTATGAGTGTGGTGCCAGGATGGTGTGGGTCCCTTTATGATGCTGCCAGCCTTTTTGAGGCAGCGACTGCGGTAAATCTCCTCGATGGTGGGGAGGTCAGAGCCGATGATGGACTGGGCAGTGCTTACTAATTTTTTGTATGTCTTTTCTGCTTCCTGGTCGCTCAAGTTGCCGAACCAAGCCACGATGCAACCGGTCAGCAAGCTCTCTACTGCGCACCTGTAGAAGTACTTGTATCCTCCGTTAAAACGTAGAAACAGAATCTTCTTGATGCTGTTGTGAGAATTAGGGCAGAACTATTGCTTTCAAACAAATGTTGCAAAGACTTCACTGCATCTCCAGAAATGCTGAAAAACTTCACATCGGACAAGATTTCTGCCAGATGTTCCACTCATTCCAGTGCGAAGGAGAGTAATGACCTGGATCTGGAGCTTTTCATGTTATGTGTGAATGAAAAATATATCAGAATCAGAGTCTGAATCACACTTTATTCGCCAAGTATGTTTTGCAACATACGAGGAATTTCACTGGCCAGGTCAGTCACACAATTAAAAGCAACAGATCACTCAAAAACACATTTTAACATCAACATCCACCACAGTGACTCCTACACATCCTCACTGTGATGAAGGTGAAATAAAGCTCAAGTCCCTTCCCTTAGTTCTTCCTCAGTCGTGGGCCTCGAGCCTCCGTTGGCGGGATGATCTTGACCCGTAGCTGGCGGCGTTCGGGCCCTCCCCGTCGAGGCGATCAGTTCCCGCATCTGGGGGATGTCACCTCCCCCGCGCCGGGCAATCGAACAGCGCGTTGGGGCTGGTCGAACCTTCCGCGACGTTAGAGCTCCCGACTCGGCCTCACCGGGGCCGGCGAGCCCTTGGTGGTGATTCTGCGGTGGTTGCGGAGGGAGCGATCCCCGGCAAGGGATCCGCTCCGATGTTAAATCCACAGCCCCACGTGTGGCTCACGACAGGTCCGAGGAGGCTTCCAGCTCCATCGATGGTAGGCCGCAGAGCCTAGAGAATGTGATCGGAAAATTGATCACATCTCTGGGAAGGTAAGAACTTGATAAAAAGTTAGAATTTCTCCCTTCCAAAGCATATACTAACGCCATCCCCTTTTTAAGGATACTCCGCGGTCCACCACATAAAAACAAATCGAAGACATTAGAACAAAAACTTTTACAACACTAATATAAATTAACAAAAAGAATGGAAAAAACGGAACCAGACTGGTGTGGCCTTGCAGTTTTGGGTGCGAGTGCCATCGCCCCTGGTGGTCGTTTTTAAAGATTATAAGATAGTTTGATTATTCTGGGTTTTTCTAAATATTGTTCAGGTTTTTAAGGGCTTTTTTCCTAGTGTTGTTTTACTTTAAATTAAAATTTTCAGTTTGACACCCTGCAGCCTAGGGTGGCAATAAAATCTCTGCTTTTAATTAATTGCAAGGGAGATATTACAGATTAACAGCCCTGCCTTCAAATGGAGGGGATGGAGTTAATAAATAGGGATGCATTTGGTAAAAATTAAACAGGAATATTACCTTTAGAAGCCTTTGATGCAAATACAAATCTTGCATTTAATAAATTGCAAAGTGGAGATTATAGATGCAGAACTGGGAAGGCAATCAGAGGTGTGAAATAAGAATTGAAAGCGTGCATGTTACTTTATTGCAGCCAGAATTAGAAGGTACAAGCAAGGAATTGAGGATGCAAAACTGCAGTTACCAGGTTTGCAATTCATAAATTAAATCATGCATGCAACAGATTGCAGCCCTGCATGCAAGTAGAAGGAATGCAATTATTAAATTGGACTGCATTTAGTAAATTAAACATGAATATCGCCTTTATCAGCCCAGGGTGCAAATTAATATAATGCATTTATTTGTCACGCAATGCAGCCCAGTGTGCAAGTAGGAGGGGTGCAATTGAAATGAATTTAGAATGAATTTGGTAAATTAAACAGCGAGAACATTGATAGCAGTACAGGGCGAAAATTAAAATCATGCATTTAATAGATTGCAAGGGGGAGACTACAGAGTGCAGTCCTCTGCGTGCAAATAGGGATTGAAAACATAGGATTTGCACAGTGCGCGAATAGGAAGCATGCAATTAATAAATGGAAATGCATTTAGTAAATTAAAGAGGAATATGACATTTGTCAGCAGAGGGTGCAAATAAAAACGATGCATTTAATAGATTGCAAGGGGGAGATTGCAGATTGCAGCCCTGCGTGCAAATAGCAAGAATGGAATAAATAAATAAGGATGCATTTAGTAAATATCGCCTTTAACACCCCAGTGCAAATAAAAATCATGCATTTAATAGATTGCAAGGGGGAGATTGTAGATTGCAGCCCTGCGTGCAAAGAGCAAGAATGGAATAAATAAATAGGGATGCATTTGGTAAATTAAACAGGAATATCGCCTTTAGCAGCCCGGTGCAAATATAGAATCATGCATTTAATGCCTTACAAAGAGGGGGAAAAAACAGAGGTATCGGGCGTGCATTCGAAGGGAAAGGGTGCAATAAGTAACTAGGAGGGAAATGCATTGGAGAAAATGGGAAGGGGGGTGCTAAAAGGGGTGCAGGGAAGGTTGTGGTTGTGAGGTGGGGGGAGGGGCGGCGGCGGCGGACGGCGGCACGTCCCGCACAACGTCTGACGTCAGATGGAGAGACGTCATCCTTCACAGCGCCGAAGTAAGAGAGAGAGAGAGAGAAGGAGATTAGGGAAGAGAGATAGAAGGAAGAGTAGGGAGAAGGAGGGAGGGAGAGAAGGAGGGAGGTAGAGAGAGAAA
Source organism: Okamejei kenojei (assembly GCA_035221665.1). Lineage (NCBI taxonomy): Eukaryota > Metazoa > Chordata > Chondrichthyes > Rajiformes > Rajidae > Okamejei > Okamejei kenojei. The sequence continues at coordinate 6,517,123 of CM069170.1, read as the reverse complement.
GGAGAAGAGAGAGAGAAGGAGAAGAGAAGGAGAGAGAAGGGAGAAGTGGGGGAGACAGAGAGAAAGA
>CM069170.1:6438489-6516556 GCA_035221665.1 Okamejei kenojei | reverse complement strand
TTTGTGTTTATATAATAAAAAAGACAGAAGAATAAAATTTAAATGATTGAATATAATTTTGTGGTTGAAGAAATGATGATTTTGGATGTAATTTTTATAAAAGAGAGTGTGTAAATTAAATAGAACAATTACCAACGTGTGAGATTACATCCGATATATATGGGTATACACCGGAGATACGAAAAAAATCTCCTTATATGCGGAAGGATTATGACTTATATACAAAGCTGGAATTAGTATCCAAATTACTAAAATTAATAACTGAATTTGGATTATTTTCAGGATATAGTATTAATTGGAATAAAAGTGAACTATGTCAATAATGGTAAATAACTTGCATAAACTACAACAATTTCCTTTTAAGAAAGCAAACGAAAAACTCCAAATATCTTGGAATTTATGTAACAAAAAGATTGTTTCTTTATTTAAATCCAATTTTCCCATCTTTTATTTGATTAAATTAAATAAGAAAAATTTTATAATGGAAAAATATTACCATGTTCAATCTAGTAAACACAAGGCACATAGGGTTTGGATAAAATCTATGATTTTTCTCTCACCCAGCAATAACTATATCTTTTCCAATTGATTCCATATATCATCCTAAAAATTTCTAAAAGAAGGTGATTTCTATAGCAACCACTTTATCTGGATAAAGAGCCATAGACTAAATTACAAAAAACATTTATGTACAACAACAATAAATGGATGTCTAGCACTGCTAAACTTATGTTTTATTACTGGCATTGTAATATAAAAATATGAATTTTTGGTTAGTAAAGACAGATAAAACAACCAATCTAGTTTACAATGGAAATAGAAGATTGTTCGCCTTTTGAAATTAATCTATTTTATTTGCTAATATGACCTAGGTAAGAAAATCTATAGTGAAAATCGATAATAAAAAGTGGGATACGTATCTGGAAACAATAAAGAAAAAACATTAAAATTGAAATTTCATACCACTAAACCTTACCATTGTAAATAACATTACATTTAAACTTCCACTCATGGACAAAAGAATTATTACAATGGAAAAACTATGGAATTATAGAGTGCGATCTCCATAGTGAAAACTCCTTCATGTCATTTTCAAGAATTACAACAAATTATGGATTACATTCAAAGATTACTTTAAAATATTTACAAATTAGAGATCTAAGTAAAAGCGAACACTCAAGAAATCAGAAATAGAAAGCAGACATTTTATATGAATGTCTAAATAAACACCCTAACACATAAAAATTGATAAAAATATTTATAAACATTTTTTGGAAAACGAGTACCCAATTACAGAAATTATATAGGCAATCCTGGTAAAACCATTAGGTCAATTAATCAACTAAAGTATGGGATGAAAGTTACAACACCATTGTTCATTAAATGCTAACACTCTCTTATACAATTTCAAATATTACATGATAATATTAATCAAATCCAAATTACATAGTAATTTTTAAAAAGTATATGCCAATTTGTGATAAATGTCAACACTCGAATCTAACTTAACGCACTCATTTACAAATTGTATACAAATTACTAGATTTTGGACAGAAATAATATAAGATAATTTTCGAATGTTGTTACTACGAATACTGATCCCCTGACTCAAAATATAATAATGTTGGGATATACAAACATATCAACTGAAATAAAAAAAAATTACAACGAATCAAAGCATTATTTATTGATAACATTTTAATAATTGGGAAAAAATTAATATGGCACATAACTCAGTACCTAGCATTCCCCCCACAACCAAAATTGGATTACAGAATGTCGGAGACACATCACTGGAAAAATTCAGGCTTGTCCTACTGGACAAGTTGGAATCTTTTCAGAGGATTTGGTCCTCCATTTAATGAATGTTAAAGGGTCAAAATGGCTCAGTGCGAGAGCCTACTGATGAAAGCCCAGAATAAAGAATGATGAAGAATCATATATAACAAATCATGGATATATCCTCCAATGATGGCTAACTGTTTTAACACTCCCACTCATTTTTTTTTTTCATTTATACTTATTTTTATCTATTAATTCCTATCTGCAATAAAAATTGTAAAAAAAATACAATCTAAGACATAAATGTTAATATAATAAAATTACGAATGTATGTACAAGTGTATATTTAATATGTCCTTACGTCTAATACAAAAATTTTAAAAAAGAAAAAAATAAAGACAAATCCTTCTTGTGAACTCAAACACTGAAAAAGGCAGGCAAACAAGTCTGCAGGACCCACCTGCCACTTGTGACTTCAAACTATTAGGGGACAGAATGCTAGAACAGGAGCGAAGTCTTAAAAAAAAGACGAGCAAACACTGGGCAGCAAGCACGCCACTCTGCGCGGATACGCGAAAATTAATTTTTGTGAACACAAACTTGTTTAAAAAAGGCGAGGCAAACAAATGCAGCAAGCAGCCACCAGACACCAAAATGTTAATTTGTTGGCAACCAACTTTAAACAAAATGCAGGCAAACAATTGGCAGCATGCAGCTAGGCCATCTGACAAACAAAATTCATTTTGAGAACCAAACTATTCCAGAAGGCGAGGCAAATAATTGATCGCAGCCACCTGACAAAGACCAAATTCATTTGTAACACAAAACCTTTTAAAAAGGTGATGCTAACAATTGGCTGCGCCACCATACAACCAAAATTCATATTTGAGAAACACTAACTTTTTTTTTAAAGTGCGAGGCCTAACAATTGGGCAGCACGCAGCCACCTGACAACCAAAATTCTCATTTTATAACACAAACTTATTTGAAAAAAGGTGAGGCAAACAATTGGTGACATCAAGCAGACAAATCACAACAAATTACAATTTTTGAATTTTTGAAAATGCGTGGCAATCAATTGGTCGCGCACTAGACCAACTAAAACCAAAATTCATTTGTGACTGGGGGGGGGGGGGGGGGGGGGCAAACTTTTAAAAAAGGCAAGGCAATAATGGGGCCTCAGCCACCTGACAACCAAACTTCATTTTCTGAACACAAACTTCCCTTTATTAAAGTCAAGGAAACAATTGGGCAGTCAAGCAGCCACCTGTCAAATCAAAATTCATCTGTGACAAAAAACCGTTTGCTAAAAGGCGATGCAAACATTGGGCAGCCAAGCCTGCCACTGAAAACCAAAATTCCATTGTGAACACAAAACTTTTTTTTTTAAAAGGCGAGGCAAACAATTGGGCAGCAGTCAGCCACTGACAAGCAAAACCGATTTTGTGATCACAAACCTTTAAAGGGGGCAAACAATTGGCCTCAGTCACATGACAACCAATATTCGTATAGTGGACACAAACTTTTTTTAAAGGCGAGGAGGCCAACGATTGGCAGCACGCAGCCAACTGACAACCAAATTCATTTTTGTGAACACAAACACTTGAAAAAGGAAAGGCAAAACAATTGGGCAGCAAGCATGCCAATCAAAATCAAAATTCATTTGTGAACACAAACTTTTTTAAAAATGCAAGGCAAACAATTTGAGTCGCAGCCACCTGCCAACCAAAATTTTATTTTCTGAACACAAACCTTTTTTTTAAAGGGTGAGGGGAAACAATTGGGCAGCAAGACGCCACCTGACAACCAAAATTCATTTTGTGAACAAACCATTTTAGTATAACTATAGGGCATTCTAGATACAATATGGGCGCCGCAAGCAGCCACCTGACAACCAAAATTCATTTTGTGCTGACAAACTTTTTAAAAGGCGAAGGCAAACATTTGGCTGCTGCCACCTTACAACCCAAATTCATAATTGTGACAAAATTTTTTTTTAAAAAGGCTAGCAAACAATTAGGCAGCAGCAGACACCATACAACCAAAATGAATTATTAACACAAACCTTTTTTTAAAAAGGCAGGCAAACAATTGGGCAGCAAGTAGCAACCTGAGAACCAAAATTCATTTTGTTAACCGGCAAACTAAAAAAAAAGCGAGCAAAACAATTGGGCATCAAGCACACCTGACAACCAAAAAAATTTTGTGAACACATACTTGTTTTAATTAGGCGAGAACAAAACAATTTGGACAGAAAGCATCCACCTAAACAACTCAAAATCCGTTTTTGTGACACGAACTCTTGAAAATGGCGAGGCAACATTGCTGCAGCAACCTTTACAAACAAAATTCCTATTGGATCACAAACTAACTTTTTTACAAAAGGCGAGGCAAACAATTGGCGGCCAGCACACCCACCAGACAACCAAAATTCATTTGAGAGCACAAATTTTAAAAAAAAGGCGAGGGTCAACAATTGGGCCCAGCTACCTGACAAACAATCCATTTTTGAACCTCAAACACATGAAAAATAGACGATGCAACCAAATCGAGCCGCAGCCACCTGACAAACAAAATCCATTTTGGAACCAAACTCTTGAAAAAGGCGAGGCAATCAATTGGGCCTCAGCACCTGACAAACAAAATCAATTTTGTGAACACAAACCTTGAAAAAAGTCAAGGAAAACAATTTGCCACAGCCACCTTACAACCAAGATCCAATGTGAAGACAACTTCTTGAAAAAGGCTAGGCAATCAATTTGGCCGCAGCCACCAGACAACCAAAAATCCCGTTTTATGAATACAAACTCTTGAAAAAGGCAAGGCAAACACTTCGGCGGCCGGCGCATCCACCTTAACAACCAAAAATCATCTTGTGAAACACATTCTCTAGAAAAAGGCAAGGCAAACAATTGGGCCAGCAGCCCCACTGACAAACAAATTCATTTTGAGAACACAAAACCTTTTTAAAAAGGTGGCAAACAAGGGGCCTGCAGCCACCAGACAACCAAAATTCATATTGAGAACACTAACCTATTTTTTAAAAGTGCAAGGCAAACAATTGGGCACACGCAGCCACCTGAACAACCCTAAAATTCATTTTAAGACACAAACTTTTTTTTGAAAAAAGTGAGGCAAACAATTTGGCAGCAAGCATACAAATCACAAACCAAAATTCATTTTTGAATATTAAAAATGCGGGCAATCAATTGGTCGCAGCACTTTAAAAAAAAGGACAACCAAAATATTCCATTGTACTGCAACTCTACAAAAGGCAAATGCAACAATGGGTCTGCAGCCACCTGACAACCAAACTTCATTTTCTGCACACAAACTTTTTCTTTTAAAGTCAACGAAAACAATTGGCAGCAAGCAGCGCCACCAGACAATCAAAATTCATTCTGTGAACACAAACATGTTTCAAAAGGCGATGCAGAACATTATGGCAGCAGAAGCACCACCTGAAAACCAAATTCATTTGTGAACACAAAACTTTTATCTTAAAAGGCGAGCAAACAATTGGGCAGCAGTCAGCCACCTGACAAGCAAAACCGATTGTTATATCACAAAACACTTTAAAAGGTGGGGCAAACAAAAAAATTGTTGGTGGGGGGCCCGCTCACTCTGACAACCAATATTCGTATTGAACACAAACTTTTTTTAAAAGGCGAGGCCAACGATTGGGCAGCACGCAGCCAACTGACAACCACAATTCATTTGTGAACACAAAACCTTAAAAAAGAAGGCAAACAATTGTCAGCACGCAGCAATCATAATCAAAATTCAATTTTGTGAACACAAACTTTTTTTAAATGCAAGCAAACAATTGTGGCACCCTGCCCAACCAAAATTAATTTACTGAACACAAAACTTTTTTTTAAAGGCGAGGGAAAACAATTGGGCAGCAAGACCCACCTGACATCCCAAATTCATTTTGTGAACACAAACCTTTTGTTTTAAAAAGGCGATGCAACAATTGGGCAGCAAGCAGCCACCTACAACCAAAATTCATTTTGTGATGACAAACTTTAAAAAGCTATAGGCTAGGCAAACAATTGGCTGCTGCCCCCTGACAACCAAAATTCATATTGTGACCACAATTATTTATTAAAAAGCGAGTAAGCAAACAATTGAAAGGCGAGGCAAACAATTGGAAGCAAGTAGCAAACCTGAGAACCAAATTCATTTTGTGAACGCAAACTTAAAAAACAGCGAGGCAAACAATTGGGCAGCAAAGCAGCCACCTGAACAACCAAAATCCATTTTGTGAACACTACTTGTTTATAAAATAGTCGAGACAAACAATTGGACAAAAACATCCACCTAACAACCAAAATCCGTTTATTGAGCACGAACTCATGGAAATGGAGAGGCAACAATTGGGGCTGCAGCCACCTGACACACAAAATTCCATTGTGAGCACCAATTAAAAAAAAAGCGAGGCGAAACATTTGTGGCCGCAAGCCACCTGACAAACAAATCCCATGTTGTGATACTCAAACTCTTGAAAAAGCCGATTCAAACAATTGAGCCGCAGCCCACCTGACAAACAAAATCCCATTTTGGAACAACAAACTCTTGAAAAAGGCGGGGCAATCAATTGGGCCGCACCACCTGACAACAAAATCAATTTGGTGAACACAAACTCTGGAGAAAAAGTCAAGGGCAAACAATTCGGTGTCCGCAACCACCTGACAACCAAAATCCATTTTGTGAACACAAGCTCATGAAAAAGGCAAGCAAACAATGGGCCGCAAGCAGCAAAATCATAACCAAAATTCAATTAGGAACACAAACATTTTTTAAAAAAGGCGAGGCCAACATTGGTCAGCAAGCAGTCACCTGACAATCAAGAATCATTTTGTGAACACAAAGTTTTTTATAGAAAGGATAGCAACAATTGGTCAGCAATCTGCCCTCTGACAAAACCAAATTATCATTTAGTAACACTAACTTTAAAAAAAAAATGACAAGTCAAACAATGGGCATCCAGCAGCCACCTGGCACCAAAATTCAATTGGTGAACACAAACATTTAAAAACAAGTGAGGCAAACAATTGGGCATCAGCAGCCACCTGGACAACCTATTTTTTTGTGAACACAAACTTAAAAAAAAAATGGAGAGGCAAACCATTGGGCACAAGCACCACCTTACAACCAAAATTCTTTTGTGAACAACAAACATACGAAAAAAGTGCAAACAATTTGGCACAGTCCACACTCAATTTACTCACCGTGGAGTTAAACTCCGTTCAGTGTTATTCACAGCTCAGAGATCCCATATCCTCCTCGCTTCCTGGACGGCAGAGTGAGCACGAAATGTCCTGGTTTATAGTCCCTCTCTCCCCTCCCCCCTGCCGCCACGGGGGGGCAGCAGAGAACATAGAGAATGGGAAATTGTTATAAAAACATTAACATCTCTCTCATTTTCCCATCTTGAAAGGAAAAGCCCACTGGGTCCATTAAGGTCTCTGAGCGAGGAGCCAAAAATGACGGCAGTAGCAGCGGTGTTCTCTTTGGAAATCGCAGCACAGTGGGCGAAAGTGGTCAGATCAGCTTTTAGTTTATATAGACTGGCCTCATTAAATAATGCTTGGGATGAGGTGGAGCAAATTGAGGTCCTTGGCAAAACAGCTAGAAGTCTGATTCTGTTAAAACCCCTTCCAACCAGCAGTTTTATTATTACTGAATATAAAGCAAAATGAAATAACTGTTAGCATAGGTAAATGGTAGATAACCCGACGACTTAATTCGAATTATATATATCACAATTTTAAAAAAAAAAATATATATATATATATATATATATATCATATTATAAAATATGAGTAATTGGTGAGATATATAAATCGGATTACAATGGCCCCTCCTCCCTTTTGCAAGATTTTCTTAAGGGAGCGTATCTAGATGAGTACTAACAACAACGAGTCAACACATTTCAACTACCACCATTATGTGCCTAAATGTTACCGAGTCAATAATTTTTAGACAATGTATATTCACATTTTTTAGTTAACATTTTAATATATAAAGTCACCCAATAATTCACGACTTTTTTTGCTTTTCGCTTAAGGACAATTTAAAAAGGATGACCCACTACAGAAGTAATGCGGCAAAAGCTCCCCCAACATCCCGAGACCTAAGTAATTGTTGCACCGTATGACTCAAAGGATCAAAGTACTTTAAAATGCAAGATGATAAACAAAAGAAACTTGGCATAAATCACATTTGTAGTTGGAATATAAGGGGTGTTAACGAACCATTTAAAAAGGGGAGCTAGATTTTCAGTTGTCACAGATTGAAATCGCTCAATTCAACAATAAATTCTTCTTTGCAACAGAGAACACATCTGAAAATACTTGCGAGACTAGATTGAAGGCAAATTGATAGGCAAACAATCCAGTGCTTCATACATCTCAAATCTACAGTCACAGCAATTATATTCGCAAAGGTATACCATTTAATTCAAAGAATAATCATAACAGACAAGGGAAGGGAGATAGCGTACAGTTACCAGAGAGATTCATGCTACCCAATTACCATGTTAAATATTTACGCACCTAATTTTGAAAACCCCCAATTTTTAATAAAAATCAGAATATAATTTCGGATTTTAATTATCAACATTGATAATAGTGAGGAGAATTTATTTGCGTTTTTAGATCAGTTACCTGCAAACCCACACAACGAAAGAGGGGTAACACAAAATCGAAACTAGCCAACTCATAAATACATACATAAAAAACACAAATATAACAGCTTTTGGAGGATCGCTAACACAGCTGAAGGAAACTACTCGTTCAATCAACGTGTACACAAAACAAACCACGTAATACTTATTTTTTTAAGTGGAGCACAAAATTAATTCCCTACACAATACCCCAACATATCATAACAGCATCATTTCTGACCACTCCCCGTAACCATTTTTTTTAAACTGGAAGGAATTCCTAAAAACAAATCATTTTGGAGGTTTAATCCTCAAATTCTAAAATGAACCCACTAGGTGGTAAATGTTTAAAATAACAAATGTTAACTTTTTTTGTACCAGCAACGACACCCCAACCAGATAATTTCACCTGATTTACTTATAAAGCATTTATCAGAGGATCTATAATTTCATATCAACTTTTCAAAAAAAATAATAAGAACTGAACAAATGCAGTAAGAAGAATAATAGATAATTGATCACGATAATGCTAAAGAGCTAAACTATAGATAAACATAATAACATAAAAATATTGAAAATTAAATTAATTAATATTACTCAGCTAAAGTAAATGTTTAGTAAATAATATATCCTAGATACTTACAAGCAATAACTCTGAATGTCTGTTTAATATAATGCAATCAAAAAAAAAAGAAGAACAAGACTTATCAATTATTCAATGGACGCAGAAAAAGTATTCTATCAATTGCATGGGAATATCTTGTTAAAGAATTGCAAACATTTAAATGGATATAATTTTATCTTATGGGTAAAACTATTATATGACAGGCCCACAGACTAGAATATTAACTAAAAACATTGTTCTCGAAATTTCAATTATCCAGGGGCAATACACAGGATCTCACTATCACCTCAGCTAATTCACACTTGTAAAAACCTCTAGCTAAAGCTTTAGAACACGCCCGAAGCATCCATGGTTAAACACAAAATACTCAAAAAACAAAAATATTATATAAGCAGAATGAATTACTACTGTCCCACATAACAGTCACAAAACAGCATACAAATATATTAATATAAATAGACGAAATTGGATCCTTTTTCAGGATACAGATAAATAGGAATAAAGTTGAAATTACTGACGATAAAACCTCAAGACCTCAACACATCAGAGAGATAGTATAAAATTCGTCTTTTAAATTGCTACAGAAAATTTAAATATTTGGGAAATTCGAAATTACCAGAAAATATAAATCTTTTATTTAATGCAAAACTAATATGCCCCTACTTTAAACAAATTAAACCCGTGGATTAAGTTTTAGAAAACACTTCCCGAAGTCCTTTAATAGGACGAATAAAATGCAATAGAAATAATCTTCCTAACCTGACAAATTTTATACTCTATTCCAATCATACCAATATACTGTACCTAAACAATGTTTTAAAAAAAACTGGACTTCTGATATTACATATTTTATATGGTAACTATAAATCCTGCATAATTTCACAGAAGGGACCGTTCCGGTGGTGCCATGTTTATCTAAACAGACGCTGCACGAATAGCTCAACTCCCTAAAAATGAGACTAACCCAATTTTTTCGCGTTAAAACCGGGTCTGATTACCAGTCGGGAACCGATTTAAAAAACTTACCAGAGCCTCTGGACGGTCGTGCTGATGACATCATCAGTAAGCGCTGTGCATTTAACGGAGCTAAAGCACTTTAAATGAAAAATTCTTCCCCTGGCAAAGAGCATTTGATAACAGTTACAAAACACTCCTGGGGAAGCCAGACTACGAAGCCTGAAGTACTTATATATGAAGTGGCTTCTGAAGAACAGCTGTTTTTCGATTAAGGCTACAAGATCTGAAGCAGATTTTGGCCAGGACAAAGAATTTGAGAATTAAAGGCTTTTCGTAAGTGAACTGAGGAAGGTAAAGTGGATGGAAAAAGATGGAACGCATGATGGAGTGATGATGGAAAGATAGAACAGCTGACGCTAAATAATGACTTCTTGCCAATCAGAATCATATTTGAGTCTGTGAAGGATTCGATTGCACTATTAATAAAACAAAATAGATTGATGTGATGAGATGAACTATCGGAGAGAATTGATGAAGGTTGAAGAATGACAACCACGAAGAAGTTTGGCGCTGTGCTGACACTGTAACAACCTGCATGTTATACAATGCACGAGAGTGGGGATACATGCAGAGATGGTGATGAGAAGATTAAGAAGGTGAGGTCAGAACAAGACCTTGCTACACGACGTATGCGACTCAGCTGGCTAAAGTCTTTTCAGACAAATGTTTGGAATCTCGAGGCTCGTCCAAGAAGACGTCGTAACCTAAGATGTAGTTGGTGTAACCAAGGGAGCCGAGAAGATAACATTTGCGTGTTTCGCTGCGGAGTTAATTTAAAGAAGCTCTTAAGCACCCTACCTACCACAAATTGAATAAGCACACCGAGTTCCTAGATTCAACACCCAAATCTCAGGATGGCTCAGAATGTAACATGACAGATTATTGTAAGATTCCGGACATTGCTGGCGTGGAAGAGGTTATGAGAAATATCAAGTACGGTGTGCCTCTGAATTATGGTGTAAACTACTGTTTAAAATCTTCATGGGACTATCCTAATGAATTCATGCAAACGCGAAATCAGTTCTCTAAGGCAAAGCAGCTCTCCAAGGATATAAGGAAGTCAGATATTGTGTTTACTATCCAGCTAGAATGCGCATCTCCTACAAGTGAACAGCAAAAATCGTTCACAATCCCGAGGAGTGCGTACAAGAGTGATAAGCTCTAACCATCATGGAACAGAAGGACTAGCTGGAAATTAGGTTTTGACATTGGACACTCTCTCTCTCTTTTTACTATTGTGCCCAGAATGTTGGCATACTGCCCAAAGTAAGACCTTGTCTAGACGTACTTATCGGTGGAATGCTAACTCAAGGACATACTCTGTTCCAAGAAAAGCTGGAAAAAGATAACCACGAAAAGAAGAGCTCATCAACAGATTGTGGGGCGTAGCTATTACTGTTGTATAATGACATCTAATGAATAACCTAAATGTATAGAATTAACATCCCTTAAACAATATTAACATAGAATATTAACATAGAAACAGTAATGAATGCTAATCAGAATGCAGAAATGGGGATTTTCAAATTAACATTTTAATGTAACCTAATAATTTTCAAGTAGATTTATAACCGGGGCGTGAGGGGCAGAGGTTGGGCTCCTGGGCTCAGTTCCAGGAGCCAGAAATAGTTAGCCCCTTCAACACAACAATTGATGATTTCTGAGGTTAAAATATTACGCTTAACATTTAGTAGATAAAAATGAGAGTTATATCCGGAAATATCGAGGAAATGGACATATATTCTGTAAAAGGGTACTATACATCTGATTTTGAAACCGTGTTCCCGTTCCAATATTTTATGATTAAACGAGGGAGTGGAGCTATTTGTTTGTTTTATGTTGACAAAGCTAATGTCAATCAAATGCGTTTTCCCATCCTACATGTGGGTCACTTGTTACAGTGCCGACAAGGCTCGGACACTGTATTCTCACGTATTAGTTGTTTTTAATCATTTTCACATTTAATCACTGTGTTTTTTTTTTTAAATTCAAAGGGACTATCGCAAATGGAATCTACTAACTGAAACATTGTAGGGTAAATGATCCCCCTTTATCTGAAGACCTGAGGTACGGATGCACCGCAAGACATGTGGCTTAGGACAAAACTTACTGTGTCTTAGACACTTACTTAGATAAATCCAATCAAAAACAAAGAGGTATTACGAAATTCAAAACTAGCGAACTTCTAAACACATGTATAAAAAGCACAAACATACAGATGTCTGGAGGATTGCAAATCCGACCGCAAGAATTACTCGTTCTATTCTATGGTACAACAAGAATAGATTATTTTCCTGGTGGATACAAAACTGATACCCCACACTTCTAAACAAAATACCACACAAATATAACGATCTGTGACCACTCCCCAAAAACGTTTTTTACTAAAAATGGAAGGAATGACTAAGAACAAACCGTTTTGGAAGTACAATACTCAAATTTTAGAAGACCCACAAGGTAGTATATATTTAAAAGAGCAAATGGACCATTTTTTTTTCAAAATAAACGATACATATCACCTACACTATTATGGGAATCTTTTAAAGCATTTATTCGAGGCAGGATAATTTCATATCAAGCTTTGCAAAATAAGAAAAATAAGAACGAACAAAGAGAGTTAGAAGAACAAGTTAGACAATTGAACATAGAAAACGCTAAAGACCCCACTACGGATCAACATAATAGAATAATAATACTGAAATTCAAATTTAATACATTATTATTAGAGAAAGTCATAAGATTATTACAAATTACAAGACAGGAACACTTTGAATTTGGGGTTAGGCCCCACAAACTTCTGGCACATCAGTTAAAAAACGAGAAAAGGATCACACAATTTTAACGATTAAATCAGACAAAGGGGAAATATTGATTTTGCCGAGTGATATTAATAAAAGATTTGCACAATTTTATGAGAATCTGTATACATCTAAAACGATAATGGACACCAACAAAGTTACAGAGTTTTTGGATAATTGTAATCTTCCTAAATTATAGTTGCATGAACAAGAGAAATTGGAAGCACAAATCTCAAATAAGGAAATAGAAGAAACAATAATCTCATTAAATAATGGAAAAACACCAGGTCCCGACGGATTTAGTAATGAATTCTATAAACGTTTTTATGACATATTTACTCCTCGCCGACAGAAAATATATACTTATGCCGTCAAAGAACAAATACTACCTGAAACACTAGCAGAATCACACTAATGTTTAAGAAAGATAAAGATGTGGAAGAACCTGGATCATACAGAGTTATCGCGTTGTTAAACACAGATAAAAAATATTAGCGAAAATACTAGCTAGAAGACTAAGTAAATATGCTAGTAAATTAATACATCCGGATCAAACGGGGTTTACCCCTAAGGGACAATCATTTAATAATTTGAGACATCTGCTCAATATGATGCATTCACACCAAACGGAAGACCAAAATCTATCAATCATATCATTGGATGCAGAGAAAGCATTCGATCAGGTCGATGGGAATATATGATCAGGGTATTGCAAGAATTTCAACTGGGAGATAATTTTATTCTATGGATTAAATTACTATATAATAAGCCAACGGGCAGAATATTAACTAACAATAATTTATCCTGGATATTTCATTTGTCAAGGGGTAATAGACAAGGATGTTCATTATCACTGCTGTTATTTGCCCTCATAATTGAACCCCTAGCGGAAAGAATTAGAACTCATCCGAATATCCATGGATATATAACTAAATATTCCAACAATAATATATCACTATACGCTGACGATATACTATTGTACATCACAAAACATATTACTATACCAAATATTTTAACATTAATAGAGGACTTCGTATCATTCTCAGGATATAGAATAAATTGGAATAAAAGTGAAATCATGTCAATAAAACCGAAAGACTCTACGCATCTTTTACAGTTTCCTTTGAAAATAGCTACGGAAGGGTAAGACTACATCCAGAAATATATGGATACGATACTAAAGATACTAAGAATAAAATCTCGTTATATGCGGACGATATATTACTTTATATTACTAAACCGGAAATAAGTATCTGTAATTTGTTAAAACTAATAACGGAATTTGGTTTAATTTCAGGATACAGTATCAATTGGAATAAAAGTGAACTTATGCCAATAACCATGAATAATTTACAGATATTACAACAATTTCCTTTTAAGATAACAAATGAAAATATTAAATATCTTGGCTATTTTTGTTACAAAAAGATTTGACTCTTTATTTAAATCTAATTTCCCGTTATTATTGAATAAACTAAATAAAAATATCTTATATTGGAAAAGCTTACCTACCTCAATGTTAGGTAAAATAAACGCAATAAAAATGATTTTCCTCCCACAATTATTATATTTATTTCAATCAATCCCGATATATCTCTCTAAAAATTTCTTTAAAAAAGTAGATTCAATAGTCACTAACTTTATTTGGGATTATAAAAATCATAGAATAATAAAAAACATTTATGTAAAGCTAAAATAAACGGGGGCTTAGCTTTACCAAATTTTATGTTTTAATTATTGGGCAGTTAACATTAGAAATTGAAATTTTATGGTTAGGAGAAATAGATAATTAAACCAAATTGGTTAAAAATGGAAAGAGAAGACTGTTTTCCATTTGAAATTAGCTCTATAATATTTGCTAATACTAATGTACCTAAGAAAAATTTTATAGTGAAAATTTGATAATAGAAAGTGAATACTATTTGGAAACAAATAAAGAAAACACTAAAACTAAAATTTATAACCGCTAGCTCTTACAATATGCCAACAACTTTACGTTTAAACCGTCAATGATGATAAAGCCATTTTATACAATGGAAAAATAAAGGAATTTTAAATATAGGGGATCTTTATAAGGATAATTATTTTCTTTCATTTCAAGAATTACAACAAACTTACGGGCTTCATAATAATGAATATTTCAGATATTTTACAAATCAGAAAGAAACTATATCTCTGCAAATACACAAGATCCCTTAGAAATAGAAAGAGTGAAATTTTAGATGAACATGCTTGAATAAACATCCAAATACAGAAAAAATGATATCATACATTTACAATATTTTGTTGGAAAGTGATATCCATCATCGGAAATACATAGACAGCGCTTGGGAAAATGAACTAAGTCAAATAATAAGTCCAGAAATATGGAAGAAGAATGAGCCTACACATATACATTACTATTACTGCCTCTTTAAATGCTAAACATGCGCACTTTATACAGTTTAAAATCTATACATAGATTACATTATTCTAAATCTAAACTACATAATATATTTCCAAAACCTATCACCTATATGTTGATAAATGTCAAATCTACGGAAGCAACTCTGTCACACTCATTTACTAATTGTACGAAGATTTTAGAATATTGGAATGAAATATTCAAATAATCTCGAAAGTTATTAATATTACTATGATTTATGACCCAAAGTTAATCATACTTGGAATACCGGAAACGGAACAAATAATTACAAGGAATCATAGAACTTTTATCGACTATTCTTTAATAATTGGGAAAAAAATAATATTAAAATTTTGGAAAGGCCCTGTATCCCCAACAATTAAAATGTGGGAATACAGAAATGACGGAGACACTTCACTTGGAGAGATTGAGACTTGTCCTTATGGACAGGTTTTTAGATCTCTTCAAGGAGATATGGTCTCCCTATATTAAAATATCTACAGGTCACAATGGTTCGGCGCAGGGACTTGACTGAGGCCTGAATATCTGAATGGATGAAGAAATACACATAACAAATCATGAATGTATCTCCAAGATTGGATTATTTAGTAATACTTCAATCTCCATCAAACTTTTCACATTTTCTTTTCTATTTTCTATTCTTTTTCTCTATCTTTCTATCTTTAATTAAGGAAAAAATTATAGAAACATATTATATAAATTTTTAATACGTACACACTTATTTCTGTTCGTATGAAAAGATTATAGATGTCTTAAACTTGTAATTATATAAAAACTATGTATTTTCAATTATACAATAATTATGAAATATAAAAATTAACAATAATACAAACATTATTAATATTTTTGATAACATTATGAATATCAAAAAAACTTTGTTTAAGATTGGGTACTACGTAGTTATATTAGCGGGGATTTCTATTTGGTAATTAGAAGAATATCTATGATTTGAGAAATCTAAGTGTATTACTTATTTTAGGAATATACTACATATACTCCCAATTATATAAAATAAATAACAATGAAATGTATAATGGATAATACTACAATTATCATAAATAGTATTAATCAATAATTAATATGTTATAATTTTA
Source organism: Okamejei kenojei (assembly GCA_035221665.1). Lineage (NCBI taxonomy): Eukaryota > Metazoa > Chordata > Chondrichthyes > Rajiformes > Rajidae > Okamejei > Okamejei kenojei. The sequence goes on along the minus strand of CM069170.1, from coordinate 6,500,145 downwards.
TACATTATATAACTCTCAATGTCGTATAAGAGTGTACTTGGTATTTATTGTTTCTACAATAAAAAAATTAAAAAAAAAAAAAAAGAAAATAGCTACGGAAAATTTTAAATACTTGTGCATTGAAAATACTAGAAAATATCAAGATATGTTGGACGAAAATTATAACACTCTACTTAAGAAACTATATAACTTGATTACATTTTGGAAAACGCTTCCGATGTCCTTAATAGGCCGAATAAATGCCATAAAAATGATTTATCTACCACAAATTTTATGTCTGTTCCAATCTATTCCAATATATTTACCCAAAATGTTTAAAAAAAAACTGGACTCGGATATCACAAATTTTATTTGGGATTATAAATCCCACAGAATACAAAGAGCTCATCTGAATAAACCCAAAGTAGTAGGGTGATTAGCACTCCTCAACTTTATGTATTGTTACTCGTCTTTTAATATCAGAAACACGATCCAATTGCTGGATAACTCTCCCCAGCAAACGAAGTGGACTTTTATGGAGAAAGAAGACTGCTCTCCTTACAATATTGGAGCAACCCTCTGCTTTCACCAATGACGATGAATAATACAAATTACAACAAAAATTCAATTGTACACAGTACAATTAGAATTTGGAAGCAAATAAAGCACAATTTAAAATTAAGAAATTTATCTCTCTTATCTCCTATCGGTAAAAAACCCCCCCCCCTTCATTTAAACCTTCAACTATAGATAAAGCATTTATACAATGGGAAAGAGCTGGAATTAAAATCTTCCGAGATGTGTATGAATTGGGGAAACTATTATCATTTAAACAAATACAACTAAAATACAATTTGGGAAACAATCAGTATTTTAAATATTTCCAAATCTGTGACTATCTGAAAAAATACGCACAAGATTATCACAATATGCCTCCAGACTTACTGGAAGAAGTAATGAATACAAAGGCAGAATCAGCAAACCTAATATCATATATATATATAATATTATTCTAAATGCAGAAATACCAACAACAGATGGTATCAGGAGAGACTGGGAAAAATAATTAAGTATAAAAATTCCCAAAGAAAGGTGGAAAGAATATTTATTCAATGTGCATAAATGTTCAATTAATGTAGAACACACCTCAATACAATTTAAAATCTTACACAGATTATACTATTCAAAAACTAAAATAAATAAACTTTTTCCCAACGTCTCACTTATATGTGATAAATGTCAATGTCAAGAAGCTAATATAGCGCACTCATTTGTCTTTTGTACAAAGAAATCAAACATTTTGGACTGAAACTTTTGAAATTTTCACGAAAATATTTAAAATAAAACTGACTCTAAAATCAGACTGGATTATCTTCGGGCTATTGGAAGATAGCCCTGAATTAAATGTGTTTCAAAAGACTCTATTTGAATATGGCTTAATAACTGGAAAAAAGCTAATCTTAAAATTCTGGGCAAATTCTCCTATACCAACAGTTAATATGTGGATTTCAACTATGTTTGAAACACTACATTTGGAAGATATGAGACTCTGACTAGCAGGAAAATCAGACTGTTACTATAAGACGTGGTCTGCATTTATAAATCTATTACAAGGATAATGTGCAAGAATACCTCAAAAAAGTAGCTGTGTCGGGTCTTGGTAAAGGGGGAAGAAAAACTGTTGAGTTGGTAGACTTATTTTGCGAGATGTTTATAATAAAGTAACTGGCTTTTCTTCTTTCTTTCTCTATCTTTCCTTTTTTCTTTTCTCTCTCTCCAGGGTCCATGTCTTAATCTCCGGACTCTAACTCTTCAAGGTGTGAGATACCCTTTATGCTCACAATTAATACTCAAAGACTAAATCCTGGAAGCAAGAGATTTCTTTATTTTACGAGTCTGCAGACCGGGTGCTTCTCCAACTCGAGACACACCGAAGCCAGAGAGATCATCCCCCTTTATACACAAAATCTTACATTCAATCCCCATTCCAGGCCCTACTCCAATCAGGGTCGGAGGTGCACAATCTGTAGGTACATCCCACCGTACATCCCCTCGTACCTCCCATATCATACATTGCATGTTCAAACATGTTCATGGTAATGAGCAATTTCTTGACCAGGGGTGTGTTGTAATATTCATTTATTCTATTAAGCATGCTCAATTGCTCATGACCTGGCCCAGTTTTACTCACCTCCTAGTGAACCCTCTCAGTTTTCCTATATCAGTACTAAAGCTAAGCTATAGTGACAAGGGTCCCATCCATCACTCCTTTCCACTGATAGGGATCTCTCTACATCACTCCCTTCTCTAGCTATACAATGCTATCTCTTCTTACTCAAGGACTCAAGGATGGGTCTGCAACCTTCAGACACTGCTGTGTCAGAATCCTCTCTCCAGCCCCTCTCTGTTTGAATTCTCTTTAAAACTCCTTTCTTTAATAGGGTGTAATCACTTTATCCCTCACAATCCTCCCTTTTTCTTTTGCTACGCATACACTGATTAAACCCTCATTTTAAGTTCCTTCAATTCCAACTGACGTAACATCGTCCTAACCGTCTCCTCCTGTAAATCATAAACTTCCCCTGGCCGCATTATCATTATTTTCTGTATTTCCCCTTTCTCTCCCATAGGCATGACTACAGCCTGCATCTGACTTATACTTCTGGTAATAAGTTCCCTAAAACAAGGGATACAACAGGGGATAAAGATCAGTCCAGCCACTGCACATAGAAACACACGTCCCACCGTTCTCCACCATGTTCCTCCGAGGATGGAATCCCACCATTGGGTTCCCATAATCGAATTCCACTTTTGTATTGGAACATGCGCCAACTTCCGGATCCCTTCTGATATGTCCATCACTGCCTGTCCATTATCATCGATGTTCAAACAGTAATTAGAGAGGTTGAAATTCCCGCATACCCCTCCTTCTTCTGGCAGGAGGTAATCTAGGGCTAACCTGTTCTGGTATATCGCTGCTCTCATCTGCGTCTTCTGCTTTGCCAGCATCTCCAGCGCCCCCGCAGTTTGGTTGGTAATTACCTCCAGTAGTGCCTGTTGCCTTATGATCCGGTTTAACATGTATACTGGTGTTCGGTAGCCCCAGGATCCATCCTGTGCCCAAGTGGCTGGTCCGTAGTATGAGATGATTCTTGCTGGTGGCCATTCATCATCTTCCCATTCTCCAATGTCTATTTTCCTCTTTTTCCGATATAGGTCATCAAATACAGGTGTTCCTAACGACGGGCCTTCTTTGGGGTTTAACAGGAAGAATCCAGGTTGCACCAGTCCAATAAAACAAGTCCCACTCCAATTCATCGGTAACACCGAGTATGCCTTGTATCCGCATATCTATAACAGACCTTCAGGGGCCCATCCACTAGAGGCAACCTTGTTCCATCGCAATACTGGGATCCCCTGATAAGGGTTATTCCCGGTGCAGTTCCATAGTCCGGTTGATTCCACTCCATCAATCTTCATCCGGATAGCGCAGTTTTTCCCATATTTCGTAGTTAGATACCATTTAGGCTCCTCTGGCCACCACACTCGGGACTGATTTGGCCACTGGGTGACGATGCGCTGGCAGGGGCTGCTGCCTACTAGGACGGCATCCTTTGCCCAGGGCCTAGCGATACACTCAGTCCCGACCGGAGCATCTGTCAGGACCCATACAGGGGGATCTCGGTCTTGTCCAACTGTCAGGTTCCACCCCATCAGGTCCCATATTTCAACAATGGATCCTCTCCACGGCCAGCGTGAATTCATCAGTGGTCCTCCGCAGACCCAACAGTTAGTCACATTCAGGGTCCCAGCTATCCGGGTGGCCAAGTCCACAAACAGGTTTTTTCTCCTTCAGGGATTTCGATCTGCTTCTTGATTTCTTCGTACAGTGTCTGGTGCACTTGAGGCTGAGTATGTGGGGGAGGGGGAGGCTTAGTGACTACTACCTTAGTAACCTCTTTTACTACTTCCTCTTCGTCTTATCTAGTGCCCCTTTTACGATCTGAGAAGGGAAAACTAACTGTACACATCTCTCTCCCCTTGGGCAGGTAACGGCCCCAAACTTCCCTATATACCCCCTATTGCCTGCCATCAAATACTCCTTTCCCCCCTCTTTACAAATGATTCTAGTCTTTCGGTCATGGCATACTTTGTTCACATGGGAATGATAGGTAAATGATCTGGTTATTACCCCTCTGTATTGAATAGGATGATAACATTTATCACAATTATTAATACCTTTTACAACAATTACATACAATGCAAACAATACCACGACTGCTCCTCTCATACTGTCAGTTATACATTCAATGCTTTTTTTTTAATTACTGTTAGGGGTTTACTTTCCGGCTTCACCGTCCACTGTTCCTCCTCCTCAGGAACGGGTGGATCGACGGGTCCTTTAACCCGTATCGCATGGGTCCACCCTTTTTCTTTTGTTCGTATTGCTGTCTTGGTTGTCAGTAATACTAGGTATGGGCCGGTCCACCTGGGCTAGAATTTCTCCTCCTTCCAATTCTTGACCAGTACCCAGTCGCCGGCCTTTACAGCATGTATTGGAAAGTCAAGTGGTGGGGTTTGAGCAAATAATCCTTTAGCTTTTAATTCTGTAAGGGAACGAGATACTGCCAGTAAATAGTTCCTTAAGAATACATCACTGCCCTCTATGGTGGGTATTCCTTCTATCTTTCCCAAATATGGTAACCCAAACAACATTCCATAGGGGGACACTGCTATCTTTGCATGGGGTCTCCGGTGCTTTTCTCAAAGCCTTTCTGTTTCCCTACTGCTCCAAACATATGCCAGACTCCATGTACATATGCTGCTCTTAAAGCCTTAATTTCTGCCAATTTAGCTAAGCAAGATTGCAGGCAAGCTTCCAATTTGATCCTGCGATATAGCTTTTACTTCTTTAGATATTACTCGTCCAAAATATTCTACCTGCTGCTGACAAAACAAAAACTTCTTCCTTGATACATCATGACCTCCTGTGCCATCTTTTCCAAGATAATTACAATGTCTCTCTCTCACATTGCTCCTCACTTGTGGAACAAACCAGCAAATCATTCACATACTATATCAACACCTTCCAAATCTGCCTACGACATCTGATTAAAAACACGGCGCTAGTATTTAAAACGCTGCCGCATCCTAGCCTAGGTGTATATAATACCTCTTCTTAATGTTCTTATCATAGCTATGTTCACCATTATCTTATTATTATGATTATGATTATTATTATTATGATTATGATTATGATTATTATGATTATGATTATTATTATGATTATTATTATTATTATTATTATTATTATTATTATTATTATTATTATTATTATTATTTTCTGATTATCGTACCTGTTCACATCCCCAACACACCTTATCCATTACCTATCTCCTTACTAGCCTTGTCTGGGCTTAGATCCAGATTTATTTCACTCCCGATAGGGCATTTGAGAAAACACTCTCCCAAATACATTTATTATTGGCATGGAATCTCTGGCCTCTGTTTGGCTCTGTCATAGGACTCACTGTGTGTCGGTGCATCACTTATTTCAGACTTTTCAACCAGGTCTGTTGTTACTGACAACATTGTCTTTCCTTTTCACGCTCTTTCTTTCTAAAGCAGTCTCATCAATTCATCCCTCTGCTTCCCACTTTAATCCTTTCTGATCTGCCTTCTTTCTCATTCTAAACTCAATGTCTTACTTCTCAGATAGTTTAACCTCCTTTGCAAATTTATTCACCTTCCTTTTAAAATCTTCCACTGACTTCTCGATCCTCATATTTTACCACCACCCCTTCTACCTCGGGTAATGTCATCACTTTCCCTCCTACCCCCGAGATTCTGACTTGTTTTTCACCTAATCCAATTTCTTCTGGTATCTTAGTTCCACTTGATCTCTCCACTCCCAAATTACCATAAATATGATATCCTCTCCCTGGGGTCCTAATCTCAAGTTTACCAGAGGTTCCCGTGTGTATCCCATACACCCCAGGGAGCAGGACCCCTGACTCCCCTATTCTTCCTCCATGAGTGCGTACGACTGCACCTCCGTCGTCGCTTAGGACATTCCCTCTTGAAATGACCCTCCTCTTTACAATAATAACACCGGGATGGCCCCGTGTACCACCCTCCTGATCCTTGTTCCTTGTTTTCCCGGGGACCCCAACTACGGTCCCTCCATTCACCTCTTCCTTGTCCTTTAATACTACCGCTTTCCCTTCCCCGGTCTCCATGAGCACCTGTCTTTCTATCACCTTCGATTCCCCCCTTCTGTACTACTTGCTGTACTGCTTGCAACATCATTTTTGCCTCTCCCATCTGTTTCTCCTCATCCCGTCTTACATATACCTTTTGAGCCTCTGTTAACAACTGATTCAATGGTTTTTCATTCCAACCTTCCAATTTTTCCAATTTCTTTCTAATATCCGGCCATGATTTTGTTACAAAATCAACCTTCAACAACTGCTGACCTGCGGTCGTATCAGGGTCTATCCCCAAATACTGCTGGACATTCTTCCTTAATCTTTGTAAGAAAACTGTCAGAGGTTCGTCCTTATTCTGCTGATTTTCAAAAGCCCGTTCGAAATTCTGTCCCATGGGAACGGCTTCCCTGATTCCCTTGATTATTATCTCCCTGAGATCTCTCACACTTCTTCTGTTTGGTTACTCCAATCCGCGCAGTAATGGGATATTTTACTGCTCCCGCTTTAATCCTGTAACCCCTTCTCCTGCCTGTCTGACCATCTGTCTTTCTTCTGAAGTAAACAAACTTCCCCTTATTGACATCATTGTCTGCCAACTACTTTTTTTCCCCCTGAGCCCCATTAATTTATTACCCTTCTCCAACCAGAATGTTTATCTAAACAAACCACAAAAGCTGCTTGTTGTTCTGCAATTAACTTATTTCTAATTTTGTTCAAACCATTCCCCCTAAAATTCCCAAATTCCAATTCCTAGTTTAAATACATACGACTAACAATTTTCCAAATTAACTTTTCCAAAAGAAATCTATAGAAGCCAAGCAACCTACATTTTCCAACTTCCCCTTTTTAAGTTGCGATGATACAAAGCGTTGTCCGTTACCTTACAATAACCTCCCCCATTGCTTACAATTCCTTAAAGGAACACACACACACACCCTTACAACATGGCCCACAGCAAACAAACCTATCACATATACAAACTTCCTCATCATACAAAACCGGTTTTTTTACACACACATTACATTAGTTCCATTCTTACTTCAATGAGATTGTTTGAAACAACTCAATAATTTTCATTAAAACATTTTTGGCCCTAGGAACTGATCTATTTGTTCAGCCAGTCCCAAGGGGTCTTCCAATAAACATTTCATCTCCTTTTTAAATTCCTCACCCCCATACTGGTGAGAGGCACATAGTTTCCTTACTCTTACCCCGGGTGTTCCCTTCACCCCATCCAACATTCGCCCCAACGGACTATCGGGCGGAATGTTAGGCTCCATATCAGTATGAGCCTCATCCAGGTTCCCCGGACCCTTCCTCTTCCCGTTCCGGTTTCCCATTATCTCGTCGGACTATTCCCGTCCGCCAAACCCCGGTCGCGCAGGTAATACTTAATATTCGTTTTTCTTACCTGGGTCCTGTGCACAAGAATCACTCGACCGTCCCGTACGTATTTACCTTACACCCCCTCTTGCTTCCCGAGTCTTTTCCAGCGGATATCACTCGCTCAAACTGCTGATGGCAAGCAAGGAGATCAGAGACTGCTGAAATCAGGAGGGTGCACCTTCCCCTCCTTCCTTGCCTCCACCAAGCAGCCGGAGTGGCGATCGCGGACGAGCCCCCAATTTGTGAGATACCCTTTATGCTCACAATTAATACTCAAAGACTAAATCCTGGAAGCAAGAGATTTCTTTATTTTACGAGTCTGCAGACCGGGTGCCTCTCCAACTCGAGACACACCGAAGCCAGAGAGATCATCCCCCTTTATACACAAAATCTTACATTCAATCCCCCCACCGGACCCTTCTCCAATCAGGGTCGGAGGTGCACAATCTGTAGGTACATCCCACCGTACATCCCCTCGCACCTCCCATATCATACATTGCATGTTCAAACATGTTCATGGTAATGAGCAATTTCTTGACCAGGGGTGTGTTGTAATATTCATTTATTCTATTAAGCATGCTCAATTGCTCATGACCTGGCCCAGTTTTACTCACCTCCTGGTGAACCCTCTCAGTTTTCCTATATCAGTACTAATGCTAAGCTATAGTGACAAGGGTCCCACCCATCACTCCTTTCCACTGATAGGGATCTCTCTACATCACTCCCTTCTCTAGCTCTACAATGCTATCTCTTCTTACTCAAGGACTCAAGGATGGGTCTGGCAACCTTCAGACACTGCTGTGTCAGAATCCTCTCTCCAGCCCCTCTCTGTTTGAATTCTCTTTAAAACTCCTTTCTTTAATAGGGTTTAATCACTTTATCCCTCACAAAGGGTTTCCTTTCCCTCTGTCACGCTTTTGCACTTTCACATCTTTTTTTCACTTTTCTACTTTCTTTGCTGGTATTTCTCTCTCTTTTCTCTCTTTTCTCTCTTTTCTAAAGCCTTAAAAAATTAAGGGGTACAATGGTCGTGATGCAATATAAAGGATGTACACTGATGTAACTTACGGTATCTCTAATAAATAAAGATATTAAAACATAAATAAATAAAAATTCAAAGAAGACATCTGTGCAAACCTAAAGAATTTGGTGGATTAACACCCCCTAATTTATTGTATTATTATTGGGCAGAAAACATCAAAAATGTGATTCACCTGATGGACAACTCTGCCCAGCAGGTGGATTGGATAGTAATGGAGAGAGAGGATTGCGCCCCTTTTTAATATAAGAGTGATCCTTCTCTCACCAGCAAAACTGGATAATACAATACACAGTAAATATTCAATTATTCAAAGTACTATTAGAATTTGGAAACAAATAAAATTAACCGTTAAATTACGAAATGTATCACTTCTCACCCCTATAGTTAATAATCCGTCGTTTAAACCTTCTAGTATTGATACATCATTTACATATTGGGAAAGAATAGGAATTAAAACGTTCGGAGACATGTATGAAAATGGACATTTCTTATCATTCCAACAACTGCAACTTAAATACAATCTGAGAAGTAATCAATATTTTAAATATTTTCAAATTCGTGATTATTTGAAAAAATATACACAAGAATATCAAAATTTGTCTCCAGACTTATTAGACGAAGCAATAAATATAAAGGCACTCAACTAATTTAATATCATACTTGTATAATTATCATCCTAAATATAGAAACACCATCATCTGATAGAATTAGAAGAGACTGGGAACAAGAACTAGCTACAAAAATCTTGAAACAGAGTTGGGAAAAACACTTGCTCTATGTGCACAAATGCTCGATCAATGTAAGACACATTCAAATCCAATTTAAAACCTTACACAGGCAATATTATACAAAAACTAAAATAAGTAAGTTTTTTCCAAATGTCTCCCCAATTTGTGATAAATGTCTATCTCTAGAAGCAACCATAGCACATTCCTTTGTTTTTTGCATAAAACTTAAAAAATTGTGGAATGGAATCTTTGAAATGTGTACAAAATTATTCAAAATAAAACTGAAACCGAATGCAGAATAGATAATTTTTGGAACTATGGAAAGCAGCTTTGAGCTGACTTCATTCCAAAAGAGCTTCCTTAATTATGGCTTAATAATGGCAAAAAAACATATACTTAAATTCTGGAAAAATGCTCCCACACCAACGATATAAATGTGGATTTCAAATATGTCCGAAACGTTACACCTCGAAGATATGAGATTCCTCCCAGCAGGCAAATCAGACCATTTCCAAACGATTTGGTCTCCATTTATATCGACTTATTACAAGCATAGGGTGCAACACAACTTTGAAAATAAAAAGGTAGCAGGACCTGGTGAGGGGTGTGTAAAGATACGAAGTAGGTACATCCCTTTTATCTTATCTTATTTTACTTTCTTTGATTTTCTGTCTTCTATTTTCTCTTTCTTTTCCTTTGGTTTTACGCTTCTACGGGCTCATTCTGATCACTCTCTCACGCACTTACTATGGAAATGTATGATGTTATTTTTGGCTTATATCATTGTAATGTACATTACTTATAATTTTTTTTTTAATTTAAAAAAGAATCAATTGCCAGTCTATCTTCGCCAATTCACGTATCATACCCTCAAAGTTACCTTTTCTTTAAGTTCAGAACCCTTGTTTCTGAATTAACAATGTCACTCTCCATCCTAATGAAGAACTTAACCATGTTACGGTCACTCTTGCCCAAGGGACCACGCAAACAAGACTGCTAACTAACCCTTCCTCATTACTCAATACCCAGTCCGGAATAGCCTGTTCTCTCATTGGTTCCTCTACATGTTGGTTTAGAAAACTATCCCGCATACATTCCAAGAAATCCTCTTTCTCAGCACCCCTGCCAATTTGATTCACCCAATCTATATGAAGATTGAAATCACCCATTATAACTGTTTCACCTTTGTTGCATGTATTTCTAATTTCCATCCCCAACTCCACTACTACTGTTAGGTGGTATTTTCTAGCGTTTCCTGCCCCTTAGTGTTTCATCATATCAGTGTTACGGATACACAAGGAGTTTTCTAATTTTTTAAGTAATAAGGTGGAGTTCGATGAAGATTGTAGCAACGAGTTGGAAGAAATTTGGATGTGTCTTACTGTTTTCTATCAACAATAAAGCATTTAATCATCAAAAGACTGTGTTTTGAAGCCATATATGTGAAGAAGCTCTGAAGGTCTCTGTGAGTAAGCTCGCTTGCGTTTCGAAGACACCCCCCTCAACCATGCTCATCCATTTAGCGGCTAGAGCGTTAATTTCTCGAAAGATATAAAAATCTGCCGCCACAGCAACCACATCACGTTCACACAACACTGAGATGTGTACTTGAGGAGCCATCAGCCTCAGGGCCACGGACCCAGGGCAGGAAGGTGGATTCACATATTGAATCATTTGTACAGGGTTAACCGAATGGTCTCCATCGGTGCTATTCTCGTTATTGATCCCAATATTCCTCCACTCTCTCTCCACTTTATAACATCAGTGGCACCATTGTCGTTGACATCTCCCACCATGTCCTTTCCGCACATCATGACTATACACGCAGGCGGCGGGCGGTCTCCCACTCAGTAAATCCACAGCATCACTGAGTGGCAGATGTTCTACTGGTAGAATTGCTTCCTGCTCCGAAGACATGGATTTTAAGCAATCATCCTTGTATAAATTATTCTTCAAATAAATTATTCAGTATTCAGTATTTCATAGAAACATCGAAAATAGGTGCAGGAGGAGGCTATTCGGCCCTTCGAGGCAGAGGGCAGCGTCTTGAGGTGGGGGATGTCAGTGGAGGGGGGGGGGGCTGTGAGCGACTTACTCATGACCTATGGACTCATTCACTGCCTTGGGATTAACTCATGGCCTTTGAACTGACTGACTGACACACGCTTGTGGACTGACTGATGCCCGACTTCCGGAGTCACGTCCGACTTTTGTAAATGGAAAACTGTAACATCTACATTGAGGAACAGCTTCTTCCTGACAGCCATCAGGCTATTAAACATAACAAATAAGCTCTGAACTACGAAATACTATATTATTTGTGCCATTTGTTGATTACACACTCACACACACTCTCTCTCTCTCTCTCACACACACGCACGCTCTCACGCACACATTCACAGACACACCCAAACATGCACATTCACACATTCATACACACACACACGCACATTCACACACGCATACATTCACACATGCACACATTCACACACGCACACATTCACACACGCACACATACACACACTTACACATACACTCACTTTCGCTCACACTTTCACTCACACTTTCACTCACACTTCCACTCACGCACACACTTACTCACATACACTCACACATTCACTCACACACACTCACATTCACGCACACTCACACTCACACATTCACACCTTCACACATTCACACACACACACACACACACACATCCACTCACTCACACATTCACTCACACACACATTCACTCACACACTCACTCACACATTCACTCACACATTCACTCACACATTCACTCACACATTCACTCACACATTCACTCACACATTCACTCACACATTCACTCACACATTCACTCACACACATTCACACACACACATTCACACACACTCACTCACATTCACACACTCACACATTCACACACCCAATAATAAAATGGCAAGTAACTTCTCGTGTTGAATATACAGTGTGTAAAACTAATCTTTAAAGCCTGCTGTACAGGCTGCTGCTGCTGAAGCAAAATAACATTTAACAAACACACTAACAATCGAGCAGTAAAGTCATGGATTATTCAGCAGCGCCTGCACTCGCCGCCACCCCGCTGCTTGCCATGAACCGGAAATGTCGTAATCGACGTCAGCACATCGCTGACCGGAAATTACGTCGTCGGCGCCATCTTACAACCAACCGAAAAATCACAGAATGAGCGCCAATTTTAAAATTAAACACCGTTCTGCTCTAATAAAATGTTTATTCACGCTTTTTTCATCCGAAAACTGTTGCAACCATTTTAAAAACCCAAGAGAAACAAATTTGCAAACACTTTACAGCCAATATAATACAATGTGTAAACATTTTTTTGAACCGAAGAGAAACAAATTTGCAAACAGTTTTACAACCAATACGTTCAGTGTTAATCGCAGCTCAGAGAGCCGCGACCCGCTGGCTTCCTGGATCTGGCAGAGACTGAGTAAGGCGCGACAACCTCCAGGTTTTATAGTCCTTCCCCCTGCCACCTAGCGGGAGCAGCAGAGAGAATGGGGAATTTGTTAAACACATTCATATCTCTCTCATTTTTCATCGATGGGAAAAATCAGACACTTGTGAGATATAAGTTGTGCTCACAACCACCTCAGAGACTAAATCATGGAAACAAGAAATGCATTATTTGCGAGTCTGCAGAGTCGGGTGCCTCTCCAAGTTGAGACACACCAAAGTCAGGAAAGTAAAGCCCCTTTATACACACACAAATCTACATTTAATCTCCCCTTCTGGCCCTCCCCAATCGGAGCACTGAGGTGCACAGTCTATAGGTACGTCTCCCCAGTACCTCCCACATCACACATCGCATGTTCATGGTAATGAGCAGTTTCTTGACCAGGGGTGTGTTAGTAATATTCATTCCTTTCATTAAGCATGCTCAGTTGTAAATGACCTGCCCCAGTTTGCTCACCTTCAACTGACCTGTCTCAGTTCTCTTGTATCTGAATTAAAAGCTAGTCTCTACTAACAAGGGTCGCATCCATCACTAGTCTCTACTGATAAGGGTCTCATCCATCACTCCCCTTCTACCACTATACAATGCCATCAATCCTTACTCAAGGACAGTTCTGGTAACTTCATCCACAGCTGTGTCAGAATCCTCTCCCTGGCCTCTATCGGGTAGTTTCCTCTCCTGAACCCTTACAATAGTGGGGTTTAATCATTTTATCCCTCAGTGAACGTATTGGTTGTAAAGTGTTTGCAAATTTGTTTCTCTTGGGTTAAAAAAAAAATAGGTCAAGATCAGACTTTTAGTAATATAGAAGATAGACCTAAAATTGAGCTAAAAAAGGCATTCAGACCGAACGGTGACTTTACCTTGACAGGTGTCCAGCTGTCAAAGTTTGGGCGAGGTTAAGGATAAGGGGAAGTTTAAGGATAAGGGGGAAGTCTTGTAGGACCGAGATGAGAAAAACATTTTTCACACAGAGAGTGATGAATCTCTGGAATTCTCTGCCACATAAGGTAGTTGAGGCCAGTTCATTGGCTATATTTAAGAGGGAGTTAGATGTGGCCCTTGTGGCTAAGGGGATCAGGGGGTATGGAGCGAAGGCAGGTACAGGATACTGAGTTGGATGATCAGCCATGATCATATTGAATGGCGGTGCAGGCTCGAAGGGCCGAATGACTTACTCCTGCACCTATTTTCTATGTTTCTATGTTAGATGTGTTGGTGTGTGATGTATGGGGAGGGGACACAGTCCGTTAAACGTTATCCGTCTTATTGCCTGTGGGAAGAAGCTGTGTAGCATCCTGCTGGTTCTGCAGCAGATACTCCTGTACCTCTTCCCAGATGGCAGAATGGAGAAGAAGTGATGTGATGGGTGATATTCTCTGTCCTCTGGTCATAGTTTCATTTACTCTGGGCAAGTGACTTTGAGCATTTATCCGATTTATTCCTCTCATGTTTTTATACACCTCTATAAGATCACCCCTCATCCTTCTACGCTGCACAAAATAGACTCCCAGGCTGCGCAACCTCTCCCTATGGCCCAGACCCTCGAGTACTGGCTACATTCTCGGAAAGACATGGCACCTCATGTACCAAAAGTCTATCTCTGGGCCTGAACTGCTTTGTATCGACCATGTCTTGCCCTGTTCAATTCCCGTTCCGTCCACTTGTATCACCGTCCTACAGTTGGTGAACGGATGAATCCTGAGATCCTTCAAATCTCACTGAGTGGTTGACCGTCCAGTCCTCCGTCAGATCTTTCTCGGTGAGAGGATGGATCCCGATACTCGTCGCTCACGCGGTGAGCAACGCATGTGTGAAATTAACCGTATTCAGAGGGAGTTGGATGAAGTGAGCCTGCGATTCATCTTGCGGAACGGCAGTGGTATAACAGGACTACTGAACTGAACAGGATCATCTTTGATTTGTTGTTCAGCTGACCAACGGGTGCCAGCAAAGCTCGTGATAAGATTACAGAGAGGGAGAGAGAGATAGAGAGAGGGAGAGAGACAGAGCGAGAGAGAGAGGGAGGAAGGGAGAGAGGGTGGGAGAGAGAGGGAATGAGGGATAGGGAGGGAGCGGGACGGAGGGAGAGGGAGGGAGCGAGAGGGGAACGAGACCGAGAGAGAGGGAGAGAGAGAGAGGAGAGGGAGGGAGAGAGAATGAGAGCGGGCGAGAGCGGAAGAGAGAGGGGGAGAGAGAGAGAGGGGAGAGAGAGAGAGAGAGAGAGAGAGAGAGAGAGAGAGGGTAGAGAGAGAGAGGGAGAAGTGAGGGAGAGGGAGTGAGGGAAGGAGTGATGGAGGGATGGAGGGAGAGGGACGGAGGTAGAGGGAGTGAGCGAGAGGGGGATGAGACTGAGAGACAGAGACAGAGACAGAGAGACAGAGAGAGAGATGGAGAGAGAGATGGAGAGAGAGAGGGAGAGAGAGAGAGAGAGTGAGAGAGTGAAAGAGACAGAGAGAGAGAGCGAGATGGAGAGAGAGAGAGAGAGAGAGCGAGAGAGAGCGCTATATATGTCATGTTACTTTAATTTAGTTAAGACATACTGCTTGGACAAGAGGGCGTACATTAGGCACAGCAAACCTGTGCACGTTCATTCCCCTTTCTATATTCTTGGAGAATCATCCTCACTGTAGGTCCTGTCGAACGAACAAGTTGCTTCTCCAGTGCCCCAACACGGTCCTTCAGGAGCTGAACCAGGGAACAGTTGTCACAGTTGTTGCAGCCAGAGGCACCATCAGTGTCCCTGGCCTCCCACATCCTGTAGCATCACACTGAATCATCTTACCCGTCACCGCGTCCCGTCCTCACCAACATTTGGCGTAGTCTCCTCTTCTCCGCCTCTAAGCCGAAGACTCTCGAGTCAAAGACTCGCGCTTCCCTCACGAGGCACTTCCTTCACGAGGCACTTCACTCACGAGGCACTTCATTCACAAGGCACTTCATTCACAAGGCATTTCATTCACGACGCACTTCATTCACAAGGCACCTCCCTCACAAGGCACTTCATTCACAAGGCACTTCATTCACGAGGCACTTTATTCACGAGGCACCTCATTCACGAGGCACCTCATTCACGAGGCGCTTCATTCACGAGGCACTTCATTCACGAGGCACCTCATTCACGAGGCTCCTCATTCACGAGGCACCTCATTCACGAGGCACTTAATTCACGAGGCTCCTCATTCACGAGGCTCCTCATTCACGAGGCACCTCATTCACGAGGCTCCTCATTCACGAGGCTCCTCATTCACGAGGCACCTCGTTCACGAGGCACTTAATTCACGAGGCTCCTCATTCACGAGGCTCCTCATTCACGAGGCACCTCATTCACGAGGCACTTAATTCACGAGGCACTTCATTCATGAGGCACCTCATTCACGAGGCGCTTCATTCATGAGGCGCTTCCCTCATGAGGCACATCATTCATGAGGCGCTTCATTCATGAGGCGCTTCCCTCACGAGGCGCTTCCCTCACGAGGCGCTTCATTCACGAGGCGCTTCATTCACGAGGCACTTCCCTCACGAGGCGCTTCATTCATGAGGCGCTTCCCTCATGAGGCACCTCATTCACGAGGCACTTCATTCACGAGGCACTTCATTCACGAGGCACTTCATTCACGAGGCACTTCATTCACGAGGCACTTCATTCACGAGGCACTTCATTCACGAGGCACTTCATTCACGAGGCACTTCATTCACGAGGCACTTCATTCACGAGGCACCTCATTCACGAGGCACTTCATTCACGAGGCACCTCATTCACGAGGGCACTTCATTCACGGAGGCACTTCATTCACGAGGCACTTCATTCACGAGGCGCTTCATTCACGAGGCACCTCATTCACGAGGCACCTCATTCACGAGGCACTTCATTCACGAGGCTCCTCATTCACGAGGCACCTCATTCACGAGGCGCTTCATTCATGAGGCACTTAATTCACTAGGCACCTCATTCACGAGGCACTTCATTCACGAGGCACTTTCCTCACAATGTCGCTTCCCAACTAGTCGCTCCACTAGAGCAAACCTTGCTTATGTCCAGTGATTAAATTGCCTAATTCGGCAATTTACGTATCAAATTCTTGAGTTGTAAACTTTCTTTCCCTCTGACTCACCTTCTTTCCCAAACATTCTTCTAAACTCCAGCGACTACAGGACCAGTGCCAACAAACGCACTTCATACGTTAACCCACTCATTCCTGACAACCATTATAGTAAACCTCCTCTGGACCCGCTCCAGATCCAGCACATCCTCCCTCAGATATGGTGCCCAAAATTGCTCACAATATCCCAAATGGGGCTTGACCAACGCCTTATAGATTCTCTGCATTACAGCATAATTTTTGTATACAAGCTATAGAAACATAGAAACATAGAAAAATAGGTGCAGGAGTAGGAAATTCGGCCCTTCGAACCTGCACCGCCATTCAATATGATCATGGCTGATCATCCAATTCAAAATCCTGTACCTGCCTTCTCTCCATACCCCCTGATTCCTTTAACCCCAAGGGCCACATCTAACTCACTCTTAAATATAGCCAATATACCGGCCTCAAATACCTTCTGTGGCAGAGAATTCCACAGATTCACCACTCTTTGTGAAAAATGATTTTCTCATCTCGGTCCTAAAAGACTTTCCCTTTATCCTTAAACTGCGACCCCTTGTTCTCATCGGGAACAATCTTGCTGTATCTAGCCTGTCCAACCCATTAAGAATTTTGGAAGTGTCTATAAGATCCCCCCTCAATCTTTTAAATTCCAGCGAGTACAAGCCGAGTCTATCCAGTCTTTCTTCATATGGAAGTCCTGCTATCCCAGGATTCAGCCTGGTGAAACTTCTCTGTATTCCCTCTATGGCAAGAATGTCTTTCCTCAGATTAGGAGAGCTCTCGGAATATGTGCTAACATTGAGCTTGCATTCTTTACTACCGATTCGACTTGCAAATTAACATTTTGAGAATCCTCCACCAGCATTCCCAAGTCCCTTTGCACCTCCGAATTCTGGATTCTCTCCCCATTCAGAAAATAGTCTACACTTTTATTCCTGCTACCAAAATGGATGACTCCACACTTTGTTGCACTATATTCCATCTGCCCATTCACTGTTCACTCTCCCAACCTGTCCAATTCCTTCGGCCGAGTCCATGCTTTTTCTGCACTACCCGTCTCTCCGCCTATTTTCGTATTATCAGCAAACCTACGAACCCCTCATCCAAATTATTAATATACAGCGTGAAGAATAACGGCCCCATAACAGTCCCCTGTGGAACTCTGCTAGTCACTGGCAGCCAACCAGAAAAAAAACCCCTTTATCACCACATTTTGCCTTCTTCCATCCATGCTAGATTCTGCCCTTTGATACCATGGGCTCTCATCTTCCATAGCAGCCTCACATGTGGCACCTAAACAAAGGCTTTCGGAACATTTTCTGACTCTCCTTTGCCTGTCCTGCTATCTACTTCTTCAAAGAATTCCAGCAGGTATCTAACTATATATTTAGCAAGATATATAGCTATCTTTCTCTAAAAGCTGTCTAACAAGATGACTAAAACATCCAGCTACGGTAGACTGAATTAATGGAGAAACTCAGCGGGTGAGGCAACATCTATGGAGCGCACGAAATAGGCAACGTTTCGGACCGAAACCCTTCTTCAGACTGATGTGACCGTGGCAGGGGGCGGGGGGGGGGGGAGAGAAAGGAAGAGGACGAGCCTGAGGGCTGAGGGAGAGCTGGGAAGGGGAGGAGAAAGTAATTAGAGAAGTCAATATTCATACCGTTGGGATGCAAACTGCACAAGCGAATATGAGGTGCTGCTCCTCCAATTTATGGTGGTCCTCATTCTGGCCATGGAGGAGGTCCAGGACAGAAAGGTCGGAATCGGAATGGGAGGAGGATTTGAACTGCCGAGCCACCAGGAGATCAGGTTGGTTATTGCGAACCGAGCGGAGGTGTTGGGCGAAGCAATCGCCAAGCCTACGCTTGGTCTAACCAATGTATTGTAGCTGACATCTAGAGCAGTGGATGCAATAGATGAGGTTGGAGGAGGTGCAGGTGAACCTCTGTCGCACCTGGAACGAATGCTTGGGTCCTTAAATGGAGTCAAGGGGGGAGGAAAAGCGACAAGTGTAGCAAGGGAAAAATGCCCGGGGAGTGGGTGGTTTGGGTTGGAAGAAACGAATCGAAGAGGGAGTTACGGTGAGAGCGGTCTCTGCGGAAAGCAGACAGGAGCGGAGATGGGAAGATGTGGCAAGTGGTGGGGTCACGTTGGAGGTGGCGAAAATGAGGAGGGTTATTTGTTGTATGTGGCGGCTGGTAGGGTGGAAGGTGAGGACTGGGGGGGGACTCAGCCCTTGTTACGAGTGAGGGGATTGGGAGAAAGATCAGAGCCACGGGTATAGAAGAGACCCTGGTGAGATCCTCGACTACGGCATGTTTCCACTAGTGGGAGAGTCTAGGACTAGAGGTCATTGCCTCAGAATTAAAGGACATTCTTTAGGAAAGGGATGAGGAGAAATTAATTTAGTCAGGCGGTGGTGAAACTGTGGAATTCTTTGCCACAGGCTGTGGAGGCCAAGTCAGTGGATATTTTTAAAGCGGAGATAGATAGATTCTAAATTAGTACAGGTGTCAGGAGTTATGGGGAGAAGGTAGGAGAAGGGCGTTATGAGAAAGAGATAGGTCCGCCGTGGTTGAATGGCAGAGTAGACTTGATTCGTCGGAAGGCCTAATTCTACTATTCCTTCTGACAATATGTCTCCCTCATCCGGGGACGACAATGAGCTGGCTTTCAGGGAGGAGGTGAAACAACTGGTGGACTGGTGCAATACGAACAACCTGATCCTGAATATCGAAAAAAAAAAAAGGAGGTCATCGTCGACTTCAGGAAAAACCGGCACAGTCCCACACACCACTTCACATCAACGGCAGCGATTGGGGTAGGTCAGCATCACTAAGTTCCTGGGGGTGCAGGCCCATAACAGTCTTACCTGGTCAAATAACATCAGATCAATAGTTAAGAGAGCGCAGCAGCTGTTGCACTTTCTGCGCCGGATGAGAAGAGCTCACCTCCCCCATCCCGCCTCACCACTTTCCACAGGGGCACCATAGAGAGGTTTTTGACCAGCTGCATCTCTGTCTGGTTTGGGGACTGTAAAGCCTCCGACTGGAAGTCCGTGCAGAGAGTGATGAGGACGGCTGGAAAAAAAACCATCGGGACTTCGCTCCCCTCAATCGGGGATATTGCGAACAAACGTTGCGTGTCTAAGGGCAGCAGTATTATAAAGGACCCCACACATCTCCATCACGGACTGTTCACTCTGCTGCCATGGGGCAAAATATATCGTAGCATAAGGAGCAGAACATCAAGGTTCTGCAACAGCTTCTTCCCATTGACTCCTGAATGCCATGTAAATTGGCTGCCACCATTGTCTATTTAATCCATTTATCCTTTTATCGACTTTAATCTTTTGTTAATTATCGTGCTGGCGCGAGGAGCCAAATGCAACGGAATTTCATTTGCAATTGCATATATCGATGTATTTCTAAATGACAATAACGTTTGTTTGACTTTGACTTTGACTTGCCCTGCGACACTGCATACTAAGGCACTTGCTGCCCCTTGTGTGAACAGTTTTTCCCCGAACATCTCGTTTTAAGGGACATTCGTCCCTTTCACATCAAAGTGATGGTTTCTAATAATAAAAAATTATTTATTATTTCTATCTCATGGATAAAGTTCTGGATGTTTCCCTATCTGTACCTCTCACAATTTGATATCGATCTATCAGGTTCCTTTCTATCTCCGAATTCCCGGATGAAACAGTTTCATCGTCTGGTTCGTTCATCTGCTCCAGACGGAGTTCTTGTGAACCTCATGAACACCTTTTGCGAACCGTGCACATCGTTCTTGCAGTGAACAAAAATCTTCGCGCTCCAACAGCCTGTCACGGAACTGACCGCCAAAGTGGGACATTCCCCCCTTCCAACCCCCTACTCCTTTCCTCTCTCACTCCCTTCCTCCCTCGATCCCTCCCTCTCTCAGATCAAGGGGGTGGGGGTCGCACAGCCGGATTTACCACTAGGCTCCATAGGCTGCAGCCAAGGGACTGGAAAATCTAGGCGGGCCTGCGGCCAAGGCAGGAAACCTGCCGTTCAACTCTGGGCGGGCCCCCCTCTCTATCTCTCTCTCTCTCTCTGTCACTCTCCGTCTCGTCCGCCATCTGTATCTGTGTCCGGGCCACCGGGTCTCCGCTCTCCGCTCGCCGGCATGGCCGGCCGCTTGCACATGCGCACATCCACGGCAACTGGTCGGTGTGGGCACTTTCTCCCTCGCTTTGAATTGTGGGAGATCTGGCCGCCATTGCTTTCCGGTCACCGCCTCACTGAGTCTGAAGAAAGGGTTTCTCCTTCGCTCCACAGATGCTGCTGCACCCGCTGAGTTACTCCAGCATTTTGTGTACCATCGATTTTCCAGCATCTGCAGTTCCTTCTTTAAAACTTCTTTAGACTCCGTGTGGCGTTAGTGTTTTACTTTAATTTAAAGACACAGCGTGGAAACGGGCCCTTCGGCCCACCGAGTCCACGCAGACCACCCATACACTCGTTCTATCCCACATATTAGCGGGGTATGTCAAGAATCAAGCGTGTTTTATTCTCTCACGTCCAAGTTAGAACAATTAAATCCTTACTTGCAGCAGCACAACAGAATGTGTAAACATTGTACTCTGTAAACAAATGTTATAAACGAGAAAAACAAAACGGTGTATATTTATATATGAATATATAACTATATGAATATATATGTGTGTTTATGCGTGTAATATATATACCCCACACACATACACACACACAATTTCCCTCCTGGGAATAATAAAGTTCTATCGTATAGTATCATGAGTGTAGGAAGCAACTGCAGATGCTGTTAATTTTCAATTTCATCATTTAAAAAAAAAATTGAACAGGTATATTGTCAGGAAAGGAATGGAGGGTTATGGTCTTAGTGCAGGTAGATGGGACTAGGTGAGAGTAAGTGTTCGGCACGGTCTAGAAGGGCCGAGATGGCCTGTTTCCGTGCGGTAATTGTTATATGGTTATATGGAATGTGGAAGGAAACAAAAGCACCCGGAGAAAATCCATGCGATCAAAGGGAAAAGGAGCAAACTCTGTACAGACAGCACCCATATTCAGGATCAATTCAGGGGCTCTGGCAATTTTAGCCAGCAACTTCATGGCCAATGTACTGCCGTAGTCTTGACTTAATTAAAACATCAGTAGCTGCAAGTGGGGACGTAGCATCACTTAGAGATTTAAAACTGAAAATGGATATTTTTAGTAACCAAAGTTATCAACGTATAATTTTTTGTGTGTTGGAAAATAAAATATACTGGCACAGCTGGTGGACGTGCTGCATCACACGCCAGAGATCTGTATACGATCCTGTCCTCGGGCACTGTTGAATTTGCACATTCTCCCTGAAGCGTGTGGGTTTTCCTCCCACATCGAGCTCTAGCGGCTGGTGGAGCCAAGGGATATGGGGAGAAAGCAGGCATGGGTTATTGATAGGGGGTGATCAGCCATGATCACAATGAATGGCGATTCTGGCTCGAAGGGCCGAATGGCCTCCTCCTGCACCTATGTTCTATGTTTCTCTCTGTTTCTATCGCAAAGACACATTAGCTTTGTAAATTAACTTGTTTCTGTAAAATTGGCCCTAAGATGTAGAGAGCGGGTGAGGAAAGTGGGATAACAGAACTTGTAGTGAATGGGTAGACAAAATGCTGGAGGAAACTCAGCGGGTGAGGCAGCATCTAGGGAACGAAGGAAATAGGCGACGTTTCGGGTCGAGACCCTCCTTCAGACTGATGTGAGGGTGAGGGTGGGGGAGGGGGGGTCGGAAAGAAGCAAAGGAAGAGGCCAGAGACAGTGGGGCTGATGGAGAGCTGGGAATGGGGGGAGAAAAGCCGGGATTACCTGAAATTGGAGAATGTTCATACTGCTGCAGTGTAAACTCCCAAGCGGAATATGAGGTGCTGCTCTTCCAATTACCGTGGTGCTCACTATGGCCATGGAGGAGCCCAGGACAGAAAGGTCGGATTCGGATATGGGAGGGGCAGTTGAAGCATTGAGCCACCAGTAGGTTAGGTTGGTTATTGCGAACTGAGTGGAGGTGTTGTGCGAAGCGATCGCCCCTACATACAGGTTGATATCATACGCTGAATAATCCAACGATATTTTTGTTTGGAAGTGGAAAGAACTAATAGAAATTGCATTAATTGCAATGTGTAAGAAGAGTTGAGATATTGTATTATAATTTTGCTGCATGTCTGTGTGGGATTTTTCATGTCTTGATTGGTGAATATGTTTAGTTTGTGACTTAATTTGAAGCAGAAATAATATGTGAATGCTTCATTGAGCATAATTCCGACTGGTAACTACTTAGTCTGCCTCACCTCCCTTCACTGAAGAAGATACCGGGAGGGAAATGGGGAAATGGCCGGCGGCCCGACAGGAACGGAGGGTGGCGAGATAGGTGAGCTAGTCGCCAGACGCCGCGGGGAGACCGCAGTGGGGACGATATGTGGCAGTGTGGACGCGGGACCGCCTGTGCGAGGGTATACGAAACGCGGGATATCCAGGACAGGGAGTCGCAGGACGCGGTTCCTTCACTGGAAGGATAATGTTGACCGTTGCTTCATGCAGATGGCTCCGTCCGCTTCGACCAGATAAGAGCGTGGCTCTTTGGCAGGGCCGTAGATGTGTCCCAGACGTGCATAGCTCTTGTTTGTCTTGTCCACGAGCGAGAGGGGCTGCTGGGACAAAGGCAGAGGAGCACGGGTTTGGCGAGACATCAGTCGTTGGGCTGGAGAACCCAGTGTGGGATCCTGTGCAATAGTCCTTAGGTTGAGCATGTCCAGGTACTACAGTGGTGGAAGGGGACCAGAGGGGTCACGCCCCCCTCCTGTTTTGAGAGGTGTGGGACAATCCCCCCATTTCTTGTAATCCGGATTTTAAAACCCGGTGACTTCTCCGCTTTCCGCGAGACATTTGGGGTGGGACTGCTGATCGAGGGCGCCGATTGGACCAGAGAGACGATCGGTCAACAGGCAACGGGAGCAGGGGACATGAAGATTCAACGCGATGATTGGAGTAGAGAGGTGACGTTCAGAGGCGGAAGTAAGGGGGGCTGGGATTGCGGATAGAGTGGCCACTGGACCATCCATGTCCCCACCCGAGTGCACCCCTCCACGCCCCGGGGTAGCCGGAGACGTCGCGAGTCAGACGGGTACGGTGCCCCCGACGCCCACAGCCAGCGCAGAGAAGAAAAAACTAAAGCCCAGCTCAACTCTGCCTGTCCCGCCGGGTTAACCTACAGCCCTGCCTGGATTTATAGGGAAATATGGCCCAGGTTTACAGCCAGTGTGGAGAAGCAGTTCTAGCTCCCACGGCTCCAGACTGGTATTCTGTCAGTCCAGGCAGGGGTGGTAGGTTTGAGCTGTAATGACTGTTCACAGGGCCCAGGGAGAAGCCTTCGAGCAGCGCGCGCCGGCGCGCGCGCGTGTGTGTGTGTGTGTGTGTGTGTGTGTGTGTGTTGCGCGCGCGCATGCACGCGCAGCAGCCAAGTAATTGTGTACCCCCTTCCCCCCGGTCCCCCCCATATTTTTGATAGTGATTTCCGTAACTGACTGGGGTCGATCAGCCATGATCACAATGAATGGCAGTGCTGGCTCGAAGGGCCTAAAATGCGTCCTCCTGCACCTATCTTCAATGGGTCTAGTTTCTACGCATTTAGTAAATTAAAGAGGAATATAATCTTTGGCGGCACAGGGTGCAAATAGAAATCATGCATTTAATAGATTGCAAGTAGGAGATCACAGTTTGCAGATCTGCGTGCAAATAGGAGGGGTGGATTAAATACATTTGAATGAATGCAGTAAATTAAACAGCGAGAAGTTGATAGCAGTACAAAGGGGAAAAAGGGGCAGACCACAGATTTCAGCCCTGGGAGTAAATCGGAGGAGTGCAAAAAAATATGACTTGCACAGTAGAACTACGCAATTAATTAAATCGAAATGGAATTTAGTGGATTAAACAGGAATATTGCCTTTTGGCAGCACAGGGTGCAAATTCAAAATCACGCATTTAATAGATCGCAAAGGGAAGATCACAGATTGCATCCCTCGTGCAAATAGGAAGGATGCAATTAATATAGTATCTGCACATTGCGTAAATAGGAAGTATTTTTGGCGGTCTCAAGAACGACAACTGAACTTTTAAACGAATCCTATATCGGAAAATTCACTCTTCAGTAAACAGGTTCTCTGTGGTCGGTGGTCAGTGCTGAATTGCCGCGTGAAAGCAAAACCGTACGAAAACCAAGCAGCCCCTCCCGAGTTACGTAACCGCGGCTTTCCGAATACCGGGTTCGATACCTGCATGAGCCAGCAGGTGCCGCTACATGCTCCCCCCGCCCCTCTCCCCCCCCCCCCCCCCCCCCCCCCCCACTCCAGAATCCGCGGTACAGAAACGCACGGGGAACTGGACGGTTCGACTGGAACGCGTAGTCCGAGGTCGCGGGTCGAGCGTAACAGTGGAGGCCGGCAAAACGAACCAGGGGACGCGAAAAAACATGAGCGAGGGACTCAATTAGGCTGGCAGCATCATCAAGAACCCACACCATCCTGGCCACTTATTTATCTCCCCGCTACTTCAGGTAGAAGGTACAGGAGCCTGAAGACTGCAACGACCAGGTTCAGGAACAGCTGCTTCCCACAGCCATCAGGCCATTAAACTTGGCTCGGACAAGACTCTGAGCATTATCTGTTTATTTGCACTTTCTCAGTTTATTTATTAATGTGTGTGTATATGTATATAATGGGATATGGACACGCTGAATCTGATCTGTATTTATGCCTACTATATTCTGTTGTGCTGAAGCAAAGCAATAATTTCATTGTCCAATCTGGGACACATGACAATAAACTCTCTTGAATCTTGAATCTAGAATTTTGAGTTTGCAACACCTGTTGTGCAGGAATGGAAAGACTGAACAGCCTTTTCTTGCAAACCAAAGCTGATTCTCATGAATTGTACAACAGGTATTCTCACACCAGAAGAGTCTTCAGAACTGACTATGTGATGCCAAAGGTCTGAAAAAAAAACAACTCAAGTTGATTTTTGTATTAAACTCTTAACAGCATGTAATAAGTTCCTACAGCAGAACAACAGTGCTTGAAACTCATCTGGAAATCAAAAATGTCAAAGAAAGATGCTAGAAGAAGCTCTCTGTTAAGTTACACGTAAACTTTCCGTTGGCAAGAGATACATTTGAAAGTTTATCAACATTAAGCCCTGTGATCATTCTGAATCAAATGTTGAGGCCTAGGTTTACCGAGTAATCCTTTATACACCATGCAGGAAACAAGGTCAACACAATTGAATAACAAAACAGACAAATGCCTTTCGCTGATTGGAAAGAAGAAGCTCAATTTAAGAAAAGATTGGAATCCCTACAGAAACTGAACAGCTTTGTATGGTGTGCCTTAGCATTGGGCATTTAAAAAAGCTCGCCAACCTTTCCCTTACCTTGCCCGATTAACCCCTGTCAGCAATGGCGGCAGTTGAGATGATATTTTCTGTGGATTCAAGATTCTAGATTCAAGATTCAAGAGAGTTTATTGTCATGTGTCCCAGATAGGACAATGAAATTCTTGCTTTGCTTCAACCACAGCAGGATATAGTAGGCATAAATCAATACAGAACAGATCAGTGTGTCCATATACCAATGAATATATATATATATATATATATATATATATATATATATAAATATATATATATATATATATACACACGTAAATTTAAAGATAAAGTGCAATGGGTTATTTAACAATCAGCGTTTTGTTTGAGTTGAGTTTAATAGCCTGATGGCTGTGGGGATTAGTAGCAGTTCCTGACCCTGGAGTTGCAGATTTCAGACTCCTGTTCCTACCTGAAGGTAGCGGGGAGAATGAGTGAGGTGGCCAGGATGGTGTGGATCCTTGATGATGCTGACAGCCTTTTTGAGGCAACGACTGCGATAGATCCCCTCAATTGTGGGGAGGTCAGACCCGATGGTGGACTGGGCAGTGTGTTTACTGCTTTTTGTAGTCTTTTACGCTCCTGGGCGCTCAAGTTGCCGAACCAAGCCCACGATGCAACCGGTCAGTATGCTCCCTACTCTGCACCTGTAGAAGTTCGAGAAAGTCCTCCTTGACATACCGACTCTCCGTAATCTTCCCAGGCGCTGATGTACTTTCTTTATAATTGCATCCGTGTTCTGGGACCAGGAGAGATCTTCAGAGATACGCACGCCCAGGAACTTGAAGGTCTTAACTTTCTCCACCATTGACCATTGATATAAACGGAACTATGGGTCCCCATACTACCGCTTCCAAACTCCACAATCAGTTCCTTGGTTTTGCTGGTGTTGAGAGCCAGGTTATTGTTCAGGCATCATTTGGTCAAACGGTCAATCCCACGTATACTCTGACTCAACAGTGGTGTCGTCAGCGTACTTGATGATGGAGTTCGCACTATGTCCGGCTACACAGTCATGAGTATAGAGTGAGTACAGAAGGGGGCTGAGCACGCAGCCTTGAGGTGCGCCCGTGCTGATTGTTATCGAGGATGAAAGATTTCCATCAATACGGACAGACTGTGGTCTGTGGACGAGGAAGTCAAGGATCCAATTGCAGAGGGATGCGCAGAGACCCAGTTCTGAGAGTTTGGTAACCAGCTTGGAGGGGATGATTGTGTTTAAATGCCGAACAGGTAGTCAATGAATAAACAGCCTGGCATATGAGTTTTTGGGAAAGAGAAAGAGAGGGAGGGAGAGGGAGAGAGGGGTATGGGATAGAGGGGGAGAGAGGGTGTAGAGGAAGAGTGAGGGGGAGAAAGGGGGTAGAGAGAGGCGGGGGTTGGAGCGGGAGAGATACAGGGGGAGGAGATGGAGTGGGGAGAGAGAGAGGGATGTGAGAGAGAGCGTGGCGGAGATAGAGATGAGGGAGAGAGAGTGAGGGCTGGGGTAGAGAGGGGGCGAGAGAGACGGGGCTATGGGGAGAGACAGAGGGACGTGAGAGGAGAGGGGGAGAGAAAATGGAGAGAGGGGGGAGCGAGGGGTAACGAGAGAGGGGAGAAAGAGGGCGGTGAGTGTCAGGGGAAAAGAGAAGATAGGGAGAGACAGAGGGGAGAAAGAGCTGGGGAGAGATAGAGAGGAGGAAGAAAAGTGTGTGAGAGACAGGGGGGCAGGGAGGGAGAGAGATAGAGGGACGGGGAGGGAGAGAGAGAGGGGGAAAGGAAATAGGGGGATGGAGAGAGAGGGGTGGGAGGAGGGGGGGAGAGAGAGTTTGGGGCCTGTTTGCAATGATGGGCGACTTGTGACCTGTTCCCAGCGGAGGGCGACAGAATGATCGTTCCCCTCCCGTATCCATGAAATATCACCATACACCGCCCTCCCTCATTTCAGACTCCCCATGATGATCAATATCTAATCTGGTGGTGGAGTTCCAGATCAGGGAGAGGGGGAAAGGAAAGGGCGAGAGGGGGGAGAGAAAGATGGGAGAGAGATCGGGGAGAGTGCGAAAGGGGCGAAGGAAAGAGAGGGAGAGAGAGAGAGAGCGGGGGGGGGGAGTGGAGATCGAAAGGATGAGAGATAGGGGGAGAGAGAGGGGAGAGAGAAAGAGAGGGGGGAAAGGGAGAGAGAGGTGAGAGAGAGGAAAGAGAGAGAGGGGTGAGAGAGGTGAGAGAAGGGGAGAGACAGAGATGGAGGGAAGAAAGTGGGGATTTTATATATATATATACCTTTCCCCCCTTACCCAGTGCCCCCATTATGGTGCCCCCATTATGGTCATTATCTCCACTGGTGGTGGACTTTCTGATCAGAGAGAGGGAGAGACAGGGGAAAGATATATATAGAGAGTGGAGGGAGAGAAAGGGGGGATAGGGAAGTGCCAGAGAGAGGGGGGAGAGAGGACGGAGAGAGGGGGAGAAAGTAGGGAGAGGGTGGAGGGAGAGGTGGGGAGAGGGAGGTTGGGAGATGGGGGGAAAATGGGGGTGAGGAAGACAGGGAGAGAGAGAGGGGGAAAGTGAGAGAGAGGGAGAAAATAGATTGGAAGAGGGAGTGAGGGTTGTGAGAGAGGAACAGAGAGAATGAGAGAGGGGAGAGACAGAGGGGGAGGGCGAGAGAGATGGGGAGAGGTGAGAGGGGGGGAAAGGAAATATAAGGGGGGATAGAGTGGTGAAAGGGAAGAGATAGGAGAGAGAGAGGGCAAAGAAAGAGAGGGGACAGTGAGAGAGCGAGAGAGAGAGAGAGATTGAGTGAGAGAGAACGGTGAGAGAGAGAGGGGAGGCGGAGAGTGGGGAGAGAGAGTTTGGGGGCCCGTTTCAAGGTGGCCAACTTTTGCCTCCTGTTCTCAGAGTAGGGCGTCAAAGTGGCCATTCCCCCCCCCCCCCCCTCCCCCGTATGCACGAAACTTTGCCATTCCCACCTCCCCCTTATCCAGTGTCCAAATGATCGACAACATCTGCACAGGAGCCGGAGCCCAGAGCGGGGAGACTGCGGCCGCCTCTGGGATGCGCTCAGGGCGCAGATTTATTAATGAGCCGAAGCACTGATGTGAGCGGATATTTCACCGCGCTCTTCACCTGCTCTCTGAACTTGGACTGGGTCGCCACGTAAATAAATGTGTTCGTGCAGCAGCTGAGATTCCTGAGCAAAAACCCAACGTAGTGAAATATATATTGAGAATCATTCGCATCATTTTCCAGTTCCTGTGATCTGATAATAGACGAAGTTTAGAACCACCGTCAAGCCACAGGAGGATGAAGCTGCCGGAGATGGTGAAGAGTAAAACCACAGACCTCCTCCTGTTCTCCATCTCCGGGTCACTGCGGTTCCCCCCCTTGCTCTCACCCCTCAGCCCCTTACGGACCCGACTGGCCACTAAAATGTGCCGGACTGTCAGAGCGTTGAGCAGCAGGATTACAGCGAAAGGGAGGAACGGAGTTAAAACTGTCTCGATCCAGTCATATGCCACCCACCCGGGGTCAGGGAAATAACTATCCATGATGCCACAGAACCTTGGAACATTGTCGATGATTGTCCAGGGTTTCCGTGTGAAGTAGAGGGGAACGTTTTTCAGACAGAGCAGAACGCCGGCTGTTTGCGAGAACCGCAGCTGCAGTTTTCCCG
Source organism: Okamejei kenojei (assembly GCA_035221665.1). Classification (NCBI taxonomy): domain Eukaryota; kingdom Metazoa; phylum Chordata; class Chondrichthyes; order Rajiformes; family Rajidae; genus Okamejei; species Okamejei kenojei. The sequence continues at coordinate 6,470,086 of CM069170.1, read as the reverse complement.
CTGCAATATTTTGTTTTCAGCTTCTGGCAACAAATGGCGACAAACCGATCAAAGGTGAAAGTGACGGTGAACCAGACAGAACAGTCTGTAGCTGCAAACTTCAGTACATAGTTAACACTGCACACAGGGGTGATGGACAGGAAACTCCAATTGAAGTAATAGTATTTAATCTGATACAAAATTACCTCGGTGATCAGGACCAGTAGATCGGCCGCTGCCATGGCCACCAGGTAGCGAGTGGTGCAGGTGGTGAGGCCGCACTTTCCCCGGGACAGGATCACAATCGCCACTAAATTCACTGCGGAAAGAGAAGGGAAGGGACACTGGACATTACTGAACACGTTCTCCGGGGCTGAACACCGGCTCGACTTTCAGCTAAAGATCAGGAGTGTTGGAGTCGGTGCGCGGCTGCAAGTTTAACAATGTCAGACCCGGATCCGACCGTGCCCGACCTACCTGCTTCAGGGGAGAGGAGGTAAGGCGACGGGCGGGGTAAAGGGCGGGGAGGGAACGAGCAGCCACCCGCCACAATAGGCGGAATGGTCCTTTCCATAGTTAACCCCGCTCACAGTCTCTGATGGTGCCGGTTTCACAGACATAACCGTGACCGGCCGCGTTTAACCAGGGCTCTGGGAACTCGGCATCTGATGGGGACGAGGAGGGAGCGTTCCAGAGGGAAGGCAGGGATAACTTAGAACCCGGCAGCAGATTGGGTCGGTTAATGGATTCATTTCACAGTGAGTTCAGTTTGGTAACAACACACGCCGGTAGATCCGCGGCCACTGGTTCAGGAGATCGACCCACGGTGAGACGTGTCCACAGGAGCGGGTGTTCACTCTGATCAATAATTCAGACACAGTGAACTTCACTGTGTAAATCCCTCCCAGTCACACCGTCCCGGCGAGCTGCCTGTCCCGAGCACTGGGACAACTCTGGAAAAGGTCCCACTGAAGGCCACGAACAACATTCTAGTTGCTCCCGATAGCGAGAGAAAAAGAGGGTTAGTTTCAGCTGTCTGAAAATCAGAAAAAATCACAGCGTTAATTCAATAAACATGTCACTAAGAGGGATTGATACGCTTCACATAGTCTTGTACAACGATCACCAGTTGGGGAACTTGTAACATGGTCAGAATCAGGTCAACACCGGTTAATACACGGAGTTATAAAAACTTGAAATGGTTTCTGGCTCATTTACCCAGGGACTCCAACGGCAGCAATGATCACGTACAATATTTTCTCCACGCTGTAATATTCCAACAGCTTTTCCCCCCATGTTCTCTGCCCAGCGACGTGTCCCCGTGAGCTACCGGTAATCTCTCGGAATGAAATGCTGGGGCAGAACATTCCCGGAGATTTTTATACCATGTTCCATCTCCACCGGGACAGTGAAGTTTCATTCGAGTTTAAAAATAGAGATTTTGAAATTATTCGCAAACAGATGACATCAGCCAAGTGAAATGCCCGCTGGGACTGTTTGTGAATAATTCAGGGAATTGTTTGAGAAACTCCAAAGACTGGGAATTGTGGCGATATTGAGGGATGGAAATTGGGAGCGGTGGCATTGTTCCAGCAAATGGGATATTGTTTCAAACTTCATCAGACCCAACTCTCCACCTCATGTTGTTTGTCGGATTCCCTGCAATCCACTTCACTCAGCAAGGCAATCCCAAATTCCAGGAACCCTCTCAGGGCTTCTGGTGCCCAGTTTGAAGGTGGACTGGGCGACCTTTGTCCACAGGTAAAGCGATTTTCAGCAGTTCACCTCTGACTAAAATGCCCCATCCAATCTGCTTCACCACTCAATGTGATCGCGACTCCTCTGATTGTAGCCTCAACCCCACACTCCCGGCGACCGCGGTAACCATTGCTTGCCTGGAATGGACCTGACTTTGCCCTGGGACAATACCATCCTCTGCCTTCATCACCTCTGAGGAGAAACGACCCACAAACTCACACCACTCAGAGAACAGAAGCGTTGCCGCATCTGAATTGTCCGAAACCTAAATAAAACGGCGAATGATGTCGTACATCTCCCTCCTCCCTTTCTCTCACCCTCCATCCTTTCTGCTGTCCCCTCTCTAAACTGTTACTCTCTCTCCCACCCTCACTATGTTCCTTCTCTGTTCGTCTGTCTCTATCAACCTTTCTTCCATTACACCCACCCCTCTCACGCCTACTGCATATCTCCCTCCGTTTCTCTGACCCTTCCCTCTCTCCCTTTTGCCAACCCACTCGCTCTGATAACTCGCCCCCTCTTCCAACTCTCCCTTTGACTGTTCACTCTTCCTGCATCTCTTCCACTTTTCCTCTTCTCCACTATCTTTCCTTTTCACCGTTGTACTCCTTGTCTGTCTCTCGCTTTTCCCCAACTCTCCTCCTGCTCGCCCACATTTCCCTCTCCATCGCCTTTCTTGTGAAGTGCGGTTAAACGGTTAGTCACCATGGGATGTAACATCTCTCTATGTACACCTTCCATCACACTCCAGCAGCCCTTCCAGCTGAGGAAGATGTTCACCTGCACCTCATCTAATCTCATCTAGTGCATGAGGTGATCCAGACATGGCCTCCTTCACATCATGGTGGCCAAGCGTAGACTCGGCGAACACTTACCCTCGTTCCGCCGAGGCCTGACGCATCTCCCCGTGGCTGACCATTGTAACTCCCTTTCCCACAATGATCTTTCTGTCCTGGGCCTCCTCCATTGCCAGAGTGATGCTACATGCAGTCTGAAAGAACGACGCCTCATCTTCCACTTTGCTGCCTTACAACCTAACAGTGAATTAACCAATGTTAGGTACCTAACGATCATATTCCCGCTTTCCCCTCGCTCTTCACCCGACTCCCAACTATTCATCCCACCTCCCCCTTCCACCTATATTCCTTCCACTCTCATTATAATTCTATCCTCTTCAATCCTTTTCTCACAACATTTATCTTTTAGTCTCTTGTCTGAACCACCCAACTATGAAAAACGCGATTGCACCTGCCATCCGCTATCATTCACCCCTTGCGTTTGTCTCGCCTCCCTCTGTTTCCAGACTTTTTCCCCTTTCTCACCACAATCAGTCTGAAGATGGGTCCTGAGCCGAAACGTCGCCTATCCGTGTTCTTAAAAGGCTTAGAAAGTTCGGCGTGTCCCCTACAAATCTCACCAACTTCTATAGATGCTCCTCAGAATGTATTTTATCAGGATGCAGCACAGCTTAGTTTAGGAACAGCTCCATCCCAGACCGCAAGAAATTGCAGTGAATTGTGGACGCGGCCCAGACCATCACACAAAGCAACTTCCCTTCTATTGACTGAATTTATCCCTCACGCTACCTCGGCAAGGCCAGCAGCATAATGATGTTCTAGTCTCATTCTGGCCACTCCTTCTTCTCCCCTCTCGCAGCAGGTAAAACCCCACACATCCAGTTTCAGGGACAATTTCTTCCAAGCTGTTGTCCGGCAACTGAAACCATCCTAACACAACTAGAGAGCAGTGCTGATCTATTAGCTACCTCATTGGAGACCCTCAGACTATCCTTGATCGGATGTTGCTGTCTTTACCTGGCACTAAACGTTATCCCGTTATCATGTATCTGTACACTGTGAATGGCTCGATTTTAATCATGTATTGTCGTTTTGCTGACTGGATAGCACACAACATAAGCTTTTCACTACGCATGAAAATAAACGAAACTAAACTGATAAATACACGAAACATCTACAGAGACGCAGCCTGATTCGCATTGCTTATTGTTTGTGTGTGACAGTGTGAGTTTGTGAGTCCGTGCATGTGTGTTAGCACGTGTATGTGAATGTGAATGTGTGAGATTGACCAAAGTAATTGATGTGTGTGTGTAAGTGTATGCGTTTACAATGCACCTGCCTTTACACCATTGAAAACAGTGGACATAGTCTGTGGGTCTTTGCGGAACATTGCTGAGAACTGAGCGGTGCACTCTGCATCTTCCTCTTTGCTCTATCCAATGGACATGTGTTTGTACATATTGTATCTGTGTGTGATAATTCTGATATGTTTGGATAGCTGGAGAAACCTCCGCACATGTGACAATAATAATCCTAAACTAAAACCTAAACAAACCCAATTTGTCGATGGAATGTATTTGAATACAATGTGCTTTACAATCTCATGCTCTTCAACCGCAGGCTTGTCTCTGTTTTCTACCGCTGTTCCGTTCCCAGCGTCAGGGCCATTCCGCCTTGGAAACAGCGCCTTCCGCCATCGGCGCCGATCATTGATCCCTTCACACTGGTGACACGTTCTACCATGAACGCATTAACTCCCGGCACACAGTGGGTGTGGTCACTGAATCCAAATAACCTGCAAAGCCATAAGTCTTCGGGATGAGGGAAGAACCGAAACAATTGGAGGAAACTCACGGGGAGACAAGGAGTACGTGCTAACGCAAAACGGATAGCACCGAAGTGAGGATCGAACCCGGATTGTTGGCGCTGTGTGGCAGTAGCTCTACTTCCTGCGCTGCTGTGCCGACATAGTGTACCACGTGTCTGTCTCACATCACTATCCTCAATATGTTTCCAATGGGGAAAGTAAAACAGATTCAGCAACACTCCATCCACACTCAAAGTATTCTTCACAATCTACTGTAATTAAATCTAAAACATTCCATAAAGTATGGGCGAAACACCTTTTCTGGCATAAAAGTGTAAATAATTGGGGATATTTACATCATGTATTCGGATTGAATGTGAATGAACAAGGAAAGGAATGGGCACATAAATGGGGACTCGATGGCGGAGAAGGCAGGAGAGGAGAGAAGTCCATGTCGTGTGAACAACACTGAGATGTGCACTTGCAGACCTGTCACGCGCAGGCCTACGGGCCAGTGCAAGGAGGTGGATCAGCTGCATTCACATTTGGGACTACTTGTATACGAGGGATCAAGCGGCTTCCTTTGGTGCCGGAAACGTTCCTTGACTCCAATATTCTGCCAATCGACCTCTATTGCCGCAGATCAATGACAATGTTGTTCCTTGATATGTATCCAAGCCTCAATTTATTATTGGAACAAGGAAATGGCAGATGGGTTGAACAGGTACTTTGGATCAGTTTTCAATAATGAGGATACAAACAATCTTCCTGATATACTAGTGGCCAGGTGATCTAGGGTGACGGAGGAGCTGAAGGAAATCCACATAGGGCAGAAAATGGTGTTGGAAAGACTGGTGGGACTGAAGGCTGACACATCCCCAGGCCAGCTGGTCTGCATCCCAGGGTACTGAACGAAGTTTCTCTAGAAGTCGTGGAAAATCATGGTGATAATTTTCGTATGTTATGTAGATTCAGGATCCATTCCTGTGAATTGGAGGGTGGCTAATGTTATCGAACTTTTTTAAAAAGGCTGGAGAGAGCAAACAGGGAATTATATAGCCCAGTTAGCCTGACATGGGCGGTGGGGATGATGTTGGAGTCAATCATAGAAATGAAACAGCTGATGAAAGTGACACACACAGAAAGTGCTGATGAAATGACACATGGTGGGTTTGTACTTATGGAAGAGCTCACTGTGGTAGTACTAATGGAGTGACAGAGTAGGGGGATAGTACTGATGTAGTGACACACTGGGATAGTAATGATGGAATAACACACTGCGGGGTGAAAGGAAAAATGCTACGGGGCGAAACGAAAACATGTGGGGTAAATTTGATGGAATGACATTCCGTCGGGTAGTACTGATGGAATAACACACTGCGGGCTGGAACTGATGGAATGACGCACTGTGCGTTAGTACTGATGGAATATTAAACTATGGGATAATCCACTGATGGAGCGACACACTATGGGGTAGTACGGACATCACTACGGGGTGGCATCCACTCGCTGCACACTCGTGCTCATCCATTTAGCAGCTAGAGCGTTCATTTCTCGAAAGATATAAAAATTTGCCCGTACATTAAGTCGAAGGTAACCTCCGACAAAGGGTTAAATGCGAGTCCCAGAGATTTGGACAGAACATTAAGTCGAAGGAAACCTCCGTCATAGTAGTGATACAAGTCCCAGAGATTGGAACACGAGATTGGCTAAGATTCTCGGAGAGAGGACTTCTGGTGGCGCTATGGAGTGATTGGAACTCGCGCCATTCAGCTCCGCTAAAAATTGTATTAAAAACGGGGGTAAAAGGGGTTAACTGAAGCTACTCACCAGAGGAGAAAGGGTGTGAACAGCTCCAGTAGCGTTAAAAAGGTGCGTGACGTCATCAGGTGCGCGACTTTAACAAGAAAATGTCGATGCATCGCCCCCCCACCACCAAGTGAAAAAGCCCGTGAAAAAGGAAGTAGGCCTCACTGGAGCCACGGGCTCTCGTTTGAGTGCCTCCTAGGAAGATATTTTAAAGATGGATGACCTCAAAAAAATTATTATGGATGAGCTAAAAAAAATGCTTAAGGATATGAAAAAAGAATATAAAGAGGAAATAAAGACCTTAAGAAATGATATTTTGGTGTATCATGAAAATTTGAGAGTTCAAAAATGTTATAACTACTGTAAAGACTATGATGGACGAATGGAAAGATAAAGTGGGTAATGATTTGCTACAACAGTTGGATGACGTAAATCGTAAAACTGGTGAGATGGAGTTGCTGCTGGATACCAAGTGAGAACCTATTAAAACCTCACTAAACCAACAACATGACGTAATAAAAGAATTGACTGAATCAGCCGAGAAGAGTCTTGCCGAGAACAAGCGTTTATCAGAATTATTACACAACATAACTGAAAATGCATTGACTTGGAGGGACGTCAAAGGCGTCAGAATTTGCGTATTGTTGGATTGAGTGAAGGCCGAGAGGGAGATCAAGACCCTCGAAAATTTGTTGCAAAACTCCTAAAAGAACCTCTGCTGGGCCGAGCACACGGGGCATTGAGGCATACCCCTAGGAGGGATGTTCCCCCAAGACAGATGATTGTGAAGGTGGCCTACGATTATGTTTTTGAAGATATGATGAAGATAATAATACGTAAGAAAAATCTCAAATATGAGGGAGACAGCATCAGTATCTTCAGAGATTACCCTGTGGAAGTGGCCAAGAGAAGATCTTTATTTACAGAAACAAGAGGTATCCTGAGGAACATAAAGAAGCTGAGATATGGCCTGATGTACCCGGCAACATTAAGAGTAACTTATGATAACAAGGAGCACCACTTCACCAAACATACAGAAGCTCTTGAATTCGCTCAAAACATTCAGAAGAAACTGCAAGAGGAAGAAGTAGAGGAAGAAGCAGATGAAGATGAACAATACTGATATTATTTGATCACTTACTGATGAAACTGTCCATCCACAGAAAAGGAGGAAGATTCTCACACTGAAGGGAAGGAGGAGGAACAATGGACATGGACTCTATTCTTGCGGTTAAGGAGGGATGGATGGATTATTAATAAATATAGCTTGTATTACCTACCCCTTAAAAATGTACGTTAGCTCTCCTAATATAGTGCTATGACACTAGCTATATGTGATATTAGTAGTATTATTAATTAATTATTAAGTAAATTTAAATACCCCACCCCGACATGTTTAGCCCTTAAGTCAAAAACGGAGCTGGAATTATTAACATCTTTTTTTTTCACGGAAGTCCGTAGATTAATGGCTTACACTAATACTAACTACACTAATTATAGTTGTAGTCACTTTTTTTTATTCCCCTTACACTTTACTAACATCACCTACTTTACTCACATATTTTATTATTACTTTTATATTATGTATTTTATTTCATATTATATATAATATGGATTTAAGTATAATAGTAAGATTAAACGAGAACTTACCAGTTCGAAGTTTGATCGTTATTTTATGAGGAGTAACGATGAGGGATTACGTGAAGAAGCCCCGCCTGGCGCTGGAACGGCATTCTTCAAAGCAGGCGGCATGAAAAACAACATGAACATAATAGCCGGAGTAAGATACTAAGGCTCAACATAGATTTAGAACTACCAGATGATCATTTATTTTATGAGGGTTGGGAGTGGAGGGCACGTAATCCCTCATCGTTACTCCTCATAAAATAACGATCAAACTTCGAACTGGTAAGTTCTCGTTTAATCTTACTATTTTACTTCGGAGTCACGTGAGTGACTACGTGAAGATTTTGAAGCTTTCTGTGTTTTTTATGTCGTAGACTCATTGCATATGACACTCTGGCTCACACAACACAGTAATGAGCAAAATAACACATTTTTTCCTCCAAACATTTCCTCAAGTTATGTGATAAATTATTTCACATTATAAAAGAATAAAAGTAATGCCCTTTCCATTGAAAGGCAAGTTTATCACAAAATATCAATTGATATATATAATTTGATGGTATGAACAAAACAACAATTATAGAGAACCCAACACTCCATGTCCAATCGTGACACAATGACTGATTCCATTTAATTTAATTTTATTTTACACCCTCCTGTGGCCTTGCATCTTTGCTCGAGCGGCTCATCCTGTGCCATTCCTGTGAATGTATCTACCTCCTTAACAGAGTGATTTTCCACATTTCAGTGTTTAGTTCCACTGAGTGTTATTCAATGTTTAACCATCTAGAATGCATTTCTCTAGAACCATCAGTTTTAACTGAAAACCTAATGTGGTTTTTTGTGTCTAATAAGTAGTGCTGTCTCATTACCACAGAGACTCTTACTTACTTCAACATATTTCATCAATGTTCACACACACACACAATTTAAGGCCGACAGGATATGCTTATAGGTTTACCTTGGTTTCAGCTCTTCTTGGTCTGCTTTGTTTGGTAAATTCATAAACATATATGATAATGTAATCTGCATCCACATACAATTATAACGTAATATTTGCAATGTCTGCACTCTTATCTTGATACTACAGTCATCAATATTATTACTTTCAATGTTAACTTTTTTGAACCATTGATAGAATTGGAGTCCATTGCCTAAGGCAATTCAGGACTATATTGATCTCCAGACTTATATATTGCAATTTTGGACAGATTATAATATATAATATATATATAAATATATAAATATAAATATATAAATAATATATATACATATCTATATTTATATCTACATATATATCCCTTTTCATATCGGGATATTATGAATGAACCTGATAACTTCTTGGTTAGTATATTGTCCGTAAATAGGATGATAAACACTCTGAGCCCTATTATTGGCTCTATCAATTAGATACTCAGAAAAAAAAAATGCAATCCACAAGAACTCACATATATCTAATATGACAAATAACTTTACTGTATACACAGACTTTCAATTTCTTATAAAATATTGTTGGGTTTTTTTTTTAACTTATTTCTGCAAATTGCAGGTATAACACCTCTTTATACATAATTATGGTATTGTTATGTTGTTATATTAGTTAAACATTCATAGACTTCTTTGACCATCAAACTATTGTAATGGTCTGATCAACTTGTAGATAGTCAATTCATATTTTTCATATCATGGATGCCTTTTGTACAACAATAAATTACTGCAACTATGAATCATCACAAGTGTTTCAACATCACTCAATATTTATGAAAAACCATGAAGGATCCGTTTTGGACCACCAAAATGCCTCTGGCAGTGTCTTGCTATATTTTTCATCAGACACTGCCCTATCAGACAAAAAATGAGGAACATAAAAGAACATTTTCCCTCATATAATTGAGAGAAAAAGCATCCACCTTTCCTGTTCTTTGTTTACCACGAGAACATTTGAAAGTTTGGTTATTTAATCTGTATACAACCAGATTAATCGTAAGTAATCCATATTAATGACAATGTATTTTCCCCCTTAATGTGTTGTCTGTGATAACATTGTCTCTTTCTTAGAGATAAACAGCTGGGACTAAAACATTTTAGAATATGCCACATCTGTTTATTCAGATAATCACATGATTATTATTTTACTTATCTTATGTGATTTAATATATGCCACAGTCGTGGTATTGTTCACCTTGATATGACATGGATACTTCATAATAGAAACAATCGTATTTAATCCATAACTCCTTATACTTCAATAATTAATACAAATATTTGGAGAAATTTCTTAGGACAATTCATTTGCAATTACATGGTATTATTGCCCATAGTCCCAACAAGAGACGTATCAATTATTTTTATAACAATAGATAATTTTCTTATCTTACCCAAATATTCACAGAAGCTGTCCATCATCTGGGGGGGGGGGGTTCAGGGGGGGACATGTCCCCCTCCTCTTTTGAGATCTCCACTTTCCGCGAGACAGTGGGGGTGGGCCTGCTGATCGAGGGCGCCGATTGGACGAGAGAGACGTCGGTCAGCAGGCAAATGGGGAGCAGGACATGATGAATCAACGCGATTATTGGAGGAGGGAGTCAGACGGGCGCGGTGCCCCTCACGCCCACAGCCAGCGCATAGAAGCAGCACTAAGCCCAGCTCAACTCTGCCTGTCCCGCCCAGTCAAACTACAGCCCTGCCTGATTTAAGGGAAATATGACCCAGGTTTACAGTCAGCGCGGAGAAGCAGCGCTGGTGTCCGTCAGTCCAGGCAGGGCTGTAGGTTACCCGGCGAGGACAGGAAGAGTTTGAGCTGCATTTAGCGCTGGATTGAGCTGTAATTTCCGTTCACATGGCCCACGACATAAGCCTCCGAAGCCTCACGCGCGTGTGTGTCAGTGCGCATGCGCGTGGCCACCAGGAAATTCTGCCACCCCCTGTCACCCGGTCCCCCCATATTTTGATAGCAATTTCCGTCACTGATTGGGCATGATCAGCCATGATCACAATGAATGGCGGTGCTGGCTCGTAGGGTCTTATGGCCTCCTCCTGCACCTATCTTCTATGTTTCTATGTTTCTATTCATTTAGTAAAATTAAAGCGGAATATAACCTTTGGCAGCACAGGGTTCAAATAGAAATCATGCATTTAATAGATTGCAAGTAGGAGATCACAGTTTGCAGCTCTGCGTGCAAATCGGAGGGGTGGATTAAATATATTTGGATGAATGCAGTAAATTAAACAGCGAGAAAGTTGATAACAGTACAGAGTGAAAATTAAAATCATGCATTTTAATTAGATTGCATGGGGAAGATCACAGATTGCAGCCCTGGGTGCAAATCGGAGGGGTGCAAAAAATAAGATTTGCACAGCAGAGCTATGCAATTAATAAATCGAAATGCATTTAGTGGATTAAACAGGATTATTGCCTTTGGCAGCACAGGGTGCAAGTTAAAATCATGCATTTCATAGATCGCAAAGGGAAGATCACAGATTGCATCCCGCGTGCAAATAGAATCTGCACAGTGGGCAAATAGGAAGTATTTTGGCGGTCTCAAGAACGACAACTGAACTTTTAAACTAATATTTATTGGAAAATTCACTCTTCAGTATTCACTCTTCAGTAAACAGGTTCTCTTGACACGTCTGGTCACATCGGTGGTCAGCGCTGAACTTCCGCGCGAAAGCAAAGCCGTACGAAAACAAGCAGTCCCTCCCGAGTCACGTGACCGCGGCTTCCCGAACACCGGGTTCGATACCTGCGTGAGCCCGCAGGCGCGCGCTACCTGGCCCCCACCCCCCCAGAATCTGTGGTTACGAAACCCACGCGTAAATGGATGGTTCGACCGGAAACGCGTAGTCCGAGGTCGCGGGTCGAGCGTAAACAGTAGGGGCCGGCAAAACAGAGCCAGAGGAACGCGAAAAACACGAGCGAGGGACAGGCGTAACAGAGGGGACCGGAGAAACATAACCGGGGGTAACTGGTGCAGAGGGCAGCAAAACGGCCGGTGGACATCCTCTACGCGCGAGAGTGGCCACTGTCACCGGGCTATCCTTGTCAACGTGTGCTGGCTTAAGGGCTGCGAAAGGTTGCTGGATCTCAGCTACCTCGACGAGTTGCTGTAGGGACGTGGACGGAACGCGCGGGTTGGCAGGGCACCGGTCCGACACAGGGACCATGCGTCCGCCTCGCACATCGAGTAACAGGGACAACGCGCGCATGAAATGGGCCCCCAGGATCGGTTGGGCGACATCAGCAACGGTAAACATCCACCTGTACGGGCGGGATTCGAAAGTTAAGTCCAGGTTCCGCGTACCGTATGTGCGAATGTCGCTCCCGTTGACAGCCGACAGGACGGGTCCTAACGTACCGACGCGAGTATCTCGGGTGCTCGGAGGCCGGATTCTGGCGATGGCACCGGAGTCCACTAGGAAACGGTGGCCGGAAAGGCGATCGCGGACGTACAGGCATTCGTTTGGGCCGATCACGTTCGCCTCTATGGACGATCGGCCGAGTCATTTCCCTGACACGAGCAGGGGCTCCGGCATCTTCGGGCTTCGGGTCCATAGCTCTGACGGTAGCAACACCAGCAACGTCGGCTGTCGACCACTGGCCGCGGCGATGCTTCTTCTGTTGCACCCGCGCCGTGACCAGGGGCTGGGTGAAAAGCACACACGCCCTGCCGTCTGTGTACCCACAATTCGTCAGCTCTCTCCGCGAGCTGTAGGGGGTCGCCGAAATCAGCTCCGGCGAGCATCAGTCGGACTTTGTCGGGCATCGGCTCCAGGAACGCCTGTTCGAAGAGCAGACTCGGGTGGTGCCCGTCCGTCAGGGCTAACATCTCCGCCATGATGGCGGATGGCCGCCGGTCGCCGTCACTGTCCATGTGCAGCAGCCTCGCTGCCCTGTCTCTGCGGATGAGACCGTAAGCGTGGAACAGCGGGGCCTTCAGCCCTTCGTATTGTCGATGGTCGGCGGGTCCCTGATGTAGGGCAACAGCCTCGAGGCACAGTCTTGTGACAATGCCCCCACCACATGGAAGTACACATTGCGTCATCCGCAACGATGTGATGGAGGTGTGAAACTGTGCCTCAACGTGGGCGAACCACACCTGAGATTGTTCAGGGCCAAAACGATGGCAGTTTGAAAGCCGGTGAGCCCTGCCGCGTGCCAGCCGATTCTGCAGGAACGTTTTCTTCCTGCAAAATTCTCTTGTCTAACGACGGCTAGGCAGGTCGGGGTCACCAATTTGGCGGTCTCAAGAACGATAACTGAACTTTTATCTATTTTTAATTTTTATTTATTTTTATTAAATTTTTATTAGAGGCATGGACATATCATAGTCCAAACCACTCCTGCACCTATTCTTTTATGTTTCCATGTTTCTATATGAACCAAGTAACGAGACATTGTCAACCAGCATGACATAAAATTAACTTCTGACAACGAATTATGCAAATATGAAAATATAATAATTAGTATTGAGGATTAATTGCATACTTCTTTAACAAGAAAGACTGAACTTGACTGTATCACTGGCAATATCTTGTATAGTAGAGTCTCTAGCTGTCTTTTCACAATGTACGTCCAATAAACCAAACACAAGCCAGGATTGTTGTCCTCCTAGATTATACATTTTCTTATCTCATTTTTCTTATTGCCTTCGACTGGCATTATCCTTACTTCTGAATCCTTTCCCCCAATTCATTGCCATCCAACTCGGAATTCCCACATTTTATGTTTCAAAGGTCTTTTTACTCAGTGGCAGAGAAATGTATCCACCCCTCAAGCAATCAATCCCATGGATTTATCAGCTGCCTTGCATGTTGTAACAAGGATATTTAGTACAGAAAATCATACTTTCTAAATTGACTAGTACCCCTCATTGACCTATATTACATTGTAAATAAATGTATGCAAATAAGGTAGCTTGTATTTGGTGATTTGCAGATGTCCGTATATATTTACAATCTAAATGTGTTGGCACTGGCAATAAATGATCATCTTTTCAATTTCCATTTGTGCAGGTTTCACTTTATTTCCTATTTTAAAGATAATAAAGAAAAGCAAGCAATACTGCAGTGTCTAAAGTAATAGGACTTATCCCATTGTGTACAAATCAGCTTGGAACAATGAATTCCTTCAGACCTGACAGCTTTGAGTTCCAAAATTAGAAACATACCCCATCTCAGCATCCTCCACTTCTATGAACACAAACATATCAAGACATGACCGTTTCTTGGCTTCAAATGACATTTTATCTATTGCCATTGAAGGCTTTATCATGGGTCACTTTATTAAAGTGAGTGGTTTATTTATTTTTTGTTTTTGTTTATTTTATTAGAAGTTAATACAGTACAAAACAATACAGTAGTACCTAATTTTAGGTGCCAACTATGTCATAACGTAATATATCCTATGTACAACCTCTAGTTTTATGTTTTTTGAAAAGGAAGTAAAAAAAGACAAGAGATAGAGAAAAGAAAAAGAGGAAAAATAGATAGTAGAAAATAGAAAAACGTGAAATGTGTGTATCGGAAAATAAAAAGTAGAAAGTAGAAATGGAAGAAAAAGGCCCTTAAAAAATAAGTTTTCAACTATTTGTTCGGAGATGTAATTCTACCCACGACCTGTCCTGAATTCAGTAATCTTTACGGTACTGCTGCATCACATCATTCCAAAAAATCGATGAAAGGGGACAACTCTTAAAGAATTGGTTATATTTATCCATTAGGCGGGGTCTCATTTCTTCAGGGTGAGCTATGTCCGTCATATTACTAATCCACATTTTAATAGATGGTGTAGCTGTATTTTTCCAAAATGTAAGTATCAATTTATTTCCAATTATTAACCCATAAATGAGTGGTTTCAATGAGCAGATACATTCATACTGCCAATCTCTAAATTAAAAGCACACCCTTTGATCCGACAAAATTGAGGGCAACTGATCAGTTTCAACATTTCAGACTCAGAAGGTGCTAGAAGAAGTGGAAACATTACATCGAACAAATAAAATAATTTCTTTCATATGTGAAAGTGTGCAGTGCAAAAACACCAAGCATTGTGGCTGTTTTGCACTTTTCTTTGGGAAGCATATGCTCGTTCACATACAAATGTAAAGGGTTCCCCTTTCACATCCTTTCTCCAATTCCGTTTTAGCAATGCCATTCTGGGCCCATTTCCGTTGAAATCATTGCAATATACCGAGTGTGCTGAAGACAAGTAGTAAGAACTAACAGGGAATAAAGCTCTCTACTGCTTTGCTAGCATAGCAAGTGGGTGAAACTGTGATTAAGGTAATGATATTGACCTCAGCCACGCTTGCTGGCGGCCCACTAAATGAAACCAATGACCATCTCCCACCAAGGAAAATGAACCACAAACCTGATTCTCAATAACTCTCATAGATCAGCGCTGGCAGAACTCTTGATATGATGGGAAAATAGGACTAAGATAAAAGATTTCTTACAAAATAAGGGCTTGGATACAAATATTGAACTCAATCATCATGCCGTGGAACACTATATAACATTTATAGAACAGTTTACGAATGTCTCGCTGAATATCTTATTTGGGGGTGGGAAATATAAGGCTACAACTTTATTTTCTGAAAATCTTAAATATCCTCTGTCCTGCTTACTTGTGAATTTACACCACCAAAAATAATGTCCTAATTCTACCATCATATGATATCAAACAACGTTATATTTGAGAATCTATATGTAGGTTATACTGAGCGTTAACTATACACTAACATGTTAGGATTTAGAGCCTAAAGTTAATGATTTGCTGTGGGTTTGGAATGGAAGAACTGGTGTAATGCGTGTCAGTGATCATAGGAAACCTATCGACCATCAGTAATAAACTGAAATTGCTGTCTGCAACCAGATTCAATTATAACTTTCAAAAGAGCATGAATATATAAAGGAAAAGAAACAATTTATGAAGCTGCAGGGAAATGAGGGGTGAACTAACGAAAAGCACTACCAAAGAAGTCAAACAAGCCTAATGGGTCAAATGGCCTCTTCCTATGATTAGCATAATTCTATGGTTCTACAATGAGAGAATGGCACAAGCAACTTCACACGGATTAGGAACATAGAAACATAGGAAATATGTGCAGGAGTAGGCCATTCGGCCCTTCCAGCCTGCACCGCCATTCAATATGATCATGGCTGATCATCCCACTCAGTATCCCGTACCTGCCTTCTCTCCATACCCCCTGATCCCTTTAGCTACAAGGGCCACATCTAACTCCTCTTAAATATAGCCAATGAACTGGCCTCAACTAACTTCTGTGGCAGAGAATTCCACAGACTCACCACTCTCTGTGTGGAGCTTGCCTGCCGTCTTCTCAACCGTGGCAAATTTTGATAACATGAAATATGGTGTTTGGTGAGTCTGGAAGAATTGTACTCAGTCATTCTGAGATGTATTTAGATTCTTCATTCAAAATATATGGCTATGGTTTGGAATGATGTATTTATTGTACATCCTTAGCTGTTTGTGTTAATTCGCTTAGATGGGCAAAGGTATTCTTAATACTTATGACACGCAAGAGTGACAAATGGCCTCGGCTAAGAGGAGGACCTTTGTGAACATTACAATCCCTTTATTCCATGTTAGAGTACATTTATTTTCTCCAAGGCCATTGAACTACTAGTTCTGTAACATAACACTGAACTAGGAAATGTCTGAAGCAACAACATGAGTAGCGTTTTAAGTAACCTCTCTCCTACACTACCCTTTAAATCCATTTCCAAACAGTAATCTGTTCAAAGCGAAGACAACGTTCTTATTGTCACGTCATTTGTCCTAGCCTCACCCTACTTAAGAACACACTCTATGTCACTTTTACTTTAGTTGTCCAAAACAAAAACACTTCCTTGCAATATCCCATTCAAGCCTTTCTTTGTCACTTACTTTAAATAATGACACTAAATATTGAATTCATCTTAGTTTTGTACTAATTTCCTTCATAGCCTAATAACTCCCTGTTCTTTGCCATGTGGTTTTTCTTGCTGAACCAGGAAGATGATGCATAAACTTAACTCCCTTGGACTTTCCTGAGTGCATCTTCAACAACAGCTTTCGGAACCATATTCTGGAAGGAAGTTCTTTACTACCTTACTCTCCAAAATGGAGATAAACATTCCGGATCCATACTGACGAGACACAGCACACAATTGGAAGTTTTGTTTATAACTTAGTAAGCACTCAAATTTGTAACGTCAAACAAAATTACATTCAGACACTGGTACTTATCCCTCAGCCTCCTGCGTTCCAAGGAATAATGTCCTAGCTCTTCCTGCAATTCAGGCCCTCGAATCCTGGCAACATCCTTGTAAATCTTCTCTGCAGTCTTTGCAGCTTATGGCATCATCCATTTAGCGGAGTGAACAAAACTGAACGTAATACTCCAACTGCAGCCTCACCGACATCTCGTATATCTGTAACGCAACATCTAAACTGCTGTATGAAATTCTCTGACTGATGAAGGCCAGTGTCCCAAAAGCCTTCTTCACCACCCTATCTATCTACCTGTCCATGCCCTTCCAAGGAACCATGAACTTCTAGTCCTAGATCACTCTGCTCTAAAAACACTACCCAGCAATGTACTATTGACTGTGAAGTGGAAGGTTGCAACCCATCACGTGGACCGCCCTGTTTCGACGAATGCAAATCAACCTGGCGTGCACAATCAAGTCAGATCAAATGGAACAAGTTGTCCTACAACTTTAGGCTGTGCACGTCATACGCAAGTAGAAGAAGATTGTTTAGTCCTGCCCAGGTTTTGAGTTTCCAAAATATAAAATCGATCTGGAAAAAGCTCCAGACACTCAACAACTTAGTCATGTTCCAAAAGTGATCATGTCTGCCCTTTCTGTTTTGATCACATCACCTGTACCACTTATTATCCCAGATAATTTGGTTTAGATTAAGGATGCCTGGATCACGTGAAGCCTAATCTTACATTTCTGGAAAATACATCATGGAATTAAAACAATTCACAGCAGAAGGCCACCATTGGGTGCTGGACCAACCTATCCACTTTGTCTTATTTTACTGATCTTTCCCTACAACTCAGAAAAAAACATATTCTTTGCTTATTCAGATTTCATTTTAAGAGTTACTAATGAACCAGCTCCCACTACATAGGCAGACAGTGTAGTTCAGATCATTACCAGCTGCAAAATTCATCTCACACCTGGCTCTCATCCACCACTTTAAATCTGTCTATTCCAAATAATGACTCCTCTGCCACTGGTTCTTCTTAGTTCAACTTCATTACTTTGAACAACATTAATTGTTTCCCTTCTGCCTCTCGTGACAAGAAAACAATCCCAATATCATTCATATCTCGGTACAACCAAAAGTTCTTTTTCTGTAATGTTTCCGTAAAAGCTTTCTAATCTGTGGTGTCCGGCTGTGGCCTAGCCAGCAACTTATATGTTTCCGCAAGTCACTTGCTTTTGTACTTCATGTCTCCAATAATAGATCCAAGGATACCAAACACTTTTACAATATATTTGCGAACGTACCCTCCCAGTCTCTGTTCTATTGGTTCTTAGGAACCACCTGGGCTCAACTGTAAGTACAAGACCATAATAGCACAAAACCAAAATCAGAAGTGCATCCAAAAACAAAGTCTATAACAGACTTTTGGATGTAATGTTAAAATTGTACAAGGCATTGATTGAGGCCATTTCTGGAGTATGGTGTACAATTTTGGTCGCCAAATTATAGGAAAGATGTCAACAAATTATCGACTGTACAGAGGAGATTTACTAGAATGGTGCCTGGGTTTCAGCACCAAAGTTACAGAGAAAGATTGAACAAGTTAGGTCTTTATTCTTTGGAGCGCAGAAGGTTAAGGGGGACTTGATAGAGGTCTTTAAAATTATGAGAGGGATAGACAGAGTTGACGTAGATAAGCGTTTTCCATTGAGAGTAGGGTAGATTCAAACAAGAGGACATGATTTAAGAATTAAGGGACAAAGGTTTAGGGGTAACATGAGGGGGAACTTCTTTACTTGGAGAGTGGTAGCTGTGTGGAATGAGCTTCCAGTGGAAATGGTGGAGGCAATTTTTTATCGTTTAAAAATACTTTGGATAGGTATATGGACGGGAAAGGAATGGAGGGTTATGGTCTGAGTGTAGATGGGACTAGGTGAGATGGGATTAGGTGAGAGTAAGTGTTCGGCACGGACTAGAAGGGCCGAGATGGCCTGCTTCCGTGCTGCAATTGTTATATGGTTATATGGCTCCCAGTGCGGTTCCGAATAAATCTCAAGCTCCTTCTTTATGTATACAAAGCCCATAACGGGTTTCCCAAACACACATCCAATATCGCTTACCCACCATCCACCTCCAGGTCCCTGAGATCGGCTGACTTGCGGATCCTGAACATCCCGCGGTCTAGGCATAAGCTCAAGGGCAACCGCGCTTTTGCAGTTGCAGCTCCTAGACTGTGGAACAGCATCCCTCTTCCCATCAGAACTGCCCCCGCCATCAACTCCTTTAAGTCGAGTTTTAAAACGTATTTTTACTCACAAGCGTTTCCGAGGTCCTCTGAGTGAGCGCTGTGTGTATGTATCTATGTATGTATTGTTGATCTATGTACCACTGTATGTAGCACGTTAGTACCTGCACTAATGTAAAGCACTTTGGTCAATGAGAGTTGTTTTTTCAATGTGTTATAGAAATAAAAGGGACTTGACTTGACATTTGGCAATATTTCTGCTGCCAACTAGGAGGGTGGGAGCACTAGGATCCACCCAGCAGAGTCAGGCCACTTGCTGTTCACTGTCCATTAATATACAGCAGCCAAGAAATCATCAAATATTGGATTTTTACTGTCACAAATACCCAATTGGTTTCGCTGCAGTGAATTAAGACGAGAAGCATACAAATAATTGATTCTAGTGAAGAACCCAGCTACAGGATTTGAGCCAACCCGAACATGCCTCCCTCCCCTTTAAAAAACCTTCATTTACGCGGTGGCTTGTGCGTGGAAAGGTTATGTTTAATATAGAAACAAAGAAAATAGGTGCAGGAGGAGGCCACACGACCCTTCTAGCCAGCACCGCCATTCATTGTGATCATGGCTTGATCGTCCCCAATCAATAACCTGTGCCTGCCTTCTTCCCCATATCCCTTGACTCCACTAGCCCTAGAGAACTATCTAACTCTCTCTTAAATCCATCCAGTGATTTGGCAACAAATGGAGCTGGAGCTGCCGACTTTGAGGAATCCCCGATCCAGCGCAGGTTCGCAGAAACAGCAGGTACAGTAAACACAGTACCTGGAAAGAACGGAGATGCCTCCATTGTGTCCGGACGGGCAGGACTTCAGATCAGACTGAAGCGCAAGGGGACTTCGGTCCGCTCTCCCTACTATCTTACTGGCCAATGTACAGTCCTTGAAAATAAGTGGAGGACTTAAGGGCAAGACTGCTTTATCAATGGGAGCTGAGGGAATGCTCCGTGTTCTGTTTCACAGAGACATGGCTCACCCCCAGCACCCCAGACTCAGCGGTCCAGTCTGAAGGCTTCACCTTCCAAACGTATGGTCCGTACACTGGCATCTGGGAAAGGGAGAGGAGGGGGCGTCTGCCTCATGGTCCACTCTGCATGGTGCTCAGACGTGGCAGTCCTGTCCAACTCCTGCTTTCCACACCTTGAACATCTGGCGGTGAGGTGCCGTCCCTTCTACCTTCCGAGGGAATTTACCCCCATCATCCTGACCGCGGTCTAAATCCCACCCCAGGCAGACGTCCGTTTGGCACTGGAGGAGCTGCACGCCGTGGTCAACAAACACCAGACGTCTTACCCCGAGGCATTTTCCACCATTGGTGGGGACTTCAATAAGGCAAACCTAAAGAAATCACTCCCCAACTTCCACCAACATGTCTCCTGCTGCACCAGAGGACCAAACACCCTCGACCACTGCTACACCACCATCAAGGATGCCTACCGCTCTATCCCTCGCTCTCACTTCGGTAAATCCGACCATACCGCGGTGTTGCTTCTTCCTGCCTACAGGCAGCAATTAAAGAGTGCACCCCCAGACGTGAGGACAGTACAGAGCTGGTCGGAGGGAGGGGGGGGGGGGGGCAGAGGAACAACTACAGAACTGTTTCGAGTCTGTAGACTGGGCAATGTTCAAGGACTCGGCAACGGACTTGAACGAGTACGCCACAGTCGTCACAGATTTCATCAAGAAATGTGTGGAGGACTGCATCCCTACAAAAACTTTCCGAGTGTTTCCCAATCAGAAACCTTGGATGAACTGTGAGATCCGCACTCTTCTGAAGACCAGACACCGGGCATTCATGTCTGATGATACAGTGGTCTACATAACTTACAAAATTCTTAAGGGTTGGACAGGCTAGATGCGGAAGATTGTTCCCGATGTTGGGGAAGTCCAGGACAAGGGGTCACAGCTTAAGGATAAGGGGAAATCCTTTAAGACCGAGATGAGAAGGACTTTCTTCTCCAGAGAGTGGTGAGTCTCTGGAACTCTCTGCCACAGAGGGTAGTTGAGGCAGTTCATTGGCTATATTTAAGAGTGAGTGGATGTGGCCCTTGTGGCTAAGGGGATCAGAGGGTGGAGAGAAGGCAGGTACGGGATACTGAGTTGGATGATCAGCCATGATCATATTGAATGGCGGTGCAGGCTCGAAGGGCTGAATGGCTACTCCTGCACCTAATTTCTATGTTTCTATGTTTCTATGAAGTCCAGATACGAACTTGGTAAGGCCATCAAAAAGGCCAAAATGGACTTCTGCTCCAAACTGGAGAATGGACAGTTGTTCGGCAGCTGTGGCGGGGTCTGAATGCAATCACCTCCTACAAGGCGAAACAGGAGGGCAGTTGGATGTCGGCGATCATCACTCCCTGATGAGCTCATTGCATTTTTACGCACGCTTTTGATAGAGAGAACACCGATGTGTCTTCCCGAGCCCCCATTCGCTGTGATGGTATTTCAGTCTCAGTCACAGAGGCTGACGTCAGGAATCCTTCAGAGGGGTGAACCCTCGAAAAGCGTCTGGACCTGATGGTATACCCGGTCGTGTTCTAAAATCCTGTGCGGACTAACTGGCTGGAGTTTTATGGACATTTTCAATCTCTCACTTCTGAGGTCTGAGGTTCCCACCTGATTTAAAAGGGCATCCAAAAGTGCCCATAAAAGCAAGGTGAGGTGCCTCAATGACTATCGACCAGCGGCAACTAATGTATGTGGTGATGAAGTGCTTTGAGAGGTTGATCATGGCGCAAATCAACTCCTACCTCGACAAAAACCTGGACCCACTGCAGTTCGCTAACCGTCACAACAGATCAACGGTGGATGCGATCTCGCTGGCCCTCCACTCCGCTCTGGACCACTTGGACAACAAAAACTCATATGTCAGGCTGTTGTTCATTGACTAAAGCTCGGGCATTTAATACTATCATCCCTACAAGCTGGTTTCCAAACTCACAGAACTGGGTCTCTGCGCATCCCTCTGCAATTGGATCCTCGACTTCCTCATTCACAGACCACAGTCTGTTCGTATTGGTGGAAATGTGTCAGACTCGATAACAATCAGCACGGGAGCACCTCAGGGCTGCGTGCTCAGCCCCCTGCTGTACTCACTCTATACTCATGACTGTGCAGCCGGTCACGGTGCGAATCCATCATCAAATTCGCTGACGACACCACTGTTGTGGGACATATCACTGATGGGGATGAGTCAGAGTATAGAAGAGAGATCGAGCGACTGTCCATATGGTGCCAGCACAATAACCAGGCCCTCAACACCAGGAAAACCAAAGGAACTGGTAGTGGACTTTGGAAGGAGTAGGATGGGGACGCATAGTCCGTTTATATCAACGGGTCGATGGGTCAAGAGCTTCAAATTCCTGAGCGTGCACATCTCTGAGGATATTTCCTGGTCCCAGCACACTGATGCAATTATTAAGAAAGCACATTATCGCCTCTACTTCCTGAGAAGATTACGGAGAGTCGGTTTGTCAAGGAGGACTCTCTCTAACTTCTACAGGTGCACAGTAGAGAGCATGCTGACCGGTTGCATCGTGGCTTGGTTCGGCAACTTGAGCGCCCAGGAGCGGAAACGACTACAACAAGCAGTAAACACTGCCCAGTCTATCATCGGCTCTGACCTCCCCACCATTGAGGGGATCTATCGCAGTTGCTGCCTCAATTAGGCTGGCGGCATCAACAAGAACCCACACCACCCTGGCCACACACTCATCTCCCCGCTACTTTCAGGTAGAAGGTACAGGAGCCTGAAGACTGCAAAGACCAGGTTCAGGAACAGCTGCTTCCCCGCAACCATCAGGCTATTAAACTTGGCTCGGACAAAACTCTGAACATTCTCAAATTTATTTGCACTTGATCAGTTTATTTATTTATCTGTGTATGTATGTATATAATGGTATATGGACACACTGATCTGTTCTGTATTATTCATGCCTACTATATTCTGTTGTGCTGAAGAAAAGCAAGAATGTCATTATCCAATCTGGGACACATGACAATAAACTCTCTTGAATCTTGAATCTAGAATCTTGAGTTTGCAACACCTGTTGTGCAGGAATGGAAAGACTGAACAGCCTTTTCCAGCAAACCAAAGCTGATGCTCATGAATTGTACCAACAGGTATTCTCACACCAGAAGATTCTTCAGAACAGACTGTGTGATGCCAAAGGTCTGAAAAAAACCACTCATCAAGTTGATTTTGGTATTAAACTCTTAACAGCATGTAATAAGTTCCTACAGCAGAATAACAGTGCTGAAACTCATCTGGAAATAAAAAATGTCAAAGAAAGATCTATGTCTATGCTAGAACAAGCTCCCTGTTAAGTCACACGTAAACTTCCGTCGGCAAGAGATACATTTGAAAGTTTATCAAAATTGAGCCCTGTGATAATTCTGAATTAAATGTTGAGGCCTAGGTTTAACGAGTTACCCTTTATACACCATGCAGGAAACAAGGTCAGCACAATTGAATAACAAAACAGCCAAATGCCTTTTGCTGATTGGAAAGCAGAAGCTCCATTTATGAAAGATGGAATCCCAACAGGCACTGAACAGCTTTGTATCGGTGTGCTTTAGAATTAGGCATTTAAAAAGCTCTCCACCCTTTCCCTTTCTTGCCCAATAACCCTTGTCAGCAATGCTGTGGTTGAGAGGATTTTTCTGTGGATTCAATATTCCAGATTCAAGATTCAAGAGAGTTTATTGTCATGTTATTGTCAAATAAAAATACAGAACAGATTAGTGTGTTCATATACCAATGAATGTATATATATATATATATATATATATATATATATATATATATATATATATATACACACACACACATAAATTACAGATTAAGTGCAATGGGTTATTTAACTATCAGAGTTTTGTTAGAGTTGAGTTTAATAGCCTGATGGCTGTGGGGAAGTAGCTGTTCCTGACCCTGGACGTTGCAGATTCCAGACTCCTGTACCTTCTACATGAAGGCAGCGGGAAGATGGATGTGTGGCCAGGTTGGTCCTTGATGATGCTGGCAGCCTTTTTGAGGCAACGATTGTGATAGATCCCCTCGATGGTGGGGAGGTCAGACCCGATGATGGACTGGGCAGTGTTTACAAGCTTTTGCAGTCTTTTACGCTCCTGGCCGCTCAAGTTGCCGAACCAAGCCACGATGCAACCGGTCAGCAAGCTCTCTACTGTGCACTTGTAGAAGTTCGAGAGAGTCCTCATTGACAAACCGACTGTCGGTAATCTTCTCAGGAAGTAGAGGCGCTGATGTACTTTCTTTATAATTGCATCAGTGTGCTGGGACCAGGAAAGATCTTCAGAGATATGCGCGCCCAGGAATTTGAAGCTCTTGCCCCACTCCACCATTGACCCATTGATTTAACAACTGGATGAGGACTGAGGACCGTGGGTCCCCATCCTACCACTTGCAAAGTCCACAATCAGTTTTTTGGGTTTGCTGGTGTTGAGAGCCAGGTTATTGTGCTGGCACCATTTGGTCAATCGGTCGATTTCACTTCTATACTCTGACTCATCCCCATCAGTGATGCGTCCCACAACAGTGGTGTCGTCAGCGAACTTGATGATGGAGTTCGCACAATGTCCACCTATGCAGTCATGAGTATAACGTGAGTACAGCAGGGGGCTGAGCACACAGCCTTGAGGTGCTCCCATGCTGATTGTTATCGAGGATGACACATTTCCACCAATACGGACAGACTGTGGTCTGTGGATGTGGAAGTCGAGGATCCAATTACAGAAAGATGCGCAGAGACCCAGTTCTGAGTTTGGTAACCAGCTTGAAGGGTGTGATGGTGTTAAATGCCGAGCTGTAGTCAATGAATAACAGCCTTACATATGAGGTTTTGTTGTCCACGTGGTCCAGAGTGGAGTGGAGAGCCAGTGAGATCGCATCCTTTTGCCTCCTCTTCCCAGTGGAGGGCGACAAAATGTCAATTTCCACCTGTATCCATGAAAATTCCCCATTCACCCCTCATCCAGTGTCCCCATTATGTTCATCATCTACACTGGTGGTGGTTTTTTAGATCAGAGAGAGAGTGAGAGAGAGAGGGGGCGAGAGAGAGAGAGAGAGAGAGAGCGAGAGAGAGAGCCAGAGGCAGAGGCAGAGAGAGAGAGAGACAGAGAGAGAGGGGGGGGGAGAGAGAGAGAGAGAGAGAGAGAGATAGATATAGATAGATAGGTAGAGAGAGAGAGAGAGAGAGAGAGAGAGAGAGAGAGAGAGAGGTGCCAGATGGGAGGGGAGAATGAGGGGAGACAGAGGGGGAGAGAGAGATGGCAGAGAGATAGGGGAGAGTGCGAGTGGGGCAAAGGAAAGAGAGGGAGGGAGAGAGAGAGAGGGGTATAGGAGAGAGGGGGGAGAGATGGTGTAGAGGGAGAGTGAGGGGGAGAAAGGGGGTAGAGAAAGGCGGGGGGTTGGGAGTGGGGAGAGATACAGGGGGAGAGAGAGGGCGTGGGGAGATTCCCACCAGAGAGGGATCGTGAGATGAGACGTGGCGGCGAGATAAAGAGGAGGAGCAGAGAGAGTGAGACAAGGTATGGGGGGGGGGAGAGGGGAGATTGCCACCAGAATATTATACAAATTAATTGAATTGAGAGGGGGGAGAAATTGATAGGAAGAAGGGGGAAGAGAGGAGGAGGAGTGAGAGAGGGAGAGGTAGAGATGATTGAGGGATGAGGCGAAAAGAAGAGAGGGGATAGTGGGGAGAAAGAGGATGTGAGTGGTTAGCGGGGAGAGAGAGAGATAGGGAGAGAGAGGGGAGAAAGAGCTGGGGAGAGAGTGAGAGGGGGAAAGAAAAGAGGGATAGAGAGAGACGGGGGAGGGAGAGAGAGATGGGGAGGGAGAGAGAGGGGAAAGGAAAGAGGGGGGGAGAGAGAGAGAGAGGGGTGGGAGAGAGTTTGGGTTGGAAGACCTGTTCATTGATGGGCGAACTTTTGACCTGTTCCCAGCGGGAGAGCAACAAAATGATTGTTTCCCTCCCCGTAATCCACGAAATATCACCATACACCGCCCCTCCCTCCATTCAGTCCCCATGATGATCAATATCTACTCTGGTGGTGGAGATGAGGGGGAAATGCAATGGGGGGGGGAGAGAGAGGGGGAAATGGGAAGCCTGGGCAAGTTGGCGCCAGAGAGTTCCGTGTTTAAGAGGGGGGGAGAGAAAGATGGGAGGGTGCCGTAGAGATGAGTGGGAAGAGTGCGAAAGGGGTCGAAAGGAAAGAGAGAGTGAGAGAGAGAGAGAGAGCGGGGGGAGGGGGGAGTGGAGATCGAAAGGATGAAAGATAAGCGGGGAGTGAGAGGGGGTGAGAGAGGAGAGAGAGAAAGAGAGGGGGGGGAGAGAGAGAGAGAGAGAGAGGTGAGAGAGAGGAAAGAGAGAGAGGGGTGAGAGAGGGGGAGAGAGATAGGGAGACAGAGATGGAGGGAAGGAAAGAGGGGATATATATATATATATATATATATATAATATATATATTTTATATATATTATATATATAGAGAGATGAGAGAGAGGGGGGGGGTGAGTTCGTCATGAAAATACTTTTCCTCCATACCCAGTGACCCCCATTAATGGACATCATATACACTGGTGTTTGGAATTTCTGATCAGGGAGAGGGGAGACAGGGAAATATATATAGAGAGAGGAGGTGAGGGAGAGAGAGGGGGATGGAGAAGTGCCAGAGGAGAGAGGGGAGGAGGACGGAGAGAGGGGGGGAGAAAGTAGGGAGAGGGTGGAGGGAGAGAGGTGGGGAGAGGGAGGTTGGGGAGATGGGGGAGAATGGGGGGTGAGGGAGACAGGGAGAGAGACGAGAGGAGGGGAAAGTGAGAGAGAGGGGAAGTGAGTGAGAGGGAGAAAAATAATAAATAAGTTTGGGAAGAGGAGTGAGGAACATGTGAGAGGAACAGAGAGAGCGAGAGAGGGAGAGACAGAGAGAGGGGGGAGAGAGAGATGGGGAGAGAGATGGGGTGAGAGTGAGTGGGGACAGGAAATATGGGGAGCGAAAGTGCGTGAAAGGAGGAGACATGGGAGAGAGAGAGAGACTGAGAGAGAGGGCAAAGGGGGGGAGAGTAGTAAGAGCGAGAGAGAGTGAGATTCCTCTAGTGAGAGAGAACGGCGCTGAGAGAGAGGGGGTAGGGAGAGTTGGGCTCGAGAGAGAGTTTTGGGGGCCCGTTTCAAGGTGGCCAAACTCGCTTTGGCCTCCTGTTGTCAGAGTACGGGCGGCGTGGAGTTCCACCCCCCCTCCCCCCCACCCCCCCTGTATCTCGAAACAATTACCATTCCCACCTAAACCCCCTCCCACCCTATCAGTTCCCAAATGAGTGTCCAAATGATGGTCAACATCTGCACAGGAGCCGGAGCCCGGAGCGGGGAGAGACTGCGGCCGCCTCTGGGATGCGCTCAGGGCGCGGATTTATATAAATGAGCCGAAGCACTGAGGTGAGCGGTATTTCACCGCGCTCTTCACCTGCTCTCTGAACTTGGACTGGGTCGCGCCCGTAAATAAATGTGTTTGGTGCAGCAGCTGAGAGTCCTCAGCAAAAACCCGACGTCGCAAAAGATCGATTGAGAATCATTCGCATCCTTTCCAGTTGCTGTGATCTGATAAGAGACGACGTTTACAACTGCGTCAGCACAGTAGGATGAAACTGCCGGAGAAGGTGAAGGAGTAAAACCACAGACCTCCTCCAGCTCTCCATCTCCGGGTCACTTGCGGTTCACCCCCTTGCTCTCACCCCTCACCCCTTACGGACCCGACTGCAAACTAAAATGTGCGGACTGTCAAAGCGATGACAGCAAGATGACAGCGAAAGGAGGAACGGAGTTTAAAACCTGTCGAACCGTCAAATTCCACCCACCCAGGTCAGGTGACAACACTGATCCTACAGGCTACAGACCACGGGACATTGTCGATTATTTTCCCAGTTTCCGTGTGAAGTACGGGGAAACGTTTTTCAGACAGAGCAGGACCGCCGGCTGTGGCGAGAACCGCACTGCATTTTTCCGGTGCAATATTTTGTTTTTCAGCTTCTGGCAACAAATGGCCGACAAACCGATCAAAGGTGGAAAGTGACGGGTGAACCAGACAAACAGTCTGAGCAGCAAACGACAGTACAAAGTTAACAAGCACACAGGGTTGATGGACACAAACTCCAATTGAAGTAATGTAATTTGATCTGAACAAAATGACCTCGGTGATCAGGACCAGTAGATCGGCCGCCCTGCCATGGCCACCAGTACGAGTGGTGCATGGGAGAGAGGCCGCACTTTTCCCCGGGACAGGACACAATCGCTCCTAAATTCACTGCGGAAAGAGAAGGGAACGGATACTGGGCATAACCTGAACACGTTCTCCGGCTGAACACCGCACGACTTTCAACTAAAGATCAGGAGTGTTGGAGTCGGTGCGCGCTGCAAGTTTAACAATATCTCAGCCGGCTCCGACCGTGCCCGACCTGCCTGCTTCAGGGAAGAAGTAAGGCGACGGGCGGGTAAAAGGGTGGGGGAGGGAACGACAGCCACCCGCCACAATAGGCGTAAATGGTCCTTTCCATAGTTAACCCTGCTCACAGTCTCTTATAGTACCGGTTTCACAGGATAACCGTGAGCGGCCGCTTTAACCTGGGCTTCTGGAACTCGGCATCTGATGGGGACGAGAGGGAGGGTTCCAGAGGATGGCAGGGACAACATAGAACCCCGCAGCAGAATTGGCGCCGTTAATGGATTAATTCCCACAGTGAAGTTCAGTTCGGTAAACAACACACGCCGGTAGATCCGCGCCTCGGGTTCAGGAATCGACCCACAGTGAACGTGTCCACAGGAGGCGGGTGTTAAACTCTGATCAATAACTCAGGCACAGTAACATCAACAATGTAAATCCCTCCCAGTCCACTCAGTCCCGGAGAGGTCTGCCTGTCCCAGCACTGGGACAACTCTGGACAAGGTCCCACGAAGGCACGAACACATTCTAGTTGCCTCCGGCAGCGAGAGAAAAAGAGGGTTTAGTTTCAGCTGTCCTGAAAAATCACAGCGTTAATTCAATACACCTTTCCACTGAAGGATTGAAACGCTTCACATCTTCTTGTACAACGATCACCAGTTGGGGAACTTGTAACATGACAGAAATCAGGTCAACGTCGGTTAATACCGGAGTTCTAAAACTTGGAATGGTTTTTGCTCATTTACAAGGGCTCCAACGGCAGCAAAGCTCACGTACAAATTATCTCCACGCCGTAATATGCCGTCAGCTTCCCCCATATTCTCTGCCCAGCGACGTGTCCCCGTGAGCAACGGTAATCTCACGGAATGAAAATGCAGGGGCCAGAATTCCCGGAGGATTTAAACCATGTCCGTCTCCACCGGACAGTGAAGTTTCATTAGAGGTTTAAATTATAGAGAATTTTGAAATATTCGCAAACAGATGACATCAGCCAAGTGAAATGCCCGCTGGGACTGTTTGTAAATAATACATGGAATTGTTTTGAGAAACCAAAGACTGGGAATAGTGGCGAATTCAGGGATGGAAATTGGGAGCGGCGCATTGTTCCAGCAAATGGATATTGTTTCAAACTTCATCAGACACAACTCTCCACCTCATTTCTTGTACGATTCCCTACAAATCACTTCACTCACAAGGCATCCCCAAATTCCAGCGACCGTCTCACGGCTCTGGTGCCCAGTTGAAAGGGGACTGGGCGACCTTTGTCCACAGGTAAAGGAATTTTCAGCAGTTCACCTCTGACTAAAATGCCCCATGCACTTGCTTCACCACACCTGTGATCGCGACTCTCTGATTATAACCTCAACCCCACGCTCCCGCCGACCCCAGTATCCATTGCTCGCCTGGAATGGATCTGACTTTGCCCTGGGACAAGACCATTCACTCCTTCATCACCCTGAGGAGACACGACCCAAAAACTCACACACTCAGAAACAGAACGTTGCCCGCCTCAAATTGTCCGAAACTTAAAATAAAACGCGAATTATGCCCACATTCTACCCTCCTCCCTTTCTCTCTCCCTCCATCCTTACTGCTATCCTCTTCTCTGAACTGTTACTCTCTCTCCCACCCTCTCGATTCTCCTTCTCAGTTTCCATCTGTCTCTATCAACCTCTCTTCCCATTACTCTCCCACCCCTCTCACTCCTACTGCATCTCTCCCTCCGATTCTCTGTATCTCTCTGACACTTCCCCTTTTCTCCCTTTTCCAACCCACTCGCTCATGATAACTCGCCCCTCTTCCCACGACTGAATTCTCCCATTGACTGTTCACTCTTCCTGCATCACTTCCACTTTTCGTCTTCTCCACTATCTTTCCCTTTTCATCGTTACTCCTTGTCTGTCTGGTCTCTTTCCCCAACTCTCCTCCTGTCCGCCCCATTTTCCCTCTCCATTCGCCCTTTCTTGTGAAGTGCGGTTAAACGGTTAGTCACCATGGGATGTTAACATCTCATCCCTTGGGGGTTGAAATTGGGTACCCCTTCCCTCCACCCTTTCCAGGTGAGGCAGATGTTCCCGGCACATCCCTCTAATCCTCATCTAGTGCAGAGGGATTCCAACATGGCCTCCTTTACACGCCTGGTCAAGCGTATACACGGCGACACTTACCCTCGTCCGCCCGAGGCTGGCGCATCTCCCCGTGGGCTACAATGTAACTTCCCTTCCCACAATGCCTTTCTGTCCGGGCCACCTCCATTGACAGAGTGATCGCTACATGAAGGTCCTGAAAGAACGACTCCCATCTACTCCTTTGCTACCTGACACCCTAATGGTATGAACAGTGAATTATCCAACGTTAGCTTGCTAACGAATCATAATCCCGCTTTCCCCCTCGCTCTCTCCCGACTCCCAACTATTCATCACCTCCCCCTTCCACCGATATTCCATCCACCTCATTATAATTCTAATCTCTTCAATCCTTATCTCACAACTTTTATTTCTGTTATTCTTTGTCTGAACCACCCAACTTATAAAACGCGATTCACCTGCAATCCGCTCATCACTCACCTGTGCTTTGTCTCGCCTCCTCTGTTGCAGACGTCCCCTGCTCCCCACAATCAGTCTGAAGAAGGTCCTGTACCAAAAACGTCACTACCAAGTTTCTTAGAACTTAGAAAGATCGGCGTGTCCCCTACAAATTCCAACCAACTTCTATAGGCGCGGCCTCAGAATGCATTTTCTCAGGATGCAGCACATCTTAGTTTGGGAACAGCTCCATCCCATACCGCAAGAAATTGCAGTGAATTGGGTGGACGCGGCCCCAACCATCACCAACAAGTTCCCG
>CM069170.1:6377007-6437989 GCA_035221665.1 Okamejei kenojei | reverse complement strand
CATAGAGAGCTAGTATTAGATTTCTTACCTAGTTTAATATTAGCAAATAAATTTCGAGCTAATTTCAAAAGGCGAACAATCTTTTATTTTCCATTTTTAACTAGATTGGTTGTTTATCTGTCTTTTACAACCAAAATTCATATTTTTTAATATTACCTGCCCAGTAATTTAAAAACATAAAGTTTAGCATGCTAGACCTCCATTTATTGTTGATGTACATAATTGTTTTTTTTTTAATTTATTCTATGGCTCTTTTAATCCCAGTAAAGTGGGTTGCTATATGAATCAACCTTCTTATAGAAATTTTTCTAGGATGATATATGGAATCAATTGGAAAAGATTTAGTAATTGGGGAGAAAAAATCATTTTTATTGCATTAATTTCTACCTTAGCATTGAAATAGGTAATATTTTCAAAATATAAAAATATTCTTATTTAATTTAATCAATAAAAGAGAAAATTGGATTTATATAAAGAATCAAATCTTTTTGTTACATAAATTCCAAAGATATTTGAGTTTTTCGTTTGCTATCTTAAAAGGAAAATTGTTGTGTATTATGCCAAGTAATTTACCATTATTGAACATAAGTTCACTTTTATTCATTATACTATATCCTGAAAATAATCAAATTCAGTTTATTAAATTTTGTAAATTTGGAATATAATTTCCAGCTTTGTAATATAAAGTAATACATATCCGCATATATGGAGATTTATTTTTCAGTATCTCCGGTGGTCATCCCATATATTTCAGGATGTAATCTCACACGTTGAGCTAATGGTTCTATTGCAAGTGCAAAAATAGCGATGGATGAAAGGACAGCCTTTTTGCAGCCTCGGAATACATTAAATGTAGTTGATAGCATTTGATTTGTCTAGTATTCTGGTGTTGGGTATTATGTGTATAATCATTTAAACCCAAGTAATAAACTCTCTCCCAAACTTAAAAGTTTCCCATAACCGAAAACAAGTTAAGACCAATCCACACTGTTCAAAGGCTTTTCTCCGCATCTTAATGATTTATTACTAGGTCTAAATTAATTACCTCTTTTCGAAAATATCATATTGAATAGAATCGTCTCAGGTTATATGAGAATATCGTTTTGGTATAAAATTCCGGTTTGTCCGGCGTGAATTAATTTTTAATAACTGTGCTAATCTTTGTGCTAATATTTTGGTTAGTATCTTTTGATCGGTATTTAAAAGAGCTATAGCTCTATATGATCCTGGGTCATCCAAGATCTTTTGTCATATTTTAGGTATAAGTGTTTATAATAGTTCATTTAAGTTTTGGGTAGTTTCTGGTGGGTATAGATGTATTCATAGAGTATTCTTACAAACGGTGGTGCAATCAGTATCATGACTATGTTTATAAAATTCCGAACAATACCATTAGTCCCGGTGTTTTACCATTTTTATGATTTGATTGATTTTCGATTTCTTTTACTGATATTTCAGCATTTAGTGATTCTTAATTTTGTGCGAATCATAATCCATGTAGATTACCATTGTTATTTACATTGCTTCTATTCCTAATCCTGTTTTTCTGTCGTTTTAGCGGAATTATAATTATTTATAATATTGAAAAAAAAAATCTATCATTACATCTTTGGGTTGTATTAATGGTTCGCCATTGTATGATTTTAATCCATATGGTTTATTTTTTTCTCACTCCATTTCCAGTAATTGCGAGGCAAATAATTTTTGAGGTTTATCTCCAAATTTCAAATTGTAATTGTTTTGTGTATTGATAGAGTTTTAAAACTTGATCTGAGTATGATTTCAATTCAATTTATATTTCAGTGCAGCGATTTTGTTGTTTTGTTTGTGGGTGGATTAGCAGCATTTCTCTGTGTATAATTGTTTAATCTCCTTTTCCCAATTCCTGTTGTTCCCTCTGATTCTCTTTATTATAAAATGCATGAGAAGAGAAATCATAATTCCACGGGCATATGCTTTAAAAAGGTTTCCCATAATAGGGAAGAAGATATTTCGCTTTATCATTTATTTCAAGAAAATCTTGATCCTGTTCATATAATATATTCCTGAGTTATTTGTCTTTTAAAATTTTGTGGGTTAAATCTCCATTTGTGCCCTGGTTTTTCCGTTTTACAATTTATTTTGTTAAAAGGAGCGTGATCTGAGATTGTATTTCTATGGTATTTTGGAAAAATTTTTGTAAGTGATTATGAGGTTTAGAGTCTACCAAAAATAATCTTATTTCTTGAATAGGTTTTATGTACAGGTGAGTAAATATGAATATTCTCGTACAGTTGGATTTTCTTTTCCCCAAACATTCTTTAATATTACTAGTATCCATGTATGCATTAGATAAGTCACTAGATTGGGAATTGGTTTTCCTTTGTCTTGTGGATCTATCTAATAAGAATCTAATGTACAAATTTAAATCTCCTCCTATTATTAGGTATTGTTGTGACTATTTCCGGGGATTTTTATTAAATATTTTCTTAAAGAACAGTGGACTATCAAAGTTTGGTACTTAAACATTAACAAAAAACAATTGTTTGCCTCGATTTTTAAAAAAAATTTGTGTTCACAAAATGAATTTTGCGTTGACATGGTGGCGGCTTTGCATGCCCAATTGTTTTGCCCCGCCTTTTGTA
Source organism: Okamejei kenojei (assembly GCA_035221665.1). NCBI lineage: Eukaryota > Metazoa > Chordata > Chondrichthyes > Rajiformes > Rajidae > Okamejei > Okamejei kenojei. The sequence goes on along the minus strand of CM069170.1, from coordinate 6,435,365 downwards.
ACAAAAATTATTTTGCGTTCAGAAAAAGAATTTTGGTTTGTTCAGGCAGCAGCGTTCCCAATCCTTGTGCCTTGCTTTTTTGAAAGGTTTTTGTTCATCACAATTAATTTGGTTTCCTAGTGGGATGCGGACACAATTCCTGGCCTGCACTTTAAAAAAAGGTTTGTGTTCACAAAATTGAATTTTGGTTGTGAATTTGGCTGCCTGCTGCCAATTGTTTGCCTCACCTTTTTTCAAAAACTTTTTGTGTTCACAAAATCAATTTTGGTTGTCAGTGGCTGCGTTATGACCAATTGTATTGCCTCGCTTTTCTAAAAAAAGTTTGTGTTCATCAAAATTAATTTTGGTTGTCAGGTGGCTGCTTGATGCCCAATTGATGCCCAATTGTTTTGCCTCGCCTTTTTTTTTGTGTTCACACAATGAATTTTGGTTGTAGGTGGCTGCTTGCTGCCAATTGTTTGCCTCGCGTTTTAAAAAAAAAAGTTTGTGTTCACAAAATTACTTTTGGTTGTGTTGATTTTGGCTGCTTGCGGTTCTATTGTATGCATTGCATTTTTCAAGAGTTTGTTGTTCGCAAATGGAATTTGGTTGTACAGGTGGTGTGTCCCATTTGTTTGACTCTCCTTTTTCAGAGTTTGTTGTTTCAAAAATGGATTTTTGGTGTCAGGTGGCTGCGACACACATGCTTGCCTCGCGCTTGTAAAAAAATTGTGTTCAACAAAATGAATTTTGGTTGTCAGGTAGCTGTTCCTGCCCAATTGATTGCCACGACATTTTACAAATTAAAAATTCGTGTGTTCACAAAATTAATTTTGGTTGTCAGGTGGCTGCAGCCCAATTATTTACCTCGCCTTTTTAAATCGTTTGTTTTCACAAAATGATTTTTGGTTTGTCAGGTGGCTGCTTGCTGCCCCAATTGTTTGCCTCACCTTTTAAAACAAAAATTTTCGTTCACAAAAAGAATTTTTGGTTGTCAGGTGGGCTGCTTGCTGCACAATTGTTTGCTTCACCATTTAAAAAATAGTTTGTGTTACAAATTGGACTTTTGGTTTTTTCAGGTGGCTGCGACCCCCAATTGTTTTGCCTCGCAATTTTAAAAGGTTTGTTTTCACAAAAATGAATTTTGTTGTGATTTTCACTGCTTTGTGCCAAATTTTTGCCTCAGCTTTATTCAAAAAAGTTTGTGTTCACAAAATGAATTTTTGGTTGTTCAGGGTGGCGGGCCTACTGCCCATTTGTTTGCATCGCATTTTAAAAAAATGTTTGTGTTCACACAAGTGAATTTATGTTGTAGGGTGGCTGCTTGCTGTCCCAATTGTTTGCCTCGCCTTTTTCAGGGTTTGTGTTCACAAAATGAATTTTGGTTGTCAGTGGCTGCAGGGCCCTAATTTTTTTTGCCCTCGCCTTTTTCAAGAGTTCTTGTTCTTAAAATCGATTTAGGTTGTCAGTGGGCTGTTTGCTTGCCCAATTGTTTTGCCTCGCCAATTTCAATTGGTTTTGTGTTCTCAAATGAATTTTGGTTGTGATTTTGGCTGCTTTTTAGCTGCCAATTGTTTGAGTCGCCTTTAAAAAAAATAAGTTTGTGTTACAAAAATAATTTTCATTCTCAGGTGGCTGTGACCCAAATGTTTGCCCTCGCAGTTTTTAAAATGTTTGTGTTCACAAAATGAATTTTGGTTGTGTTTGACTGTTGGCTGCCCAAATTCATTGCTCAACTTTTTTTCAAAAAAGTATTTTTTTTTTTGTGGGTTCTCACAAAATTAATTTTGGTTGTCAGGTGGCTAGTGCTGCCAATTGTTTGTCTCGTTCTTTTAAAACAAGGTTTCTGTTCACAAAAATGAATTGTGGTTGTCAGGGGGGCGACTTGGCTGCCTAATTGTTTGCCAATGCCTTTAAAATAAATGTTTGTGTTCTGAAAATTAATTTTGGTTGTCGGTGGCTGACTTGCCAGCCCAATGTTACCTCTCGATTTTTTTTTATAAGTTTGGTGTTCAAAAAATGAGTTTTGGTTGTCAGGTGACTGCTTGCTGCCCAATTGTTTGCCTCGCCTATTTATTTTTTAAGTTTGCGTTCACAAAATTAATTTTGGTGTGTCGGATGTTGCTTGCTGCCCAATTGTTTGGCCTCGCCTTTATTTTTTAAATGTTTGTGTTCAGAAAAGTAAATGTTTAGTTGTCAGGTGTCTGCTTGCACTGACAAATTGTTTGCATCGCCTTTTTGAAGCAAGGTTGCTGTTCACAAAAAGAATTTTGGTCTGTCAGGTGCAGCGGACCAATTCTTTCGCCGCCTTTTTAAAAAAGTTTATATTCACAAAAGGTATGTTGTTGTCAGGTGGTTGGACCTAATTGTTTGCCTCACCTTGATAAAAAGGTTTGTGTTCCAAAATTGAATGATGGTTATTCAGGTGGCTGGCTTGCTGGACCAATTGTTTGCCTTCTCGCCTTTTATAAAAAAAAGTTTGTGTTCCCAAAATGAATTTTGGGTTGTCAGGTTGTTGCTTGCTGACCCAATTGTCTTGCCTCAACTTTAAAAAAAAGTTTGTGTTTACAAAAATGAATTTTGGTTGTCAGGTGGATGCTTGCTGCCCAATTGTTTTCCTCGACTTTTTTTTAAAGTTTGTGTTCAGAAAATGAATTTTGGTTGTCAGGTGGCTGTGTGCTGCCGAATGTTTTGCCTCGCCTTATTTCAAAATAGTTTGTGTTCCACAATTATTTTTTTACCTGCCTGATTAAGAAAAAAGTTTGTGTTCACAACTTTCTTGAAATATTTTCTTGTACGTATTGGTAGCTTTTAGAAATGTTGATAGTGCAACTGCATGGCTGACATTTTTAATTTTGTTTGTACATGGTTCATGTTGCAATGACTCAATGAAGAAATATTCTATTCATATTCTATATGAATTTTGGTTGTCAGGTGTCTGCGGCCCAATTGTTTGCCTCGCATTTTGTAAAAAAGGTTTGTGTTCACAAAAATGAATTTTGGTGTCAGGTGGCGGCGACCCATGTGTTTTTTGCCTCTCCTAGATTAAAAGGTTTCGTGTTCACAAAATGAATGTTGTTTGTCAGGAGTGCTGCTTGCTGCCCAATTATTTGCGCTCACCTTATTTTTAAATGTTGGTTGTTCACAAAATCAATTTTGGTTTTCAGGTAGCTGTTGCTGCCCAATTGTTATTGTCTCGCCTTTTTATTTTTTGAAGTTTGTGTTCTCAAAATCAATTTTGGTTTGTGAGGTGGCTGCTGGCTGCCCAATTGTTTGCCTCGCTTTTAAAAAAAAGTTTGTGTTCACAAAATTAATCTTGGCTGTTCAGGTGGCTGCTGCTGCCAATTGTTTTGCGTCACCTTGTTGTAAATAAAGTTTTGTGTTCACAAAATTAATTTTGGTTGTTCAGGTGGCTGCTTGCTGACAAATTGTTTCCATTTCACTCTTTAAAAAATTGTTTGTTGTTCACAAAAGTAATTTTTTGGTTGTCGGCGGGCTGCGGGCCAATTCTTTGCTTTGCCATTTTTTAAAGTTTGTTATTCACAAAATGAATATTGGTTCTCAGGTGCCTGCGATCCATTTGTTTGCTTGGCCCTTTTAAAAAGGTTGTGTTCACAAAATGGATTTTGGTTGTCAGGTGGCAGTGTGGACCCCAATTGTTTACGTTCGCCTTGATAAACCGTTTTGTGTTATACAAAATATATGTCGGTTGTCAGGTGGCTGCTTGCAGCCCAATTGTTTGACTCGATTTTTAAAAAAATGTTTTGTGTTCAGAATCCTGAATTTCGGTGTGTCAGGTTGGGCTGCTTGTGACAAATTGTTTGCATCGCATTTTTAAAAACAATGTTTTGTTTGTTCACAAAATGAATTTTGGTTGTCAGGTGGCTGCGGCCGAAATTCTTTCCCTCGCCTTTTTAAAAACGTTTGTATTAACAAAAATGTATGTCTGGTTGTAAGGTGGTTGTGACCCAATTAGCTCTTACTTCGCTTTTTTTTTTTACAAGTTGCTGTTCACAAAATGAATTTTGGTTGTCAGGTGGCTGCTTGCTGCCCAATCGTTTGCGTCGCCTTTTCTAAAAAGTTTGTGTTCACAAACTGAATTTTGGTTGTGATTTGACTGCTTGCTGCCCAAATTGTTTGCCTCACCTTTTTTTTAAAAATGTTTTTGTTCAGAAATTTAATTTTGGTCTGTCAGGTGGCTGCTTGCTGACAAAATTGTTTGCATCGCCTTTTTAAAACAAGGTTTGTGTTCACAAAATGATTTTTGGTTGTCAGGTGGCTGCGGCCCAATTCTTTCACTCGCCTTTTTATAAAGTTTGTATTCACAAAATGTACGTTGGTTGTCAGGTCGGCTGCGACCCAATTGTTGCCTCGCCTCGCCTTGATAAAAGGTTTGTGTTCACAAAATGAATGTTGGTTGTCAGGTGGCTGCTTGCTGACCAATTGTTTGCCTCGCCTTTTTAAAAAAGAGTTTGTGTTCACAAAATGAATTTTGGTTGTCAGGTTGTTGCTTGCTGCTCAATTGTTTGCCTCGCCTTTAAAAAAAAAAGTTTGTGTTCACAAAATAAATGTTGGTTGTCTGGTGGCTGCTTGCTGCCCAATTGTTTGCCTCGACTTTTTTTTTAAAGTTTGTGTTCACAAAATCAATTTTGGTTGTCAGGTGGCTGTGTGCTGCCCAATTGATTGCCTCGCCTTATAAAAAAAGTTTGTGTTCACAATTTTTTTTTACCTCGCCTGATTAAGAAAAAGTTTGTGTTCACAACTTTTTGAAAATATTTTTCCTTGTACGTATCGTTAGCTTTTAGAAATGTTTGAATGGTGCTCTGACTGGCTGACATTTTTTAATTTCGTTGTACATGGTTTCATGTTGTCAATGACAATGAAGGACACTATTCTATTCTATATGAATTTTGGTTGTCAGGTGTCTACGGCCCATTTGTTTGCCTCGCCTTGATAAAAGGTTTGTGTTCACAAAATTAATGGTGTTTGTCAGGTGGCTGCTTGCTGCCCAATTATTTGCCTCACCTCTTTTTTTAATGTTTGTGTTCACAAATGTAATTTTTGGTTTTTTCAGGTAGCTGCTTGCTGCCCAATTGTTTGTCTCGCCTTTTTATTTTTAAAGTTTGTGTTCACAATAATGAATTTTGGTTGTCAGGTGGTGGCTGCTGGCTGCCCAATTCTTTGCCTCGCCTTGTTTTAAAAAAGTTTGTGTTCCACAAAATTAATCTTGGCTGTCAGGTGGCTGCTTGCCTGCCCAATTGTTTGCCTCGCCTTGTTTTAAAAAAAATGTGTTGTGTTCACAAAAATGTTTGTGTTCACAAAAGTAATTTTGTTTTGTCAGGCGGCTGCGGCCCAATTTTTTGACTTGTTCTTTTCTATAAGTTTGTATTCACAAAATGGATCTTGGTTGTCAGGTGCTGCGAACCAATTGTTTGCCTCGCCTTTTTAAAATGTTTGTGTTCACAAAATTGAATTTTGGTTGTGATTTGGCTGCGTGCGGCCCAATTGTTGTATTGCATCGCCTTTTTAAAAAAATAGTTTGTGTTCTCACAATTTAATTTTGGTTTTCAGGTGGCTGCTTGCTGCCCAATTGTTTGTCTCGCCTTTTTATTTTTAAAGTTTGTGTTCATAATATGAATTTAGGTTGTCAGGTGGCTGCTGGCTGCCTAATTGTTTGCCTCGCCTTTAAAAAAGAATTGTGTTCACTGTAGATGATATGTGTATGCACCTTTAATTGATAGTAACGTTGTCCATTGCTAACATGCCCTCACCAGTTCAATTAGTATAATTGAAACCTACACGCCCCTATCTCTCTCTCTGGTGATCGTGACAGACCACGTACAGCTAGGGCAATATTGTGTGATTAATAAAGTAGTGAAGATCTAACGGTATGCATGAATCTACTTTACATGGTGTCAGAAGTGGAATAGGCGGCAACGTTCCAACAATCCTTTGGCACTGCGGACCGCGCGGTCGGCCAGTCCGTTGCTCTGCGGGTAATCCGTGCTGCTGGTGTAATGACGAAAGTTCCATCATTCGGCAAAAGCGCGGAACTCGGCACTGGTTGGGATTGAGGGCAATCTTGTAGCTGCAGGGCAACTTCCCCAGCTTCGAGTCAAAATGGTCCGGGTATTCGGCCAGCGGGTTCAGGGGTGCCTCTACCAGGCAGACATCACTCATCGCTGGAGTGTGTTCCGACGTGACGTTGAGCATTATGTAACAATCGCTCACCCCATGGTCAAAGCCTCCCTTCTGCTGAACCTGGCTGGTCCCGAGGCGCTTGAGCGATCGGAGTCATTCATCTATGGACCAGGCGAGAATATTCAGGACAGGGGGAGGGGGAGGACAGAGGACTGTTGAGACACCGGCCGAGTGACTCGGGACATGAGGTGCTGAGCCGGGGAGCCCAGGGCATGGACGCGGGAGATGTTGCGGAGATTCAGCAGGGCCAGGTACATGTCAGAGCGGCTGCCGCTGTTGCTGCGGAGCGAGGCTGTTGCAGGTAGGGCAAGCGGAGACTCTCTCCCGGAAGTAGCGAGGGATGTCAGGCCAGAAGAACTGGCTTTGAGCGATGGAAAGGGTCACTTCAGACCCAGAATGGCCACGATGAGCAGTTTTGAAGTATTGTTCTCCGAGTGCTTCGGGCACCACCACCTTGTGCCCATTCACAATCACACCATCATGCAGCACCAACTTGTCACGAACCAACAAGTAAGGCACCGCTGCGGCCGGCAGGGAAGAACGTTCTTGTTGCACATGGCTCATGTTGCAATGACAATACAGACACTATTCTATTATATTCTATATGAATTTTGGTTGTCAGGTGCCTGCGGCCCAATTGTTTGCCTCGCCTTTTTAAAAAGTTGTGTTCACAAAATGAATTTTGGTTGTCAGGTGACTGCGACATATTTGTTTGCCTCGCCTTGATAAAAGGTTTGTGTTCACAAAATGAATGTTGTTTGTCAGGTGGCTGCTTGCTGCCCAATTGTTTGCCTCGCCTTTTTTCTAAAAGTTTTTTGTTCACAAAATGGAATTTTGGTTGTCAGTTGGCTGCGTGCTGCCCAAATTGATTTGGCCTAGCATTTAAAAAAAATTGGTTTGTGTTCACAATATGAATTTTGGTTGTAGTTTAGTTGAATGCGGCCCAACCCCAATTGGTCTATGCCTCGCCTTTTTAAAACTTGGATTCACAAAATGAATTTTGGTTGTTCAGGTGGCTGTGCTCGCCTTTTTAAAAAAAGTTTTGTGTTCAGAAAAATTACCTTTTAGTTGTTCAGCTGGCAGCTTGCTGCACTACATTGTTTGCATCGCCTTTTAAAAAAAAGTTTTTTTTCAAAAAGTGAATTTTGATTGTCAGGTGGCTGCGGCCCAATTCTTTTCCTTGCCTTTTTAAAAAGTTTGTATTCACAAAAGTATGTTGGTTGTCAGGTGCCTGTGACCCAATTGTTTGCCTGGCCTTTTGCAAAAGATTGTGTTCACAAAATTAATTTGGGTTGTGATTTGGCTGCTTGCTGCCCAATTGTTTGCCTCGCCTTTTTTCTAAAAAGTTTGCGTTCACAAAATGAATTTTGGTTGTCAAGTGGCTGCGTCCCAATTGTTGGCCTTTCTTGCATTGTTAAAAAACGTCTTGTGTTACAAAATGAATGTTGGTTGTCAGTGGCTGCTTGCATGCCGAAATGATTGGCCTTGCCTTTTTAAAAAGTTGGGTTCACAAAAATGAATTTTGTCTGCGATTGGCTGCTTGACTGACAATTGTTTGCCTCGCCTTTTTCAGCGTTTGTGTTTCACCAAAATGAATTATGGGTTATGTATGGTGGCTGCGTGCTGCTCAATTGTTTTGCCTCGACTTTTAAAAAAAAATTGTGATCACAATATGAATTTTGGTTTCTGGTTGTTAGGTGGTTGCGGCCCAATTGTTTGCCTCGCCTTTTCTTAAAAGCTTGTGTTCTCAAAATGAATTTTGGTTGTCAGGTGGCTGCGTGCTGCCCATTGTATGCTCGAATTTTTATATAAGTTTGTGTTCACAAAATGAATTCGGTTGTCAGGTGGCTGCTTGCTGCCCAATTGTTCTGCATCCGCCTTTTTTTTTTAATTGTTGGAGTTCACACAATCAATTTTGGTTGTCAGGTGGCTATTGCTGGCCATTTGTTTGCCTCGCTTTTCAAAAACGTTTGTGTTCACAAAATCAAACGTGGTTGTCAGGTAGCTGCCTACTGCCCATTGTTTGCCTTCATTGTTTTAAAAAAAATTTGTGTTCAGAAAATTATTTTGGTTGTACACGGTGGCTGCTTGCTGACAAATTGTTGCATCGCCTTTTTAAAGTGTGTGGTCAACAAATTAATTTTGGTTTGTCAGGCGGCTGCAGCCCAATTTTTTGCCTTTATTTTTTAAAAGTTTGTTATTCACAAAATGGATGTTGGTTGTCAGGTGCCTGCGGACCTAATTGTTGACTGCCCCTTTTTTTTAAATATGGTTTGAGTTCACAATAATGAGTTTTTGGTGTCAGGTTCACTGTGGCCAATTTGTTGCAACTCGCCTTTTTTAAAATAGTTTGATTCACTAAATGAATTTTGGTTGTCAAGTGGGGCGGTCACCTAAGTGTTTGCCGTTGCCTTGATTTAAAAACGAATTGAATTATTGGTTGTCAGGTAGGCTGCTTGTTGCTGAAATGATTGCCTGCCTTTTTATAAAATAGTTTGAGTTCACAAAATGAATATATTTGGTTGTCAGGTGGATGTTGCTGCACAATTGTTATCCTCGCCATTTAAAAACAGTTTGCGTTCACAAAATGAATTTACGTTGTCAGGTGGCTGCTTGCTGCCCAGTTGTAGACCTCGCCTTTAAAAAAAGGTTTTGTGTTCACAACATGAACTTTGGTTGTCGGGTGGCTGCTTGCTTCCCAATTGTTTGCCTTGCCTTTTTAAAAAAAGTTTGTGTTCACAAAATTAATTTTGGTTGTCAGGTGGCTACTTGCTGCCCAATTGTGTGTCTCGCCTTTGTTTTTGAAGTTTGTGTTCAGAAAATTAATTTTGGTTGTCAGGTGGCTGCTTGCTGCCCAATTGTTTGCATCGCCTTTATAAAAAAAGGTTTGTGCTCACCAACATGAATATTTGTGTTGTCAAGGTGGCTATGGCCAATTCTTTGCCATGACTTTTTTTTTAAATGTTGTATTTAACAAAATGGTTTGTTGTTGTCAAGCTGGTTGCGACCCAATTGTTTGCTCGCCTTGATAAAAGTGTGTGTTCACCAAAAATGAATGTTGGTGTCATGTGGCTGCTTGCTTGCCCTAGTGCTTGCATCCACCTTTATTAAAAGTTTGTGTGCACAAAATGAATTTTGTCTGCGATTTGGCTGCTTGCTGCCCATTGTTTGCTTGCCTTTCTCATGGGGTTTGTGTCACAAAATAATTTTTGTTGTCAGGTGGCTGCGTGCCCTGCTCAATTGTTTGCCTCGCCTATTTTAAAAAAGATCACGCATGTGACCACTATATGAATTTTGGTTTTTAGGGTGGCTACGGCCCAATTGTTTGCCTCGCCTTTTCAAATAGCTTGTGTTCTCAAAATGAATTTTGGTTGTCAGGTGGCTGCGTGCTGCCCAATTGTATGCCTTGTATTTTAATAAAAAAGTTTGTGTTCACAAAATGTATTTTGGTTTGGCCAGATGGCTGCTTGTACCCAATTGTTTGCCCTCGCCTTTTTTAAAAGTGTTTGTTCACAAAATGAATTTGCGTTGCGATTTGTCTGCTTGCTGCCCAATTGTTTGCCTCGCCTTTTTCAAGGGTTTGTGTTCACAAAATGAATTTTGGTTGTCAGGTGGCTGCATGCTGTTCAATTGTTTGCCTCACCTTTTTAACAAAAGGTTTGTAATCACAATATGAATTTTGGTTGTGAGGTGGCTGCGGCACAATTGTTTGCCTCGCTTTTTGTAAAAGCTTGTGTTCACAACATGAATTTTGGTTGTCAGGTGGCTGTTTGCTGCCCAATTGTTTGCCTCGCATTTTTTTTAAATGTTTGTGTTCACAACATGAATTTTGGTTCTCAGGTGGCTGCGGCCCAATTGTTTGCTTCGCCTTTTTTTTAAAAAAAGTTTATGTCCACAAAATGAATTTTGGTTGTCAGGTGGCTGCGGCCCAATTGTTTGCCTCGCCTTTTTAAAACGTTTGGGGTCACAAAATGAATTTTGGTTGTCAGGTGGCTGCAACTCAATTGTTTGCCTCGCCTTGATAAAAGGTTTGTGTTCACAAAATGAATGTTGTTTGTCAGGTGTGGCTGCTTTCTGCCCAATTGTTTGCCTCGCCTTTTTTAAAAAATGTTTGTGTTCATAAAAAGAATTTTGGTTGTCAGATGGCTGCTTGCTGCCCAATTGTTTGCCTCGCCTTTAAAAAAAGTTTATGTTCACAAAATGAATTTTGGTTGTCATGTGGCTGCTTGCTGCCCAATTGTTTGCCTCGCCTTTTTGAAGAGTTCGTGTTCACAAAATTTTATTTATTTATTTATTTCTTCTTTTTTGTTCTGAACAAGTAAAGACATAAATAGGAATAAATAACAACAACAAAATCGAAATAGTCAAAGAATTTAACATTCCAGGCAATATTTGCAAAGCAATGAAAAGTATAAAGCAAAATTTAAATGTCCAACAATTTTTCTTTACAAGCTCGAAAAGGAGTGAGAAGAAGAATAACTTATTTAATCTCACCCCTTCTCCCTAAACCCTTCTTCCATATTTAGTAACTAATTAATAATAATAATTATCACCATTATTAATAACTATATAATAATAAATATATAATAATAATAATAATAATAATAATAATGATAATGAATCAATGATAATGTAATATGTAACATAATATACAATATATAATCTACAATAGCTAATTATTCATTTGAGATACAATTTAACCATAGACATACACACACACACACACACACACACACACACACACACACACACACACACACACACACACACACACACACACACACGCACACACACACACACACACAACACTGATAAACACATACAAGTAATATGTATGAAGTAACCAAAAACATAAATAAATAATAAATAAAATAAATAAATAAACATTAACCCCTGTTTGTCAACCATCCCATTCATCCCTGTACCTTGTGAAAAAAACGTTTTTTGTATGTCATTTTGAACTGGTTCATGTTTGGACATTGCTTTCACTCCACATGCAAGCTGTTCCACAAAATCACTTCATAGACTAAATAAAAAAAGGTTTTCTGGTCGTGCCGACTCTTTGTACCTTAAAATTAAATATTCTTCTTAAATTATAATCCCCCCACTCGCTCATTGAATAATTTTTGTATATTACCAGGTAAGTTTATTTTTTGGCGCTAAACATTTTCTGTGCTGCTTTAAATGCAACCAAATCTGCTAATTTTTAATAATTTTGACTGTAAGAATAATGGATTAGTGTGATCCAGATATCTGACATTGTGAATAATGCGTATTGCTCTTTTTTGCGGAATAGTTAATGAATGTAGTGAACTTTTATAGATATTGCCCCAGACTTCTGCACAGTAATTTAAGTAGGGTAAGATTAGTGAACAGTAGAGAATGCGGAGTGATTTGTGATCCAGAACCTGCTTAACTTTGTGTAATACAGAAATGCTTTTTGACAGTTTGGATTGTCCATTATAACTCTAAGACATTTATTTTCATGAACTCGTTCATTTCAACCCCATTTATCTTCATATTCGCTTGTGTATTTGTTCTGCAATTACCAAATAACATTATTTTGGATTTGCTCAAATTTAATGATATTTTGCTCCTGTCAAACCATTTTTTCAGTTTGCTAATTTCTTTGGTTATTTTGTCCAGTAGTTGTTTTAAATTCTCCCCATAACAAAACACATTTGTTTCGTCTGCAAACAAGACCACCCTCAAGGCATTGGACACATTACAAATGTCGTTTATATACATGATGAATAGTTTTGGACCCAATATTGACCCCTGGGGTACACCACATTCAATGTCCATGCATGTAGAACTGTAGCTGCCCAGCTTCACAAACTGTTGCCTGTTACTTAAATAGCTTTTTATCCAATCCAGTACTAGACCTCTGATGCCTTACCTTTCTAATTTTTTAAATAAGGTATCATGATTGATCGTATCAAATGCTTTCTTCATATCAATAAATATCCCAGCTGCATATAGTTTGTATTGTCAGATAGCGTTTGTGAATCTTCAAATTGATTCTATTACTGCAAGTGATGTTGATCTGTTGATCTGAATCCATATTGACTTTCAGTGATTAGTTTATGTTTTTCTACAAATATGTCTAGTCTATTGTTGAACTTTTTTTCTAGTATTTTGGAGAATTGAGGAAGTAAAGAAACAGGTATGCAGTTTGTGAAATGATGCTTGTTCCCAGTTTTGTATATTGGTATGACTTTTGCTATTTTAATTTTGATTGGAAAAGTTACTGGTATGGAAAAGATGTAAAATTACAGATGAATGTTAGAGGTTTGGAAATCTTCTCAATGACCATCTTAACTATCGACATGTCAATGTCGTTGAAATCAGTAGACATTTTGTTTTTACGTGTTTTAATAATGTCCAACAGTTATTTTACATCTACTGCCATAAGAAACACAGAGCAGGGATTTCTCTCCAACAAATTCTCAAGAGTTTCTCCAGATGTCCCAGGATCAGGGATTTGTTTAGCTAGGTCTGGTCCAACATTTACAAATGTTTGCCTCGCCTTTTAAAAAGGTTTGTGTTCACAAAATGGATTTTGGTCGTCAGGTGGCTGCGGCCCAATTGCTTCCTTTGTCTTTTTCAAGAGTTTTGTGTTCACAAATCGGTTTACACAAAATAGAATTTTGGTTGTCAGGTGGCTGCGGCCAATGTTTGCCTCGCCTTTTTCAAGAGTTTGTGTTCACGAAAATGGAAAGGTTGGGTCATGTTGCGCCTTTTTTCTGCGGAGTTGGCAGTGAGCTCAATTGTTTGCATCGCGCCTTTCAGTTCAGATGTATGCGTTTACAAAATAGATTTTGGTTGCCAGGTGGCTGCAGCCCAATTGTTTGCCTCGCCTTTTTCAAGAGTTTGTGTTCACAAAAAATGGAGTTTTCGGCGTTGTCAGGTGGCTGCGGCTCATTTGTTTGCCGTCTGCCTTTTTCAAGAGTTTGTGTTCACAAAATGGATTTTTTGGTTGGCAGGTGGCTGCGCCCAATTGTTTGCTTCGCCGTTCGCGAATAAAAGAGTATTGCGTTTCAACAAAATGAATATTGGTTGTCAGGTGGCTGCAGCACAATTGCTTGCCTTGCCTTTTTAAAGATCGCATTCACAAAATAAATTTTGGTTGTCAGGTGGCTGCGGCACATTTGTTTACATTGCCGATTTCAAGATTTTGTGTTCACAAAATGGATTTTGGTTTGTCAGGTGGCTGCGACCCAATTGTTTGCCTCGCCTTCTTAAAGAGTTTGTATTCATAAAATGGATTTTGGTTGTCGGTGTCTGCGGGCCAATTGATTGCCTCGCTTTTTTGAAGCGTTTGTGTTCACAAAATGGATTTTGGTCGTCAGGTGGCTGTGGCCAAATTGTTTGCCTCGCCTTTTACAAGAGTTTGTGTTAACAAAAATGGATATTGGTTGTCAGCTTGGCTGCGGCCCCAATTGTTTTGCCTCGCCTTTTTGAAAAAAGTTTGTGTTCACAAAATTAATTTTCATTGTCAGATGGCTGCTTGCTGCCCAATTGTTTGCCGCGCCTTTTTAAAAAAAAAGTTTGTGTGCACAAAATGAAACTTGGATGTCAGGTGGCTGCTTGCTGCCCAATTGTTAGCCTCTCCTTTTTTTTAAAAACAGTTTGTGTTCACAAACTTAATCTTGGTTGTCAGGTGGCTGCTTGCTGTTCAATTGGTTGCTACGCCTTTTTATTTTAAGTATGTTTTCACGAAATTAATTTGGTTGTCATGTGTCCGCCTGCTGCCCAAGTGCTTTCCTTGCCTTTTTAAAATGTTAGTGTTCAGAAAATTAATTTTGGTTGTCAGATGGCTGCGACCCAATGGTTTGCCTCGCCTTTTTAAAAGGTTTGTGTTCATAAAATGAATTTTGGTTGTCAGGTGGCTGCGTGCTGCCCAATTGTTTGCCTTGCCTTTTTTGAAAATTTGTTTTCACAAAACGAATTTTGATTATCAGGTGGCTGCGACCCAATTGTTTCCGTCGCCTTTTAAAAAAGTTTGTCTTCACCAAATTGTTTTGGTTGTCAGGTGGCTGCTGCCTAATCGTTTGCCACGCCTTTGTAAAGAGTTTCTGTTCAAAAAATACATTTTGGGTTGTCAGGTGTCTGCGGGCCAATTGAATGCCTCGCTTTTTTTGAAGAGTTTGTGTTCACAAATGGATTTTGGTCGTAGGTGGCTGCAGGCCGAATATTGTTTGCTGCTTTTTTCAAGAGATTGTGGTTCACAAAATGAAATTTGGTTGTCAGCTGGCTGCTTGCTGCCCAATTGTTTGCCTCGCCTTTTTCAAAAAAAAGTTTGTGTTCACAATATGAATTTTGGTTGTCAGCTGGCTGCGGCTAAATTATTTGCCTCGCCTTTTTCAAGAGTTTGTTTTCATAAAATGGATTTTGGTTCGTCAGGTGGCTGGCTGCGGCCCAATTGTTTGCCTCACCTTTTTCAAGAGTTTGTGTTCACAAAATGGATTTTGGTTGTTAGGTCACTGCAGCCCCATTGTTTGCCTCGCCTTTTATAAGAGTTTGTGTTAACAAAATGGATTTTGGTTGTCAGGTGGCTGCTGCTCAATTGCTTGCCTCGCCTTTTTCAAGAGGTTGTGTTCACAAAATCGTTTTTGGTTGTCAGGTGGCTGCTTGCTGCCCAATTGATCGCCCCGCCATTAAAAAAATAGTTTGTGTTCACAAAATGAAATTTGGTTGTCAGCTGGCTTTTTGCTGCCCGAGAATTGTCGTTTTGCCTCGCCTTTTAAAAAAAAAAAGTTTGTGTTCACAAAATGAAACTCTTCGATGTCAGGTAGGCTTGGCTAGCTGCTTGTGCCCCAAATGTTTTGCCTGCATCCTTTTTTTTTTAACTCTTTGTGTTCACAAACTTAATCTTGGTTGTCAAGTGGCTGCTTGCTGCCCAATTGGTTGCCTCGCCTTTGTAGTACATTAAGTGTGTTTTTTCACAAAATTAATTTTGGTTGTCATGTGTCCGCTTGCTGCCCAATTGTTTGCCTTGCCTTTTTAAAAGTTTGTGTTCATCAAATGAATTTTGGTTGTCAGGTGGCTGCGTGCTGCCCAATTGTTTGCCTCGCCTATTAAAATAAAAGGTTGTGTTCACAAAATGAATCTTGGTTGTCAGGTGGCTGCTTGCTACCTAATTGTTTGCCTCGTGTTTTTTTTGTTACGTGTGTTCACAAAATGAATTTTGGTTGTCAGGTTGCTGCGGCACAATTGTTTGCCTTGCCTTTTTAAAAAGATTGTATTCACAAAATACATTTTGGTTGTCAGCTGGCTGCAGCCCAATTGCTTGCCTTGCACTTTTCAAGAGTTTGTGATTACAAAATGGATTTCGGTTGTCAGGTGGCTGCGGCTCAATTATTTGCCTCGCTTTTTTCAAGAGTTTGTGTTCACAAAATGAATTGTGTTTTTCAGGTGGCTACGGCCCAATTGTTTGCCTCATCTTTTGTTTAAATTTGGTGTTCACAAAATGAATTTTGGTTGTCGGGTGGCTGCTTTCCGCCCAATTGATTGCCTTGCCTTTTTAAAAAGTTTGTGTTCACAAAATGAATTTTGGTTGTCAGATGGCTGCGACCCAAGTGTTTGCTCGCCTTCTTAAAGAGTTTGTGTTCATTAAAAAGGATTTTGGTTGGGCAGGTGTCAGCGGGCCAAATGTTTGCCTTGCCTTTTTAAAAAGTTTGTGTTCACAAAATGGATTTTGGTGACAGGTGGCTGTGGCCAAATTGTTTGCCTCACCTTTTTCCAGTGTTTGTGTTCACAAAATGGATTTTGGTTCTCGGCTGCCTGCTTGCAGACAAATTGTTTGCATCGCCTTTTTTATTAAGGTTTGTGTTCACAAAAATGGATTTTGATTGTCAGCTGGCTGCAGCCCAATTGTTTGCCTCGCCTTTTTCAAGAGTTTGTGTTCACAAGATGGATATTGGTTGTCAGGTGGCTGAGGCACAATTATTTGCCTCGCCTTTTTCAAAAGTTTGTGTTCATAAAAAGGATTTTTGTTGTCAGGTGGCTGCTTGCTGCCCAATTATTTGCCTCGCCTTTTTGAAAAAGGTTTGTGTTCACAAAATGAATTTTCGATGTCAGATGGCTGCTTGCTGCCCGATTGTTTGCCGCACCTTTTTTAAAAAAAAGTTTGTGTTCACAAAATGAAATTTGGTTGTCAGGTGGCCTGTTACTGCCCAATTGTTTGCCTCTCCCTTTTTTAAAACAGTTTGTGTTCACAAACTTAGTCTTGGTTTTCAGGTGGCTGCTTGCTGCCTAATTGGTTGCCTCGCCTTTTTATTTTAATTATGTTTCCACAAAATGAATTTTGGTTGTTGTCCTGGTGGCATGCGTAGCTGCCCAATTGTTTTTGCCTCACCTTTTTTTAAAAAAAAAAAAAAGTTTGTGTTCACAACATGAATTTTCGTTGTCAGGTGGCTGCGGCCCAATTGTTTGCCTCGCCTGTTTAAAGGTTTTGTGTTCATGAAATGAATTTTGGTTGTCAGGTGGCTGCTTGCTGCCCAATTGTTTGCCTCACCTATTAAAATAAAAGGTTATGTTCACAAAATGAATCTTGGTTGTCAGGTGGCTCCTTGCTGCCCAATTTTTTGCCTCGCCTGTTTTTTTAAAGTTTGTGTTTACAAAATGAATTTTGGTTGTAAGGTGGCTGCGGCACAATTGTTTGCCTTGCCTTTTTAAAAAAAGATCGTATTCACAAAACAAATATTGTTTGTCAGGTGGCTGTGGCTCAATTAGCCTAATTGCTTGCCTCGCCTTTTTCAAGAGTTTGTGATCACAAAATGGATTTCGTTGTCAGGTGGCTGCGGCTCAATTATTTGCTCGCCGTTTTTCAAGAAGCTTGTGTCATAAATGAGTTTTTGAGTTGCTCAGTAGTAGCGTTGCTGCCAAATTGTTTGCTTCGCCATTATTGAAAAGTTTAGTGTTACAAAATTAATTTCATTGTCAGATGGCTGTCTGCTGCCCCAAAAGAGTATTGTTGGGCTCGCGCAATTTTAAAAAAAAGTTTGGTTCACAAAAATGACTGGATGTCAGTTGGCTGCTTCCTGCCGCAATATTGTTATGTTGGCTCTTCATCCTTTGTTTTAAAGCAGTTTGTTTTCACAAAGTCGTTAACTTGGTTGTCAGTGGGCTGCTTGCTGCCCATTGGTTTGCTCGCCTTTGTATTTTAGGTATGTTTTGACAAAATTAAATTTTGGTGTCATTTGTCCGCTTGCCTACCCAATTGTTTTGCCTTGCCTTTTTTAATATTGTTTGTGTTAACAAAATGAATTTTTTGGTTTCAGGTGACTGTGGACTCAATGGTTTGCCTCGCCTTTTTAAAAGGTATTGTGTTCACAATAGTAAATTTTGTTATCAGGTTCTGCTGCCCCAATTGTATTGCCTCGCTATTAAAATAAAAGGTTGTGTTCACAATAATGAATCTTGGTTGTCAAAGGTGCGACGTTGCTGCCCATTTTGTTGCCTCGCCTTTGTACTTTAAGTATGTTTTCACAAAATTTAATTTTGGTTGTCAATTATGTCTGGCTTGCTACCCAATTGTTTGCCTCGCCTTTTTCAAGAGTTTGTTTTCATAAAATGGGAGAGTTGTTGCAGGTAGCTGCTTGCTGCCCAAAATTGTTTGCGCTTCGCCATTGTAAAAAAATTTTGTGTTCACAAAATGAATTTCTCATTGTCAGATGGCTGCTTGCCGCCCAATGATTGGTTTGCCATGCATTTGTTAAAAAAGTTTGTGTTTACAAAATGAAACTGGATGTCAGATTGCTGCTATGCTGCCCAATGTGTTTCCTCTCCTTTTTTTAAACTGTTTGTGTTCACCAACCTTTATCTTGGTTGTCAAGAGTGGCAGCATCGTGCCCATTTTGTTGCCTCGCCTTTGTATTATTTAAGTATGTTTTTCACAAAATTAATGGTTGGTTGTCATCTGTTCCCGCTTGCTACCCAATATTTGCCTCGCCTTATTCAAGTGTTTGTGTTCACAAAATTGGATTTTGGTTCTCGGCTGGCTGCGGCCTAATTGTTTGCCTCGCCTTTTTTTCAAAGACTTTGTGTTTCACAAAATGGATATTGGTTGTCAGGTACATGAGGCACAATTATTTTGGCCTCGCCTTTTTTTCATAGTGTGTTCATAAAAGTGATTTTGGTCGCAGGTGGCTGCAGCCCCAATTGTTTGCCTCTCTGTTTTTTCAAGAGTTTTGTGGTTCACAAAATGGATTTTTGGTTTGTCAGGTCGCCTTGCAACCCAATTTTGCCTCGCCTTTTTGAAGACGATTATTCACAAAAATGGATTTTGTTTTGTCCAGGTGGCTGCTTGCAGACAAATTGTTTGCATCGCCTTTAAATAAGGTTTGTGTTTCACAAAAATGGATTTTTGATTATCAGCTCTGGCTGCAGCCCAAATGTTTACCTCGCCTTTTCAAGTGTTGAGTTCACCAAGATGGATATTGGTTGTCAGGTGGCTGAGCACAATGAATTTTGCATCACATTTTTTTCAAAAGTTTGTGTTCATAACAAGTATTTTGTTGTTCCAGGTGGTGCTTGCTGCACAATTATTGCCTCGCCCTTTTTGAAAAAGGTTGGTTTCATAAAAAAATTTCGATGTCAAATGGCTGCTATGCTGCCCCGATTGTTTGCCGCACACATTTTTTAAAAAAAAAAGGTTTGGTGTTCACAAAATGAAATTTTGGTTATCTGTTGGCCTCTTCTGCCTTCAATTGTTGGCCTCTCACCACTTTTTTAAAAACAGTTTGTTGTTCCACATACTTAGTCTTGGTTTTCAGGTGGCTGCTTGATGCCTATTGGTGGTCCTCGCCTTTTTATTTTAATTGTTTTCCACAAAAATTTATTTTGGGTTGTCTGGTGTGCTGCATGCTGCCAATTGTTTTGCCTTCGCCTTTTTTAAAAAACAGTTTGTGTTCACAAACGTTATGTATTTTGGTTGTCGAGGTTGGCTGCTGCCAAATTTTGTTGCCTCGCCTCTTAAAATAAAAAGGTTGTGTTCACAAAATTAATCTTGGTTGTCAGGTGGCTCCTTGCTGCCCAATTTTATGCTTCGCCGTTTATTTAAAGTTTGTGTTCACAAAATGAATTTTGTTTGTCACGGTGGCTGCGGCCACAATTGTTTGCCTTGCTTTTTTTAAAAATCGTATTCACAAAATAAATTTTGGTGTCAGGTGTGCTGCGGCTCAATTGTTATGCCTTGTTTTTAAAGATTTGTGTTTCTCAAAATGGATTTTGCTTGTCAGTGGTTACAGCCCAATGCTTTTGCTTTGCCCTCGCCTTTTTCAAGAGGTTTGTGATCACAAAATGGATTTCGGTTGTCAGGAGGCTGCGGCTCAATAATTGCCTCGCCTTTTTTCAAGATTGGTGTTCATAAAATGGATTTTGGTTGTCAGGAGCTGCTTGCTGCCCAATTGTTGCCTCGCCCTTTTTGAAAAAATGTTTGGTGTTCACAAAATTAATCTCATTGTCCAGATGGCTGCTTGCTGCCCAATTGTTTGCCGCGCATTTTTTAAAAACAGTTTATGGTTCACAAAATGAAACTTGGATGTCCAGGTGGCTGCTTGCTGCCCAATTGATTGCCTCCCCTTTTTTTTAAAGCTGTTTGGTTCACAAAACTTTATCTTGGTTTGCAAGTGGCTCATTGCAGCCCATCTTGGTTGCCTCGCCTTTGTATTTTAGGTATGTTTTGACAAAATTAATTTTGGTTGTCATTTGTCCCTTGCTACCCAATTTTTGCCTTGCCTTTTTAAAATGTTTTGTGTTAAACCAAATGAATTTTGGGGTGTCAGGTGCTGTGACTCAATGGTTTTGCCTCGCCTTATTTTAAAGATTTGTGTTCAACAATATGAATTTTGGTTGCAGGAGGCTGCGCCCAATTGTTTGCCACGCCTATTAAAGTAAAAGGATTGTGTACACAAAATGAATCTGGTTGTCAGGTGGCACTTCGCTGCCAATTGTTTGCTCGCCTTTTTTAAAAGATTGTATTCACTAAATAAATTTAGGATGACTTTACGGTGTCACTAATGGTGGAGTAGGGTGAGTGGCCAGCTAGCTCCCGTGTGAAAAAACCGAAAAAAAACGGGATACTAAGTTTAGAACTGACCATGCAGAAATCGCTCCGGCAGCCTGTGTGACATCATCAACCGCGACTGGAATTCCGTAATGTAGGTAAAGACACTCCCCACCAAAGGAGCCCGACTAGAAAGCAACAAGAGGTGAAAACAACCGAAGGAGTAAGTAAGGCCCTGTTTGAAAAGCCTCAGGGTCTCAGTATTAATTCCTCCCCAGGAGGACGTTTCAGTGACCCCAGAAATATATATAAAGAAAAAAGAGAAATGGATGAATCATTCGCAACAGCATTACAATGGAAATTGCAAGTATAAAAGAATAATTGATAAGTTTTTAAACACGAATGGAATATTAAAGAACTTTTGAAAAGTCTTAAAAACAGAGTTTAAAAGATTCTTAGAGTTTGGAAATAAAAATGTCTAATCTGGTGCTACAAAACTGACTAATTTTGAAGGAGGAGATTGTCAGCAAACTATCGACTTACAAATTAAGGAAGTATACGAGAAAACTCAAGACAAATGAAACCAACACTAAAAGAGAATCTGAAGTGACCTACCACTACAATGCCGCAACAAAAATGGAGAAAACAGGCTGAATGCCATAACTCTCCTGGAAGTAACAAACAACAGGCACGCTCGCTTCCGTGCCGCGAACCAGCTTTTATCAGATTTTTACTACTGCTTAAAGTAACAGAAACAATGTTAATGACCTTGGAGGGCCATCAGAGAAGACAGAACTGAGGATCGTGGGCGTTCAAGAGGGTAAAGAAGGAAATTAAGATCTCCGGACTTGTTGCTACAGACTTATTAAAAAGTCTGAATTTAGACCAAAAGCCCATATAGGGCGGGCACACAGAGTTCCTTGGACGTCGCACGACCCAACGCGCCCCCCTCCCCGTCAGCAGATAATGAAGGTGCAATAACGATATGTGTTGGAGGATATCATGAAAAAAATTGGCTGGCACAAGAATCTTATGTTTGATGAACAAAAATAAGCATATTTCGAGACTACCCTGCAGAAGGGTCAGAAGGAGAGCTTTAATCCATGAAGACAAGAGGTTTAAAGAAGATATACAATTGAAATATGGATTGTTGTACCACCGCAAGACTGCGAAGTCACTTATCGAAGAAGGAACACTTTTCCACTGAATCACAATAAAGCACTGGCGTATGCCCAGAAAGAATGTGGGTTTCGAGAGAGGATTGAATAATTTACATATAATACCGTCATCTTCCTGAGAACAAATGGAACTTTAATTCGTTATATTCAAGGACTATTGACAGCTGATAGCTCATATCGGGTTGTCCCCCAATTTAGTGACATATTATTTTTTTAAATATTTAGTACTAATTCTTAACATTTACTAATCACCAAAAATACTGTTAAATTATTATTGGAATAACTATTCAATACATGATATGATTAAATATAAACAAACTAACAAATAAAAGTTATAATTTAGATATTCTAATGGAATAGGAATTATTATAGAAGTTCACCCTTTACTCATTTAGACAAACACGTGACAATAATTAACTAAGAGAGTAATAGTCTCTCACTATATGATTACCAACACTCTGGTCACAAATAGTTTTTAAAATAATCCCTTATATTGCACATCAAATATTTCTTGTAAGCATGGAGCAGGATAATTTATCTTTTAGTTTAATCTACGGAAGTCCCCCTTTAGATGACACCACGTTTAGTGTGGCTCAGCACTTACTACATAAAATCTAGACATAGTTTCTTCTTTCTTTTCACATTTTATTAATTTTCTATTTCTTTCTCTACTTTTTTAGTATGTTTTCCTAAAATTACAATACATTAATCTGAAATGTATTTTACAAATATTATTTGGGAGATGTTGTCCATAAGGAGGATTCTAATGAATTAGAATTACAACCGTCGGTCCAGGGTTCAGGTGGAAGTCGGGTCTACGGTGCTGACCCATCTGCTCTTTTATAGACCACCCTAGAAAGCAAGATGCAAAGATGTAAATAGAAAAAAACGGGGGTCAAGGAATTACTTTTTGTAGTTGGAATGTCAAGGAGTTAATGAACCCATCAAGAGAGGTAAGGTAATTAGCAACACTTAAAATCACTCAAAGTAGACATAACGTTCCTTGAAGAGTCCCACCTTAAAAAAGAACGCACAACATATATTGAAAGCAAAATGAGATTGCCGAAAACATAATCATTCTTCATTTTCCCATAAGGCCAGAGGTGCGCAATTTTAATTTCGAAAGGTATAAATTTAAACATATATCAACTATAGCGGACATCAATGGTAGATATATTATACCTGGTGTTGAATTATATAAAAAAGGTGATTTTTCTAATGTTTATGGACCAAATTTTGATAATCCAATGTTTTTTACAAATCACTTAACTACCATTCTGGAGCTCACACAACATAATTTGATAATTGGTGGAGACTTAAATTTGTACATTAGATTCCTATCTCGATATGATCAACAAGACAAAGAAAAGCAAAATCCAAATCAAGTGAATTTTTAAACTCAAATATATTAATACCACCAATATCAAGATGTTTGAGAATAAAAAACCCACCCGAAGGGAATACTCATTTTAATTCAGGGATAGACTAACATTTAGTAGGTTCTAAACTCATCCCATTTACTTATAATTCGAAATATCCCTAATACTTATAATTTCGGATCATGCTCCCTTAAAACATTCATGATCAAACTAAGTGGTATGACCGACAGCAACACAATGAGACTATAATCCTCAAATTTTAAATAAAAAAGTAAGCTATGAATTATCTTATCAAACAGATTAATAAGTTTTTTTGAGCCAAATGACTGCCCTGAAATCTCCCCCCCCCTTGCCTCCTTCTTTGGGAAACATTAAAGCATTTATGCGAGGAAAGTTAATCTCTGCAACCAACCTTTCATAATAAAGAGAACCACGCCAAACAACTGGCATTGGAAATGGAAATAAGGCAATTAGATATGGAAAATGCAATCGCGCCTTCTATAGATAATAAACATAATAAAATTCGCTGCACTCAAATAGAAGTTTAACACCAAATATATTCGACCAATTCATAAAAACATTACCAAAGACTAAACAATTACACTTTGAATTTGGGGAAAGGATAAAACCGCAAAAAAAATTAATTGGCACGCCAGCTCCGGACACAGGAAGGGAAAAAAACGAAATATATAAAATTAATCAGATACGGGTAGAAATAATAACATTACCCAGGATATTAATGATAGATTCTCTCAATACTATCAAACACTTTATTCAAAACAAAAAACCGGCAGGGGGCTCTGTAGGAATGGGATTATTTTTTACAGACTTGTAACCACCTGGTTTTAGATTTTGAAAGAGAGGGAAAAAAAAAAAAAAAAAAATATAAGGTGGCCGAAATAACAGTAAAAGGTATTGAGAATCTGTTAAATACTTTAAAAAATGGAAAGGCCGCTGGACCAGATGGTTTAAATAGTGAATTTTATTTAAAAAAATCATGATTTGATCTCACCAGCTACAGACATTATATTTGCAAGCATTCATGCAACAGAAACTCCAGAACACCATAAAATGAATCTACTTAAATACCTATTCCAAAAAAAACGGATAAGGACCTTGAGAAGATTCCAGGTTCAATAGACAATTGCTCTAATAATACATCTATCAGAACATTTTAACCAAAAGTTTTAGCAGACAGATTAAGCTTAGTGATTTATAAATTAATATACCCCGAACAAACTGGCTTTAATCCAAAACGTTCATATAAAAATAATTTGAGACGATTTTACAACATTATATACTCAAATCGAATAGCTAATGAAGACTTAGCAGTCACTCGCTAAAGTGAGAAAGCATTCGATCAAATTGAATGGCCCTATTTATTTTCGGTGATGAAAAATTTCAATTAGGTGAGAAGTTTTGTACAATGGGTTTAAGCTTTTATATACCAATCCAACACCAGAATAATGACCAATCAAATGATATCAAAAAAAATTGATTAACAAAAGGTTGTAGACAATGATGTCCGTTAACCACCGTTACTATTTTGCACTTGTAATAGAACCACTAGACAAGCAAGAATTCGAGCTCATCCCAGAAATATATGGTATAAACTACTAAAAATACAGTTAATAAAATTTCTCTATATGCAAATAATGTAATACGTATATTTAGTAATATATTAGTATGGCTAATCTGTTAAATCTTATAACCCAATTTGGTTTATTTTTGGGATTATATAATTAACTGGAAGAAGAGTGAGATTATGCCATAATGGAACCAAATGGTAACGATATTTGCAAACAATCACCTTTTAAAATAGTGATGAAAAATTTAAATATTAGGAATCTATGTGACCAAGAAATGTACTGTCTTATTTAAATCAAATTCGTGCCTTTAACTTAATAAATTGCATAAGAATATTCAATACAGTAAAAACGCTTCCTATTTCTAATCTCGTGAAATTAATGCAATTAAAATGATTTTCCTTCCTCAACTTCTATACTCTCTTCCAATCAATTCCAATATATCTACCTAAACATTTCTTTTAAAAAATTGACTCTATTGTAAACAAGTATTTTTTGGATATAAGACTCACAAATAAGTAAAAAACACTTTATGTAAATCTAAGACGAAACGGAGGATTAGTCTTACAAATTCTTAATTTAATTGTTCTGGGCAGTCCAATGTCAAAAACTTAAATTTCTTGTTGGAAAAGATATGGATCAACAACCAGATTGTTAAAGGTGAAAAGGAGACTGTCTGCCATTTGAAATTGGTCCGATTCTCCTATCCCCCTACAAAATTGAACAAAAGATCTAAGTGAAAATCCAATAACACATAGCGGTATATCGATTTTGGAAACAAATAAAAAAACCATTAAACATTGGATATTTATCACTTTCTTTCCCTATTGCAAGTAGCCCATCATTTTAAGCCTTCGGCATTGAGATAAAGGCTCACATCAATGAAAAACTATGAATTAAAAAGATGGACATCTTTATAGAAATGTATGTTCCCCCTCCTTTCTGGAGGTTACAACAGAATTATGGAATACATTCAATATTTTTTTTTTTAGATAATTACAATTGAAAGATTATGTTAAATCACATACACAGGAATACAGAATTAGAGATCCAGAGATTCTAGATGAATTTTGAATGAGAACATCCCAATACATTCATATAATATCATATATTTACAATATTCTGTTAGAATAGTGAGAATCTGTTCGGACGGAATCACATAGACAACATGGAAAATGAATTAGTTCAACCCATAACGACAGATTATTTGGAGGGAAGCCTACAACATATACATTCAATGTTCGTTAAACGCCAGCATTAGATTTAATACAATTTAAATCTTACACAGATGTATTTATTCAAAACAAAATTAACAAATTTTTTCCTAATATCTCTCCTATCTGCGATAAATGTCATACTCTAAGCTAATTTAAACCCATACTTTGTCAATTGCATATAAAATTAAAACATTTTGGTTGCAATATTTAAAATTATTTCGTATGAGGTTAATATTCAACTGTGATCCCGATCCTAAATTAAAAATATTGGGCCATATCTGAACAATACCTAAAACAAACAATAAACCAAATAAATTTCCTGGATTATAGTATAATAACTGGGGAAAAAACTAATGTTAACATTTTGGAAAAACCCTGCATTCATTACAAGTAAAATGGCATTATGGAGATGTCCGGAGAACTTAAACTGGAAAAATTCGATTTGTCTTAACCGACAAACCTGAAATTATTTATTAGAAATATTGTCCCCCGTCATATATTTATTTGAAGGGGTAGAGTGGGCCAAGCGGCTGAGGGCTCGATGGAAGATTGAACCCAGGACTAGACGAATAGGTTTGTTTTCTGTACATACGGGACTATCTCTAAGTTGTATTATAAAATTTTAAAAAAAATAAAAAAAATAAAACAAATAAAATAAATTTTGGTTGTCAGGGTGGGCTGCGTCACAATTTGTTTGCATTGCGATTTCAAGAGTTTGTATTCACAAAATGGATTTTAGGTTTGTCAGGTGGCTGCAGCCCAATTGCTTGCCTCGCCATTTTCCAAGAATTTGTGACCACAAAATGTATTTCATGTTGTCATGGCTGCGGCTTAATATGTGGCTTCGCATTTTCAAGAGTTTGTGTCACAAATGGATTTGTTTGTCAGGTGGCTGCGAACACAATTGTTGCCTCGCCTTCTTAAAGAGTCTGTATTCCATAAAATGGTTTTTGTTGTCCGAAGTCCTGCAAGCAATTGTTTGCCTTGCTTTTTTGAAGAGTTTGTGTCACAAAATGGATTTTGGTCGCAGGTGGCTGCGGCCAAATTGTTTGCCGCCTTTTTCAAGAGTTTGTGTTCACAAAATGGATTTTTGGTTCTCAGCTGCTTGTGGCCAAATTGTTTGCTCGCCTTTTTTCATGAAATGTGTTCACAAAATGGATATTCGTTGTCAGGTGTCCTGAGTCACCATTATTTGCCTCGCCTTTTTCAAGAGCTTGTGTTCATAAAATGATTTTGGTTTGTCATGTGGCTGCGGCACAATTGTTTGCCTTGCCTTTTAAAAAAGATCGTATTCACAAAACAAATTTTGGTTGTCAGGTGGCTGCGGCTCAATTGTTTGCCTCGCCGTTTTCAAGAGTTTGTGTTCTCAGAATGGATTTTGGATGTCAGGTGGTTACAGCCAATTGCTTGCCTTCGCCTTTTTCAAGAGTTTGTGATCACAAAATGGATTTTGGTTGTCAGGTGGCTGCGGCTCAATTATTTGCCACGCCTTTTTCAAAAGTTTGTGTTCATAAAATGGATTTTGGTTGTCAGGTGGCTGCTTGCTGCCGAATTGTTGTCTCGCTCGCTCGCCTTTTTAAAAACATAGAGACAATTAGTGCAGGAGTAGGCCATTCAGCCCTTCGAGCCTGCACCGATATTCAATATGATCATGGCTGATCATCCAACTCAGTATCCCGTACCTGCCTTCTCTCCATACCCTCTGATCCCCTTAGCCACAAGGGCCACATCCAACTCACTCTTAAATATAGCCAATGAACTGGCCTCGAACTCAGCCTCTTGTTGCAGAGAGTTCCAGAGACTCCCCACTCTCTGTGTGAAAAAGTCTTTCTCATCTCGGTCTTAAAGGATTTTCCCCTTATCCTTAAGCTGTGACCTGCTTGTCCTGGACTTCCCCAACATCGGGAAAAAAAAACAATCTTCCTGCATCTAGCCTGTCCAACCCCCTTAAGAATTTTGTAAAGTTTCTATAAGATCCCCTCTCAATCTCCTAAATTCCAGAGAGTATAAACCGAGTCTATCCAGTCTTTCTTCATAAGACAGTCCTGACATCCCAGGAATCAGTCTGGTGAACCTTCTCTGCACTCCCTCTATGGCAATAATGTCCTTCCTCAGATTTGGAGACCAAAACTGTACGCAATACTCCAGGTGTGGTCTCACCAAGACCCTGTACAACTGAAGTAGAACCACCCTGCTCCTGTACTCAAAAAAGTTTGTGTTCACAAAATGAATTTTCACTGTCAGATGGCTGCTTGCTGCCCAATTGTTTGACGCGCCTTTTTAAAAAAAAGTTTGTGTTCACAAAATAAAACTTGGATGTCAGGTGGCTGCTTGCTGCCCAATTGTTTGCCTCGCATTTTTTTTTAAGTTTGTGTTCATAAAATTAATTTTGGTTGTCAGGTGGCTGAGGCTGGCACAATTGTTTGCTTGCCCTTATTTTAAAAAAATCGTATTCACAAAATAAAATTTGGTTCTCAGGTGGCTGCGCCTCATTTGTTTACATCGTCGTTTACAAGAGTTTTTTTGTGTTCACAAAACGGATTTTGGTTGTCAGGTCGCTGGCAAGCCCTTGTTTTGCCTCGCCTTTTGCAAGAGTTGTATTCACAAAATGGATTTTTGGTTTGGTGAAGTGGCTGTGGCCCTATTGTTTGCCTTTCCCTTTTCAAGAGTTTGTGTTGACAAAATGGATTTTGGTTGTCAGTTGGCTGCGGCCGAATAGTTTGCCTCGCCTTTAAGAAGAGATTGTGTTAACAAAAGGATTTTGGTTGTCAGGTGTCTGCGGGCCAATTGTTTGCCTCGATTTTTTGAAGAGTTTGTGTGCACGAAATGGATTTTGGTCGTCAGGTGGCTGCGGCCAGATTGTGTGCCTCGCCTTTTTCAAGAATTTGTGTTCCCAAAATGGATATTCATTCTCAGGTGGCTGAGGCACAATTATTTACCTCGCCTTTTTCAAGAGTTTGTGTTCATAACATGGATTTTGGTTGTCAAGTGGCTGCGGCACAATTGTTTGCCTTGCCTTTTTAAAAAGATCATATTCACAAAACAAATTTTGGTTGTCAGGTGGCTGCGGCTCAATTGTTTGCCTCGCCGTTTTCAAGAGTTTGTCTTCTCAGAATGGATTTTGGATGTCAGGTGGTTACAGCCCAATTGCTTGCCTCGCCTTTTTCAAGAGTTTGTGATCACAAAATGGATTTCGGTTGTCAGGTGGCTGCGGCTCAATTATTTGCCACGCCTTTTTCAAGAGTTTGTGTTCATAAAATGGATTTTGGTTGTCAGGCGGCTGCTTGCTGCCCAATTGTTTGTCTCGCCTTTTTGAAAAAAGTTTGTGTTCAGAAAATGAATTTTCATTGTCAGATGGCTGCTTGCTGCCCAATTGTTTGCCGCGCCTTTTTAAAAAAAAGTTTGTGTTCACAAAATGAAACTTTGATATCAGGTGACTGCTTGCTGCCCAATTGTTTGTCTCGCCTTTTTGAAAAAAGTTTGTGTTCACAAAATGAATCTTGGTTGTCAGGTGGCTGCTTGCTGCCCAATTGTTTGCCTCGACTTTTTAAAAAGTTTGTGTTCACAAAATGGATTTTCGTTGTCAGGTGGCTGCGGCCCAATTATTTGCCTCGCCTTTTTCAAGAGCGTGTTCATAAAATGGATTTTGGTTGCCAGGTGGCTGCGGCTCAATTGTTTGCCTTGCCGTTTTCAAGAGTTTGTGTTCACAAAATGGATTTGTTTGTCACGTGGCTGCGGCCCAAATTTTTGCCTCACCTTTTGTTTAATGTTTGTGTTCACAAAATGAATTTTGTTTGTCTGGTGGCTGCTTGCTGCCCAATTGTTTGCCGCACATATTAAAATAAAAGATTGTGTTCACAAAATGAATCTTGGTTGTCAGGTGGCTGCTTGCTGCCCAATTGTTTGCCTCGCCTTTTTACAAAGATCGTATACACAAAACAAATTTTGGTTGTCAGGTGGCTGCGGCTCAATTGTTTGCCTCGCCGTTTTCAAGTGATTGTGTTCACAAAATGGATTTTGATTGTCAGGTGGTTGCAGCCCAATTGCTTGCCTCGCCTTTTTCAAGACTTTGTGATCACAAAATGCAATTCGGTTGTCAGGATGCTGTGGCTCAATTATTTGCTTCGACTTTTTCTAGAGTCTGTATTCACAAAATGGATTTTGTTTGTCAGGTGGCTGCGGCACAATTGTTTGCCTTACCTTTTGTTTAACGTTTGTGTTCACAAAATGAATTTTGGTTGTGAGGTGGCTGCTTGCTGCCCAATTGTTTGCCTTGCCTTTTTAAAAAGTTTGTATTCTCAAAATGAATCTTGGTTGTCAGGTGGCTGTTTGCTGCCCAATTGTTTCCCTTGCCTTTTTCAAGAGTTTGTGTTAACAAAATGGATTTTGGTTGTCAGGTGTCTGCGGGCCAATTGTTTGCCTCGCTTTTTTGAAGAGTTTGTGTTCACGAAATGGATTTTGGTCGTCAGGTGGCTGCGGCCAGATTGTTTGCCTCGGCTTTTTGAAGAATTTGTGTTCCCAAAATGGATATTCATTCTCAGGTGGCTGAGGCACAATTATTTACCTCGCCTTTTTCAAGAGTTTGTGTTCATAACATGGATTTTGGTTGTCAGTTGGCTGCGGCACAATTGTTTGCCTTGCCTTTTTAAAAAGATCATATTCACAAAACAAATTTTGGTTGTCAGGTGGCTGCGGCTCAATTGTTTGCCTCGCCGTTTTCAAGAGTTTGTCTTCTCAGAACGGATTTTGGATATCAGGTGGTTACAGCCCAATTGCTTGCCTCGCCTTTTTCAAGAGTTTGTGATCACAAAATGGATTTCGGTTGTCAGGTGGCTGCGGCTCAATTATTTGCCACGCCTTTTTCAAGAGTTTGTGTTCATAAAATGGATTTTGGTTGTCAGGCGGCTGCTTGCTGCCCAATTGTTTGCCGCGCCTTTTTAAAAAAAAGTTTGTGTTCACAAAATGAAACTTTGATATCAGGTGACTGCTTGCTGCCCAATTGTTTGTCTCGCCTTTTTTTTTTTTTTTTTAAATTTATTTATTATAGAAACAAAATAACAACCAGTTACATTATATTTCAATAGTAAAAATACATAGTCTTAATAATTGATTCATACTAATAATATTATTTATACTGTATTATCCTTAATTATAAATTTCAAAGTTGTATATTTTATATAATTAGAAATACATAATACTAATAATACATTCATAATATTAGCATTATACTCGTACTATTTTTATTAGTAATTTTCATTTTATCTCTAATTTTTTAGGTATAAGGCCAAATTTTATGATATTATTGATACAAAAAGTTAGTAAAAAAAACTTATATAATTTCCATTATTTCTTCCTAAATGTTAACAATATTTATCTTATCGCTAATTTAAATATTAAAATTATTGTTCCATTAAAAGTACCATCATAATTTTATATAATTAAAAATATAAAATACTAAAAAATACTAATAATACTAATAATGTTCTCATTAAATCTAATAATATTTATATTCGTACTAATATTAAGATAATGTGTTTCTATATTGTTTTTTTAATTTTTTATATAGATATAAGAAAATAGAAAAGTTAAGAAATAGAATAAAGAGTAAGAAAAGGTTTGATGAGAATAAAATATTCGTCATTAATCCGTCCTTATAGATATATTCATGATTTATTATATGTATCTCTTCATTCCATTCAAAATATCCAGGTCTCAGTCAGGTTCTCGCGCCGAACCATTATGACCCTGTAAATATTCAATATATGGAGACCAAATCCATCTGAAGAGATCTAACCTATCCATAAGGACAAAGCCTCAATCTCTCCAAATGGAGTGTCTCCGACATTTCTATATTCCACATTTTGATTGTTGGGAATGCAGGGCCTTTCCAAATTTTAAATATTAATTTTTCCCAATTATTAAACCATAGTCAATAAAAAGTTCTTTGATTCGTTTGTTATTAATTGGTCAGTTTCAATTATTCCAAGTATAATTAACTTTGGGTCAGGGGTTATATTTATATTGATAACGGTCGAGAGTTTTTATTTTAAATATTTCCTTCCAGTATTCTACAATTTTTATGCAGTTAGTAAATGAGTGTGTCAAATTTGCTTCTGAAATTTGACATTTGTCACATATTGGAGATATCTTTGGAAAAATATGATGTAATTTAGATTTAGAGTAATGTAATCTATGTAATATTTTAAACTGTATAAGAGAATGTTTAGCGTTTAATGAACAATAATGTATATGTTGTAAACTTTTATCCCATATTTCTGGTCTTATTATTTGGCCTAATTCCTTTTCCCAAGACTCTCTGTATATTTCTGTTGATGGGGTATCATTTTCCAATAAAATATTATATATATATGATATCATTTTTTCCATATTTGGATGTTTATTCAAACATTCATCTAAAATTTCTATTTTTCTATTTCTAAATTCATATATTATTTGCAGAGGCATAGTTTCTAATTTGTAAATATCTGAAATATTCTTTATTATGTAGCCCATAAATTTTGTTGCAACTCTTGAAATGAAAGAAAAGTGTTTTCCTTATAAAGATCACCCATCTTAGAAATTCCTTATTTTTCCATTGTAAAAAGCCTTATCCAAAAATTGAAGGTTTAAAACATAAAATTATTAACAATCTTAAGACTTAGTGGTATAGATTTTAGTTTTAATGCTTTCTTTTATGTGTTTCCATATGCGGATTCCATTTTCTATTATCGGATTTTCACTATAAACTTTCTTAGCTACATTAATATTAGCAAATATTATAGAGCTAATTTCTAATGGAGAACAATCTTCTTCTTCCATATTTAACCAATTTGGTTTATTGTTCTATTTCTCCTAACCAAAAATTCATGTTTTTAATATTAACTGCCCAGTAATAAAACATCAAGTTTGGTAACGCTAATCCTCCATTTATTTTAGATTTACATAAATGTTTTTTATTTATTCTATGGGTCTTATAATCCCAAATTAAATTCTTAATTAAAGAATCTACTTACAAAAAAAAAAATTTTTGGAAGATATATCGGGATTAATGAAATAAATATAATAATTTAGTGGGAGAAAAATCATTTTTATTTGCATTAAATTTTCCCTATCATCGAGATAGGTAAACTTTTCCAATATGAAATATTCATATTTAATTTATTTAGTAATGGGGGAAATTAGATTTAAATAGAGAGTTAAATCTTTTTGTAACAAAAATCCCAAGATATTTAATATTTCATTTGTTATCTTAAAAGGAAATTGTTTGTAATATATGTAACTGATTCAGTGTTATTGGCATAAGTTCACTTTTATTCCAATTAATACTGTATCCTGAAAGTGATCCGAATTCCGTTATTAGTTTTTTTAAACAAATTTCGAATACTTATTTTCTGGTTGAGTGATATAAAGTAATACATCATCTGCATATAAGGACATTTTATTCTTAGTATCTGCGGTATCATATCCATATATTTCCGGGTGTAGTCTTACCCTCTGAGCAAGTGGTTCTATTGCTAATGCAAACATTAAAGGTGATAAAGGGCAAACTTTGCCTACAACCTCGTGATAAATTAAATTTAATTGATAACATTCGATTTGTTGTTTATTCTAGCTATTGGATTTGCATATAATAATTTAATCCAAGTAATAACTCCTCTCCTAGTTTAAAGGCTTCCATCACCGAAAATAAATAAGGCCATTCCACTTGGTCAAAAGCCTTTTCTGCATCAAGCGAAATAACTACTAAGTCTTTTTATCACTTCTTTTCGAATATATAATATTAAACAATCGTCTTAGATTATATGAAGAATATCTTTTTGGTATAAATCCAGTTTGATCCGGATGTATTAATTCATTAACAACTGAACTCAATCTTTTTGCTAATATTGTTGGTTAATATCTTTTGATCTGTATTTAATAGAGCTATTGCTCTATATGATCCTGGTTCGTCCAAACTTTATTTATTTTAGTATGAGTGTTTTAATAGATTCGTTCAATGTATCTGGAAGCTTCTGTTCTGTATATATCTGTTCATATAATGATTTTAGATATGGGACTATATATTCATGAAATTGTTTTATAAAATTCCGAACCTATACCATCAGGTCCCGGTGTTTTAAACCGTTTTTTAATGATCTAATAGATTCTTTGATTTCATTTATTGAAATATCAGCATTTAATAATTTTCTATTTTGTAAATCCAGTCCTTTCAATGTTACATTTTTTTATAAATGCATCTATTTCTATTTTACTTACTGTGTTTTAGCAGTGTATAAATTTTTTATAATATTGCATAAATCTTTCATTAATATCTTTAGTTGTATTAATAAGTCACCGTTTTGTGATTTAATCCTATGTATAATTTTTTCCGCTTCAATTTTCCTTAATTGTCGAGCCAGCAGTTTTGGGGCTTATCCCCAAATTCAAACTGTAATTGTTTAGTATGTTGGTAAAATTTTATCACTTGATCTGTATATAATGTTATTTAAATTTAATTTCTAATATAACAATTTTATTATGTATATCGTATCTGGTTTTATTGCATTCTGTATATCTAATTCCTTAATCTCCTTTTCTAGATCTTGTTGTTCTTTCCGAATCTTTTTATTGTCAAATGCTTGTGAAGAAATCATTATTCCTCGAAGATATGCTTTAAATGTTTCCCACAATAAGGAACGCGATATCTCTGGTTGATCATTTATTTCAAAAAAATTTTTAATTTGGAGTTATGATATATTCCTGAGTGACTTTGTTTTTTAAAAATTTGTGGAATTAAATTTCCACTGTCCTAAATTTTCTATTTTATTATTAATTTTAATTTTAAACGTTACTGGGGCATGATCTGAGATTATTTTATTATCATATTTAGCTTCATAAGTAAGTGAAATAAGTTTTGCATCCACCAAAAAAATAATCTATTTTCTTGAGTAAGTTTTATGCATCTGGGGAGTAAAAAAGAATATTCTCGTTCCTGTAGGTTTTCTGTTCTCCAAACATCTTTAATATTGGTCCGTTTGCATATATGCATTTAGCAAATCACTAGAATGTGATTTGTTTTTTTCTTTGTTTTGTAGATCTGTCTAAGTACGATCTAATGAACAGTTGAAATCTCCACCAATTATCAAATTATATTGCGTTAATTCCGGAATATTATTAAATACTTTAAAAAAAAAATAAAAAACAATGGACTATCGAAATTTGGTCCATATATATTAACAAGAATCACTTTTTCTTTATTTAATTCTCCTATCACAATAATATATCTACCTCTTGATCATCTATGGTTGATATATGTTTAAATAAATATACCTTTACGAAAATAAATATTGCTACACCTCTTGATTTATGTGTAAAAGAAGAATGATATATTTTATCTATTCCATTTAGCTTTCAACCTGTTTTCCGCCTCTTTTTTTAGGGTTGGTCTCTTGAATGTAAATTTTTTTTTTTTGTAACTAAATCCAGCTTTACTTGCCTTTAAATATGTCAATATTTTCCTCTCTTTATCGGTTCATTATATACCTTTAACATTCACCCAACTGCAGAATGTTAATCCCTCATTCCCCGTATTTCTTTTTTACGAGTCTTGCATTTTAGATTTATGGGGATCTGCAGGATCTAAGGATCAGCGCGATAAACCCAACCTTACACCTGAACCCTGAATGGATGTAATTTTAAATCTCTTTTTTTGCCCCTCACCTGAATATATCTCCCTTGGTACATTATATTACTCCAATCAAATCAAAGATTACTATAGATATAAAAGATATCTAAAAAATAAATAGAGGTATTGTGTGTAGAAGTAAAAAGAACTACATCTAGAATCGATGTAGTTTGTGCCAGCCATATTAAGATGGCTATACATCTAACGACTTCCGTCATCGATGTTATTAACACGACCAGCTCCTGGAATTAGGGAATTATTATTCCTTAACAATATTTTAACGGGGGTATAATATATATAATTTTTTTTTTAAAAAGGGAGGGGGAATGATAATAAAAAAACAGGAAGGGGAGAGAGAAAGAAAAAAGAGGAAGAATAAAAAAATTCATCCTTTAAAAATATCAATATCTAAAGCTAACTTAAAAATCTAAATAATATTAGACATAAAAAATACAAAGGCTATATAAAAAGAAGAATAACATACAATTAATTCAATTCAAAAAGGAAAAATTAGTTATTAATTATTAGTAATAGTGATTAATAATAGTGAACATTCCTAATTAATAAAAAAAAAGGGTGGGAAAAACTAATAATAAAACCGTGTTTATAATCTTAATGTGTTGTGTTAATTATTTTATATTAGTTATATGTTAGAACTAATTTATCAATGTCCAGATATCCAGATGACGTTGTCGAATCTCGTTTTATTCCTCTCCATTCCATTCGACATTGTCTATTCCATCAAGTCCAATATCATCTTGAAGAGTCTCAGTAAATATTAAAAGTCCATGTTGAATATCTGAGAATGATAAAAGTCAGCATATTACTTGCTTGTAGGTACTCTTCAAGTCTTGAGCTGCTGAGCAAATTCCAATGCTGCGGTTGGGGTCTTGGAAAAGTATTCACATTCTTATAAGAAAACTCTTAAAGTCGCTGGGTAATTCCAAACCGTATCTCAGATTTTCTTACTCCACGCATAAGACTTTTGGCTTCAATGAATGCTTTTTCGTTTCCTGGCGACCTCTGTGGATAGTCTCGATAGATACTAATCCTTTGACCTTCAAATGTCAAGTTTTTAGTTTTCGAAGCTTTCCGCATAATCTCATCCAGAACAAAATCAAATTGTACCTTTATAATCATTTGTCTGGGAGGAGCGTTGGGTCTGGTCTGACGTTCTACTGACTCTGTGAGCACGAGCTAATAAAGGCATTTCTTCCAGAGATAGAGCTTCTTTGAGTAATTTAGCAGTGAACTCTCGAGGGCCGTCGATATTCTCTAGACCCTCAGGAATCCCTACAATTCTCAGATTTGCCTTCTCTGATGTCCTTCTAGCTCAGTACATTTCTCTGCTGTTTTAGTCAGCATGCTCATCAGACGTTCGTTTTCTGTAAACAGGTTCGCTGTAGTCAAAGCATTCGTCTCAGCTGTTTGCTCAAGGTTCTTTTATTTCAGCCATCTGATGTTTCTGTATTTCTTCAATAGGATTAATCCTATTATCGATGTCTTTTTTAACTTTTCCAGTTTTTTATCCATCTTTTTCTCCATGACGTTAAACATTTCAATAAATTCTTCCTTTAATTCATCCGACATTTTCTTAACCTTTTTTTCAATATATAACTTTGTTTCTGGTTTTAAGTCTTTCAGTTGATTTTTCATCTGATTCAGCTGAGTATCCATCAAACTATTTATTTGATTTATTTCTTCCTTTACATCTTTTTTATTTCTCCCTTTAATTCTTCCTTTAAGCTAACCATCTGATGAGAAAATAAAAGATTTCAGTTCCTCACCTTCCATTTTTGTCCCTGGTTTTTTGGGGACACATCTTCCAGGGATCGAGTCCTACTCGACTCCGAGGCTTCACTTGGGCCTTCTCCCGGTCTCTGCCGGGTTGGTCGACCTTTTACCTTGTCGGTAGGGCTCCGTGAGACCGACATAGTTCGTCGCGCGCCTGATGACGTCACTCGGCACAGTCGGTGAAGAAACAGCAAGCAGTTTGTTGCAGGCAGCCGGTAAGTCTTTTAAAACCCCCGTTTTTTACAATTTTTTTGCGGAGCTGGCTGGCGCTATACTCTAGGGCTCCATAGCGCCACCGGAAGCGTTTGTCTCGCCTTTTTGAAAAAAGTTTGTATTCACAAAATGAATCTTGGTTGTCAGGTGGCTGCTTGCTGCCCAATTATTTGCCTCGACTTTTTAAAAAGTTTGTGTTCACAAAATGGATTTTCGTTGTCAGGTGGCTGCGGCCCAATTATTTGCCTCGCCTTTTTCAAGAGCGTGTTCATAAAATGGATTTTGGTTGCCAGGTGGCTGCGGCTCAATTGTTTGCCTTGCCGTTTTCAAGAGTTTGTGTTCACAAAATGGATTTGTTTGTCACGTGGCTGCGGCCCAAATTTTTGCCTCACCTTTTTACAAAGATCGTATTCACAAAACAAATTAGGTGGCTGCGGATCAAATGTTTGCGTCGCCTTTTTCAAGAGTTGTGTTCACAAAATCGTTTTTGGTTGTCAGGTGGCTGCTTGCTGCCCAATTGATTGCCTCACCATTTAAAAAAAAATAGTTTGTATACACAAAATGAATT
Source organism: Okamejei kenojei (assembly GCA_035221665.1). Lineage (NCBI taxonomy): Eukaryota > Metazoa > Chordata > Chondrichthyes > Rajiformes > Rajidae > Okamejei > Okamejei kenojei. The sequence continues at coordinate 6,397,575 of CM069170.1, read as the reverse complement.
TAGGTTGTCAGGTGGCTGCTTGCTGCCCAATTGTTTGCCTCGCATTTTTGAAAAAAAAGTTTGTGTTCACAAAGTTTAACTTGGATGTCAGGTGGCTGCTTGCTGCCCAATTGTTTGCCTTGCCTTTTTTAAATGTTTGTGTTCACAAAATGAATTTTCGTTGTCAGGTGGCTGCGACCCAATGGTTTGCCTCGCCTTTTTAAAAGGTTTGTGTTCATAAAATGAATTTTGGTTGTCAGGTGGCTGCGTGCTGCCCAATTGTTTGACTCGCCTATTAAAATAAAAGCTTGTGTTCATAAAATGCATCTTGGTTGTCAGGTGGCAGCTTGCTGCCCAATTGTTTGTCTCGCCTTTTTTTTTAAGTTTGTGTTCACAAAATGAATTTTGGTTGTCAGGTGGCTGCGACCCAATTGTTTGCTCGCCTTTTTAAAAATTTTGTGTTCACAAAATGGAATTTGGTTGCCAGGTGGCTGCGGCCCAATTGTTTGCCTCGCGTTCTTAAAGAGTTTTTGTTTACAAAATGTATTTTGTTTCTCAGCTGGCTGCGGCCAAATTGTTAGCTCGCTTTTTTCAAGACTTCGTTTTCACAATATGGATATTGGTTGTCAGGTGGCTGAGGCACAATTATTTGCATCGCCTTTTTCAAGAGTGTGTTCATAAATTGGATTTTGGTTGTCATGTGGCTGCGGCCCAATTGTTTGCCTTGCCTTTTTCAGGAGTTTTGTGTTTACAAAATGGATTTTGGTTGTCAGGTCGCTGCAACACAATTGTTTTCCTCGCCTTTTTCAAGAGTTTGTGTTCACAAAATGTATATTGGTTGACAGGTGGCAGAGGCACAATTATTTGCCTCGCCTTTTCCAAGAGTTTGTGTTCATAAAATTGATTTTTGTTGCCAGGTGGCTGCTTGCTGCCCAATTGTTTGCATCGCCTTTTTGAAAAAAGTTTGTGTTGACAAAATGTAATTTGGTTGTCAGGTGGCCTCTTGCTGCCCAATTGTTTGTCTCTCCTTTTTTTTAAAACAGTTTGTTTTCGCAAACTTAATCTTGGTTGTCAGGTGGCTGCTTGCTGCCTAATTGGTTGCCTTGCCTTTTTATTTTAAGTACGTTTCCACAAAATGAATTTTTGTTGTCAGGTGGCTGCGTGCTGCCCAATTGTTTGCCTTGCCTTTTTAAAAAACGTTTGTGTTCACAACATGAATTTTGGTTCTCAGGTGGCTGCAATGGCTTGCTGCCCATTGTTTGCCTCGCCTATTAAAATAAAAGGTTGTGTTCACAAAATGATCCTTGTTATCAGGTGGCTGCTTGCTGCCCAATTTTTTGCCTCGCCTTTTTTTAAGTTTGTGTTCACAAAATGAATTTTGGTTGTCAGGTGGCTGCGGCTCAATTGTTTGTCTCGCCATTTTCAAGAGTTCGTGATCACAAAATGGATTTCGGTTGTCAGGTGGCTGCGGCTCAATTATTTGCCTCGCCTTTTTCAAGAGTTTGTGTTCATAAAATTGATTTTGGTTGTCAGGTGGCTGCTTGCTGCCCAATTGTTTGCCTCATCTTTTTGAAAAAAGTTTGTGATCACAAAATGAATTTTGGTTGTCAGATGGCTGCTTGCTGCCCAATTGTTTGCCGCACCTTTTTAATAAAAAGTTTGTGTTCACAAAATGAAACTTGGATGTCAGGTGGCTGCTTGCTGCCCAATTGTTTTTTTTTTTTAAACTGTTTGTGTTCACAAACTTTATCTTTTTTTAAAACTGTTTGTGTTCACAAACTTTATCTTGGTTGCGAAGTTGCTGCTTGCTGCCAATTTGGTTGCCTCGCCTTTGTCTTTTAAGTAAGTTTTCACAAAATTAATTTTGGTGGTCATTTGTCCGTATGCTGCCCAATTGTTTGCCTTTGCCATTTTTAAAATGTTTTTGTTCACAAAATGAATTTTGGTTGTCAGGTGGCTGCGACTCAATGGTTTGCCTCGCCTATTTGAAAGGTTTGTGTTCATTAAATGAATGTTGGTTGTCATCTGTCCGCTTGCTACCCAATTGTTTGCCTTGCCTTTTTAAAATGTTTGTGTTCACAAAATGAATTTTCGTTGTCAGGTGACTGTGACTCAATGGTTTACCTCGCCTTTTTAAAAGGTTTGTGTTCACAATATGAATTTTGGTTGTCAGGTGGCTGCTTGCTGCCCAATTGTTTGCCTTGCCTTTTTAAAACGTTTGTGTTCACAAAATGAATTTTGTTTGTCAGGTGGCTGTGACCCAATTGTTTACTCGCCTTTTTAAAAATTTTGTGTTCACAAAATGGAATTTGGTTGTCAGGTGGCTGCGGCCCAATTGTTTGCCTCTTGTTCTTAAAGAGTTTGAGTTTATAAAAAGGATTTTTGATGTCAGGTGTCTGCGGGCCAATTATTTGCCTCGCCTTTTTCAAGAGTTTGTGTTCACAAAATGGATTTTGATTTCTCAGCTGGCTGCGGCCAAAATTGTTTGATTCGCCTTTTTCAAGACTTTGTGTTCACAAAATGGATATTGGTTGTCAGGTTTATGAGGCAGAATTATTTGCATCGCCTTTTTCAAGAGTGTTTTCCTAAAATGGTTTTTGGTTGTCAGGTGGCTGCGGCCCAATTGTTTGCCTTGCCTTTTTCACGAGTTTGTGTTTCCAAAATGGAATTTGGTTGACAGGTCGCTGCAACCCAATTGTTTGCCTTGCCGTTTTCAAGAATTTGTGTTCACAGAATTGTTTTTGGTTGTCAGGTGGCTGCTTGCTGCCCAATTGATTGCCTCGCCATGTAAAACAAAATAGTTTGTATTCACAATATGAATTTTGGTTGTCAGGTGGCTGCGTGCTGCCCAATTGTTTGCCTCGCCTATTAAAACAAAAGGTTGTGTTCTCAAAATGAATTTTGGTTGTGGGGTGGCCGCTTGCTGTGCAATTGTTTGCCTCGCCTTTATTTTTTTAAGTTTGTGTTCACAAAATGAATTTTGGCTGTCAGGTGGCTGCGGCACAATTGTTTGCCTTGCCTTTTTAAAACGATCTTATTCACAAAATAAAATGTGGTTATCAGGTGGCTGCGGCTCATTTGTTTGTATCGCAGTGTTCATGAGTTTGCAATCACAAAATGGATTTTGGTTGTCAGGTGGCAGCGGCTCAATTATTTGCCTCGCATTTTTCAAGAGTTTGTGTTGTCAGGTGGCTGCAGCCCAATTGCTTACCTCGCCATTTTCAAGAGTTTGTGATCACAAAACGGATTTCTGTTTTCTGGTGGCTGCAGACCAATTGTTTGCCTCACCTTTTGTTTAAAGTTGGTGTTCACAAAAATGGAATTTTGGTGGTCTGTGACTGCTTGCTGCCCAATTGTTTGCCTTGCCTTTTTAAAAAGTTTGTGTTCACAAAATTAATTTTGGTTGTCAGGTGGCTGCGACGTTTTAAAGAGTTTGTATTCAATTGTTTGCCTCGCCTTCTTTAAAAGAGTTTTGTATTCATAAAATGGATTTTGGTCGTCAGGTGGCTGCGGGCTGAATTGTTTGCCCTCGCCTTTTTCAAGAGTTTGTGTTCACAAAATAGATGTTGGTTCTCAGCTGGCTGCGGCCAAATTGTTTGGATCGCCTTTTTCAAGAATTTGGTGTCACAAATGGATATTGGTGTCAGGTGGCTGTGGCACAATTATTTGCCTCGCCTTTTTCAAGAGCGTGTTCATAAATGGATTTTGGTTGTCAGCTGGCAGCGGCCCAATTGTTTGCCACGCCTTTTTCAAGAGTTTGTGTTCACAAAATGGATTTTGGTTGTCAGGTTGCTGCAGCCCAATTACTTGCCTCGCCTTTTTCAAGAGTTTGTATTCACAAAATGGATTTTGGTTGTGAAGTGGCTGCGGCCCTGTTGTTTGCCGTGCCTTTTTCAAGAGTTTGTGTTCACAAAAAGGATTTTGGTTGTCAGGTGGCTGTGGCTGAATTGTTTACCTCGCCTTTTACAAGCGATTGTGTTAACAAAAAGGATTTTGGTTGTCAGGTGGCTGCGACCCCAATTGTTTGCCTCTCTATTTAAAAAGTTTGTGTTCACAAAATGAATCTTGGTTGTCAGGTGCTGCATGGCTGCCCAATTGTTTGCTCGCCTTTTTTTAAGTTTGTGATCACTATTGAAATTTTGGTTGTCAAGTGGCTGCTTGCAGAAAAAATGTTGCATTGGTTTGTGTTCACAAAATGTATTTATGATTGTCTGCTAGCTGCAGTCCAATTGTTTGCCGCGCCTTTTTCAAGAGTTTGTGTTCACAAAATGGATTTTGGTTGTCAGGTGGCTGCGGCCCAAATGTTTGCCTGGCCTTTTGTTTATAGTTTGTGTTCACAAAATGAATATTAGTTGTCAGGTGGCTGCTTGCAGACAATTTGTTTGCATCGCCTTTTTAAATAAGGTTTGCGTTCAAAAAATGGACTTTGATTGTCAGCTGGCTGCAGCCCAATTGTTTGCCTCGCCTTTTTCAAGAGTTTGTGTTCACAAAATGGATTTTGGTTGTCAGGTGGCTGCAGCCCAATTGTTTGCCTCGCCTTTTTCAAGAGTTTGTGTTCACAAAATGGGTATTGGTTGTCAGGTGGCTGAGGCACAATTATTTGCCTCGCCTGTTTCAAGAGTTTTTGTTCACAAAATCGATTTTGGTTGTCAGGTGGCAGTTTGCTGCCAATTGATTTGCCTCGCCATTTAAAAAAAAAAGTTTTGGTTCTCAAAATGAATTTTCGTTGTCAGGTGTCTGCTTGCTGCCCAGTTGTTTGCCTCACCTTTTTAAAAAAAAAAGTTTGTGTTCACAAAATGAAGCTTGGTTGTCAGGTGGCTGCTTGTTTTTAAACTATTTGGAGCCAAATGGCTCTCCAATAAACACTGCCCATTCTCCCCTCTCTCTCCGCCCTCACTCACTCTCCCCCACTCTCTCCGTCCACTCCCTCTCTCTCTCCGCCCTATTCTCTCACTTCACTCTCTCCCCCCTCTCTCCCCATCTCACCCTCCTCTCTCCCCTCCCCCTCTGCCCCCACTCTCTCTTTTCCCCTCTCGCTCTCCGCCATTACTTTTCTCTGTCCCTTATCTGTCGCACTGCCCCATCTCACTCTCCACCCTTCCTTCCCCTCTCTCTCTCTCTCTCTCTCCTCCCCTGTCGCCCTTTTCCATCGCTCTCTCACTCTCTCTCCATCTCTTTCCTTTCCCCCTCTCTCTAATCTTCGCTCGCCCCCTCTCTCCCCCTCTTTCTCTCCCTATCACCCCTCACACTCTGTGACCTCTCTCACCCCTTCTCTCTTCCTTCTCTCTCGCAAGCTCTCTTCCCTGTCTTTCTCCACTCACAGTAAATGATGGGGACACTAGATAAGAGGGGGGGGGGGGTGGTGATTTTTTGTGGATATGGGGGCAAAACGGTCATTCTGTCGCCATCCGCTGATAACAGGAGACAAGGGTCGGCCATCTATAAACAGGTTCCCCCCCTCTCTCTCTCTCTCGGCCCTCTCTTTCTCTCCACTACACTCTCTGCCTCCCCCTACTTTCCTATCCCCTCCTCTCTCTCTCCCTCTCTCTCTCATCTCTTTCCTCCCCCCTCTCCTCTCTCCCCCTGTCTCTATCTCCCCTTCTCACTCTATTTGCTTTCGCCCCTCTCGCTCCCTCCCATCTCTCTCTCGCTGTAGACCAAATCAACGATACTCACAAACATGGTACAACAGTATATATTGAAAGGCCACACATAAACACATGCAGCATGGTGCTTCGGACTGTACAGCAGATTGGACTGACTGCACATGTCGGCTTGTGGTAATATGAACAGTATAGGAGTAGGCGGAGCTTCTAATAATAAAGCACTACTTTGGTTAGCAAGTTAAGTAACCAATGTACATCTTTCATTGCAGGAATGAAAATGAAACACATCTAAATCAAAGCGACATAGAGACATAGAAACATAGAAAATAGATGCAGTGGAGGCCATTCGGCCCTTCGAGCCAGCACCGCAATTCCATTGTGATCATGGCTGTCGTCCCCAATCAATAACCCGTGCCTGCCTTCTCTCCAAAATCCCTTGATTCCACTAGCCCTAGAAGCTCTATCTAACTCTCTCTTAAATCCATCCAGTGATTTGGCCTCCACTGCCCTCTGTGGCAGGGAATTCCACAAATTCACAACTATCTGGGTTAAAAAGTTTTTTCTCACCTCAGTCTTAAATGGCCTCCCCTTCATTCTTTTTTTATTTAAATAAAAATTATTAGAAGTAAATACATAATAAGAAACATTTTGTTTGTTATGGTCATACATTATTAATATTATTTATATTAACAATTATATAGTAATTGTACTTCTATATATTTTTTTAATTTTTATATAGGTAGAAAGTAGTAGAGAGGGAGAGGAAAAAAAATAAAAAAACAAAAGAGGAATGAAGGATTATGCATCATTGGAGATATATCCGCGGATTATAAAATGTAATTCTTCATCTATTCCTTAATTCAGGTTTCAGTCAGCTTCTCGTGCCGAACCTGTTTGCCCCTTCAAATATTCAATGAATGGGGACCATATTCTTGTGAAAAGTTTCTTGTTTGTCCATTAGACGAATCTTAATCTTTCCAAATGTAGGGTCTCTAACATTTTCCATAGTCCACATTTTAAATTGTGGTGGTTATAGGGCCTTTCCAAAATTTTTATATTACTTTTTAAATTGTTAATTATTAAACTATTTTATTAAACTATAATCGATAAAGGTTCTTTGGTTCGTTGTAAATAATTGATTTGGTTCTAGTATTCCTAATATTATTAATTTTGAATCAGGGACAAATTTGGTGTTAACGACTTCTGAAATTATCTTAAAAAATTACATCCAAAAATTATTAATTTTTATACAGCTTACAAATGTGTTCGTTAGTTTAGCCTCTAAGTGTTGACATGTATCACAAATAGGGGATACACATGGAAACATTTTGTTTAATTTCGTTTTTGAATAGTGCAATCTATGTAATACTTTAAATTGTATTAAAGAATGCCTAGCATTTAACGAACAGTGATGGAAATGTTGTAAGCTTTCATCCCATATTTCTGGCCTTATTATTTGACCTAGTTCGTTTTTCCCCATGATTGCCTATATATTTCCGTCATGGGTGCTTCATTATCTAATAGAATATTATAAATATAAGATATCAATTTTTCTGTGTTCCGGTGTTTATTCAAACATTCATCAAGAATTTCTGTCTTTCTATTTCTATACTCCTGTGTATTTGACTTAGCATAGTCTCTCACTTGTAGATATCTAAAATAGTCATTTGAATGAAGCCCATCAATTTGTTGTAGTTCCTGAAATGAGAGAAATGAACTTTTCCAAAGAGATCGTCCATCTTAGTAATTCCGTGATTTTTCCATTGTAAAAAACCTTTATCCATCATTGAGGGTTTAAAAGTAGTATTGTTTACAATGGGAAGAGATAGTGGTAACAATCCAATTTTAGTGTCTTCTTTAAATTGTTTCCAAATGCGTATTCCACTGTCTATTATTGGGTTTTATTAGGTTTTATTGCTTAGTTTTAGTAATAGCAAATAGAATCGATCCAATTTCAAAAGGTCAACAGTCTTCCTTTTCCATTTTTAACCAATCTGGTTGTTTGTCCAGTTCTTCCAACCAAAAAATTCATATGTTTAATATTAACTGCCCAATAATAAAACATAAAATTCGGTAGTGCTAAACCTCCATTTATTTTTGTTTTTCGTAAGTGTTTTTTATTTATTCTGTGGTTCTTGTAATCCCAGATAAAATTGGTGACTACAGAGTCAACCTTCTTAAAAAAATGTTTTGACAGATATATCGGGATTAATTGAAAGAGGTACAATAATTGCGGGAGAAAAATCATTTTTATTGCATTAATTCTACCGAACATTGAAATAGGTAATGTTTTCCAATATAAAATATTCTTATGTAATTTGTTCAATAAAGGCGGAAAATTCGATTTAAATAAAGAGGTATATCTCTTTGTTACATAAATTCCCAGATATTTGAATTTTTCATTTACTATTTTAAAAGGGAATTGTTGTAATATATGTGGTTTACTTTCCATTATTGACATGATTTCACTTTTATTCCAATTAATTCTGTATCCTGAAAACGAGCCATATTGAGTTATTAAATTTAATGTTAGGGATACTAATTTCAGATTTTGCGATGTAAATTAATACATCGTCTGCATATAAGGAGATTTTTATTTTCAGTGTCTTTAGTTTTATATCCATATATTTTCAGGATGGGACCTCACACGTTGTGCTAAATGGTTCTATTACAAGTGCAAATAATAGCGGGGATAATGGAATCCTTGTCGACAGCTCGTGATAAGTTAAATTTAGTTGATAACATTTGATTTGTTGATATTCTAGCCGTTGGATTAGTATATAAAAGTTTTACCCATGTACTAAACTTCACCCAGTTGATAAATTTCCATAACCGAAATATAAATAGGCCCATACCACCTGGTCAAAGGCTTTCTCAGCATCTAACGAAATAATTGCTAGGTCTGTGTTAATACTGCTTTTTGAGTATATAATGTTGAATAATCGTCTCAGGTTATATGAGGAATAAACGTTTTGGTATAAATCCTGTTTGATCCAGGTGTATTAATTTATTAATCACTGTACTTAATAGTTTGCGCTAGAATTTTTAGTTAACATTTTTTGATCAGTGTTTAGAAGAGCAATAGCCCTATATGATCCTGGATCATCCAAATCCTTTTCTATTTTTGGTATGTGTTATAATAGATTCATTTCCGCGTTTCTGGTCATTTATGTTGTCGTATATAATATGTTCGTACAATGTCTTTAAATGCGGAACAATCAGATCATAGAATGTTTTATAAAATTCCGAGCCAATGCCATCTGGTCCCGGATATTTATCATTTTTTAGAGATCTGATAAACTCTTCAATTTATTTTACTGTTATTTCAGCGTCTAATAATTCTCTATCTTTCAAATCTAACCCTTTAAGATTGATTTTTGTACGAAAGCTTTCTATTCCTGTCCGGCGATCTGTCGTTTTAGCAGAATAAATGTTTTGATAATATTGCAGAAATATCTCGTTAATATCCATAGGTTGTACTAGTGGTTGTTCCCTTTGTCTAATTTTATTCTATGAATTATTTTTCCCCGTCCAGTTTCCGTAATTGACAAGCCAATAATTTTTGAGGTTTTATCTCCAAATTCAAAATGTAATTGTTCAGTATATTGATAAAATTTTACAATTTGGTCTGAATATATTGTATTTCATTTATATTTAAAAAACTGCAATTTTATTTGTTTTATCATGGTTGGTGTAACCGCATTCTCTATGTCTAATTGTTTAATTTCCTTTTCCAATGCTGTTGTATCACCCGATACTTTTTATTATGAAATGTTTGGGAGGAGATCATGGCTCCATGAGTAAATGTTTTAATGTTTCCCATAGTAAGGAGGCAGACGTTTCAGGGCTATCATTTATTTCAAAGAACATATTAATCTGTTTGGTAAGATATTCCTGAGAGGCTTTTTCCTTTAAAAATTTGTGGGTTATGTCTCCATTGTACCTGTTTCTCCGTCCTTCCAATTTATTTTTAATCATAAATGTTAAAGGGGCATGATCCGAGATTATAATATTTGGGTATTTCGAATTCTAAATAAATGGAATAAGCTTAGAGTCCACCAAAAATAATCTATTCTTGAATATGTTTTATGTACCGGTGAATAAAATGAATGTTCTCGTAGTTGGGTTTTCTATTCTCCAAACATCTTTGATAGTACTAGTATCTATATATGGCGTTTAATAAATCACCGGAGTGCGATTTTGTTTTCCGTTGTCTTGATGATCTATCTAAATAGAGGATCTAATGTACAATTTAAAGTTCTCCTCCAATTATTAAATTGTGTTGTGCTAATTCTAAAATTGTATTAAATATTTTCTTAAAAAACAAAGTTACTATCAAAATTTGGTCCATAAACATGAATAAGAGTCCATTTTTGGTGCTTAAATTCACCTTTTAATATAATGTTTTCTACCATCACTGTCCGTTATAGCTGTTATATGTTTAAAAGGGTATCCCTTTACGGATTTATATTTCAACATCTCCCCTGTATTTTATGGGCAAATGAAGAGTGATTACGCTTTATCAATCCATTTAGATTTCAATCTATGCTCTGCATCCTTTTTTAGATGAGTTTCTTGGAGGAATATTACATCTGTTTTAAGTGATTTTAAATGTCTAATACTTTACCTCCCTTAATTGGTTCGTTAATACCCTGAACATTCCAGCTACAAAATGTTATTCCTTCACCCCCAGTCTTCATTTTTGAGTCTTGCATCTTTTGTTTAGGGAGGTCTATAAAAGAGCAAATGGTTCAGTTCGACAAACCCGACATTACACCCGAACATCAGATATATGAATTTTAAATCCTGTTGATCTTTCTCACGTATGATATCTCACTCCTTTGATAAAACGTATAACTCCATTCAAACTTAAAATTATACTATACTATTATATTAAAAAAAAGGATAGATTAAGAGGTTAGTAAAGTGCAAAAAGAAAGAAAAAAATACATCTATTAGTAGTGTAGTTAGTGATAGCCATACTAGCATGGCTAACCATCTACCGTCTCTTTAAATAACGCTCTCTTCCTGGAGACTTCCACAGGATAATCTCGGTAAATACTGATCTCATTTCCCTCGTATGGTGCAGACAATTTTTTCATCATCTCCTCCAGTAGATGGTCATATTGCACCTTTACTATCATTTGTCTTGTGGGTGCATCCGCCCAATTACCTAATGTACTCCTCACTCCGTGTGCTCGTGCATTTGATACAAATTAGGAGAACTTTTTGCAGTAAGTCTGCAGCGAATTCGCAGGGGTCTCGATTCCCTCTCTCCCTTCTTGATTCACAACGATTCTCAAGTTCTTACACCTCTGACGTCCTTCAGCTCAGTACATTTTCCAGTTATTTTGCACAGTAGGTCTGATAAGCGTTTGTTTTCTCTGATAAGCCTTTTTTGTCGTTTCAGTACTTGTTGCAGCAATCTCCTCTAGCTTGGTTATGGCTATAAAAACCTGGTTGATTCAGTAATTCCTTGACAGGCTCCAGCCTTTCGTTAAAGCTAGATTCCAGCGAGTTGAATTTAACATCCATCTCCGCATCCATCTCTGCGGATTTGCTGTGGTGCAGCATTGTTTATGTTTCATTTTTCCAGTTTTCCGATAATTCCAAGGGACGGAGTTAATTTCTTCCTTCATTTCCAAGCCTTAAACTCCTTAAGCTCATCTTGAAATTTTGAAATTTCTTCTTTAACATTCACTCTCTTTAGCTCTTCCTTTAGTTCTTCCTTTATACGTTTTAAGTTCCTGAGTTAGAAAAATCCGAAGATCTTCTATCTCAGATTTTTTAGTCTTTTGGTTTCTTCCAGACATCTTCCTGGGAACGACGTTTGTACTGAGCCCGGGGCTTCAGTCGGGCTTGTTCTTCGGTGCCGTTTTTTTGCTGATAACCGTTTCAGTAGCTTGGTATGCTGCATAGACATTACCGGAGTCGTGCGCCTGATGACCTCATCATGCGTTGCAGGCAGCTGCTGCAGAAACAGCAGGTGATCCGTTTTTTCCCCGTTGTCAGTGTGTTTTGTTTCATGGAACTAGTGTGTAGTCTCTAGCCCTCCATAGCGCCAGCGGCGCTATTCTAAGTCTGTGGCCCCTGGGGGTGGTTCTGCACTCGCCCAAAATTGGGAAAATTTTTTTCCTGCATCTAGCTTGTCCAGTCCTTTCAATAATTGTATATGTTTCTATAAGATATCCCTTCATCCTTCTAAACTCCCGTGAATACAAGCCTAGTCTTTTCAATCTTTCCTCATTGGCCCCCAGACCCGCCATCCCAGGGATCAAATCTCGTGAACCTACGCTGCACTGCCACAATCACAAGGATGTCCGTCCTCAAATTAGGAATGACCTATATGAATTAAACACGTCACTATGTGAGGACTGAATAATACTGCAACAGAAACTCTAATAGCCCCCCCGGGCCAAAATACAGGGAAAGTACAGATGGTATAAACAATGTCTCCGTATCTAAGGGGTGGCCGACAACAACCCGTCCACATGCGTACGTATAGATCCGCATCTCCTCCCTTCACTGGGGAAATAAACGGGGATTCCATGCGGCGAGAGCACTGGTGAGCGGGGGACAAACACGGCGAGGTGGCGAGTGGGGCACCGACGTGGAGGTGAAGGTGCAGGGGGGCGCAACCAACGATAGGTCTGCTGCAGCAGGGCGTGAGGGAAGAGACAGTCTGACAGCAGTGGGGTTTAGATCGGGACGCGTAGGCATCTGGATACGAGACCGCAGGACGTGGTTCCTTTACAGGAAGGAGACGTTGACGGATTTGCGTCTGTTAGATCCTCCGTCTGCACTCACCAGGTATGAGCGCGGCTCTTTTGTGGGACTGTGGATGTGACACAAACGGCCATAGCCCTTGTTGGTTTGAGGCGAAGCGACTTGGCCTCTGGAGAGAGAGGTGGAAGTGGTTTGCTGGAATTGTCGAATAAGAATCGCGTTCTGGACATCGCGTTTCAGCTGTAGTTGTTTGTGTTAGAGCAGGTGGTGAACGAACCTGTGGGCTGCAGCAGTTATTGGGGCCCCCCCCCCCTCCCCCCCCCCCCGGGCAGAGCAGCCCGGGTATTGTCTAGACATCAGGCGTTTGGGCAGTATATATCAGTATTGGGGCACGGACAATGTTCGCACGTTGAGCAGGTCCAGGAATACATCAGATGTAGCAAGGTTGTGTGAGCGCTCCATTAATTTTTGCAATACCGACCGCCGTTCTGCGAGTCCGTTGGAATGTGGAAAAATTCAGGATGCTGTGGTGACATAGATAAAATCCATAATTGAGCAAAGTTTTTGAAACACTGGATGGTGATAAACTGACTTGCCGCGTTTTATCTGACAGCAAGGCGTGCAGAAGGCGTCGTGCACGGAGAAAGGCGCGACAGCTTTTGGATGATTGAATCGGATGTGACGCTTTGCAGCAGGGCGATTTCAAACCAGACTGAATACGAGTCAAGAAGAAACTAAATAATGTTTGCCACGCCACTCGAAAATGTCGGCAGCGACCTTGTGGACAAAGGCAGAGGAGGAACAGGGTGTAAGAGCAGCGGCCTGCTTTCTGTAGGTGAGGCATCAGGCTGTTGCATGACAGTGCAGGCTTGAACTTTTCCACGCCCATACTCGGTCATCCTGGGCCAGTAAAACATGCTCTTGTTCGGAGTAAGGTTGCTTCCACGCCGGGGTTGCCCCCATGGACGGACATCAACGTATTTGTCCCGTAGAGCAGCTGGGATGATGCTTTGTGACCTTGATTATGACGCGGGTCCCTGCAGACCAGTTCGTCCCAGACCAGGTAGTTTGGCCCGAATAGGAAGTGGTGCAAAATATTGTTTACGGCCAGCACTCCGGATGACTGAAGAGAGAAGCTGTATTAAAGTTGTATCCATTAGCCGTAAGCTCTGCCAGGTCGCGTAGGTATTCTGTAGGTACGTCAGTCACCACACTTTTGAGCTACTCCACAAGTTATGTTCATGTAAGTTGATTTTTGTTCACCTACCTCTACAATTTCTTGCCTGTTTCTTAAATAGCTTCTCACCCCAATCCAATCGGAACCTCTCTGATTGCCATTACCTATCCAGTTAAATGAGTAGAATGTCATGATTTACGGTATCAAATGCTTTTTGTTTAATATGAATATTCCCACTGCAAGTTTTTTATTATCTATTGCTAATTTGTGATTTCCTCGCATACATTAGTGCCATAGATGTTGATCTGTCTGTCCGGAATCCATATTGACTGTCGACAAAAACTGATATGTTTTTCAATGAAATTGTCAAGTCTTTCTGTAAAAAAGTTTTTCAAGGATCTTGGAGAATTGGGAAGAGTAAAGAAACAAGCCTGTAATTTGTGAAATGGTGTCCCCCAGTTTATTATTATATTACTTTTGCTATTTTCATTTTGTTTGGAAATTTACCGGATAGAAAAGACAAGTTACAGATATGAGTTAATGGTTCTGCAATTTCTTCAATAAAGTGTTTGATTATAATCATATCGTTTTATCATTCCAATCATGTGGAGGATTTGTTTTTTACATTTTCTTACAGTGTCTATGATTTATTTTCCTTCGACCTGCTCTAAGGAAGATAGAGCATGGTATTTCTATCCCAAAGATTGGTATCCGCCCTTCTTTTGTTCTTGGGTCATTATTTTTTTCTGCCCAAATCTGGTCCGACATTTACAAATAATTTGTTTAAAACCATTACCGCATCATTCCATAGCATTTATTGTCTTGTCTTCCTCAATAAAATACTCAGGGGTAGCTGTATTTTTTGATCCATTTCTAAACAAATACTATTTTGGCACGTTCCATAAACCTTTCATATTGTTTTATTATATTTCTAATATTTTATTATATTATTCTTGTCTTACTTATCCTCAAATTTTTGGTTAATTTATTCTTATTTTTTAATATTATTTTCTGCTTCTGAAGTTCGATATTTTTATGAATTGTATATATAGTGTGTTTTTACTTTTAAACCCTAGTGATCCATGGACTATTTGTTTATCACTATATTGTTTCACAAAACAGTTTTGTCAAAAGTGATTTAAAAATATTTAGAACTCATTGTATGCTTTGTCGACATCTTCACCTCATTATACTACCTTTCCATTCTGTTTCAGTATTTCATTCTTAAATTGCATTTTTGTTTTCTTCGGTTCTCATCCTTTTGTATTTGAAATGACTGGGTGTTCTTGAGGTTTCTATAACCGCCAGTGATAATTAACATTAAAACAGTAAATGGTCATGATGTCACTGTATAATAATCCGCTTACTGTATTGTTTTCCATAATGCTTGTGAATATGTTGTATTTAATGTCGCACAATGAGAAGTAATTCTACTAGGTCTGGATATATTTTATGAATTATTTATTTTTATTTATTTTTATTAATTTTTTTATATTGATTTTATTTTTTTTTTTTATTTTAGGATATAAACCCATACTATACATGCTATTTGATGAATTCTTTCTGTCTTTTTATGATTTTTTTGGACTCAGCAGGTCAATATTGCAATTTCCACAGATGAACATAATCTTTTGTAATGATTTTGTAAACACGTTTTCCAGCCAATCTTTAAATAATTCAATACTGGATCGGGAGCTCTGTATATACAGTTCAAATCCAATAACATTTTTGGTCTTTTCCATACAATTTCTACTGTAATACATTCAACAAATACGGCAACAAGCTGTTGTCATGTTTTCCACACCTTATATTTCAGTCTTTTATCCACATAGATCTCCACACCTCCTACATGTTTTTTCCATCTGTTTATATAATTCAGGTTATAGCATCCATGTCAAGGTCCACACCACTCTCAGGGGTGATCCAGGTCTCTGATATTGCTTATAAGGTTAAAGGGTTTCTTGAACTGTCTTAAATTTTATGTTTTATGGTGTGGAAGTTGGCACATAGATTCTGCTATTTAAAGTGGAATATAATTGACATTGTTATGTTCTGATTGGATACGTTATATTGAATTGCTCATCTGTGTAATAACTGCAGCTGTTGATGATATTGTTAAGTAAAGTATTTTCTGGATCTATTATCATTTTCTATGTCTGTGTGTTATGCTCTGTATATGCATAAGGTTTCTATTCCTGTTAGAGATATATATATTTTTTGTCAGGAGGAATGTTCATGGTTGTGGTTTTTATTTTATATATTCTTATTTGCTCGTACGTGTTTCATTACCTTGTTGTGGTTTGTTACCTTGGTATTTATCAGTTCATCCAGGTCCCTAATGACTAATACTTTGGCTTGTTCTGGTGGTCGTTCGCTAATGAATATTTTGCAGTTTGCAGCCCATGTAGATTGAATTATCTTCTGCTTTTCATCAGGAATCTGGCCTTTCATGGCGATGTCAGCATTTTTCTTTGTCAAGTGTTCATTCAAATAGAATCCGAGACCTTTAGCCGTCTTCCCTGTTTTCAGTTAGTTCAGTTTTTGTGCTTCCCCATGAGAAAACCGAATTATTTTATGCTGGTTTATCCGTCTTACTTCTCCGTGTGAGCGGGTGGACAAGCCTCGATGTTGTCCCTGTCCATCTCAATCCCTTTTGAGTGGAGGTTACGCCGTCACCTGTTGCTCCACAGATGCACGTCCTGCTCGCTCATCTCCCTCCGTTACTGCGGTGTCACCGCCCGTGCATATGAGCGGGGATTCATCTCCAGACCAGTGACCAATTATATCATTCATTCTGGTGCACTGCTCCAAATCAGCCACCCGGTTCTCCAACAACATAATCCGGCTTGTCCTTCTCGGAGTTTTCAACTAGGCTCAGGGCTTTAACTCCCTCCGTGGTTTCATTTGATGGTTTCTGTGCTGTCTAACACCTGTAGCCTCCTCCGTCAGCAGTCGACGCGATCTCTTAATATCGCCAATCTCCTCAGCAGATGTGGGATTTTATTTTGGCGGCATTTGGCGTCTGTAACCTACGCTTCAGCCCGGCTATCCTGACCCTCCGGCGTTCCTCGGCGAGCTGCGGATTCTCGGAGATAGCCCAGTTGTTTCTTAGCAGAAATCTCTTTCGTTGCTGGGGAACAACTATCTGTGTGTTGCTGGAATCCATTACCTCGCTCTGTTCTTTGCACCAGCTTTCAAGGCCGCAGAAAGTCGAGACGTTACAAATCCTCCCACTAACCACCAAAACAGACCTGCATTTCATTAATGATGAGCAGTAAGGATGTATGCTCTGGGTCAAAGGTTTGTAATGTCCAGAAAACGTTGTCTTTCTATGTTTTGGGTCGATAGAGTTTTAGGCAGGCTGCCAGCGACAGTAGTGGGAGCTCCGCAGTGGCACAGTTGGTGATAACACCTTCACGTAGCCAAAAACACGCCCAATCATCTTCAAGAAACGTTTGCTGAAGTGCAGCGATACACAAGATGTTTATAATATTGCTGTGTACCTCCCCGGACCATCCCAACGAAGTGTTGGAAAACACCATAATTGTGTGATTTCACAAGAGCACTGTTATACGAACCTCCGAAGCACCGCCCCGACCATTTCCTGATCCCAGGTTGTTCGTGGAGGCTCTTGAGTGCATGTCAGCCAGATGCATATCATTGGGCCCTTAGTTGACCAGCGTTAACATCGAAGCACTGTTGCAGAGAGAATGGAGCAGCTGGGCTTGTGCACTCTGCTGTTTAGGAAGGTGAGAGGGGATCTCATTGATATATAAGATTGTTAAGGGCTTGGGTCACGCAAAAGCAGAGAAACATGTTCCCGATGTTGGCGGAGTCCAGAACTGGGGGCCACAATTTATGAATAAGGGGTAAGCCTTTGAAAGGAGACGAGGAAACACTTTTTCCAAGTGTGTGGCGATTCTGTGGAATTCTCGCCTCAGAGGGCGGTTGAGGCAGGTTTCTGGGGGTGCTTTCAAGAGAGTGCTAGGGAGGGCTCTTGAAAATAGCGGAGTCGGGGGATATGGGGAGAAGGCAGGAAACGGGGCTACTGATTGGGGATGGTCAGCATGGATCATATATGAATGGCAGTTGGCTGGCTCGAAGGCGAATAGATTGGCTCCTCCTGCACCTATTTTTTATTGTCTATTGTCTAAAACATCTCCGAGAATCTTAGCCAACAGTTCAGTTCCAATCTTCTGGGATGTACTTTCTTCTGTTTCCACGGACTGGAAACCCGCCTTCCTTCTGGCTAAACCTCTCCGAGAATCTTGCCAATCTTGGGTCCCAATCTCTGGGACTGGTTATCGCACCTGTGACGGAGGATTTCCTTTCGACTTAATGTTCTGTCCCAATCTCGGGACTTGGTATTTCACCCCCTGCCGGAGGTTACTCCTTCGACTGTTATGTCGCGCTGTTGTTTATATTTTTCGAGAAATGAACGCCTCTTCACTAAACGCTAAAATGGTATGAGCTTGTTAAGGGGGGGGGGTGGGGAGTCTTCGAAACGCAAGTAGCTTAATCACAGAACCTTCAGTGTTTTTCACAGTATGGTTCAAAACACAATCTTTTGGTGAACAATGCTTTATGTGATACATCCTCACATCTTCGTCGACTCGTGACTACTATCTTCATCAAACTCCTGGCTTATTTGTTCAAACATTAGAAAACTCCCCGTGCCTCCGTTTTACACTTCGCTCATCCTCTTTACATCCCGGCAGGGTCGATGGGTATCCCTTCTCCCTAATCGCTCCAAACTATACTAAACAATAAACTTCTCTGCAGCATCTTAGCTCAAACACGCCCAAAACAAGTCATAATCCCACCCACAATTTTACGGCAGTCTTAAATTTACAAAGCACATGGCATCATCAATGAAATGCAAAAAATAAGCCAAATTGCATACGTGCTGCCTCTCCTGACTCGTGAATCGAGTTCCCATCCTATCACTGTATGCCCTCTTTTGTCCTAATTTTCCCTTCAATCCTTAAAAGCTTCATCAAAAAAAAAAAAAACAAATGGTGTCTATTTTGCTTAAAAATCTTTTTCACTTACTCAATCTAGGTGTATCCGCTCAAATTTCAGTGCAGTTATCACGCGGACTCCAGGGTTTCGTAGATTCGATGCGACACTGGAATCCGTCTTTCCCTATTTAGACTAATACTGAGGTAGGGAGTCGTGGACAGACACGTGGTATAGAAGGGCGGAACAATGCGCGACTGGTTCAGTTTACTGCATCTCAGGAAGGCAGGAGAACCCGTTCGGAATCCTGACCTCCGCGATGCTTTTTGAGTGGATAGTGCACGTTCTCCTTGTGAGCGAGGGGGGTTTCGATTGTGGGCTACCTCCGGTTTCACAATCAATCCCAAGGATGTGCGGGGTTGCAGTGTAGTTGCATTCTGCTCCGTGTGTGCAGTGGTGAGTGGGTGCCACCCGTAGTTGTTGTCGTTTATACCCATGGTGGGTCGCTCCATCAGTGGGGATTATCCCAAGTTTATTATTCCATCAGTACGAAGCACAGGCGTACATCCTTCAGTTCCAGCCCGCAGTGGGTTATTCATCAGTATACCGACAGAATGTCATTCCATCAATTTACCCCACGTGTGTTTTCGTTTGCACCCCGTAGTGTTTTTCCTTTCACCCCGCGGAGGTGTTATCCATCATACTCTCCAGTGTGTCACTACATTCAGTACTATTTCCCACAGTCTGTCAATCCATTAGTACTACGCAGTGAGCTCTTCTATAAGTTACAAATCTACCGTGGGGTCACTCCATCAGCACTTTCTGATGTGTCATTTAATCAGCTTTGTCATCTTGTATGACTTGACTCAGCATACTACCGCCACCACAATGTCAGGCTAACTCGTCTATAACACCCTGTTTACTCTCTCCCGCCTTCTTAAAAAGGTGGATATCATTAGCCACCCTGTAATTCACGGGAACTGATCCTGAATCTACAAAAACATGAAACTGATCGCCAGAGCAAACTACCTGTATAGCCTGGGATGCAGACATCGCCTGGGGATGTATCATCCTTCAGTCCATGTCGACCAAACACAATTTCCTTCCACTGTGTAGATTTCCTTCGTCCTCTGTCACCCCTAGATCCCTTGGCCACTAGTATATCAGGAAGATTGTTTGTAGGCCTCATTAGTGAAGCGGATCCATAGTACCTTTTCAACATATCTGAATTTCGTGTTCCCCGTTTATAGATTTGAGGCTTGGATATTATCAAGGAAAAAGTGTCATTGGATCTGCGGCATGAGGTCGAGTGGCAGATATTGGAGTCCATGAACGTTTCCGGACACCAAAGGGAAGCCGCTTGATCCTCGTTATACATGTAGTCCAAATGTGTATTGCAGAGCTGATCCACCTCCTTGCACTGGGCCGTAGGCCTGCGCGTGGACAGATCTGCAAGTACTCATCTCAGGGTTGTTCACCGGACATGGCCTTCCCTCCTTCCTGCCTGCTTCCGCATCGGATGTTCCCATGCTATGCCACTTCATGTGCCAAGTCCTTTTCCTTGTTCTTTCACATTCTATCCGAAGACATTATGTAAATATCCCAATTTTTTACACTTTTATGCTAGAGAAAAGGTGTTTCGCATATACTTTATTTATGGATTATTTTAGATTTAATTACAGTAGATTGTGAAGATATTATGAGTTGTGGGGGAAGTGGTGCTGATCTGTTTTACTTTCCCCCATTGGAACATATAGGATAGTGATGTGAGCTGACATTGGTACACTATGCGGCACAGCAGCGCAGGAAGTAGAGCTATTGAAAACAGCGCCAACAATCCGGGTTCGATCCTCACTTGGGTTGCATCCGTTTGCGTTAGCACGTACTCTTGTCTCCCCGTGAGTTTCCTCCATTTGTTTCTGTTCTTCCCTCATCCGAAGAAGATTATGGCTTTGAGGGTATTTTGGATTCAGTGACCACAACCCACTGTGTTCCCGGGGGTTAATGCGTTCATGGTTGAAGTAGTCACAGTGTGAAGGGATCAATGACCCGCGTCGGATGGCGGAAAGGCCTTGGGTCCATGGCGGATTGGACTGGACGACTGGAGAACGGAAAACCAGC
>CM069170.1:6342850-6376507 GCA_035221665.1 Okamejei kenojei | reverse complement strand
GGGTTATTAAAGGGTTTGGGGGGAGTTTGGTGGAGGGTGAATGATTAATAAGTAGGTGGTGGGATGGTGGTAGTGGTAGGATAGAGAAGTGGTTGGAAGGGCACCGACAGACAATGGTAACAGGCGTCAGCCGAGAAACTTAAGAGGTTTATTGGGTATTAGAGAGAAGGAAATGGGCCACCAGGAATCGTTGGGAGACATCAGCAACGGGTGGGATTTTGAAAGTTTAAGTCCAGGTTTCCGCGTACCGTATGTGGCGAATGTCAGCTCCCGTTGACCAGCCGACATGACGGGTCCTAACGTACCGACGGCGAGTATCTCGGGTGCTCGGAGGCCGGATTCCTGGCGATGGGAAACCGGAGTCCACTAGGAAACGTGGCCGAAAGGCGATCGGCGGACGTACAGGCATTGGTTTTGCCGATCACGTTCGCCTCTATGGACGATCGGCCGAGTCATTTTCCCTGACACGAGCAGGCTCCGGCATCTTCCGGGCTCGTCCATAGCTCTGACGGTAGCAACACCAGCAACGTCGGCTGTCGACACTGGCCAGCGGCGAATGCTATCTTCTGTTGCACCCGCGCCGTGACCAGGGGGCGGGTGAAAAGCAACAGCACGCCCTGCGGGGGCCGTCTGTGTACCCACAATTCTCAGCTCTCTCCGCGAGCTGTAGGGGTCGCCAAATCAAGCTTCCGGCGAGCATCAGTCGGACTTTGTCGGGCATCTGGTCCAGGAACGCCTGTTCGAAGAGCAGACTCGGGCGGTGCCCGTCCGTCAGGGCTAACATCTCCGCCATGATGGCGGATGGCCGCCGGTCGCCGTCACTGTCCATGTGCAGCAGCCTCGCTGCCCTGTATTTGCGGATGAGACCGTAAGCGTGGAACAGGAGGGCCCTTCAGCCCTTCGTATTTTGTCCCCGGTGGACGGCGGTCTCTGATGTAGGGCAACGCCTCGAGGCACAGTCTTGTGACAATGCCCCCACCACATGGAAGTACATTGTGTCAACCGCAACGATGTGATGGAGGTGAAACTGTGCCTCAACGTGGGCGAACCACACTGAGATTGTTCAGGCCAAAACGATGGCAGTTTGAAAGCCGGTGAGCCCTGCCTTCAGCGTGCCAGCCGATTCGCAGGAACGTTTTTCATTCCTGCAAAATTCTCTTGTCTAACGACGGCTAGGCAGGTCGGGGTCACCAATTTGGCGGTCTCAAGAACGACAAACTGAACTTTTATATCTATTTTTAATTTTTTATTTTTTTTTATTAAATTTTTATTAGAGGCTGTACATATCATAGTCCAAACCACTCCAGCACCTATTTTCTATGTTTCCATGTTTCTATATGAACCAAGTAACGAGACATTGTCAACCCAGCATGACATAAAATTAACTTCTGACAACGAATTATGCAAATATGAAGTAGAATAATTAGTATTGAGGATTAATTGCATACTCTCTTTAACAAGAAAGACTGGACTTGACTGTATCACTGGCAAAATCTTGTATAGTAGAGACTCTAGTTCTTTTCACAATGTAGGGCGTCAATAAACCTAACACAAGCCAGGATTGTTGTCCACTCCTAGATTATACATTTTCTTATCTCATTTTCTTAATTGCCTTCGACTGGCATTATCCTTACTTCTGAATCCTTTCCCCCAATTCAATGCCATCCAACTCGGAATTCCCACATTTTATGTTTCAAAAGGTCTTTTTATTCAGTGGCAGAGAAATGTATCCATCCCTCAAGCAATCAATCCCATGGATTTTTTCAGCTGCCTTGCATGTTGTAAAATGATTTATTGGTACAGAAAATCATACTTTATCTAAATTGAACTAGTACCTAATCACCCTCAATGACCTATATTACATTGTAAAGAAAGTATTGCAAATAAGGTAGCTTTATAGTGGTGATTTGCAGTTGTCGTATATATTTACAATCTAAAATGTTTGTGGCACTGGTCAATAAATGAGTCATCTTTTTTGATTTCCATTTGTACAGGTTTCACTGTAATGTCTAAAATAATAGGACTTATCCCATTTTGTACAAATCAGCTTGGAACAATGAATTGCTTCAGACCTGACAGCTTTCGAGTTCCAAAATTAGAAACATACCGCATCCAGCATCCTTTCACTTCTTATGAACACAACATATCAGACATGACCGTTTCTTGGCTTCAAATGAACATTGTATCTATTGCCATTGAAGGCATTATCATGGGTTCACTTTCTTAAAATGTGTGGTATCAATGAGCAGATACAATTCATACTGCCGGGGTGGGAGATTGCAACCTTCACCTGGTCCGCCCTGTTTCGACTAATGCAATCAACTCCGACGTGCACAAAGGAAAGATTCAAATAGAACAAGTTGTCCAACAACTTTAGGCTGTGCACGCCACACGCAAAGAAGATGAAGAAGAAGGTACAATCATACTGCCATCTCGAAAGTTAAAAAGCACACTGTTTGATCCGACAAAATTGAGATGGCAACTGATTAGTTTCAACATTTCAGACTCAGAAGGTGCTAGAAGAAGTCGGAACATTACATCGAACAAAATAAAAATAATTTATTTCGTGTGAGAAAGTGTGCAGTGCAAAAACACCAAGCATTGTGGCTGTTTTGCACTTTTCTTTGGGAAGCATATCCTCGTTCACATACAAATGTAAAGGTTTCCCCTTTCACAATCCTTTTTCCAATTCTGTTTTAGCAATGCCATTCTGGGCCCATTTCCGTTGAAATCATTGCAATATACGGAGTGTGCTGAAGACAAGTAGTAAAAACTAACAGGAATGAAGCTCTGTACTGCTTTGATAGCATAGCAAGTGGAAATTGGGTGAAACTGTGATTAAGGTAATGATATTGACCTCAGCCACGCTTGCTGGCGGCCCACTAAATGAAGCCAATGACCATCTCCCACCAAGGAAAATAAACCACAAACCTGATTCTCAATAACTCTCATACATCAGCGCTGGCAGAACTCTTGATAAGATGGGAAACTAGGACTAAGATAAAAGATTTGTTCCAAAATAAGGACTTGGATATAAATATTGAACTCAATCATCATGCCGTGGAACACTATATAAATCATTTATAGAACAGTTTACGAATGTCTCGCTAAATATTCTTATTTGGGGATGGAAAAATAAAAGTTACAACTTTATTTTCTGAAAATCTTAAATATCCTCTGTCCTGCTCACTTGTGAATTTACACCACCCAAACTAAAATGTCCTAATTCTACCATCATATGATACCAAACAAAGTTATATTTGAGAATCTATATGTAGGTTATACTGAGCGTTAACAATACACTAACACGTTAGGATTTAGAGCCGCAAGTTAATGATTTGCTTTGGGTTTGGAATGGAAGAACTGGTCTCATGCGTGGCAGTGATCATAGGAACCCTATCGACCATCAGTAATTTATAAACTGAAATTGCTGTCTGCAGCCAGATTCAATTCAAAGTTTCAAAAGAGCATGAATATATAAAGGAAAAAAACAATTTTATGAAGCTGCAGGGAAATGACGGGTGAACTAACGAAACGCACTACAAAGAAGTCAAACAAGCCTAATGGGTCAAATGGCCTCTTCCTATGATTAGAATAATTCTATGATTCTACAATGAAAGATTGGCACAAGCAACTTCACACGGATTAGAAACATAGAAACATAGAAAATAAGTGCAGGAGTAGGCCATTCTGCCCTTCGAGCCTGCACCGCCATTCAATATGATCATGGGCTGATCATCCCACTCGTATCCTGTACCTGCCTTCTCTCCATACCCCTGATCCCTTTAGCCACAAGGGCCACATCTAACTCCCTCTTAAATATAGCCAATGAACTGGCCTCAACTACCTTCTGTGGCAGAGAATTCCACAGATTCACCACTCTCTGTGAGGAGCTTGCCTGCCGTCTTCTCAACTGTGGCAAATTTGATAGCATGAAATATGGTGTTTGGTGAGTCTGGAAGAATTGTACTCAGTCATTCTGAGGATTTATTTACATTCTTCATTCAAAATATATGGCTAAGGTTTGGAATGATGTATTTATTGTACATCCTTAACTGTTTGTGTTAAATCGCTTAGATGGGCATAGGTATTCTTAATACTTATGACACGCAAGAGTGACAAATGGCCTCGGCTAAGAAGAGGACCTTTGTGAACATTACAATCCCTTTATTCCATGTTAGAGTACATTTATTTTCTCCAAGGGCATTGAACTACTAGTTCTGTAACATAACACTGAACTAGGAAACGTCTGAAGCAACAACATGAGTAGCGTTTTAAGTAACCTCTGTCCTACACTACCCTTTAAATCCATTTCCAAACAGTAATCTGTTCAAAGCGAAGACAATGTTCTTATTGTCACGTCATTTGCCCTAGCCTCACCCTACTTAAGACCACGACTCTATGTCACTTTTACTTTAGTTGTCCAAAACAAAAACACTTCCTTGCAATATCCCAATCAAACTTTTATTTGTCACTTACTTTAAATAATGACACTAAATATTGAATTCATCTTAGTTTTGTACTAATTTCCTTCATAGCCTAATAACTCCCTGTTCTTTGCCATCTGGTTTTCTTGCTGAACCAGGCAAGAGTGCATAAACTTAACTCCCTTGACTTTCCTGAGTGCATCTTCAACAACAGCCTTCGCAACCATATTCTGGAAGGAAGTTCTTTACTACCTCACTCTCCAAAATGGAGATAAACATTCCGGATCCATACTGACGAGACACTGCACACAATTTGAAGTTTTGTTTATAACTTAGTAAGCACTCAAATTTGTAACGTCAAACAAAACTACATTCAGACACTGGTACTTATCCCTCAGCCTCCTGCGTTCCAAGGAATAATGTCCTAGCTCTTCCTGCAATTCAGGCCCTCGAGTCCTGGCAACATCCTTGTAAATCTTCTCTGCACTCTTTGCAGCTTATGGCGTCATTCATTTAGCGGAGTGAACAAAACTGAACGTAATACTCCAACTGCAGCCTCATCGACATCTTGTATATCTGTAACGCAACATCTAAACTGCTGTATGAAATTCTCTGACTGATGAAGGCCAGTGTCCTAAAAGCCTTCTTCACCACCCTATCTATCTACCTGTCATGGCGCTTCCAAGGAACCATATACTTGTGGTCCTAGATCACTCTGCTCTAAAACACTACCCAGTAATGTACTATTGACTGTGAAGTGGGAGGTTGCAACCATCACGTTGTCCGCCCTGTTTCGACGAATGCAATCAACCTGGCGTGCACAATCAAGTCAGATCAAATGGAACAAGTTGTCCTACAACTTTAGGCTCTGCACGTCATACACAAGTAGAAGAAGATTGTTTAGTCCTGCCCAGGTTTTGAGTTTCCAAAATATAACATCGATCTGGAAAAAGCTCCAGCCACTCAACAACTTAGTCATGTTCCAAAAGTGATCATGTCTGCCCTTTCTGTTTTGATCACCTCACCTGTACCACTTATTATCCCAGATAATTTGGTTTAGATTAAGGATGCCTGGATCACGTGAAGCCTAATAGTAAGATTAAATGAGAACTTACCAGTTTGAAGTTTGATCTTTATTTTATGAGGAGTTACGATGAGGGATTGCGTGAAGACCCCGCCAGCACGCATGCGCGCCATTCTTCAAAGCAGTGGTGTGAAATCACAGATACCAGAGTAGACTAATATAGTAAGATAAGAGAGAA
Source organism: Okamejei kenojei (assembly GCA_035221665.1). NCBI lineage: Eukaryota > Metazoa > Chordata > Chondrichthyes > Rajiformes > Rajidae > Okamejei > Okamejei kenojei. The sequence continues at coordinate 6,370,818 of CM069170.1, read as the reverse complement.
CTTCCATACCAGTTGAACTTTATAATAGAGGGTTTTGGGAGTGGAGGGCACGTAATGCCTCATCGTAACTCCTCATAAAATAAAGATCAAACTTCAAACTGGTAAGTTCTCATTTAATCTTACTATTTTACTTCGGAGTCACGTGAGTGACCACGTGAAGATTTCAAAGCTCTGTGATTTCATGCCCTGGAACGAGACCATGCTCACACACTGACATTCTGGGAAGGAGGATGAACGTATTTCACACACGACCCTGTGCTGAAAAACAATAAAGGTATTATTCATACCTAAAATAATATGCCCCACATTGGGTAATTTATTTTACAGAACTTAATTTTTCCCTGCAAACGTCTCAGGATCGGCCACGGGTTTATTATAAAGCATTGAACGCGTTCATTGCTCCACCACGCTGTGGCAAGGATGTGGTCCATAGGAACTGCCATCATCCTAGCGTCCGATGTAGATGCAGCCCTGTTGGAGTGAGATTTGAAACATTAGTATCCACCACTGCACGTAATACCACCCTAACCATCTGAATATGGTTTGCACTGTGACCTTAGGTGAGGGCATTTATGGCTAATGAGAAAGCTCTCTCCATGCCCGCATGTGTCTTGGTGACTATATATTGGAAAATATGTGTCACTATGCAGGGCCGACTATCTGCAGGATAGGCCAGAACTCTAATATTGGCCAGAGGAACCGGGTCAGTCTTGTTTAAGTACCCCTGTATGTAGCAGGTTATCTGCCATTTGTGACAGACATGACGTCCTATACTAGCTTGTGTAAGGACTGGACCCGTTGTGCTGATCCAAGTGCCATAATCATTCCCATCTAGGATATTAGTTTGTCCAGAGTGAGCCCCGATATTGGTGTCCATCCTCGTAACATGGTGTACTACCTATGTCCCATATATGGGTGTATCTGGGCCTGGGGGGGGGGTTGATAGAGTACAAATACCCCTCATTCGTTTAGGTACTAGTGGGTGTGATCCTATAGCCAGGTGGTCACTCCCTCTGCCCAGATATTAGATAGGGCACTCCTTGCACAATAATGGCACTGTAACTCAATCCTTCATCGAAATGAAGGGTGGCCAGAATTCCAGCACTTCAGTGTTGGTGGCTGAGTCATATGTAGTGTTCGTCCTGGTGCAGAACACTTCCCATTTCCTGACATATGTCAGGTACTGTCATCTCGTGGACTCCCTGCACGACGCTGAGATGGCATTGATCGTCCTGTCGGAGAGTCCGTATCCCAGAAATGACCTGTTCAGAAACTGCAAATCAACAAGTTCATACAGTCATGGCACGGATACTTTCCCGCACGGGGTGACTTGCACTGGAGGAGCGGCGCTCCTCCCGACTGTCGCTTCCGCAATGCGTTCAACAATATTGCGTGCATGCGTGCTGGCGGGGTCTTCACGTAGTCACTCACGTGACTCCGAAGTAAAATCTTACATTTCTGGAAAATACATCATGGAATTAAAACAATTCACAGCAGAAGACCACCATTGGGTGCTGGACCAACCTATCCACTTTGTCTTATTTTACTGATCTTTCCCTACAACTCAGAAAAAACATATTCTTTGCTTATCCAGATTTCCTTTTAAGAGTTACTAATGAACCAGCTCCCACTACATAGGCAGGCAGTGTAGTTCAGATCATTACCAGCTGCAAAATTCATCTCACACCTGGCTCTCATCCACCACTTTAAATCTGTCTATTCCAAATAATGACTCCTCTGCCACTGGTTCTTCTTAGTTCAACTTCATTACTTTGAACAACATTAATTGTTTTCCTTCTGCCTCTCGTGACAAGAAAACAATCCCAATATCATTCATATCTCGGTACAACCAAAAGTTCTTTTTCTGTAATGTTTCCGTAAAAGCTTTCTAATTTGTGGTGTCCGGCTGTGGCCTAGCCAGCAACTTATATGTTTCCGCAAGTCACTTGCTTTTGTACTTCATGTCTCCAATAATAGATCCAAGGATACCAAACACTTTTACAATATATTTGTGAACGTACCCTCCCAGTCTCTGTTCTATTCGTTCTTAGGAACCACCTGGGCTCAACTGTAAGTACAAACCATAATAGCACAAAACCAAAATCAGAAGTGCATCCAAAAACAAAGTCTATAACAGACTTTTGGATGTAATGTTAAAATTGTACAAGGCATTGATGATGCCATTTCTGGAGTATGGTGTACAATTTTGGTCGCCAAATTATAGGAAAGATGTCAACAAAATATCGACTGTACAGAGGAGATGTACTAGAATGGTGCCTGGGTTTCAGCACCAAAGTTACAGAGAAAGATTGAACAAGTTAGGTCTTTTTCTTTGGAGCGCAGAAGGTTAAGGGGGACTTGATAGAGGTCTTTAAAATTATGAGAGGGATAGACAGAGTTGACGTGGATAAGTGTTTTCCATTGAGAGTAGGGAAGATTCAAACAAGAGGACATGATTTAAGAATTAAGGGACAAAGGTTTAGGGGTAACATGAGGGGGAACTTCTTTACTTGGAGAGTGGTAGCTGTGTGGAATGAGCTTCCAGTGGAAATGGTGGAGGCAATTTTTTATCGTTTAAAAATACTTTGGATAGGGATATGGACGGGAAAGGAATGGAGGGTTATGGTCTGAGTGTAGATGGGACTAGGTGAGATGGGATTAGGTGAGAGTAAGTGTTCGGCACGGACTAGAAGGGCCGAGATGGCCTGTTTCCGTGCTGCAATTGTTATATGGTTATATGGCTCCCAGTGCGGTTCCGAATAAATCTCAAGCTCCTTCTTTATGTATACAAAGCCCATAACGGGTTTCCCCAAACACACATCCAATATCTGCTTACCCACCATCCCACCTCCAGGTCCCTGAGATCGGCTGACTTGCGGATCCTGAACATCCCGCGGTCTAGGCATAAGCTCAAGGGCAACCGCGCTTTTGCAGTTGCAGCTCCTAGACTGTGGAACAGCATCCCTCTTCCCATCAGAACTGCCCCCTCCATCAACTCTTTTAAGTCGAGTTTTAAAACGTATTTTTACTCACAAGCGTTTCCTGAGGTCCTCTGAGGGAGCGCTGTGTGTATGTATCTATGTATGTATTGTTGATCTATGTACCACTGTATGTAGCACGTTAGTACCTGCACTAATGTAAAGCACTTTGGTCAATGAGAGTTGTTTTTTCAATGTGCTATAGAAATAAAAGGGACTTGACTTGACATTTGGCAATATTTCTGCTGCCAACTAGGAGGGTGGGAGCACTAGGATCCACCCAGCAGAGTCAGGCCACTTGCTGTCCACTGTCCATTAATATACAGCAGCCAAGAAATCATCAAATATTGGATTTTTACTGTCACAAATACCCAATTGGTTTCGCTGCAGTGAATTAAGACGAGAAGCATACAAATAATTGATTCTAGTGAAGAACCCAGCTATAGGATTTGAGCCAACCCGAACATGCCTCCCTCCCCTTTAAAAAACCTTCATTTACGCGGTGGCTTGTGCGTGGAAAGGTTATGTTTAATATAGAAACAAAGAAAATAGGTGCAGGAGGAGGCCATACGACCCTTCTAGCCAGCACCGCCATTCATTGTGATCATGGCTGATCGTCCCCAATCAATAACCTGTGCCTGCCTTCTCCCCATATCCCTTGACTCCACTAGCCCCTAGAGAACTATCTAACTCTCTCTTAAATCCATCCAGTGATTTGGCAACAATGGAGCTGGAGCTGCCGACTTTGAGGGAATCCCCGATCCAGCGCAGGTTCGCAGAAACAGCAGGTACAGTAAACACAGTACCTGGAAAGAACGGAGATGCCTCCATTGTGTCCGGACGGGCAGGACTTCAGATCAGACTGAAGCGCAAGGGACTTCGGTCCGCTCTCCCTACTATCTTACTGGCCAATGTACAGTTCCTTGAAAATAAAGTGGAGGACTTAAGGGCAAGACTGCTTTATCAATGGGAGCTGAGGGAATGCTCCGTGTTCTGTTTCACAGAGACATGGCTCACCCCCAGCTCCCCAGACTCAGCGGTCCAGTCTGAAGGCTTCACCTTCCAACGTATGGACCGTACACTGGCATCTGGGAAAGGGAGAGGAGGGGGCGTCTGCCTCATGGTCCACTCTGCGTGGTGCTCAGACGTGGCAGTCCTGTCCAACTCCTGCTTTCCACACCTTGAACATCTGGCGGTGAAGTGCTGTCCCTTCTACCTTCCGAGGGAATTTACCCCCATCATCCTGACCGCGGTCTAAATCCCACCCCAGGCAGACGTCCGTTTGGCACTGGAGGAGCGCCACGCCGTGGTCAACAAACACCAGACGTCTTACCCCGAGGCATTTTCCACCATTGGTGGGGACTTCAATAAGGCAAACCTAAAGAAATCACTCCCCAACTTCCACCAACATGTCTCCTGCTGCACCAGAGGACCAAACACCCTCGACCACTGCTACACCACCATCAAGGATGCCTACCGCTCTATCCCTCGCTCTCACTTCGGTAAATCCGACCATACCGCGGTGCTGCTTCTCCCTGCCTACAGGCAGCAATTAAAGAGTGCACCCCCAGACGTGAGGACAGTACAGAGCTGGTCGGAGGGAAGGGGGGGGGGGGGCAGAGGAACAACTACAGAACTGTTTCGAGTCTGTAGACTGGGCAATGTTCAAGGACTCGGCAACGGACTTGAACGAGTACGCCACAGTCGTCACAGATTTCATCAAGAAATGTGTGGAGGACTGCATCCCTACAAAAACCTTCCGAGTGTTTCCCAATCAGAAACCTTGGATGAACTGTGAGATCCGCACTCTTCTGAAGACCAGACACCGGGCATTCATGTCTGATGATACAGTGGTCTACATGAAGTCCAGATACGAACTTGGTAAGGCCATCAAAAAGGCCAAAAGGGACTTCTGCTCCAAACTGGAGAATGAGACAGTTGTTCGGCAGCTGTGGCGGGGTCTGAATGCAATCACCTCCTAGAAGGCGAAACCAGGAGGCAGCTTGGATGTCGGCGATCCATCACTCCCTGACGAGCTCAATGCATTTTACGCACGCTTTGATAGGGAGAACACCGATGTGCCTTCCCGAGCCCCCATTCGCTGTGATGGTATTTCAGTCTCAGTCACAGAGGCTGACGTCAGGAAGTCCTTCAGAGGGGTGAACCCTCGAAAAGCGTCTGGACCTGATGGTATACCCGGTCGTGTTCTAAAATCCTGTGCGGACTAACTGGCTGGAGTTTTACGGACATTTTCAATCTCTCACTTCTGAGGTCTGAGGTTCCCACCTGCTTTAAAAGGGCATCCATTATACTTGTGCCCATAAAAGCAAGGTGAGGTGCCTCAATGACTATCGACCAGCGGCAACTAATGCATGTGGTGATGAAGTGCTTTGAGAGGTTGATCATGGCGCAAATCAACTCCTACCTCGACAAAAACCTGGACCCACTGCAGTTCGCTAACCGTCACAACAGATCAACGGTGGATGCGATCTCGCTGGCCCTCAACTCCGCTCTGGACCACTTGGACAACAAAAACTCATATGTCAGGCTGTTGTTCATTGACTAAAGCTCGGCATTTAATACTATCATCCCCTCCAAGCTGGTTTCCAAACTCACAGAACTGGGTCTCTGCGCATCCCTCTGCAATTGGATCCTCGACTTCCTCATTCACAGACCACAGTCTGTTCGTATTGGTGGAAATGTGTCAGACTCGATAACAATCAGCACGGGAGCACCTCAAGGCTGCGTGCTCAGCCCCCTGCTGTACTCACTCTATACTCATGACTGTGTAGCCGGTCACGGTGCGAACTCCATCATCAAATTCGCTGACGACACCACTGTTGTGGGACATATCACTGATGGGGATGAGTCAGAGTATAGAAGAGAGATCGAGCGACTGTCCATATGGTGCCAGCACAATAACCAGGCCCTCAACACCAGCAAAACCAAGGAACTGGTAGTGGACTTTGGAAGGAGTAGGATGGGGACGCATAGTCCCGTTTATATCAACGGGTCGATGGGTCAAGAGCTTCAAATTCCTGAGCGTGCACATCTCTGAGGATATTTCCTGGTCCCAGCACACTGATGCAATTATTAAGAAAGCACATTATCGCCTCTACTTCCTGAGAAGATTACGGAGAGTCGGTTTGTCAAGGAGGACTCTCTCTAACTTCTACAGGTGCACAGTAGAGAGCTTGCTGACCGGTTGCATCGTGGCTTGGTTCGGCAACTTGAGCGCCCAGGAGCGGAAACGACTACAACAAGCAGTAAACACTGCCCAGTCTATCATCGGCTCTGACCTCCCCACCTTTGAGGGGATCTATCGCAGTTGTTGCCTCAATTAGGCTGGCGGCATCATCAAGAACCCACACCATCCTGGCCACTTATTCATCTCCCCGCTACTTTCAGGTAGAAGGTACAGGAGCCTGAAGACTGCAAAGACCAGGATCAGGAACAGCTGCTTCCCCGCAACCATCAGGCTATTAAACTTGGCTCGGACAAAACTCTGAATATTTTCAAATTTATTTGTACTTTATCAGTTTATTTATTCATGTATGTTTTTATGTATATAATGGTATATGGACACACTGATCTGTTCGGTATTATTCATGCCTACTATATTCTGTGGTGCTGAAGTAAAGCAAGAATGTCATTATCCAATCTGGGACACAATAAACTCTCTTGAATCTTGAATCTAGAATCTTGAGTTTGCAACACCTGTTGTGCAGGAATAGAAGGACTGAACAGCCTTTTCCAGCAAACCAAAGCTGATGCTCATAAATTGTACCAACAGGTATTCTCACACCAGAAGATTCTTCAGAACAGACTGTGTGATGCCAAAGGTCTGAAAAAAACAACTCATCAAGTTGATTTTGGTATTAAACTCTTAACAGCATGTAATAAGTTCCTACAGCAGAATAACAGTGCTGAAGCTCATCTGGAAATAAAAAATGTCAAAGAAAGATCTATGTCTATGCTAGAAGAAGCTCTCTGTTAAGTCACACGTAAACTTCCGTCGGCAAGAGATACATTTGAAAGTTTATCAAAATTGAGCCCTGTGATAATTCTGAATTAAATGTTGAGGCCTAGGTTTAACGAGTTACCCTTTATACACCATGCAGGAAACAAGGTCAGCACAATTGAATAACAAAACAGCCAAATGCCTTTTGCTGATTGGAAAGCAGAAGCTCCATTTATGAAAGATGGAATCCCAACAGGCACTGAACAGCTTTGTATCGGTGTGCTTTAGAATTAGGCATTTAAAAAGCTCGCCACCCTTTCCCTTTCTTGCCCAATAACCCTTGTCAGCAATGCTGTGGTTGAGAGGATATTTTCTGTGGATTCAATATTCCAGATTCAAGATTCAAGAGAGTTTATTGTCATGTTATTGTCAAATAAATACAGAACAGATTAGTGTGTTCATATACCAATGAATGTATATATATATATATATACACACACATAAATTACAGATTAAGTGCAATGGGTTATTTAACGATCAGAGTTTTGTTAGAGTTGAGTTTAATAGCCTGATGGCTGTGGGGAAGTAGCTGTTCCTGACCCTGGACGTTGCAGATTCCAGACTCCTGTACCTTCTACATGAAGGCAGCGGGAAGATGGATGTGTGGCCAGGTTGGTCCTTGATGATGCTGGCAGCCTTTTTGAGGCAACGATTGTGATAGATCCCCTCGATGGTGGGGAGGTCAGACCCGATGATGGACTGGGCAGTGTTTACAAGCTTTTGCAGTCTTTTACGCTCCTGGCCGCTCAAGTTGCCGAACCAAGCCACGATGCAACTGGTCAGCAAGCTCTCTACTGTGCACTTGTAGAAGTTCGAGAGAGTCCTCATTGACAAACCGACTGTCGGTAATCTTCTCAGGAAGTAGAGGCGCTGATGTACTTTCTTTATAATTGCATCAGTGTGCTGGGACCAGGAAAGATCTTCAGAGATATGCATGCCCAGGAATTTGAAGCTCTTGCCCCACTCCACCATTGACCCATTGATTTAACAACTGGATGAGGACTGAGGACCGTGGGTCCCCATCCTACCCCTTCCAAAGTCCACAATCAGTTTTTTGGGTTTGCTGGTGTTGAGAGCCAGGTTATTGTGCTGGCACCATTTGGTCAATCGGTCGATTTCACTTCCATACTCTGACTCATCCCCATCAGTGATGCGTCCCACAACAGTCGTGTCGTCAGCGAACTTGATGATGGAGTTCGCACAATGTCCAGCTACGCAGTCATGAGTATAACGTGAGTACAGCAGGGGGCTGAGCACGCAGCCTTGAGGTGCTCCCATGCTGATTGTTATCGAGGATGACACATTTCCACCAATACGGACAGACTGTGGTCTGTGGATGTGGAAGTCGAGGATCCAATTACAGAAATATGCGCAGAGACCCAGTTCTGAGAGTTTGGTAACCAGCTTGAAGGGTATGATGGTGTTAAATGCCGAGCTGTAGTCAATGAATAACAGCCTTACATATGAGGTTTTGTTGTCCACGTGGTCCAGAGTGGAGTGGAGAGCCAGTGAGATCGCATCCATTTGACTCCTGTTCGCAGTGGAGGGCGACAAAATGTCAATTTCCACCTGAATCTACGTAAATTCCGCATTCACCCCTCATCCAGTGTCCCCATTATGTTCATCATCTACACTGGTGGTGGTTTTTCAGATCAGAGAGAGAGTGAGAGAGAGGGGGGGGGGGGGGGGGAGAGAGAGAGAGAGAGAGAGAGAGAGAGAGAGAGAGAGAGAGAGAGAGAGAGAGAGAGAGAGAGAGAGAGAGAGAGAGAGAGAGAGAGAGAGAGAGAGAGAGAGAGAGAGGTGCCAGATGGGAGGGGGGAGAATGAGGGGAGACAGAGGGGGAGAGAGAGATGGAAGAGAGATAGGGGAGAGTGCGAGTGGGGCAAAGGAAAGAGAGGGAGGGGTATGGGAGAGAGGGGGAGAGAGGGTGTAGAGAGTGAGGGGGAGAAAGGGGGTAGAGAAAGGCGGGGGTTGGGAGTGGGAGAGATACAGGGGGAGAGAGAGGGCGTGTGGAGAGAGAGGGATGTGAGAGAGAGCGTGGCGGAGATAAAGAGGAGGCAGAGAGAGTGAGGGGTATGGTCTGAGTGCAGGTAGATGGGACTAGGGGAAAACAAATGGTCGGCACGGACTGGAAGGGCCGAGAGGGCCTGTTTTCGTGCTGTAATTGTTATATGGTTATATGGTTGTATAGTGAGGGCTGGGGGAGAGAGAGAGAGGGGAGGGAGAGGGGGCTATGGGGAGAGACAGGGGGCCGTAAGAGAGAGGGAGAGAGAGAATGGAGAGAGGCGAAAAGAGAGAGCGGAGAGTGGGGAGAAAGAGGGTAGTGAGTGTTAGCGGGAGAGAGAGAGATAGGGAGAGACAGAGGGGAGAAAGAGCTGGGGAGAGAGTGAGGGGGGAAAGAAAAGAGGGAGATAGAGAGAGACGGGGAGGGAGAGAGAGATGGGGAGGGAGAGAGAGGGGGAAAGGAAAGAGGGGGAGAGAGAGAGAGAGGGGTGGGAGAGAGTTTGGGGCCTGTTTTATGATGGGCGACTTTTGACCTATTCCCAAATCCCGAAAATGATCGTTTCCCTCCCCGTATCCACCGAAATATCACCATACACCGCCCTCCCTCATTCAGTCCCCATGATGATCAATATCTACTCTGGTGGTGGAGATCCAGATCAGAGAGAGGGGGAAATGGAAGGGGAGAGGGGGGGGGGGGAGGAGAGTTGGGAGAGAGATTGGGAAGAGTGCGAAAGGGGTCGAAGGAAAGAGAGGGAGAGAGAGAGAGAGCGGGGGGAGGGGGAGTGGAGATCGAAAGGATGAGAGATAGGGGGGAGTGAGAGGGGGTGAGAGAGGGAGAGAGAGAAAGAGAGGGGGGGAAGAGAGAGAGAGAGAGGTGAGAGAGAGGAAAGAGAGAGAGGGGTGAGAGAGGGGGAGAGAGAGGGAGAGACAGAGATGGAGGGAAGAAAGAGGGGTATATATACATATATATATATATATATATATATATATATATATATATATATATATATATATATATGGAGAGAGAGAGAGAGAGAGAGAGAGAGAGAGAGAGGGGGGGGGGGTGAGTGACGTCCATGAAAAAATACTTTCCCCCCTTACCCAGTGCCCCCATTATGGTCATCATCTACACTGGTGTTGGAATTTCTGATCAGGGAGAGGGGGAGACAGGGGAAATATATATAGAGAGAGAGAAGGGGGAGAGAGAGAGGGGGGATGGAGAAGTGCCACAGAGAGAGAGGGGAGAGAGGACGGAGAGAGGGGGAGAAAGTAGGGAGAGGGTGGAGGGAGAGGTGGGGAGAGGGAGGTTGGGAGATAGGGGAGAATGGGGGTGAGGGAGACAGGGAGAGAGAGAGAGAGAGGGGAAAGTGAGAGAGAGGGGAAAGTGAGAGAGAGGGAGAAAATAGATTGGGAGAGGGAGTGAGGAACATGTGAGAGAGGAACAGAGAGAGTGAGAGAGGGGAGAGACAGAGGGAGAGGGGAGAGAGAGATGGGGAGAGAGAGATGGGGTGAGAGTGAGTGGGGAAAAGGAAATATGGGGGAGAAAGTGGTGAAAGGAGAGACATGGGAGAGAGAGAGAGAGAGAGAGAGAGAGAGAGGGCAAAGAGAGGGGAGAGTAAGAGAGCGAGAGAGAGAGAGATTCAGTGAGAGAGAACGGTGAGAGAGAGAGGGGGGTAGGGAAGAGTGGGGAGAGAGAGAGTTTGGGGCCCGTTTCAAGGTGGCCAACCCTCCTCCCCGTATCCACGAAACATTACCATTCCCACCCTTCCCCTTATCCAGTGTCCAAATGATGGTCAACATCTACACAGGAGCCGGAGCCCGGAGCGGGGAGACTGCGGCCGCCTCTGGGATGCGCTCAGGGCGCGGATTTATTAATGAGCCGAAGCACTGATGTGAGCGGGTATTTCACCGCGCTCTTCACCTGCTCTCTGAACTTGGACTGGGTCGCCCCGTAAATAAATGTGTTGGTGCAGCAGCTGAGAGTCCTCAGCAAAAACCCGACGTCGCTAAAGATCGATTGAGAATCATTCGCATCATTTCCAGTTGCTGTGATCTGATAATAGACGACGTTTACAACCTGCGTCAGCCACAGGAGGATGAAGCTGCCGGAGATGGTGAAGAGTAAAACCACAGACCTCCTCCTGCTCTCCATCTCCGGGTCACTGCGGTTCTCCCCCTTGCTCTCACCCCTCAGCCCCTTACGGACCCGACTGGCCACTAAAATGTGCCGGACTGTCAGAGCGTTGAGCAGCAGGATGACAGCGAAAGGGAGGAACGGAGTTAAAACCATGTCGAACCAGTCAAATGCCACCCACCCAGGGTCAGTGAAAACACTGTCTACCAGGCTACAGAACCACGGGACATTGTCGATGATTTTCCAGGGTTTCCGTGTGAAGTAGCGGGGAACGTTTTTCAGACAGAGCAGGACGCCGGCTGTTGCGAGAACCGCAGCTGCATTTTTCCCGGTGCAATATTTTGTTTTCAGCTTCTGGCAACAAATGGCGACAAACCGATCAAAGGTGAAAGTGACGGTGAACCAGACAGAACAGTCTGTAGCAGCAAACGACAGTACAAAGTTAACACTGCACACAGGGGTGATGGACAGGAAACTCCAATTGAAGTAATGGTATTTGATCTGATACAAAATGACCTCGGTGATCAGGACCAGTAGATCGGCCGCTGCCATGGCCACCAGGTAGCGAGTGGTGCAGGTGGAGAGGCCGCACTTTCCCCGGGACAGGATCACAATCGCCACTAAATTCACTGCGGAAAGAGAAGGGAACGGACACTGGGCATTACTGAACACGTTCTCCGGGCTGAACACCGGTTCGACTTTCAACTAAAGATCAGGAGTGTTGGAGTCGGTGCGCGGCTGCAAGTTTAACAATATCACAGCCGGCTCCGACCGTGCCCGACCTGCCTGCTTCAGGGGAGAGGAGGTAAGGCGACGGGCGGGTAAAGGGCGGGGAGGGAACGAGCAGCCACCCGCCACAATAGGCGGAATGGTCCTTTCCATAGTTAACCCCGCTCACAGTCTCTGATAGTGCCGGTTTCACAGGGATAACCGTGAGCGGCCGCGTTTAACCTGGGCTCTGGGAACTCGGCATCTGATGGGGACGAGGAGGGAGGGTTCCAGAGGGATGGCAGGGACAACTTAGAACCCGGCAGCAGATTGGCCCCGTTAATGGATTAATTCCACAGTGAGTTCAGTTCGGTAACAACACACGCCGGTAGATCCGCGGCCACTGGTTCAGGAGATCGACCCACAGTGAGACGTGTCCACAGGAGCGGGTGTTAACTCTGATCAATAACTCAGGCACAGTAAACATCACAATGTAAATCCCTCCCAGTCACTCCGTCCCGGAGAGCTGCCTGTCCCGAGCACTGGGACAACTCTGGACAAGGTCCCACTGAAGGCACGAACAACATTCTAGTTGCTCCCGGCAGCGAGAGAAAAAGAGGGTTAGTTTCAGCTGTCTGAAAATCACAGCGTTAATTCAATAAACATGTCACTGAGAGGATTGATACGCTTCACATATTCTTGTACAACGATCACCAGTTGGGGAACTTGTAACATGATCAGAATCAGGTCAACGTCGGTTAATACACGGAGTTATAAAACTTGAATGGTTCTGCTCATTTACCAGGGACTCCAACGGCAGCAATGATCACGTACAAGATTTTCTCCACGCCGTAATATTCCGTCAGTTTTTCCCCCATTTTCTCTGCCCAGCGACGTGTCCCCGTGAGCTACCGGTAATCTCTCGGAATGAAATGCTGGGGCAGAACATTCCCGGAGATTTTATACCATGTTCCGTCTCTACCGGGACAGTGAACTTTCATTAGATTTAAATATAGAGATTTTGAAATTATTCGCAAACAGATGACATCAGCCAAGTGAAATGCCCGCTGGGACTGTTTGTAAATAATTCATGGAATTGTTTGAGAAACTCCAAAGACTGGGAATTGTGGCGATATTCAGGGATGGAAATTGGGAGCGGCGGCATTGTTCCAGCAAATGGGATATTGTTTCAAACTTCATCAGACCCAACTCTCCACCTCATGTTGCTTGTTCGATTCCCTACAAATCACTTCACTCAGCAAGGCAATCCCAAATTCCAGCGACCCTCTCACGGCTTCTGGTGCCCAGTTTGAAGGTGGACTTGGCGACCTTTGTCCACAGGTAAAGGAATTTTCAGCAGTTCACCTCTGACTAAAATGCCCCATGCAATCTGCTTCACCACACGCTGTGATCGCGACTCCTCTGATTATAACCTCAACCCCACGCTCCCGCCGACCCCAGTAACCATTGCTTGCCTGGAATGGATCTGACTTTGCCCTGGGACAAGACCATTCTCTGCCTTCATCACCTCTGAGGAGAAACGACCCAAAAACTCACAACACTCAGAGAACAGAAGCGTTGCCGCCTCAGAATTGTCCGAAACCTAAATAAAACGGCGAATGATGCCGCACATCTCCCTCCTCCCTTTCTCTCTCCCTCCATCCTTACTGCTATCCTCTCTCTGAACTGTTACTCTCTCTCCCACCCTCTCTATTCTCCTTCTCTGTTCCTCTGTCTCTATCAACCTCTCTTCCATTACTGCTCCCACCCCTCTCACTCCTACTGCATCTCTCCCTCCGATTCTCTGTATCTCTCTGACACTTCCCTTTCTCCCTTTTGCCAACCCACTCGCTCTGATAACTCGCCCCTCTTCCCACGACTGAATTCTCCCTTTGACTGTTCACTCTTCCTGCATCACTTCCACTTTTCGTCTTCTCCACTATCTTTCCCTTTTCATCGTTGTACTCCTTGTCTGTCTGTCTCTTTTCCCCAACTCTCCTCCTGCCCGCCCTCATTTCCCTCTCCATCGCCTTTCTTGTGAAGTGCGGTTAAACGGTTAGTCACCATGGGATGTAACATCTCTCCATGTACCCCTTCCCTCACCCTTCCAGGTGAGGCAGATGTTCACCGGCACATCCTCTAATCTCATCTAGTGCATGAGGTGATCCAGACATGGCCTCCTTTACATCGGCGTGGTCAAGCGTAGACTCGTCGAACACCTACCCTTGTTCCGCCGAGGCCTGACGCATCTCCCCGTTGCTGACCATTGCAACTCCCCTTCGCACAAGGACCTTTCTGTCCTGAGCCTTCTCCATTGCCAGAGTGACGCTACATGCAGTCTGAAAGAACGACACCTCATATTCCACTTTGCTACCTGACAACCTAATGGTATGAACATTGAATTATCCAATGTTAGGTAGCTAACGAGCATATTCCCGCTTTCCCCTCGCTCTTCACCCGACTCCCAACTATTCATCCCACCTCCCGCTTCCACCGATATTCCTTCCACTCTCATTATAATTATATCCTCTACAATCCATATCTCACAACTTTTATCTTTTATTCTCTTGTCTCAACCACCCAACTATGAAAACGCGATTCACCTGCATCCGCTCATCATTCAACTTGCTTTGACTCGCCTCCATCTGTTCCAGACTTCTCCCCCTTCCCACCACAATCAGTCTGAAGATGGGTCCTGAACCGAAACATCACCTATCCATGTTTTTAGAAGCTTAGAAAGTTCGGCGTGTCCACTACAAACCTCACCAACTTCTATAGATGCGGCTCAGAATGTATTTTACTTCGGAGTCACGTGAGTGACTACGTGAAGACCCCGTCCAGCACGCATGCGCGACATTAGCGTTCATGCAGTGCACCCGCGACGAACGGGAGTTCAAGGCGCTCCCGCTACAATTTGAAAAGTCGGGCCGACAGGTAAGTTTTACCGTGGCCGTGTGTCTTTTTCTCTGTGGTCTGCTTGTTTTCCAGAAAGAATAAGCAAGACCAGAGGAAAGAAGTCTGCAGCTCGCACCCGTTCGTCCTCCGTTGAGGAATGCTCTTTGGAGGGGGGGGCAAGAGGCGGCGGGTATAACTACCGAGCCGAGGCCAGCACCGCTCGTGCTGCCTGAGCAGCGGTCTGGAGGTACCTGCAGCCAGAACCGGGCGGTAGTGTCCGACGATTCGGATGAAGATGCCACACCGCTCGAGAGCGACACAGGCAGCCGCCTAAGCCGCATGGAACGGCTTATGGAGCAATTGCTCCAGCGAGATCTGCTGAGAGAGCAGCAGCAGACTCGCCAAGGGAGCTCAGGCACTCCCGCAGTGCCCATTACGGCACTGGCCATTGCTTCACCTTCTTTTGAAGGCAGCATTGGCGACCAGGTCTGGGCTGGTCAAGAAGAGGGGTCACTGGCTGAAGATATCGGGAGTACGCAGGGTGTACAGGATCAGGAAGAGCTGCTGGGTGTGGTCAACCGCTACGTGGCCATTCCACAAGCGGGTCGGCCATTAGAGCCAAAACATGCAGCCAGCATTAACCACCTGTCCTCAAAACCCCTACAAGAACAGGTGGTCAATGAGGCTCTTGAACTATATACAGCCCCAGTAAATTGTACATCATTGAATGTACCCGCTGTAAACAGCCAAATTTGGGGACATTTGGGGCAGAACATCAGGAACCTGGAGTTGAAGCTCCAGAAAATCCTTAAACTCCTGACTGCAGGAATAACATCTTATGCTCGGTCCATTGATGGTGCGGACATCTCCACAAATCAGCAAGACACATTAGCTCTGCTGTGCACCACTCAATATGAAATAAACAATTTACGGAAGGAAATTATCAAGCCTGCCCTCAACCCTAAATTTGTGGGACTTTGCAAAAGACCGGGTTCAGAACCTCCTATTCTGCTCTTTGGGAAAGACCTTCCAAAAAAGGTGAAAGACCTAGAGGAAGAATCCAAGACCTTTGGTCTCGTGAGGGCAGGTTTGGGACCAAGCAGACCTAACAAACCCAGGCGGCAGTACCCCATGGCGTCCACCAGTCGTCGACCACACTATGGGACTGGTGAAAGCTCGGGGTCCGCAACCATTCCCCGTAAACCTTTTTTAGGCCAGGGCCCAGAGCGGACCCCATGGAAAATGCGCCACCCCCAACAACATCAACATCAACATCAACTCTCTACAGCCCAGCAGACGCCTCATCGCCCAGCGAAGAGGCAGAAGAAGCACCAATAACCATGGAGGTAGGTGGGTCTGGTTCCTCTCAGCATATGAGCAGTAGGGGCTCTATACTAACAGGGGGGAGACTGCACTTGTTTTTGGGTGCATGGGAATCCATCACTAATGTCAAGTATATACTCAGCAGCGTTCATGGCTACAAAATTGACTTTGTTCATGAAAACATTCCGCCAGTTCAGCATATACCCAAAAGGGTATTCACCCTCTCAGTTAAAGAGAAACAAGAGGGTCAAGCTGAACTGATGAGGTTACAAGCAAAAGGTGTCATTGAAAGAACAAAACATGAACCTTTGGAATTTGTGTCTAATATTTTCACTAAAATCAAAAAAGATGGTGAACATCGCATCATCATTGACTTAACTACTTTAAACAAGTCTGTCAGGTATATACATTTCAAGATGGATACTTTTGAAACAGCCAGACTATTGGTTTCTAGAGGGTACTTTCTAGCAAGCATTGATTTAAAAGATGCCTACTACTCAGTACCCATACACAAGGAGCACTGTAAATACTTAAAATTTATATGGATGAAACAGCTATGGCAATTTAAAGCCTTACCAAATGGGCTAACCTCCGCTCCAAGGCTGTTCACTAAAATCTTAAAACCTGCCTTGGCATTATTGAGGAAACAAAAGCATATAATCATGGCGTATTTAGACGACATTTTAATAGTAGGGAAAACCTTGGAGACAGCCATTGTGGCAGTAGCAGCCACCAAACGTTTGTTTGAAACTTTGGGGTTTGTCATACATCCAGATAAATCCAACTTTACACCGTCCACTGCCATGGACTATCTTGGATTTACGATTGATACTGTTCGCATGATTGTAACTCTGCCGAAGGGGAAAGCATCAGAATTGGCACTATCATGCAACGAACTCATGAACAAACATCAGCCAACCATACGGGAGGTAGCTAGAGTTATTGGCAAAATGGTAGCAGCTTTTCCCAGCTGTACAATTTGGACCTTTGCACTATCAAAATTTGCAAAGAGCAAAAGTGCATGCACTAAAGCAAAACTCAGGTCACTTTGACCGAGCTATGAGTTTAACTGCTGAATCTATTCCAGAGTTACAATGGTGGGCAAGGAACGTAAGGCTCAGCTCCAGTCCCATAATAATCACCAACCCAGTATTAACCATTCAAACGGATGCCAGTGCTTTGGGCTGGGGAGCAACTAACATGCAATCCAGCACAGGGGGCAGATGGACTAAATTTGAATCATCTTGCCTACAGACACGGGGTATCAACTACTTAGAAATGTTGGGTGCGTTTTATGGGTTAAAAGCATATTCATCTAATACGCATCATGCACATGTCCGGTTGCAATCAGATAATACCACGGTGGTGGCTTATATCAACCACATGGGTGGTGTAAAGTCGATCTCGTGTGACAATTTGGCCAACCTAATCTGGCAATGGTGTGTTGAAAGACATATTTGGTTATCAGCAACTTACCTACCAGGTAAGCAAAATACAGTGGCAGACACCAGGTCACGCAGATTCAATGATAACATCGAATGGATGTTAAATCCCAAAATATTTGCTGAAATTACAAAGCAATATGGCACACCAGATATCGATCTATTTGCATCCAGGCTCAGTCACCAGGTACCAACGTATGTCGCTTGGGAACCAGACGCTGAGGCAGCAGCAGTTGATGCATTCTCACTGCATTGGGGGAAAATGTTATTTTATGCTTTTCCTCCATTCTGCCTCATCAGTCGGGTATTACGCAAGATTCAATTGGATTCCGCTTCAGGAATCTTGATAATACCCGACTGGCCTACACAGCCATGGTTCCCAGTGGCCTTCGACATGGCTGTTGAAACACCGTTGGAATTTCCCAGCAGTCGAGAGTTATTAATCCACCCAGTGTCAGGCATTAGTCACCCGTGCCATGACAGAGTCAATCTCCTGGCTTGCAGATTCTAAAACGACCTCTACTGGGCCTGGGACTGTCTGAGGACGCCATCAACATGATGACCGCATCCCACCGGGAGTCCACCAGGACACAATACCTGACCAACATAAGAAAATGGGAACGGTATTGCTCCAAAACAGGAACTACCTACACTACAGCTACAGCCACCAGTGTTGTGGAGTTTCTGGTTGGATTACATCGGGAAGGACTCAGCTACAGCGCCATTAATACAGCCAGGAGTGCGTTGTCAGCATATTTGGTTCCAGCAGCAGGACAACTGACTTTGGGGTCCCATCCACTAGTGGTCAAAATCATGAGGGGCATTTTTAACACCAATTCCCCTAGGCCTAGGTACACTCAGATCTGGGATGTCAGCATTGTACTGACGTACCTTAGCGGATGGCCACCACCCAGGTCATTACGCTGGAACAACTTGCACTGAAATCAGTCATGCTCATGGAACTAGTGTCAGCTCAAAGGGTACAGTCCCTCCACCTTCTGAGGCTGGACAGCATGACAGAGTCATTGGACTGTATCACATTTCACATTCAGGGACTGGTCAAACAAACTAGACCAGGTACCACGCCTCCAGTAATGGAGTTCCGGGCCTATTCACCTGACCCACGGTTGTGTGCCAAGACCCATCTCGCCAATTACATAGACACAACATATAACTTAAGAGGGAGAGAAAAAGCCTTATGGATAAGCCACAAGAAGCCTCATGGTCAGGTGACGAGCCAAACCATTTCAAGGTGGCTAAAGCAGGTGCTTAAGTCTGCGGGAGTCAATACTAATGTTTACAAATCTCATTCCACCAGGGCTGCATCTACGTCGGCGGCTAGGCGAATGGATGTGCCTATGGACCATATTCTGGCCAGAGCAGGATGGTCCTCGGAGAGAACATTCCAAAGGTTTTATATAAGCCGCTGGCGGAACCTGCTATATTTGCAGACAGAATTTTACAGTCTGCAGCTAATATTTAATTTAAGCCGGGGGAGCTCTCTGTTTTTTGTTATCATTAATAAACCTTTATTGTTCACAAACAGGTTATTGTTGATTGTATAACATGCTTCCTCCCTCTAAGGTCTTCAGGCAGTGAGTGAAGCATGAGCTGGTTCACGGTTCGGATTCACAGAGCTTTGAAGTCTTCACGTAGTCACTCGCGTGACTCCGAAGTAAAATAGTAAGATTAAATGAGAACTTACCATTCGAAGTTTGATCTGTATTTTATGAGGAGTTACGATGAGGGATTACGTGAAGACCCCGTCCAGCACGCATGCGCGACATTTCTTCAAAGCAGCGGTGTGGATTCACAGAAAAACACAACAATTGAAATAAATATAGTAAAGAAAAAATAAGAACTTAATTACCAGTTGATCTGTATAATAGAGGGTGGGAGCGGAGGGCACGTAATCCCTCATCGTAACTCCTCATAAAATACAGATCAAACTTCGAACTGGTAAGTTCTCATTTAGTCTTACTATTTTAATATAGAGAAATTCAGCGGTCATAGTTGAAGAAATAATTTATCTCAGAAGTCATCATTCAATGAAGCACGCTTTTAATGACAACATTCTTGGTCGATGTTCCATCCTTCAGGAAAACTTTGACATTTCCCTTCATCTTTCAACCAAAAGACTTAGTGTTGCTGAAGTCATTTTTTTGTCAAAGTGGTTTGTCCACCGCTTCAAAGCTTCCTCTCGTAATCATTGGACATTCATCCCAAACAATGACTTTCACTTGCGTTATGAAATGTGCCGTCTTAGAGTTCTTCTCAATGTTGCCGAATGTATCCTCGGCCACTTAGATGGGTCTCCTGAATCGAGAATGTGTAGTTCTTCCACCAGGCATTAACGTAGCTGGTATCCCAGAGGATGTTACAGCAAATGCAACAACTTGACCTCAAACTTTTCCTGACATGACGTGGAAAAAGCAGCCTAAAGACAATTTCAGTTGTTGATGAACACTGAAGATTTTGTGCAAAACATTTTTTTTGAGGCGGGGGCTGTCAGGGTGGGGTGGGGGGTGGTAAACGTCGTGCAGCCTTCAGGCGGGGGCTCTCGTGAGCTGATGAGAAGGCGGGGGAGTCCTCATGCAGGGGATGTGGGCGGCTTCAGTAGGGGCCGCATCCTATAGCCAGGCGGAGGGCAGCGTCTTGAGGTGGGGGATGTCAGTGGAGGGGGGCGGCTGTGAGCGACTTACTCATGACCTATGGACTCATTCACTGCCTTGGGATTAACTCATGGCCTTTGGACTGACTGACTCGCAGCTTGTGGACTGACTGATGCCCGACTTCTGGAGTCATGTCCGACTTTTGTAAACTGAAAACTGTAACATCTATATTGAGGAACAGCTTCTTGCTGACAGCCATCAGGCTATTAAACATAACAAATAAGCTCTGAACTACAAAATACTATATTATTTGTGCTATTTGTTGATCACACACACACACACACACACACACACATTAACACGCGCGCACACACACACACACACATTCACACACACATTCACTCACACATTCACTCACACTCACACATACTCACACGTTCACTCACACATTCACACACATTCACACACTCTCACATTAACACACACTCACACACTTACACACACACATTCACTCACACTCACACACATCCTCTCACTCACTCACTCACTCACTCACTCACTCACACATTCACTCACACACTCGCTCACACATTCACTCACACATTCACTCACACACACACACACACACACACATTCACACAAACACACACACACACACACATTCACTCACACTCACACACATCCACTCACTCACTCACTCACGCATTCACTCACACACTCACTCACACATTCGCTCACACACACACACACACACACACACACACACACACACACACACACATTCACACACACTCACTCACATTCACTCACACATTCTCACATTCACACACCCAATTCTAAAATGCCAAGTAACTTCAGGTGTTGAATATACAGTGTGTAAAACGAATCTTTAAAGCCTGCTGTACAGGCTGCTGCTGCTGTAGCAAAATAACATTTAACAAACACACTCACCGTAGAGCAGTAAAGTCATGAATTATTCAGCAGCGCCTGCACTCGCCGCCATCCCGCTGCCTGCCACGAACCGGAAATGACGTCACCTGCATCAGCGTGCCGCTGACCGGAAATGACGTAATCGGCGCCATCTTGCAACAAACCGATGAATGATCGGCCATGATCACATTGAATGGCGGTGCTGGCTCGAAGGGCCTAATGGCCTACTCCTGCACCTATTTTCTATGATTCTATGAACCGCAAATAACAGAATGAGCGCCAATTTTAAAATTAAACACAGTTCTGATCTAATAAAATGTTTATTCACGCTTTATTCATCCGAAAACTATTGCAACCATTTTGAACCCAAGAGAAACACATTTTCAAACACTTTACAACCAATATAATACAATGTGTAAACATTTTTTTAAACCCAAGAGAAACAAATTTGCAAACATTTTACAACCATGGTAAATGGTAGGGAATTGAGGAATGCTGTGGAACAGAGAGATCTAGGAATGACTGTGCATAGTTCCCTGAAGGTGGAATTGCATGTTGATAGGGTGGTAAAGAAAGCCTTTGGTGTGCTGACCTTTATAAATCAGAGCATTGAATAAAGGAGTAGGGAAGTAATGTTAAAATTGTACAAGGCATTGGTAAGACCAATTCTGGAGTATGGTGTACAATTTTGGTCGCCTAACTATAGGAAGGATGTCAACAAAATAGAGAGAGTACAGAGGAGATTTATTAGAATGTTGCCTGGGTTCCAGCAACTATGTTACAGAGAAAGGTTGAACAAGTTAGGTCTTTATTCTTTGGAGCGCAGAAGGTTAAGGGGGACTTGATTGAGGTCTTTAAAATGATGAAAGGGATAGACAGAGTTGACGTGGATAAGCTTTTCCCATTGAGGGTAGGGAAGGTTCAAACAAGAGGGCATGACATGAGAATTAAGGGACAGAAGTTTAGGGGTAACGTGAGGGGGAACTTCTTTACTCAGAGGGTGGTGGCTGTGTGGAATGAGCTTCCAGCAGAAGTGGTGGAGGCAGGATCGATTTTAACATGTAAAAGTAAAGTGGATAGGTATATGGACGGGAAGGAAATGGAGGGGTATGGTCTGAGTGCAGGTAGATGGGACTAGGGGAAAACAAATGGTCGGCACGGACTGGAAGGGCCGAGAGGGCCTGTTTCCGTGCTGTAATTGTTATATATATATATATATATGTTATATTTATATAACCAATGTAATACAATGTGTAAACATTTTTTTTAATCCAAGAGAAACTTTGGATTTGCAAACACTTTACACCCAATACAATACAATTTGTGTAAACATTTGTTTAAAACCCAAGAGAAACACATTTGCAAACAATTTACAACCAATACGCCCAGTGTTATTCGCAGCTCAGAGAGCCGCGACCCTCTGGCTTCCTGGGTCTGGCGGAGACTGAGTGAGGCGCGATACCTCCGGGTTTTATAGTCCCTCCCCTGCCGCCAGTGGGGGCAGCAGAGAGAATGGGGAATGTGTTAAAACATTAATATCTCTCTCATTTTTAATCGATCGGAAAAATCCTCAGGGTGAGGCAGGCGGAGCGGGTCTCTGAGCGAGGTGTCCAAAAATGACGGTCGTTGGTGGCTACGTTCTCTCGGAAATCGCAGCACAGCGTTCAAAAAGCGGTTAGTTCCGGGGGCGGCCATGAAGCTGTAAGGTCGCAGCATTGAGCTCCTCTCCGTTAAAATTGTGAATTTAATGGGAGTTTTAAATGAGCAAGGAGAGACGCTCACGAGGACCAAAGAAAACTACTATCAAGCTTCAGGAAGTTTTGGAAACTCTGCAAACGACAGTAGAAAGCTCAGAAGAAGAGTCTTACTCACAAGGATTTGTGTCTGAAATGGCTACAAAAGGAGAAATAAAGGAGAATGAGGTGAAGCAAATGCTAGCAGACATGAGTACTACATTGGAGAGAATGGAGATTATCTTTCTAAAAACGTGTATTCTGCTTGTGGTGAGTTAAAGGAGCTAAGGAAACAGTTTAAAGAGCTTGACAAAAAATTAACGGGAGATTGTGCCAGAATGGAAAAAGACTATAATAAGAAGTTTGATAAGATGTGTGAGGACATGGAAAAGTCTGATAAGTTGATGGAAGAAATGGCGGGCTAAATGAAAGAGATGTCTTTGGAAATATTGAATCTGAAAAAGACACAAAAATCTGAGGGGGAGCAACTTGTTAAAATGAGTCACAAGTGTTTGGACTTGGAGGCGAGATCGAGAAGGCAGAATATGAGAATTCTATGAGTTAAAGAAGGGCGGGAGGGACGTGGATCTCACACACGTACTTTGTTGCTGATTTACTTCAATAAGTTTTTAAACTGCTGGAAAAACCGGGTTGGACGCTTTCCAAAAGGGATAAATGCTCCCCCGAGACAGATAATTGTGAAATTCCTCGACATTTCTTCACTGGAAAATATGCTGAATAAAATTGTTCACGGGGACAATCTTACATATGTTGGGGATAATATTAGACTTTTCCGTGATTATCCCCGTGAAATCGTCCAAAAAATGATCTTATTTACAAAGACAAGAAACATTCTGAAAGTTATAAGCGAGATATGGGGTGATTTACCCTGCAAAAATGAAAATTTCTTACAAGGATACTGAATGCTCATTCATGGACCCTGAAATGGCTTTTAAGTACGCACAAGATATTGTTAAAGGTAATATCGGATGAAGAGTATTAAACTTTTTAATACAATATCTTGCTCTAATTAAGATGGCGGAACTTTTCCAGACAGCTGCCAGATACGCTTATCTGTCTGGAATGTGTTTTCGAGCGTACAGTCCATGTTTCACCTTCAATGGAAAACTTAAAGATAAACAAAAGGACGTGGAAGATACAGAATTAATGAGGGAATTAATGAGGGACATGAAATGAGATATTACGGATTCCAGCTGCATGGTTTTGTTTAACCCCTTGGAACTTGCTTGTATTAAATAATGGGATATTAAGTAATACGTTTGGCTGGCTATATATGGTAATGCTCAGAATAGATTAATGTTAGATAAATTGGAAAGGCATATATATTTATAGAACTGAACATAAGTTGTGTTTTATTTTTGTTTTTTGTTTTTCCCCTCTTTCTCTGATTGTTTTCTGTTTTCAATTGCTCTGGTATATGAAACGGTTCATAGCATTTTATGACACTCTGTTATGGGGACGGAGCTCAATGTCAACATCAACGGAAGTCCATAAATTTTTCGCCACCTTAGGTGGCTTTGCGTTTTTAAGGTATCTTCTCTTAGATACCTTAACATCACTTTTTTTAAATTCACTATCAAGATTCTTATTTGTTTATTTTTTTTTAAATTAACAACACATCACATTTGTTCTTTTTTTTCTTATTAAGGTATTACACAGGAGGGAGATGTAATATAAATTTAAAAGTTCGAGACGTCCACCCAGCAGCCAGAGTTCTGAGGTATTTGGTTGCACCATCTGAGTAAAAAAAACTAAACTGATATATAATGCAAGACGATAGACAAATAAAGAATGGAGGAATCACGTTCTGCAGTTGGAATATAAGGGGTGCCAATGAACCAATTAAGAGGGGTAACATTTTTGCCCAATTAAAATCATTAAATTCTGACATTATGTATTTGCAGGAAACACACATGAAACAACAAACACAGATGAGATTGAAGGCAAACTGGATAGGTCAAACATACTATTCTTCATTTACTTTTAAAGCTAGAGGTACGGCTATTATTATTCGGAAAGGTATACCATTTAAATTAAAGAATACTATTTCGGATAAAGAGGGAAGGTATATTATAGTTTCGGGAGACATTTATTCAACTCCACTGACTATGATAAATATTTACACTCCAAATGTTGATAACCCCCAATTTTTTAATAAAATTATGGATATGATATCAGAGTTTAATTACCAAAATGTCATAATAAGGGGGGACTTTAATTGCATTTTAGATCCATATTTAGACAAGTCAGTAAAACAAAGGAGGGGTAACGTAAAATCTAAGACTAGTGAACTTCTAAATACATATATAAAAAACACTAATATAATAGATGTATGGAGAACTGCTAATCCAACTGGAAGGGAATATTCGTCTTACTCATCGGTACATAAAACTTATTCACAAATTGATTATTTTTTAGTGGATACAAAATTAATTCCATACACAACTATTCCTTCTTATCACACCAGTATTATTTCCGATCGTACTCCGTTGATTTTTCTATTAAAATTTGAGGGAATGCCGGGTAAAAAATCTTTTTGGAGGTTTAATACACAAATTTTAAATAACCCACATGGTTATAAATATTTAAAACAACAAATGATTTTTTTTTTGAGACAAATGAAACACCAGGCATTTCACCTTCTTTACTATGGGAAACTTTCAAGGCATTTATCAGAGGGGTTATAATCTCATATCAAATTTTTCAAAATAAAAAGAATAAAACAACAGATGCTAGAACAAGAAATTAGACAATTAGAGTTAGATAATGCCAAAGATCCAACTACAGATAAATATAAGATAATATTACTGACATTTAAACTTAATCGAATTTTATCGGCAAGAGTAATAAGATTATTCCAAATCACAAAACAGGAACATTTCGAATTTGGTGACAAGCCACATAAACTCTTAGCTCGCCAATTGATAAAACACGAAAAGGAAAATACTATCACTAAAATTAAATCAGAGAAAGTTGAATTACTAACATTACCTAAGGATATTAACAATAGATTTGCTCAATTTTATCAAAATTTGTATACACCTAAAACTAAAATAAAAGATAGTAAAAGTATAAAGTTTTTTAGATAACTGTAATCTTCCAAAACTTGACCTTTCGGAACAAGAGGAATTAGGAGCTCAGATTACACTTGAAGAAATAGGTGAAACAATAAAATCGTTGAAAAATGGTAAGACGCCTGGACCAGATGGTTTTAGTAATGAATTTTATAAAATATTTCACGAGATAACGGCTCCACGCTTACTTAATTTATATACTCATGCCTTTAAAGAAAATAAATTACCAGAAACATTAGCTGAATCAACTATTAGGCTTATACTAAAAAAAGATAAAGATTTAGATGAACCCGGATCATATAGAGCTATATCACTTTTAAATACAGATCAGAAAATTTTAGCAAAGACCTTAGCAAGAAGATTGAGTAAATATATTAGTAAATTGATAAATCCTGATCAAACGGGGCTTAAACACAAAAGACATTAATTTAATAATTTGAGGCGCCAGTTTAATATAATGTACTCACATAAAATGGAGGAGAAGATATATCAATTGTTTCTCTGGATGCAGAGAAAGCATTTGATTAGGTAGTGTAGCAGTCTTTATAACAAGTATTGCAAACATTTAATATGGGAGATAATTTTATTGAATGGGTAACATTACTATATGATAAACCGACGGCAAGAATATTAACAAATAATATGTTATCTCCAAAATTGTATTTATCGAGGGGCAATAGGCAGGGATGTGCTTTATCACCTCTGCTATTCGCCCTTATGATAGAGCCCCTGGCTGAAAGCATAAGAAGTCATCCAAATATTCAGGGATATAATACTGGGGACTCAAATAATAAAATTTCATTATATGCAGACGATATACTTTTATATATTACAAACTCACAAACGAGTATACCAAACTTATTAAATTTAATAGAGGAATTCGGTTCTTTTTCTGGATACAGAATACATTGGAATAAATGTGAAATCATGACGTTAAAACCTGAAGAATCTACACACCTATTAAAATTCCCCTTTAAAATCGCAACAGAAAAAAATAAGTATTTGGGTATTCAAATTACTAGAAAATACACAGCATTATTTAATGTAATTTGATGCCTTTATTAAATAAACTCAACGTGTCGATTAAATTCTGGAAAACACTTCCGTTATCATTAATAGGCTGAATAATTGCTATAAAATGATCTTTTTACCACAAATATTATACCTATTTCAATCTATACCATTATATATACCAAAAAACTTCTTAAAAAAATTAGATTCTAATATTACCAATTTTATTTGGGATTATAGATCACATAGAATCCAAAGAAAACATTTGTGCAAACCAAAAGACATTGGGGGACTTTCACTTCCGAACTTTTTGTATTATTATTGGGCAGTGCATATTAAGAATATAATTTACTGGTTGGACAGTTCTACCCAACAGACAGAACGGATAAGAATGGAGAAAGAGGACTGTTCTCCTTGTAATATAGGAGCGACCCTCTTCTCCCCGATAAAACTGAACAATATATAACAATAACCCAATTATACATGATACAATAAGAATTTGGAAACAAATAAAATTATCCTTAAAATTAAAAAAACTATCATTGTTAATGCCAATAGTGAATAATCCTTCATTTAAACCATCTCTTATTGATAAAACATATAATCAATGGGAAAGAATAGGAATTAAAAGGATCAGTGATATGTATGAAATGGGAAATCTGTTATCATTCCAACAATTACAATTAAAATTTAAACAGAAAAATAACCAATATTTTAAATATATTTAGATCTGTGACTTCATGAAGAAATACATACAAAGATATCCAAACATAGCTTCAGAGCCATTGGAAGAAGCAATGAACATTAAGGCTAACTCACAAATTAATATCATATTTATATAATAGTATTTTTAAAATAGATTCACCATCGACAGAGAAATGTAGAGATGAGTGGGAACGATAATTAATGATAAAAATTAAGAAGGAAACATAGGGAAAGTATTTGATATATATACACAAATGTTCGATTAATGTAAGACATAATTTAATTCAATTTAAAATTTTACATAGGTTATATTACTCAAAAACTAGACTGAATAAATTCTATCCAAATACTTCCCCCATTTGTGATAAATGTCTATC
>CM069170.1:6252850-6337850 GCA_035221665.1 Okamejei kenojei | reverse complement strand
AGGCTCAATAAGCTGCAGCCAAGGGCCTCGAAATCTAGGCGGCCTGCTGCCAAGGCAGGACGCCTGCCGTTCAACTCTGGGCGGGCCCCCCTCTCTATCTCTCTCTCTCTCTCTGTCACTCTCCGTCTCCGTCCGCCATCTGTATCTGTGTCCGGGCCACCGGGTCTCCGCTCTCCGCTCGCCGGCATGGCCGGCCGCTTGCACATGCGCATATCCACGGCAACTGGTCGGTGTGGGCACTTTCTCCCTCGCTTTGAATTGTGGGAGATCTGGCCGCCATTGATGTCCGGTCACCGCCTCACTGAGTCTGAAGAAAGGGTTTCTCCTTCGCTCCATAGATGCTGCTGCACCCGCTGAGTTTCTCCAGCATTTTGTGTACCCTCGATTTTCCAGCATCTGCAGTTCCTTCTTTAAAACTTCTTTAGACTCCCTGTGGTTTTAGTGTTTTTAGTTTAATTTAAAGACACAGCGTGGAAACGGGCCCTTCGGCCCACCGAGTCCACGCAGACCACCCGTACACTAGTTCTATCCCACATGTCAAGAGTCAAGAGTGTTTTATTCTCTCACGTCCCAGTTAGAACAATGAAATCCTTACTTGCAGCAGCACAACAGAATGTGTAAACATAGTGCTCTGTAAACAATGTTATAAACGAGAAAACAAAACGGTGTATATTTATATATGAATATATAACTGTATAAATATATATATGTGTGTTTGTGTAATATATTTATCCCCACACACATACCCAAACACAATTTCCCTCCTGGAATAATAATGTTCTATCGTATAGTATCATGAGTGTAGGAAGCAACTGCAGATGCTGTTTAATTTTCAATTTCATCATTTAAAAATAAATTGAACAGGTATATTGTCAGGAAAGGAATGGAAGGTTATGGTCTTAGTGCAGGTAGATGGGACTAGGTGAGAGTAAGTGTTCGGCACGGTCTAGAGGGGCCGAGATGGCCTGTTTCCGTACGGTAATTGTTATATGGTTATATTGAATGTGGAAGGAAACAAAAGCACCCGGAGAAAATCCATGCGATCAATGGGAAAAGGAGCAAACTCTGTACAGGCAGCACCCATATTCAGGATCAATTCTGGGTCTCTGGCAATTTTAGCCAGCAACTTCATGGCCAATGTACTGCCCCGTAGTCTTGAACTTAATTAAAACATCCAGTAGCTGCAAAGGGGGACGTAGCATCACTTAGAGATTTAAAACTGAAAATTGATATTTTTAGTAACCAAAGTTATCAACTCATAATGGTTTGTGTGTTGGAAAATAAAATATAGTGGCACAGGTGGTGGACTTGCTGCATCACACGCCAGAGATCTGTGTACAATCCTGTCCTCGGCCACTGTCTGTGTTGAGTTTGCACATTCTCCCTGGAAGCGTGTGGGTTTCCTCCCACATAGAGCTCTATGGGCTAGTGGAGTCAAGGGATGTGGGGAGAAGGCTCACATGGATTATTGAATGGGGATGATCAGCCATGATCACAATGAATGGCGATGCTGGCTCGAAGGGCCGAATGGCCTCCTCCTGAACCTATTTTCTATGTTTCTCTGTTTCTATCCCAAAGACACGTAGGCTTTGTAGGTTAACTTGTCTCTGTAAAATTGCCCCTAATGTGTAGGGAATGGGTGAGGAAAGTGGGATAACAGAACTTGTGTGAATGGGTAGACAAAATGCTGGAGAAACTCAGCGGGTGAGGCAGCATCTATGGAGCGAAGAAAATAGGCGACGTTTCGGGTCGAGACCCTTCTTCAGACTGATGTGAGGGTGGGGGAGGGGGGTCGGGAAGAAGCAAGGAAGAGGCAGAGACAGTGGGCTGAGGGAGAGCTGGGAATGGGAGGAGAAAGCAGGGATTACCTGAAATTGGAGAATGTTCATACTGCTGCGGTGTAAACTCCCCAAGCGGAATGTGAGGCGCTGCTCCTCCAATTTCCGGTGGTGCTCACTCTGGCCATGGAGGAGCCCAAGGACAGAAAGGTCGGATTCGGAATGGGAGGGGGGGTTGAAGCATTGAGCCACCGGTAGGCGAGGTTGGTTATTGCGAACTGAGTGGAGGTGTTGTGCGAAGCGATCGCCTCTACATACAGGTTGATTATACGCTGAATAATCCAACCACATTTTTGTTTGGAAGTGGAAAGAACTAATACAAATTGCATTAATTGCAATGTGTAAGAAGAGTTGAGATATTGTATTATAATTTTGCTGCATGTCTGTGTGGGATTTTTCATGTCTTGATTGGTGAATATGTTTAGTTTGTGACTTAATTTGAAGCAGAAATAATATGTGAATGCTTCATTGAGCATAATTCCGACTGGTAACTACTTAGTTTGCCTCACCTCCCTTCACTGGAGATGATACAGGGGAGGGAAATGGGGAAATGGCCGGCGGCCCGACAGGAACGGAGGGTGGCGAGATAGGTGAGCTAGTCGCCAGACGCCGCGGGGAGACCGCAGTGGGGACGATATGTGGCAGTGTGGGACGCGGGACCGCCTGTGCGAGGGTATACGAAACGCGGGATATCAGGACAGGGAGTCGCAGGACGCGGTTCCTTCACTGGAAGGATATGTTGACCGTTGCGTCTGCAGATGGCTCCGTCCGCTTCGACCAGGTATGAGCGCGGCTCTTTGGCAGGGCCGTAGATGTGTCCCAGACGTGCATAGCTCTTGTTTGTCTTGTCCACGAGCGAGAGGGGCTGCTGGGACAAAGGCAGAGGAGCACGGGTTTGGCGAGACATCAGTCGTTGGGCTGGAGAACCCAGTGTGGGATCCTGTGCAATAGTCCTTAGGTTGAGCAAGTCCAGGTACTACAGTGGTGGAAGGGGACCAGAGGGGTCACGCCCCCTCCTGTTTTGAGAGGTGTGGGACAATCCCCCCATTTCTTGTAATCCGGATTTTAAAACCCGGTGACTTCTCCGCTTTCCGCGAGACATTTGGGGTGGGACTGCTGATCGAGGGCGCCGATTGGACCAGAGAGACGTCGGTCAACAGGCAACGGGGAGCAGGACATGAAGATTCAATGCGATGATTGGAGTAGAGAGGTGTCGTTCAGAGGCGGAAGTAAGGGGGGCTGGGATTGCGGATAGAGAGTGCCACTGGACCATCCATGTCCCCACCCGAGTGCACCCCTCCACGCCCCGGGGTAGCCGGAGACGTCGCGAGTCAGACGGGTACGGTGCCCCCGACGCCCACAGCCAGCGCAGAGAAGAAACACTAAACCCAGCTCAACTCTGCCTGTCCCGCCGGGTTAACCTACAGCCCTACCTGGATTTAAGGGAAATATGGCCCAGGTTTACAGCCAGTGTGGAGAAGCAGTGCTAGCTCCACGGCTCCAGACTGGTATTCTGTCAGTCCAGGCAGGGTTAACCCGGTAGGTTTGAGCTGTAATGACTGCAAATTCACAGGGCCCAGGGAGAAGCCTTCGAAGCAGCGCGCGTGTGTGTGTGTGTGTGTGTGTGTGTGTGTGTGTGTGTGCGCGCGCGCATGCACGCGCAGCAGCCAAGTAATTGTGTACCCCCTGTCCCCCGGTCCCCCCCATATTTTGATAGCGATTTCAGTAACTGACTGGGGACGATCAGCCATGATCACAATGAATGGCAGTGCTGGCTCGGAGGGTCTAATGCCCCCCTCCTGCACCTATCTTCAATGTTTCTATGTTTCTATGTATTTAGTAAATTAAAGAGGAATATAACCTTTGGCGGCACAGGGTGCAAATAGAAATCATGCATGTAATAGATTGCAAGTAGGAGATCACAGTCTGCAGCTCTGCGTGCAAATAGGAGGGGTGGATTAAATACATTTGAATGAATGCAGTAAATTAAACAGCGAGAAAGTTGATAGCAGTACAAGGGGGAAAAAGGAGAGGACCACAGATTTCAGCCCTGGGTGCAAATCGGAGTCGTGCAAAAAATATGACTTGCACAGTAGAACTACGCAATTAATAAATCAAAATGCATTTAGTGGATTAAACAGGAATATTGCTTTTGGCAGCACAGGGTGCAAATTCAAATCATGCATTTAATAGATCGCAAAGGGAAGATCACAGATTGCATCCCGCGTGCAAATAGGAAGGATGCAATTAATATAGTATCTGCACATTGCGTAAATAGGAAGTATTTTGGCGGTCTCAAGAACGACAACTGAACTTTTAAACGAATCTATATCGGAAAATTCACTCTTCAGTAAACAGGTTCTCTGTGGTCGGTGGTCAGTGCTGAATTGCCGCGTGAAAGCAAAACCGTACGAAAACAAGCAGCCCCTCCCGAGTCACGTGACCGCGGCTTCCGAACGCTGGGTTCGATACCTGCATGAGCCAGCAGGTGCCGCTACAATGCCCCCCCCCCCCCCCCCCCCCCACTCCAGAATCCGCGGTACAGAAACGCACGGGGAACTGGACGGTTCAACCGGAACGCGTAGTCCCAGGTCGCGGGGCGAGCGTAACAGTAGGGGCCGGCAAAACAGAATCGGAGGTACGAGAAAAACGCGAGCGAGGGACTCAATTAGGCTGGCAGCATCATCAAGGACCCACACCATCCTGGCCACTTATTCATCTCCCCGCTACCTTCAGGTAGAAGGTACAGGAGCCTGAAGACTGCAACGACCAGGTTCAGGAACAGCTGCTTCCCCACAGCCATCAGGCCATTAAACTTGGCTCGGACAAGACTCTGAGCATTATCTGTTTATTTGCACTTTCTCAGTTTATTTATTAATGTGTGTGTATATGTATATAATGGGATATGGACACACTGATCTGATCTGTATTTATGCCTACTATATTCTGTTGTGCTGAAGCAAAGCAATAATTTCATTGTCCAATCTGGGACACATGACAATAAACTCTCTTGAATCTTGAATCTAGAATTTTGAGTTTGCAACACCTGTTGTGCAGGAATGGAAAGACTGAACAGCCTTTTCTTGCAAACCAAAGCTGATTCTCATGAATTGTACCAACAGGTATTCTCACACCAGAAGAGTCTTCAGAACTGACTATGTGATGCCAAAGGTCTGAAAAAAAAACAACTCAAGTTGATTTTGGTATTAAACTCTTAACAGCATGTAATAAGTTCCTACAGCAGAACAACAGTGCTGAAACTCATCTGGAAATCAAAAATGTCAAAGAAAGATGTATGTCTATGCTAGAAGAAGCTCTCTGTTAAGTTACACGTAAACTTCCGTTGGCAAGAGATACATTTGAAAGTTTATCAACATTAAGCCCTGTGATCATTCTGAATCAAATGTTGAGGCCTAGGTTTACCGAGTAATCCTTTATACACCATGCAGGAAACAAGGTCAACACAATTGAATAACAAAACAGACAAATGCCTTTCGCTGATTGGAAAGAAGAAGCTCAATTTAAGAAAGATGGAATCCCTACAGAAACTGAACAGCTTTGTATTGGTGTGCCTTTAGCATTGGGATTTAAAAAAGCTCGCCAACCTTTCCCTTACTTGCCCGATAACCCCTGTCAGCAATGCGGCAGTTGAGAGGATATTTTCTGTGGATTCAAGATTCTAGATTCAAGATTCAAGAGAGTTTATTGTCATGTGTCCCAGATAGGACAATGAAATTCTTGCTTTGCTTCAACACAGCAGGATATAGTAGGCATAAATCAATACAGAACAGATCAGTGTGTCCATATACCAATGAATATATATATATATATATATATATATATATATACACACACACGTAAATTAAAGATAAAGTGCAATGGGTTATTTAACAATCAGCGTTTTGTTTGAGTTGAGTTTAATAGCCTGATGGCTGTGGGGAAGTAGCAGTTCCTGACCCTGGACGTTGCAGATTTCAGACTCCTGTTCCTACCTGAAGGTAGCGGGGAGATGAGTGAGTGGCCAGGATGGTGTGGATCCTTGATGATGCTGACAGTCTTTTTGAGGCAACGACTGCGATAGATCCCCTCAATTGTGGGGAGGTCAGACCCGATGGTGGACTGGGCAGTGTTTACTGCTTTTTGTAGTCTTTTACGCTCCTGGGCGCTCAAGTTGCCGAACCAAGCCCACGATGCAACCGGTCAGTATGCTCCCTACTCTGCACCTGTAGAAGTTCGAGAAAGTCCTCCTTGACATACCGACTCTCCGTAATCTTCCCAGGCGCTGATGTACTTTCTTTATAATTGCATCCGTGTTCTGGGACCAGGAGAGATCTTCAGAGATACGCACGCCCAGGAACTTGAAGGTCTTAACTTTCTCCACCATTGACCATTGATATAAACGGAACTATGGGTCCCCATACTACCGCTTCCAAACTCCACAATCAGTTCCTTGGTTTTGCTGGTGTTGAGAGCCAGGTTATTGTTCAGGCATCATTTGGTCAAACGGTCAATCCCACGTATACTCTGACTCCCCATCACAGAACAGTGGTGTCGTCAGCGTACTTGATGATGGAGTTCGCACTATGTCCGGCTACACAGTCATGAGCATAGAGTGAGTACAGAAGGGGGCTGAGCACGCAGCCTTGAGGTGCGCCCGTGCTGATTGTTGTATCGAGGATGAAAGATTTCCATCAATACGGACAGACTGTGGTCTGTGGACGAGGAAGTCAAGGATCCAATTGCAGAGGGATGCGCAGAGACCCAGTTCTGAGAGTTTGGTAACCAGCTTGGAGGGGATAATTGTGTTAAATGCCGAACAGTAGTCAATGAATAACAGCCTGGCATATGAGTTTTTGGAAAGAGAAAGAGAGGGAGGGAGAGGGAGAGAGGGGTATGGGATAGAGGGGGAGAGAGGGTGTAGAGGAAGAGTGAGGGGGAGAAAGGGGGGTAGAGAGAGGCGGGGTTGGGAGCGGGAGAGATACAGGGGGAGTGAGATGGAGTGGGGAGAGAGAGAGGGATGTGAGAGAGAGCGTGGCGGAGATAGAGATGAGGGAGAGAGAGTGAGGGCTGGGGTAGAGAGGGGGCGAGAGAGACGGGGCTATGGGGAGAGACAGAGGGACGTGAGAGGAGGGGGAGAGAAAATGGAGAGAGGGGGGAGCGAGGGGTAACGAGAGAGGGGAGAAAGAGGGCGGTGAGTGTCAGGGGGAAAGAGAAAGATAGGGAGAGACAGAGGGGAGAAAGAGCTGGGGAGAGATAGAGAGGAGGAAGAAAAGTGTGTGAGAGACAGGGGGGCAGGGAGGGAGAGAGATAGAGGGACGGGGAGGGAGAGAGAGAGGGGGAAAGGAAATAGGGGGATGGAGAGAGAGGGGTGGGAGAGGGGGGGAGAGAGAGTTTGGGGCCTGTTGCATGATGGGCGACTTGTGACCTGTTCCCAGCGGAGGGCGACAGAATGATCGTTCCCCTCCCCGTATCCATGAAATATCACCATACACCGCCCTCCCTCATTCAGACTCCCCATGATGATCAATATCTAATCTGGTGGTGGAGTTCCAGATCAGGGAGGGGGGGAAAGGAAAGGGCGAGAGGGGGGAGAGAAAGATGGGAGAGAGATCGGGGAGAGTGCGAAAGGGGCGAAGGAAAGAGAGGGAGAGAGAGAGAGAGAGCGGGGAGGGGGAGTGGAGAGCGAAAGGATGAGAGATAGGGGGAGAGAGAGGGGAGAGAGAAAGAGAGGGGGGAAAGGAGAGAGAGGTGAGAGAGAGGAAAGAGAGAGAGGGGTGAGAGAGGTGAGAGAAGGGGGAGACAGAGATGGAGGGAAGAAAGAGTGGGGATTTTATATATATATACCTTTCCCCCTTACCCCGTGCCCCCATTATGGTATTATCTCCATGGTGGTGGACTTTCTGATCAGAGAGAGGGAGAGACAGGGGAAAGATATATATAGAGAGTGGAGGGAGAGAAAGGGGGGATAGGGAAGTGCCAGAGAGAGAGGGGGGAGAGAGGACGGAGAGAGGGGGAGAAAGTAGGGAGAGGGTGGAGGGAGAGGTGGGGAGAGGGAGGTTGGGAGATGGGGGGAAAATGGGGGTGAGGAAGACAGGGAGAGAGAGAGGGGAAAGTGAGAGAGAGGGAGAAAATAGATTGGAAGAGGGAGTGAGGGTTGTGAGAGAGGAACAGAGAGAATGAGAGAGGGGAGAGACAGAGGGGGAGGGCGGAGAGAGATGGGGAGAGAGTGAGAGGGGGGAAAGGAAATATAAGGGGGATAGAGTGGTGAAAGGGAAGAGATAGGAGAGAGAGGGCAAAGAAAGAGAGGGGACAGTGAGAGAGCGAGAGAGAGAGAAGAGATTGAGTGAGAGAGAACGGTGAGAGAGAGAGGGGAAGCGGAGAGTGGGGAGAGAGAGTTTGGGGGCCCGTTTCAAGGTGGCCAACTTTTGCCTCCTGTTCTCAGAGTAGGGCGACAAAGTGGCCATTCCCCCCCCCCCCTCCCCCGTATCCACGAAACATTGCCATTCCAACCTCCCCCTTATCCAGTGTCCAAATGATCGACAACATCTGCACAGGAGCCGGAGCCCGGAGCGGGGAGACTGCGGCCGCCTCTGGGATGCGCTCAGGGCGCAGATTTATTAATGAGCCGAAGCACTGATGTGAGCGGATATTTCACCGCGCTCTTCACCTGCTCTCTGAACTTGGACTGGGTCGCCACGTAAATAAATGTGTTCGTGCAGCAGCTGAGATTCCTGAGCAAAAACCCAACGTAGTGAAATATATATTGAGAATCATTCGCATCATTTCCAGTTCCTGTGATCTGATAATAGACGAAGTTTAGAACCACCGTCAGCCACAGGAGGATGAAGCTGCCGGAGATGGTGAAGAGTAAAACCACAGACCTCCTCCTGTTCTCCATCTCCGGGTCACTGCGGTTCCCCCCCTTGCTCTCACCCCTCAGCCCCTTACGGACCCGACTGGCCACTAAAATGTGCCGGACTGTCAGAGCGTTGAGCAGCAGGATTACAGCGAAAGGGAGGAACGGAGTTAAAACTGTCTCGATCCAGTCATATGCCACCCACCCGGAGTCAGGGAAATAACTATCCATGGTGCCACAGAACCTTGGAACATTGTCGATGATTGTCCAGGGTTTCCGTGTGAAGTAGCGGGGAACGTTTTTCAGACAGAGCAGAACGCCGGCTGTTGCGAGAACCGCAGCTGCAGTTTTCCCGCTGCAATATTTTGTTTTCAGCTTCTGGCAACAAATGGCGACAAACCGATCAAAGGTGAAAGTGACGGTGAACCAGACGGAACAGTCTGTAGCTGCAAACTTCAGTACATAGTTAACACTGCACACAGCGGTGATGGACAGGAAGCTCCGATAAAAGTAATAGTATTTGATCTGATACAAAATGACCTCGGTGATCAGGACCAGTAGATCGGCCGCTGCCATGGCCACCAGGTAGCGAGTGGTGCAGGTGGCGAGGCCGCACTTTCCCCGGGACAGGATCACAATCGCCACTAAATTCACTGCGGAAAGAGAAGGGAACGGACACTGGGCATTACTGAACACGTTCTCCGGGGCTGAACACCGGCTCGACTTTCAGCTAAAGATGAGGAGTGTTGGAGTCGGTGCGCGGCTGCAAGTTTAACAATGTCAGACCCGGCTCCGACTGTGCCCGACCTGCCTGCTTCAGGGGAGAGGAGGTAAGGCGACGGGCGGGGTAAAGGGCGGGGAGGGAACGAGCAGCCACCCGCTACAACAGGTGGAATGGTTCTTTCCATAGTTAACCCCGCTCACAGTCTCTGATGGTGCCGGTTTCACAGACATAACCGTGACCGGCCGCGTTTAACCAGGGCTCTGGGAACTCGGCATCTGATGGGGACGAGGAGGGAGGGTTCCAGAGGGAAGGCAGGGATAACTTAGAACCCGGCAGCAGATTGGGTCGGTTAATGGATTCATTTCACAGTGAGTTCAGTTTGGTAACAACACACGCCAAGTAGATCCGCGGCCACTGGTTCAGGAGATCGACCCACGGTGAGACGTGTCCACAGGAGCGGGTGTTCACTCTGATCAATAACTCAGACACAGTGAACTTCACAATGTAAATCCCTCCCAGTCACACCGTCCCGGCGAGCTGCCTGTCCCGAGCACTGGGACAACTCTGGAAAAGGTCCCACTGAAGGCACGAACAACATTCTAGTTGCTCCCGGTAGCGAGAGAAAAAGAGGGTTAGTTTCAGCTGTCTGAAAATCAGAAAAATCACAGCGTTAATTCAATAAACATGTCACTAAGAGGATTGATACGCTTCACATAGTCTTGTACAACGATCACCAGTTGGGGAACTTGTAACATGGTCAGAATCAGGTCAACACCGGTTAATACACGGAGTTATAAAACTTGAATGGTTCTGCTCATTTACCAGGGACTCCAACGGCAGCAATGATCACGTACAATATTTTCTCCACGCTGTAATATTCCAACAGCTTTCCCCCCATTTTCTCTGCCCAGCGACGTGTCCCCGTGAGCTACCGGTAATCTCTCGGAATGAAATGCTGGGGCAGAACATTCCCGGAGATTTTATACCATGTTCCGTCTCCACCGGGACAGTGAAGTTTCATTAGAGTTTAAAAATAGAGGTTTTGAAATTATTCGCAATCAGATGACATCAGCCAAGTGAAATGCCCGCTGGGACTGTTTGTGAATAATTCAGGGAATTGTTTGAGAAACTCCAAAGACTGGGAATTGTGGCGATATTGAGGGATGGAAATTGGGAGCGGTGGCATTGTTCCAGCAAATGGGATATTGTTTCAAACTTCATCAGACCCAACTCTCCACCTCATGTTGTTTGTCGGATTCCCTGCAATCCACTTCACTCAGCAAGGCAATCCCAAATTCCAGCGACCCTCTCATGGCTTCTGGTGCCCAGTTTGAAGGTGGACTGGGCGACCTTTGTCCACAGGTAAAGGGATTTTCAGCAGTTCACCTCTGACTAAAATGCCCCATCCAATCTGCTTCACCACTCAATGTGATCGCGACTCCTCTGATTGCAGCCTCAACCCCACACTCCCGGCGACCGCGGTAACCATTGCTTGCCTGGAATGGGTCTGACTTTGCCCTGGGACAATACCATTCTCTGCCTTCATCACCTCTGAGGAGAAACGACCCACAAACTCACACACTCAGAGAACAGAAGCGTTGCCGCATCTGAATTGTCCGAAACCTAAATAAAACGGCGAATGATGTCGTACATCTCCCTCCTCCCTTTCTCTCTCCCTCCATCCTTTCTGCTGTCCCCTCTCTAAACTGTTACTCTCTCTCCCACCCTCATATGTCTGTCTCTATCAACCTTTCTTCCATTACACCTCCCACCCCTCTCACGCCTACTGCATCTCTCCCTCCGTTTCTCTGACCCTTCCCTTCTCCCTTTTGCCAACCCACTCGCTCTGATAACTCGCCCCTCTTCCAACTCTCCATTTGACTGTTCACTCTTCCTGCATCTCTTCCACTTTTCGACTTCTCCACTATCTTTCCTTTTCATCGTTGTACTCCTTGTCTGTCTCTCGCTTTTCCCCAACTCTCCTCCTGCTCGCCCACATTTCCCTCTCCATCGCCTTTCTTGTGAAGTGCGGTTAAACGGTTAGTCACCATGGGATGTAACAGCTCTCCATGTACCCCTTCCATCACACTCCAGCAGCCCTTCCAGGTGAGGAAGATGTTCACCTGCACCTCCTCTAATCTCATCTAGTGCATGAGGTGATCCAGACATGGCCTCCTTCACA
Organism: Okamejei kenojei; assembly: GCA_035221665.1. Lineage (NCBI taxonomy): Eukaryota > Metazoa > Chordata > Chondrichthyes > Rajiformes > Rajidae > Okamejei > Okamejei kenojei. The sequence goes on along the minus strand of CM069170.1, from coordinate 6,326,250 downwards.
TCATGGTGGCCAAGCATAGACTCGGCGAACACTTACCGTCGTTCCGCCGAGGCCTGACGCATCTCCCCGTGGCTGACCATTGTAACTCCCCTTCCCACAATGACCTTTCTGTCCTGGGCCTCCTCCATTGCCAGAGTGATGCTACATGCAGTCTGAAAGAACGACGCCTCATCTTCCACTTTGCTGCCTTACAACCTAATGGTATGAACAGTGAATTATCCAATGTTAGGTACCTAACGATCATATTCCCGCTTTCCCCTCGCTCTTCACCCGACTCCCAACTATTCATCCCACCTCCCCCTTCCACCTATATTCCTTCCACTCTCATTATAATTCTATCCTCTTCAATCCTTTTCTCACAACATTTATCTTTTAGTCTCTTGTCTGAACCACCCAACTATGAAAACGCGATGCACCTGCATCCGCTTATCATTCACCTTGCTTTGTCTCGCCTCCATCTGTTCTAGACTTTTCCCCTTCTCACCACAATCAGTCTGAAGATGGGTCCTGAACCGAAACGTCACCTATCCGTGTTCTTAAAAGGCTTAGAAAGTTCGGCGTGTCCCCTACAAATCTCACCAACTTCTATAGATGCGCCTCAGAATGTATTTTATCAGGATGCAGCACAGCTTAGTTTAGGAACAGCTCCATCCCAGACCGCAAGAAATTGCAGTGAATTGTGGACGCGGCCCAGACCATCACACAAAGCAAGTTCCCTTCTATTGACTGAATTTATCCCTCACGCTACCTCGGCAAGGCCAGCAGCATCATGATGTTCTAGTCTCATTCTGGCCACTCCTTCTTCTCCCCTCTCGCAGCAGGTAAAACCCCACACCTCCAGTTTCAGGGACAATTTCTTCCAAGCTGTTGTCCGGCAACTGAACCATCCTAACACAACTAGACAGCTGTGCTGAACCACTATCTACCTCATTGGAGACCCTCAGACTATCCTTGATCGGATGTTGCTGTCTTTACCTTGCACTAAACGTTATCCCGTTATCATGTATCTGTACACTGTGAATGGCTCGATTTTAATCATGTATTGTCGTTTTGCTGACTGGATAGCACACAACAAAAGCTTTCCACTACGCGTGAAACTAAACTAAACTTAACTGATAAATACACGAAACATCTACAGAGACGCAGCCTGATTCGCATTGCTTATTGTTTGTGTGTGACAGTGTGAGTTTGTGAGTCCATGCATGTGTGTTAGCACGTGTATGTGAGTGTGAATGTGTGAGATTGTGCAAAGTAATTGATGTGTGTGTGTGTAAGTGTATGCGTTTACAATGCACCTGCCTTTACACCATTGAAGACAGTGGACATAGTGTGTGGGTCTTTGCGGAACATTGCTGAGAACTGAGCGGTGCACTCTGCATCTTCCTCTTTGCTCTATCCATTGGACATGTGTTTGAACATATTGTATCTGTGTGTGATAATTCTGATATGTTTGGATAGCTGGAGAAACCTCCGCACATGTGACAATAATAATCCTAAACTAAAACCTAAACAAACCCAATTTGTCGATGGAATGTATTTGAATACAATGTGCTTTACAATCTCATGCTCTTCAACCGCAGGGTTGTCTCTGTTTTCTACCGCTGTTCCGTTCCCAGCGTCAGGGCCATTCCGCCTTGGAAACAGGGCCTTCCGCCATCGACGCGGGTCATTGATCCCTTCACACTGGTGACACGTTCTACCATGAACGCATTAACCCCCGGGACACAGTGGGTGTGGTCACTGAATCCAAATAACCTGCAAAGCCATAAGTCTTCGGGATGAAGGAAGAACCGAAACAATTGGAGGATACTCACGGGGAGACAAGGAGTACGTGCTAAACGCAAAACGGATAGCACCCAAGTGAGGATCGAACCCGGATTGTTGGCGCTGTGTGGCAATAGCTCTACTTCCTGCGCTGCTGTGCCGGCATAGTGTACCAAGTGTCTGTCTCACATCACTATCCTCAATATGTTTCCAATGGGGAAAGTAAAACAGATTCAGCAACACTCCACCCACACTCAAAGTATTCTTCACAATCTACTGTAATTAAATCTAAAATATTCCATAAAGTATGGGAGAAACACCTTTTCTAGCATAAAAGTGTAAATAATTGGGGATATTTACATAATGTATTCGGATTGAATGTGAAAGAACAAGGAAAGGAATTGGCACATGAAGTGGCATAGCATGGGAACTCGATGGCGGAGAAGGCAGGAGAGGAGGGAAGTCCATGTCGGGTGAACAACACTGAGATGTGTACTTGCAGATCTGTCACGCGCAGGCCTACGGGCCAGTGCAAGGAGGTGGATCAGCTGCATTCACATTTGGGACTACTTGTATACGAGGGATCAAGCGGCTTCCTTTGGTGCCGGAAACGTTCCTTGACTCCAATATTCTGCCAATCGACCTCTATTGCCGCAGATCAATGACAATGTTGTTCCTTGATATGTATCCAAGCCTCAAATCTATTATGGGGAACACGGAAATGGCAGATATGTTGAAAAGGTACTTTGGATCCGTCTTCACTAATGAGGCCACAAACAATCTTCCTGATATACTAGTGGCCAAGGGATCTAGGGTGACAGAGGAACTGAAGGAAATCTACACAGGGAAGGAAATTGTGTTTGGTCGACATGGGACTGAAGGATGATACATCCCCAGGCCATATGGTCTGCATCCCAGGCTACTAAAGGTAGTTGCTCTAGTCGACGCATTGGCGATCATTTTCAATGTTCTGTAGATTCAGGATCAGTTCCCGTGAATTGCAGGGTGGCTAATGTTATCCACCTTTTTAAGAAAGGCGGGAGAGAGTAAACAGGGTGTTATAGACCAGTTAGCCAGACATCGTTGGTGCGGAGGATGCTGGAGTCAATCATAAAAGATGAAATAGCTGATGAAAGTGACACACAGAAAGTGCTGATGGAGTGACACACGGTAGATTTGTACTTATAGAAGAGCTCACTGCGGTAGTACTAATGGAGTGACAGACTGTGGGAATAGTACTGATGTAGTGACACACTGGGAGAGTATTGATGGAATAACACTCCGCGGGGTGAAAGGAAAAACACTACGGGGTGCAACGAAAACATGTGGGGTAAATTTGATGGAATGACATTCTGTCGGGTAGTACTGATGGAATAACACACTGCGGGCTGGAACTGATGGAATGACGCACTGCGCGTTCGTACTGATGGAATAATAAACTGTGGGATAATCCACTGATGGGGCGACACACCATGGGGTAGTACGGACAACACTACGGGGTGGCATCCACTCTCTGCACACTCGGAGCAGAATGCAACTACACTGCAACCCCGCACATCCTTGGGATTTGATGTGAAACCGGAGCCACAATCGGAAACCCCCCTCGCTCACAAGGAGAACGTGCAATATCCACTCAAAAAGCAGTCGAGGTCAGGATCGAACGGGTGTCTCTGCTCCTGTGATGCAGTAACTGAACCAGTCGCGCCATTGTTCCGCCCTTGTATACCATGTGTCTGTCTCACGTCTCCCTACTCAGTATGTGTCTAAATAGGGAGAAGACGGATTCAGTGTCGCATCGAAATCTACGAAACCCTGGAGTGCCGCGCGATACTGCACTGAAATTTGAGCGATTCACTAGATTGAGTAAGGGGAAAAAAGCTGTTTAAAGCAAAATAGACACCAGTTGGTTTTTTTTTTTGGATGAAACTTTTAAGGATTGAAGGGAAAATTAGGACAAAAGGGGGCATACTATGATAGGATGGGAACTCGATTCCGAGGTCTGAAGAGGCAGCGAATGTAGTGGCCATTTGGCTTATTTTGCATTTCATTGATGATGCCATGTGCTTTTAAATTTTAGACTGCCGTTATATTGTGGGTGGGATTTATGACGTGTTTTGGGGCGTGTTTGGAGCTAAGATGCTTGCAGAGAAGTTTAATGTTTAGTATAGTTTGGAGCGATTAGGGAGAAGGTTGACCCTTCGACCCTGCGGGATGTAAAGAGATGATGCGAAGTGTAACGGAGGCACGGGGAGTTTTCTAATGTTTGAACAAATAAGCTGGAGTTTGATGAAGATTGTAGTCACGAGTCGGACGAAATTTGGATGTATCAACAATAAAGCATTTGTTCACCAAAAGATTGTGTTTTGAACCCATATCTGTGAAGAAACACTGAAGGTCTCTGTGATTAAGCTCACTTGCGTTTCGAAGACACCCCCCTTAACCATGCTCATCCATTTAGCGTCTAGAGCGTTCATTTCTCGAAAAATATAAACATCTGCCGCGACATAAAGTCGAAGGTAACCTCCGGCAGGGGGTGAAATACCAGTCCCAGAGATTGGGACAGAACATTAAGTCGAAGGAAACCTCCGTCACAGGTGCGATACCAGTCCCAGAGATTGGGACACAAGATTGGCTAAGATTCTCGGAGAGGTTTTAGCCAGTAGGAAGCGGTTCCAGTCGTGGAACTGAAGAAAGTACGAGTCCCAGAGATTGGAACGGAACTTTGGCTAAGATTCTCGGAGAGGTTTTAGACAATAGACAATAAATAAATAGGTGCAGGAGGAGGCCATTCGGCCCTTCGAGCCAGCACTGCCATTCATTATGATCATGGCTGACCATCCCCAATCAGTAGCCCGTTCCTGCCTTCTCCCCATATCCCCCGACTCCGCTATTTTCAAGAGCCCTCTCTAGCTCTCTCTTGAAAGCACCCAGAGAACCTGCCTCCACCGCCCTCTGAGGCAGAGAATTCCACAGAATCGCCACTCTCTGTGGGAAAAAGTGTTTCCTCGTCTCCTTTCTAAATGGCTTACCCCTTATTCTTAAATTGTGGCCCCCAGTTCTGGACTCCGCCAACATCGGGAACATGTTTCCTGCTTCTTGCGTGTCCAAGCCCTTAACAATCTTATATATCAATGAGATCCCCTCTCATCCTTCTAAACTGCAGAGTGCACAAGCCCAGCTGCTCCATTCTCTCTGCTACAGTGCTTCAATTTTACGCTGGTCTACTAAAGGGGCAATGATATGCATCTGGCTGACATGCAATCAAGAGCCACACGAACAACCTGGGGATCAGTAAAGGTCGGGACGGAGCTCTGAGGTGCGTATATCAGTGCTCTTGTGGAAATCACACAATTATGGTGTTTCCAACATCGTTGGGATGTCGGAGGAGGTACAGCAATATTTATAAACATCTTGTGTATCGCTGCAACTCAGCAAACGTTTCTTTGAAGATGTTTAGGCGTGTTTTTGGGCTACGTGCGGTGTTATCACCACACTGCGGAGCTCCCACTACTGTCGCTGGCAGCCTGCCTAAAACTCTATCGACCCAAAACATAGGAGAGAACAACGTTTCTGGACTTTACACCTTTGTCCAGAGCAAACATCCTTACTGCCTCATCATTACTGACATGCTGGTCTGGTTTTGTGGTGTGGGAGGATTTGTACGTCTCGACTTTCTGCGGCCTTGAAAGCTGGAGCAAGAACAGCAGAGGTAATGGGATTCCAGCAACACAGATAGTTGTTCCTCCAGCAACGAAAGAGATTTCTGCTAAGAACAGCTGGGGCTATCTCCGAGAATCCGCAGCTCGCCGAGGAACGCCGGAGGGTCGGGATAGCCGGGCTGAAGCGTAGGTTTACAGACGCCATGCCGCCAAAATAAAATCCCACATCTGCTGAGGAGATTGGCGATATTAAGAGATCGCTCGACTTGCTGACGGAGGAGGCTTCTGGTGTTAGACAGCAGCAGGAAACCATCATGAAACCAGCGGAGGGAGTTAAAGCCCTGAGGCTAGAAAACTCCGAGAAGGACAAGCGGATTATGTTGTTGGAGAACCGGGTGGCTGATTTGGAGCAGTGCACCAGAATGAATGATATAATTGTCACTGGTCTGGAGATGAAACCCTGCTCATATGCACGGGCGGTGACAACGCAGAACGGAGGGGAGATGAGCGAGCAGGACATTGCATCTGTGGAGCAACAGGTGACGACGTACCTCCACTCAAAAGGGATTGAGTTGGACAGGGACAACATCGAGGCTTGTCACCCGCTCACACGGAGAAGTAAGACGGATAAACCAGCCATAATAATTCGGTTTTCTCATGGGAAGCACAAAACTGAACTACTGAAACAGGGAAGAAGGCTAAAGGGCTCGGATGTGTATTTGAATGAACACTTGACAAAGAAAAATGCTGACATCGCCAGAAAGGCCAGATTCCTGAGAAAGCAGAAGATAATTCAATCTACATGGGCTGCAAACTGCAAAATATTCATCAAGCTGAACGGACCACCAGAACAAGCCAAAGTATTAGTCATTAGGGACCTGGATGAACTGGATAAATACCAAGGTAACAAACCACAACAAGGTAATGGAATACACGTACGAGCAAATAAAGAATATATAAAATAAAAACCACAACCATGATAATTCCTGACACAATATATATATCTCTAACAGGAATAGAAACCTTTGCATATACAGAGCATAACACACATGACATAGAAAATGATATTGATCCAGAAAATAACTTACTTAACAATATCATCAACAGCTGCAGTTATTACACAGATGAGCAATTCAATATAACGTTCCAATCAGAACATAATATGTCAATTATCCACTTTAATAGCAGAAGTCTATGTGCCAACTTCCGCAACATAAAATAATATTTAAGACAGTTCAAGAACCCATTTAACCTTATAGCAATATCAGAGAACTGGATCAGCCCTGAGAGTGGTGTGGACCTTGACATGGATGGCTATGAACTGAATTATATAAACAGATGGAAAAAACATGTCGGAGGTGTGGAGATCTATGTGGATAAAAGACTGAAATATAAGGTGGTGGAAAACATGACAACAGCTGTTGCCGATTTGTTGGAATGTATTACAGTAGAAATTTGTATGGAAAAGACCAAAAATGTTATTGTGAACTGTATATACAGAGCTCCCGGATCCAGTATTGAATTATTTAAAGATTGGCTGGAAAACGTGTTTACAAAATCATTACAAAAGATTATGTTCATCTGTGGGAATTGCAATATTGACCTGCTGAGTCCAAAAAAATCATAAAATGACAGAAGAATTCATCAATATCATGTATAGTATGGGTTTATATCCTGAAATATCCAGACCTAGTAGAATTACTTCTCATTGTGCGACATTAATAGACAACATATTCACAAACATTATGGAAAACAATACAGTAAGCGGATTATTATACAGTGACATCAGTGACCATTTACCTGTTTTTAATGTTTATCACTGCGGTTATAGGAAACCTAAGAACACCAGTCATTTCAAATACAAAAGGATGAGAACCGAAGAAAACATAAATGCATTTAAGAATGAAATACTGAAACAGAATTGGAAGGTAGTATATGAAGGTGAAGATGTCGACAAAGCATACAATGGATTTCTAAATATTTTTAAATCACTTTTGACAAAAACTGTTTTGTGAAACAATATAGTGATAAACAAATAGTCCATGGATCACTGAGGGTTTAAAAGTAAAAACACACTATATATACAATTCATAAAATATCGAACTTCAGAAGCAGAAAATAATATTAAAAAATAAGAATAAATTAACCAAAAATTTGAGGATATGTAAGACAGAATAATATAATAAAATATTAGATAATAATAAAAACAATATGAAAGGTTTATGGAACGTGCTAAATATTATTGTTAGAAATGGATCAAAAAATACAGGCTACCCTGAGTATTTTATTGAGGAAGACAAGACAATAAATGCTATGGATGATGCGGTAATGGTTTTAACAAATTATTTGTAAATGTCGGACCAGATTTGGCAGAAAAAAATAATGACCCAAGAACAAAAGAAGGGGCGGATACCAATCTTTGGGATAGAAATACCAGCTCTATCTTCCTTAGAGCAGTCGAAGGAAAATAAATCATAGACACTGTAAGAAAATGTAAAAACAAATCCTCCACTGATTGGAATGATAACGATATGATTATAATAAAACACGTTATTGAAGAAATTGCAGAACCATTAACTCATATCTGTAACTTGTCTTTTCTATCCGGTAAATTTCCAAACAAAATGAAAATAGCAAAAGTAATATAATATAAAACTGGGGGTGGACACCATTTCACAAATTACAGGCTTGTTTCTTTACTCTCCCAATTCTCCAAGATCCTTGAAAAACTTTTTACAGAAAGACTTGACAATTTCATTGAAAAACATCAGTTTTTGGTCGACAGTCAATATGGATTCCGGACAGATAGATCAACATCTATGGCACTAATGTATGCGAGGAAATCACAAATTGCATAGATAATAAAAAACTTGCAGTGGGAATATTCATATTAAAAAAAACATTTGATACCGTAAATCATGACATTCTACTCATTTAACTGGATAGGTATGGCATCAGAGAGGTTCGATTGGATTGGGTGAGAAGCTATTTAAGAAACAGGCAAGAATTTGTAGAGGTAGGTGAACATAAATCAACTTACATGAACATAACTTGTGGAGTAGCTCAAAAGTGTGGTGACTGACGTACCTACAGAATACCTACGCGACCTGGCAGAGCTTACGGCTATGGATACAACTTTACAGCTTCTCTCTTCAGTCATCCGGAGTGGCTGGCCGGATAAACAATATTTTGCACCACTTCCTATTCGGCCAAACTACCTGGTCTGGGACGAACTGGTACTGCAGGACCGCGTCATAATCAAGGGTCACAAAGCAGTCATCCCAGCTGCTCTACGGGACAAATACGTTGATGCCGTCCATAGGGGGCACCCCGGCGTGGAAGCAACCTTACTCCGAACAAAGAGCATGTTTTACTGGCCCAGGATGACCGAGTATGGGCGTGGAAAAGTTCAAGCCTGCACTGTCTGCAACAGCCTGATGCCTCACCAACAGAAGCAGCCGCTGCTCTTACACCCTGTTCCTCCTCTGCCTTTGTCCACGGTCGCTGCCGACATTTTCGAGTGGCGTGGCAAACATTATTTGGTTCTTCTTGACTCGTATTCAGTCTGTTTTGAAATCGCCCTGCTCCAAAGCGTAACATCCGATTCAATCATCCAAAAGCTGTTGCGCCTTTCTCCGTGCACGACGCCTCTGCACGCCTGCTGTCAGATAACGGCAGTCAGTTCACCAGCCAGTGTTTCAAAAACTTTGCTCAATTATGGGATTTTATCTATGTCACCAGCAGTCCTGAATTTCCACATTCCAACGGACTCGCAGAACGGGCGGTCGGTAGTGCCAAAAAATTAATGGAGCGCTCACACCTTGCTACATCTGATGTATTCTTGGACCTGCTCAATGTAAGGAACATTGTCCGTGATCCAATACTGAGATATACTGCCCAACGCCTGATGTCTCGACAAACCCGGGCTGCTCTGCCCGTGCCCCAATAACTGCTGCAGCCACAGGTTCGTTCACCACCTGCTCTACACAAACAACTACAGCTGAAACGCGATGTCCAGAAGCGATTATTCGACAATTCCAGCAAACCACTTCCACCTCTCTCCAGAGGCCAAGTCGTTCGCCTTCAAACCAACAAGGGCTATGGCCGTTTGTGTCACATCCACAGTCCCACAAAAGAGCCACGCTCATACCTGGTGAGTGCAGACGGAGGGATCTACAGACGCAACCGTCAACGTCTCCTTCCTGTAAAGGAACCACGTCCTGCGGTCTTGTGTCCAGATGCCACGCGTCCGATCTACCCCTCTGCTGTCAGACTGTCTCTTCCCTCACGCCCTGCTGCTGTAGACCTATCGTTGGTTGCGCCCCCTGCACCTTCACCTCCACGGTCGGTGCCCCACTTGCCAGCCTCGCCGTGTTTGTCCCCCGGCTCACCAGTGCTCTCGCCGCATGGATCCCCGGTTATTTCCCCAGTGAAGGGAGGAGATGCGGATCTGTACCGTACGCATGTGGACGGGTTTGTTGGCCACCCCCTTAGATACGGAGACATTGTTTATACCATCTGTACTTCCCTGTATGCGCTATTAGAGTTTCTGTTGCAGTATTATTCAGTCCTCACATAGTGACGTGTTTATTCATATAGGGTCTCCTAATTTGAGGAAGGACATCCTTGAGATTGAGGCAGTGCAGCGTAGGTTCACGAGATTGATCCCTGGGATGGCGGGTCTGTCATATTAGGAAAGATTGAAAAGACTAGGCTTGTATTCACTGGAGTTTAGAAGGATGAAGGGATATCTTATAGAAACATATACAATTATGAAAGGACTGGACAAGCTAGATGCAGGAAAATTTTTCCCAATTTTGGGCGAGTGCAGAACCAGGGGCCACAGACTTAGAATAGCGCCGCTGGCGCTATGGAGGGCTAGAGACTAGCACCAGCTAGTTCCATGAAACAAAACACTGACAACGGGGAGAAAAACGGATCAACCTGCTGTTTCTGCAGCAGCTGCCTGCAACGCATGAGTGAGGTCATCAGGCGCACGACTCCGGTATGTCTATGCAGCATACCAAGCTACTGAAACGGGTTATCAGGCAAAAAACAGCACCGAAAGAACAAGCCCGACTGAAGCCCCGGGCTCAGGTACAACGTCGTCCCAGGAAGATGTCTCGAAGAAACCAAAGACTAAAAAAATCTGAGATAGAAGATCTTCGGATTTTTCTAACTCAGGAACTTAAAAGTATAAAGGAAGAACTAAAGGAAGAGCTAAAGAGAGTGAATGTTAAAGAAGAAATTCAAAATTTCAAGGATGAGCTTAAGGAGTTTAAATTGGAAATGAAGGAAGAAATTAACTCCACCGTCCTTGAATTATCGGAAAACTGGAAAAATGAAACATAAACAATGCTGCACCAGCAAATCACAGAGATGGATGCGGAGATGGATGTTAAATTCAACTCGCTGGAATCTAGCTTTAACGAAAGGCTGGAGCCTGTCAAGGAATTACTGAATCAACAGGTTATAGCCATAACCAAGCTAGAGGAGATTGCTGCAACAAGTACTGAAACGACAAAAAAGGCTTATCAGAGAAAACAAACGCTTATCAGACCTACTGTGCAAAATAACTGGAAAATGTACTGAGCTGGAAGGACGTCAGAGGTGTAAGAACTTGAGAATCGTTGGAAATCAAGAAGGGAGAGAGGGGAATCGAGACCCCTGCGAATTCGCTGCAGACTTACTGCAAAAAGTCTTAAATTTGTATCAAATGCACGAGCACACGGAGTGAGGAGACATTAGTAATGGGCGGATGCACCACCAAGACAAATGATAGTAAAGGTGCAATATGACCATCTACTGGAGGAGATGATGAAAAAATTGTCTGCACCATACGAGGGAAATGAGATCAGTATTTACCGAGATTATCCTGTGGAAGTCTCCAGGAAGAGAGCGTTGTTTAAAGAGACGGTAGATGGTTAGCCATGCTAGTATGGCTATCACTAACTACACTACTAATAGATGTATTTTTTTCTTTCTTTTTGCACTTTACTAACCTCTTAATCTATCCTTTTTTTTAATATAATAGTATATTATAATTTTAAGTTTGAATGGAGTTATACGTTTTATCAAAGGAGTGAGATATCATACGTGAGAAAGATCAACAGGATTTAAAATTCATATATCTGATGTTCGGGTGTAATGTCGGGTTTGTCGAACTGAACCATTTGCTCTTTTATAGACCTCCCTAAACAAAAGATGCAAGACTCAAAAATGAAGACTGGGGGTGAAGGAATAACATTTTGTAGCTGGAATGTTCAGGGTATTAACGAACCAATTAAGGGAGGTAAAGTATTAGCACATTTAAAATCACTTAAAACAGATGTAATATTCCTCCAAGAAACTCATCTAAAAAAGGATGCAGAGCATAGATTGAAATCTAAATGGATTGATAAAGCGTATCACTCTTCATTTGCCCATAAATACAGAGATGTTGAAATATAAATCCGTAAAGGGATACCTTTTAAACATATATCAACTATAACGGACAGTGATGGCAGATACATTATATTAATAGGTGAATTATATGCACAAAAAGTGACTCTTATTCATGTTTATGGACCAAATTTTGATAGTACTTTGTTTTTTAAGAAAATATTTAATACCATTTTAGAATTAGCACAACACAATTTAATAATTGGAGGAGACTTAAATTGTACATTAGATCCCTATTTAGATAGATCATCAAGACGACGGAAAACAAAATCGCACTCCAGTGATTTATTAAACGCATATATAGATACTAGTACTATCAAAGATGTTTGGAGAATAGAAAACCCAACTACGAGAACATTCATTTTATTCACCGGTACATAAAACATATTCAAGAATAGATTATTTTTGGTGGACTCTAAGCTTATTCCATTTATTTATAATTCGAAATACCCCAATATTATAATCTCGGATCATGCCCCTTTAACATTTATGATTAAAATAAATGGAAGGACGGAGAAACAGGTACAATGGAGACATAACCCACAAATTTTAAAGGAAAAAGCCTCTCAGGAATATCTTACCAAACAGATTAATATGTTCTTTGAAATAAATGATAACCCTGAAACGTCTGCCTCCTTACTATGGGAAACATTTAAAACATTTACTCATGGAGCCATGATCTCCTCCCAAACATTTCATAATAAAAAGTATCGGGTGATACAACAGGCATTGGAAAAGGAAATTAAACAATTAGACATAGAGAATGCGGTTACACCAACCATGATAAAACATAATAAAATTGCAGTTTTTAAATATAAATGAAATACAATATATTCAGACCAAATTGTAAAATTTTATCAATATACTGAACAATTACATTTTGAATTTGGAGATAAACCTCAAAAATTATTGGCTTGTCAATTACGGAAACTGGACGGGGAAAAATAATTCATAGAATAAAATTAGACAAAGGACAACCACTAGTACAACCTATGGATATTAACGAGATATTTCTGCAATATTATCAAAACATTTATTCTGCTAAAACGACAGATCGCCGGACAGGAATAGAAGCTTTCGTACAAAAATCAATCTTAAAGGGTTAGATTTGAAAGATAGAGAATTATTAGACGCTGAAATAACAGTAAAATAAATTGAAGAGTTTATCAGATCTCTAAAAAATGATAAATATCCGGGACCAGATGGCATTGGCTCGGAATTTTATAAAACATTCTATGATCTGATTGTTCCGCATTTAAAGACATTGTACGAACATATTTATACACAACATAAATGACCAGAAACGCGAAATGAATCTATTATAACACATACCAAAAATAGAAAAGGATTTGGATGATCCAGGATCATATAGGGCTATTGCTCTTCTAAACACTGATCAAAAAATGTTAACTAAAATTCTAGCGCAACTATTAAGTACAGTGATTAATAAATTAATACACCTGGATCAAACAGGATTTATACCAAAACGTTATTCCTCATATAACCTGAGACGATTATTCAACATTATATACTCAAAAAGCAGTATTAACACAGACCTAGCAATTATTTCGTTAGATGCTGAGAAAGCCTTTGACCAGGTGGTATGGGCCTATTTATTTTCGGTTATGGAAATTTATCAACTGGGTGAAGTTTAGTACATGGGTAAAACTTTTATATACTAATCCAACGGCTAGAATATCAACAAATCAAATGTTATCAACTAAATTTAACTTATCACGAGGCTGTCGACAAGGATTCCATTATCCCCGCTATTATTTGCACTTGTAATAGAACCATTAGCACAAAGTGTGAGGTCCCATCCTGAAATATATGGATATAAAACTAAAGACACTGAAAATAAAATCTCCTTATATGCAGACGATGTATTAATTTACATCGCAAAATCTGAAATTAGTATCCCTAACATTAAATTTAATAACTCAATATGGCTCGTTTTCAGGATACAGAATTAATTGGAATAAAAGTGAAATCATGTCAATAATGGAAAGTAAACCACATATATTACAACAATTCCCTTTTAAAATAGTAAATGAAAAATTCAAATATCTGGGAATTTATGTAACAAAGAGATATACCTCTTTATTTAAATCGAATTTTCCGCCTTTATTGAACAAATTACATAAGAATATTTTATATTGGAAAACATTACCTATTTCAATGTTCGGTAGAATTAAATGCAATAAAAATGATTTTTCTCCCGCAATTATTGTACCTCTTTCAATTAATCCCGATATATCTGTCAAAACATTTTTTTAAGAAGGTTGACTCTGTAGTCACCAATTTTATCTGGGATTACAAGAACCACAGAATAAATAAAAAACACTTACGAAAAACAAAAATAAATGGAGGTTTAGCACTACCGAATTTTATGTTTTATTATTGGGCAGTTAATATTAAACATATGAATTTTTGGTTGGAAGAACTGGACAAACCACCAGATTGGTTAAAAATGGAAAAGGAAGACTGTTGACCTTTTGAAATTGGATCGATTCTATTTGCTATTACTAAACTAAGCAATAAAACCTATAAAACCCAATAATAGACAGTGGAATACGCATTTGGAAACAATTAAAGAAGACACTAAAATTGGATTGTTACCACTATCTCTTCCCATTGTAAACAATACTACTTTTAAACCCTCAATGATGGATAAAGGTTTTTTACAATGGAAAAATCACGGAATTACTAAGATGGACGATCTCTTTGGAAAAGTTCATTTCTCTCATTTCAGGAACTACAACAAATTGATGGGCTTCATTCAAATGACTATTTTAGATATCTACAAGTGAGAGACTATGCTAAGTCAAATACACAGGAGTATAGAAATAGAAAGACAGAAATTCTTGATGAATGTTTGAATAAACACCGGAACACAGAAAAATTGATATCTTATATTTATAATATTCTATTAGATAATGATGCACCCATGACGGAAATATATAGGCAATCATGGGAAAACGAACTAGGTCAAATAATAAGGCCAGAAATATGGGATGAAAGCTTACAACATTTCCATCACTGTTCGTTAAATGCTAGGCATTCTTTAATACAATTTAAAGTATTACATAGATTGCACTATTCAAAAACGAAATTAAACAAAATGTTTCCATGTGTATCCCCTATTTGTGATAAATGTCAACACTTAGAGGCTAAACTAACGAACACATTTGTAAGCTGTATAAAAATTAATAATTTTTGGATGTAATTTTTTAAGATAATTTCAGAAGTCGTTAACACCAAATTTGTCCCTGATTCAAAATTAATAATATTAGGAATACTAGAACCAAATCAATTATTTACAACGAACCAAAGAACCTTTATCGATTATAGTTTAATAAAATAGTTTAATAATTAACAATTTAAAAAGTAATATTAAAATTTTGGAAAGGCCCTATAACCACCACAATTAAAATGTGGACTATGGAAATGTTAGAGACCCTACATTTGGAAAGATTAAGATTCGTCTTAATGGACAAACAAGAACTATTCACAAGAATATGGTCCCCATTCATTGAATATTTGAAGGGGCAAACAGGTTCGGCACGAGAAGCTGACTGAAACCTGAATTAAGGAATAGATGAAGAATTACATTTTATAATCCGCGGATATATCTCCAATGATGCATAATCCTTCATTCCTCTTTTGTTTTTTTATTTTTTTTCCTCTCCCTCTCTACTACTTTCTACCTATATAAAAATTAAAAAAATATATAGAAGTACAATTACTATATAATTGTTAATATAAATAATATTAATAATGTATGACCATAACAAACAAAATGTTTCTTATTATGTATTTACTTCTAATAATTTTTATTTAAATAAAAAAAGAATGAAGGGGAGGCCATTTAAGACTGAGGTGAGAAAAAACTTTTTAACCCAGATAGTTGTGAATTTGTGGAATTCCCTGCCACAGAGGGCAGTGGAGGCCAAATCACTGGATGGATTTAAGAGAGAGTTAGATAGAGCTCTAGGGGCTAGTGGAATCAAGGGATTTGGAGAGAAGGCAGGCACGGGTTATTGATTGGGGACGATCAGCCATGATCACAATGAATGGCGGTGCTGGCTCGAAGGGCCGAATGGCCTCCCCTGCATCTATTTTCTATGTTTCTATGTTTCTATGTCGCTTTGATTTAGATGTGTTTCATTTTCATTCCTGCAATGAAAGATGTACATTGGTTACTTAACTTGCTAACCAAAGTAGTGCTTTATTATTAGAAGCTCCGCCTACTCCTATACTGTTCATATTACCACAAGCCGACATGTGCAGTCAGTCCAATCTGCTGTACAGTCGAAGCACCATGCTGCATGTGTTATGTGTGCCTTTCAATATATACTGTTGTACCATGTTTGTGAGTATCGTTGATTTGGTCTACAGCGAGAGAGAGATGGGGAGGGAGCGAGAGGGGCAAAGCAAATAGAGTGAGAAGGGGAGATAGAGACAGGGGGGAGAGGGAGAGGGGGGAGGAAAGAGATGAGAGAGAGAGGGAGAGAGAGAGAGGGGATAGGAAAGAGGGGGAGGCAGAGAGTGTAGTGGAGAGAAAGAGAGGGCCGAGAGAGAGAGAGAGAGGGGGGGAACCTGTTTTATAGATGGCCGACCCTTGTCTCCTGTTATCAGCGGATGGCGACAGAATGACCGTTTTGCCCCCATATCCACAAAAAATCACCACCCCCCCCCCCCCTCTTATCTAGTGTCCCCATCATTTACTGTGAGTGGAGAAAGACAGGGAAGAGAGCTTGCGAGAGAGAAGGAAGAGAGAAGGGGTGAGAGAGGTCACAGAGTGTGAGGGGTGATAGGAGAGAAAGAGGGGGAGAGAGGGGCGAGCGAAGATTAGAGAGAGGGGGAAAGGAAAGAGATGGAGAGAGAGTGAGAGAGCGATGGAAAAGGGCGACAGGGGAGGAGAGAGAGAGAGAGAGAGGGGGGAAGGAAGGGTGGAGAGTGAGATGGGGCAGTGCGACAGATAAGGGACAGAGAAAGTAATGGCGGAGAGCGAGAGGGGAAAGAGAGAGTGGGGGCAGAGGGGGAGGGGAGAGGGGAGGGTGGAGGGTGAGATGGGGAGAGAGGGGGAGAGAGTGAAGTGAGAGAATAGGGCGGAGAGAGAGAGGGAGTGGACGGAGAGAGTGGGGGAGAGTGAGTGAGGGCGGAGAGAGAGGGGAGAATGGGCAGTGTTTATTGGAGAGCCATTTGGCTCCAAATAGTTTAAAAACAAGCAGCCACCTGACAACCAAGCTTCATTTTGTGAACACAAACTTTTTTTTTTAAAAAGGTGAGGCAAACAACTGGGCAGCAAGCAGACACCTGACAACGAAAATTCATTTTGAGAACCAAAACTTTTTTTTTTAAATGGCGAGGCAATCAATTGGGCAGCAAACTGCCACCTGACAACCAAAATCGATTTTGTGAACAAAAACTCTTGAAACAGGCGAGGCAAATAATTGTGCCTCAGCCACCTGACAACCAATACCCATTTTGTGAACACAAACTCTTGAAAAAGGCGAGGCAAACAATTGGGCTGCAGCCACCTGACAACCAAAATCCATTTTGTGAACACAAACTCTTGAAAAAGGCGAGGCAAACAATTGGGCTGCAGCCAGCTGACAATCAAAGTCCATTTTTTGAACGCAAACCTTATTTAAAAAGGCGATGCAAACATATTTTTCTGCAAGCAGCCACTTGACAACCAAAATTAATTTTGTGATCACAAACTTAAAAAAAAGGCGAGGCAAACAATTGGGCAGCAAGCAGCCACCTGACAACCAAGATTCATTTTGTGAACACAAACTTTTTAAAAAAGAGAGGCAAACAATTGGGTCGCAGCCACCTGACAACCAAAATCCTTTTTGTTAACACAATCTCTTGTAAAAGGCGAGGTAAACAATTCAGCCACAGCCACCTGACAACCAAAATCCTTTTTGTGAACACAAACTCTTGAAAAAGGCACGGCAAACAACAGGGCCGCAGCCACTTCACAACCAAAATCCATTTTGTGAATACAAACTCTTGAAAAAGGCGAGGCAAGTAATTGGGCTGCAGCAACCTGACAACCAAAATCCATTTTGTGAACACAAACTCTTGAAAAAGGCGTGGCAAACAATTGGGCCGCTGCCAGCTGACAACCAAAATCCATTTTATGAACACGCTCTTGAAAAAGGCGAGGCAAATAATTGTGCCACAGCCACCTGACAACCAATATCCATTTTGTGAACACAAATTCTTGAAAAAGGCGATCCAAACAATTTGGCCGCAGCCAGCTGAGAACCAACATCTATTTTGTGACACAAACTCTTGAAAAAGGCGAGGCAAACAATTCAGCCGCAGCCACCTGACGACCAAAATCCATTTTATGAATACAAACTCTTTAAGAAGGCGAGGCAAACAATTGAGTCGCAGCCACTTGACAACCAAAATTAATTTTGTGAACACAAACTTTTTAAAAAGGCAAGGCAAACAATTGGGCAGCAAGCAGTCACAGACCACCAAAATTCATTTTGTGAACACCAACTTTAAACAAAAGGTGAGGCAAACAATTGGTCTGCAGCCACCAGAAAACAGAAATCCGTTTTGTGATCACAAACTCTTGAAAATGGCGAGGTAAGCAATTGGGCTGCAGCCACCTGACAACACAAACTCTTGAAAAATGCGAGGCAAATAATTGAGCCGCTGCCACCTGACAACCAAAATCCATTTTGTGATTGCAAACTCATGAACACTGCGATACAAACAAATGAGCCGCAGCCACCTGATAACCAAATTTTATTTTGTGAATAAGATCGTTTTAAAAAGGCAAGGCAAACAATTGTGCCGCAGCCACCTGACAGCCAAAATTCATTTTATGAACACAAACTTTTAAAAAAAAAGGCGAGGCAAACAATTGCACAGCAAGCGGCCACCCCACAACCAAAATTCATTTTGAGAACACAACCTTTTGTTTTAATAGGCGAGGCAAACAATTGGGCAGCACGCAGCCACCTGACAACCAAAATTCATATTGTGAATACAAACTATTTTGTTTTACATGGCGAGGCAATCAATTGGGCAGCAAGCAGCCACCTGACAACCAAAAACAATTCTGTGAACACAAACTCTTGAAAAAGGCGAGGCATATTTTGAGCATTAACTTAAAAAGAAGGCGAGGCAAACTTTTCTGCAGCAAGCAGCCACCTGACAGCCAAAATATTATTGTGAACACAAACTTTAAAAAAAAAAGGTGAGGCAAACAATTGGGCCGCAGCCACCTGACAACCAAAATCCATTTTGTGAACACAAACTCTTGAAAAAGATGAGGCAAACAATTGGGCCGCTGCAACCTGACAACCAAAATCCATTTTGTGAACGCAAACTCTTGAAAAAGGCGAGGCAAACAATTGGGCCGCAGCCACCTGACAACCAAAATCAATTTTGTGAATACAAACTCTTGAAAAAGGCGAGGCAAACAATTGGGCCGCAGCCACCTGACAACCAAAATCTATTTTGTGAACACAAACTTTTTAAAAAGGCAAGGCAAACAATTGGGCAGCAATCAGCCACCTGACAACCAAAATTAATTTTGTCAACAAAACCTTGAAACAAAAGGTGAGGCAAACAATTGGGCCGCAGCCACCTGACAAACAAAATCCATTTTGTGATCGCAAACATGTTTTCAAAAAGGCGAGGCAAACAATTTGGCAGCAAGGAGCCACCTGACAACCAAAATTCATTTTGTGAATACAAAATATTTTTTTACATGGCGAGGCAATCAATTGGGCAGCAAGCAGCCACCTGACAACCAAAAACAATTCTGTGAACACAAATTCTTGAAAACGGCAAGGCAAACAATTGGGTTGCAGCGACCTGTCAACCAAATTCCATTTTGGAAACACAAACTCCTGAAAAAGGCAAGGCAAACAATTGGGCCGCAGCCACCTGACAACCAAAAACCATTTTAGGAACACACTCTTGAAAAGGGCGATGCAAATAATTCTGCCTCATAAACCTGACAACCAATATCCATTTTGTGAACACAAAGTCTTGAAAAAGGCGAATCAAACAATTTGGCCGCAGCCAGCTGAGAAACAAAATCCATTTTGTGAACACAAACTCTTGAAAAAGGCGAGGCAAATAATTGGCCCGCAGACACCTGACATCAAAAATCCTTTTTATAAACTCAAACTCTTTAAGAACAAGAGGCAAACAATTGGGCCGCAGCCACCTGACAACCAAATTCCATTTTGTGAACACAAAATTTTTAAAAAGGCGAGTAAACAATTGGGTCGCAGCCACCTGACAAACAAAATTCATTTTGTGAACACAAACGTTTTAAAAAGGCAAGGCAAACAATTGGGCAGCAAGCAGCCACCTGACAACCAAAATTCATATTGTGAACACAAACCTTTTAAAAAGGCGAGGTAAACCATTGAGTCACAGTCACCTGACAACGAAAATTCATTTTGTGAACACAAACATTTTAAAAAGGCAAGGCAAACAATTGGGTAGCAAGCGGACAGATGACAACCAACATTCATTTAATGAACACAAACCTTTCAAATAGGCGAGGCAAACCATTGAGTCGCAGCCACCTGACAACCAAAATTCATTTTGTGAACAAAAACATTTTAAAAAGGCAAGGCAAACAATTGGGCAGCATACGGACAAATGACCACCAAAATTAATTTTGTGAAAACTTACTTAAAAGACAAAGGCGAGGCAACCAAATTGGCAGCAAGCAGCAACTTCGCAACCAAGATAAAGTTTGTGAACACAAACAGTTTTAAAAAAAGATAAAGTTTGTGAACACAAACAGTTTTTAAAAAAAAAAAACAATTGGGCAGCAAGCAGCCACCTGACATCCAAGTTTCATTTTGTGAACACAAACTTTTTATTAAAAAGGTGCGGCAAACAATTGGGCAGCAAGCAGCCATCTGACAACCAAAATTCATTTTGTGATCACAAACATTTTTTAAAAAGATGAGGCAAACAATTGGGCAGCAAGCAGCCACCTGACAACCAAAATCAATTTTATGAACACAAACTCTTGAAAAAGGCGAGGCAAATAATTGAGCCGCAGCCACCTGACAACCGAAATCCATTTTGTGATCACGAACTCTTGAAAATGGCGAGACAAACAATTGAGCCGCAGCCACCTGACAACCAAAATTTGTTTTGTGAACACAAACTTTTAAAAAAGGCGAGGCAAACAATTGTAACCGCAGCCACCTGACAACCAAAATTTGTTTTGTGAACACAAACTTAAAAAAAAAGGCGAGGCAAACAATTGGCAGCAAGCAGCCACCTGACAACCAAGATCATTTTGTGAACACAAGTTTTTATTTTAAAAGGCGAGGCAAACAATTGGGCAGCAAGCAGCCACCTGACAA
Source organism: Okamejei kenojei (assembly GCA_035221665.1). Classification (NCBI taxonomy): domain Eukaryota; kingdom Metazoa; phylum Chordata; class Chondrichthyes; order Rajiformes; family Rajidae; genus Okamejei; species Okamejei kenojei. Next base: position 6,305,012 of record CM069170.1, on the reverse strand, counting down.
CCAAAATTCATGTTGTGAACACAAACTTTTTTTAAACAGGCAAGGCAAACAATTGGGCATCACGCAGCCACCTGACAACAAAAATTCATTTTGTGGAAACATACTTAAAATAAAAAGGCGAGGCAACCAATTAGGCAGCAAGCAGCCACCTTACAACCAAGATTAAGTTTGCGAACACAAACTGTTTAAAAAGAAAAGGAGAGGCAAACAATTGGGCAGCAAGAGGCCACCTGACAACCAAATTGCATTTTGTGAACACAAACCTTTTTTTAAAAAAGGCGCGGCAAACAATTGGGCAGCAAGCAGCCACCTGACAACTAAAAATCAATTTTATGAACACAAACTCTTGAAAAAGGCGATGCAAATAATTGTGCCTCAGCCACCTGACAACCAATATCCATTTTGTGAACACGAAGTCTTGAAAAAGGCGAGCAAACAATTTGGCCGCAGCCAGCTGAGAAACAAAATACATTTTGTAAACAAAAACTCTTTAAGAACGCGAGGCAAACAATTGGGCCGCAGCCACCTGGCAACCAAATTCCATTTTGTGAACACAAAATTTTTAAAAAGGCGAGCAAACAATTGGGTCGCAGCCACCTGACAACCAAAAATCATTTTGTGAACACAATCTTCAAAAAAAAAAGGCGAGACAAACAATTGGGAAGCAAGCAGCCACCTGACAACCAAGATTCATTTTATGAACACAAGCTTTTATTTTAATAGGCGAGTCAAACAATTGGGCAGCACGCAGCCACCTGACAACCAAAATTCATTTTATGAACACAAACCTTTTAAAAAGGCGAGGCAAACCATTGGGTCACAGCCACCTGACAAATAAAATTCATTTTGTGAACACAAACATTTAAAAAAGGCAAGGCAAACAATTGGGCAGCAAGCAGCCACCTGACATCCAAGTTAAACTTTGTGAACACAAACTTTTTTTTCAAAAATGCGAGGCAAACAATTGGGCAGCAAGCAGCCACCTGACAACCTAAATTCATTTTGTGAATACAAACTATATTTTTTAAATGGTGAGGCAATCAATTGGGCAGCAAGCAGCCACCTGACAACCAAAAACGATTTTGTGAACACAAACTCTTGAAAAAGGCGACGCAAACATTTGATCCGCAGCCACCTAATTTGTTTTGTGAATACGATCTTTGTAAAAAGGTGAGGCAAAAATTTGGGCCGCAGCCACGTGACAAACAAATCCATTTTGTGAACACAAACTCTTGAAAACGGCGATGTAAACAAATGAGCCGCAGCCACCTGACAACCAAAATTTATTTTGTGAATACGATCTTTTTAAAAAGGCAAGACAAACAATTGTGCCGCAGCCACCTGACAACCAAAATTCATTTTGTGAACACAAACTTAAAAAAAAAGGCGAGGCAAACAATTGGGCAGCAAGCAGCCACCTGACAACCAAGATTCATTTTGTGAACACAAACTTTTTTCAAAAAGGCGAGACAAACAATTGGGCAGCAAGCAGCCACCTGACATCCAAGTTTCATTTTGTGAACACAAACTTTTTTTTAAAAAGGCGCGTCAAACAATTGGGCAGCAAGCAGCCATCTGACAATGAAAATTCATTTTGTGAACACAAACTTTTTTCAAAAAGGCGAGACAAACAATTGGGCAGCAAGCAGCCACCTGACAACCAAAATCAATTTTATGAACACAAACTCTTGAAAAAGGCGTGGCAAATAATTGAGCCGCAGCCACCTGACAACCGAAATCCATTTTGTGATCACAAACTCTTGAAAAAGGCGAGGCAAGCAATTGGGCTGTAACCACCTGACATCCAAAATCCATTCTGAGAACACAAACTCTTGAAAACGGCGAGGCAAACAATTGAGCCGCAGCCACCTGACAACCAAAATTTGTTTTGTGAATATGATCTTTTTAAAAAGGCAAGGCAAACAATTGTGCCGCAGCCACTTGACAACCAAAATCCATGTTATGAACACAAACTCTTGAAAAAGGCGAGGCAAATAATTGTGCCTCAGCCACCTGACAATGAATATCCATTTTGGGAACACAAATTCTTGAAAAAGGCGAGGCACACAATCTGGCCGCAGCCACCTGACGACCAAAATCCATTTCGTGAACACAAACTCTTCAAAAAATCGAGGCAAACAATTGGCCCGCAGACACCTGACAACCAAAATCCATTTTGTTAACACAATCTCTTCTTAAAGGCGAGGCAAACTATTCGGCCGCAGCCAACTGACAACCAAAATCCATTTTGTCAACACAAACTCTTGAAAAGGGAAAGGCAAACAATAGGGCCACAGCCACTTCACAACCAAAATCCATTTTGTGAATACAAACTCTTGCAAAAGGCGAGGCAAACAATTGGGCTGCAGCGACCTGACAACCAAAATCCATTTTGTGAACACAAACTCTTGTAAACGACGATGTAAACAAATGAGCCGCAGCCACCTGAGAACCAAAATTTATTTTGTGAATACGATCTTTTTAAAAAGGCAAGCCAAACAATTGTGCCGCAGCCACCTGACAACCAAAATTAATTTTATGAACACAAACTTAAAAAAAAATGCGAGGCAAACAATTGGGCAGCAAGCAGCCACCTGACAACCATTATTCATTTTGTGAACACAAACTTTTTTCAAAAAGGCGAGAGAAACAATTGGGCAGCAAGCAGCCACCTGACATCCAAGTTTTATTTTGTGAACACAAACTTTTTTTTAAAAAGGCGCGTCAAACAATTGGGCAGCAAGCAGCCATCTGACAGTGAAAATTCATTTTGTGAACACAAACTTTTTTCAAAAAGGCGAGACAAACAATTGGGCAGCAAGCAGCCACCTGACAACCAAAATCCATTTTATGAACACAAACTCTTGAAAAAGGCGTGGCAAATAATTGAGCCGCAGCCACCTGACAACCAAAATCCATTTTGTGATCACAAACTCTTGAAAAAGGCGAGGCAAGCAATTGGGCTGTAACCACCTGACATCCAAAATCCATTCTGAGAACACAAACTCTTGAAAACGACGAGGCAAACAATTGAGCCGCAGCCACCTGACAACCAAAATTTGTTTTGTGAATACGATCTTTTTAAAAAGGCAAGGCAAACAATTGTGCCGCAGCCACATGACAACCAAAATCCATTTTATGAACACAAGCTCTTGAAAAAGGCGAGGCAAATAATTGTGCCTCAGACACCTGACAACGAATATCCATTTTGTGAACACAATTTCATGAAAAAGGCGAGGCAAACAATTTGGCCACAGCCAGCTGAGAACCAAAATCCATTTTGTGAACACAAACTCTTGAAAAAGGCGAGGCAAACAATTTGGCCGCAGCCACCTGACGACCAAAATCCATTTTGTGAACACAAACTCTTCAAAAAAGCAAGGCAAACAATTGCTTGCAGACATCGACAACCAAAAACCATTTTATGAATACAAACTCTTTAAGAAGGCGAGGCAAACAATTGGTTCGCAGCCACCTGACAAACAAATCCATTTTGTGAACACAAACTCTTGAAAAATGCGAGCCAAATAATTAAGCCGCAGCCACCTGACAACTGAAATCCATTTTGTGGTCACAAATTCTTGAAAATGGCGAGGCAAGCAATTGGGCTGCAGCCACCTGACAACTAAAATCCATTTTGTGAATACAAACTCTTGAAAACGGCAATGCAAACAAATGAGCCGCAGCCACCTGACAACCAAAATTTATTTTATTTGTTTATTTTTTTATTTTTTTAAATTTTATAATACAACTTAGGAGATAGGTCCGTAGGTACAGAAAACAAACCTATTCGTCTAGTCCTGGGTTCAATCTTCCATCGAGCCTCAGCGCTGGCCCACTCTACCCCTTCAAATAATATATGAACGGGGACCATATTCTAATAAATAATTCAGGTTTGTCGGTTAAGACAAATCTAATTTTTTCCAGATTTAAGGTCTCCGACATCTCCATAATCCACATTTTAATTGTAATGAATGCAGGGTTTTTCCAAAATGTTAACATTAGTTTTTTTCCCCAGTTATTATACTATAATCCAGGAAATTTATTTGGTTTATTGTTTGTTTTAGGTATTGTTCAGATATGCCCAATATTATTAATTTAGGATCGGGATCCAGTTGAATATTAACCACTACGGAAATAATTTTAAAAATATCAACCCAAAATGTTTTAATTTTTATGCAATTTACAAAAGTATGGGTTAAATTAGCCTTAGAGTATTGACATTTATCGCAGATAGGAGAGATATTAGGAAAAATTCTGTTTAATTTTGTTTTAGAATAATACAATCTGTGTAATATTTTAAATTGTATTAAATAATGCCTGGCGTTTAACGAACATTGATGTATATGTTGTAGGCTTCCATCCCAAATATCTTTCGTTATGGGTTGAACTAATTCATTTTCCCATGCTTGTCTATGTGATTCCGTCGACAGATTCTCACTATCTAACAGAATATTGTAAATATATGATATTAATATGAATGTATTGGGATGTTTATTCAAACATTCATCTAGAATCTCTGGCTCTCTAATTCTGTATTCCTGTGTATGTGATTTAACATAATCTTTCAATTGTAAATATCTAAAAAAAATATTTGAATGTAATCCATAATTCTGTTGTACCTCCAGAAAGGAGGGGAACATACCATTTCTATAAAGATGTCCCATCTTTTTAATTCCATAGTTTTTCCATTGTGTGAAGCCTTTATCCAATACCGAAGGCTTAAATGATGGGCTACTTGCAATAGGGAACGAAAGTGATAAATTATCCAATTTTAATGGTTTTTTTATTTGTTTCCAAAATCGAATACCGCTATGTGTTATTGGATTTTCACTATAGATCTTTTTGTTCAATTTTGTAGGGGATAGGAGAATCGGACCAATTTCAAATGGCAGACAGTCCTCCTTTTCCACCTTTAACCAATCTGGTTGTTGATCCATATCTTCCAACCAGAAATTTAAGTTTTTGACATTGACTGCCCAGAAATTAAATAAGAAATTTGGTAAGACTAATCCTCCGTTCGTCTTAGATTTACATAAGTGTTTTTTACTTATTCTGTGATTCTTATATTCCAAATAAAACTTGTTACAATAGAGTCAATTTTTTAAAAGAAATGTTTAGGTAGATATATTGGAATTGATTGGAAGAGGTATAGAAGTTGAGGAAGGAAAATCATTTTAATTGCATTAATTTCACCGAGCATTGAAATAGGAAGCGTTTTCCTGTATTGAATATTCTTATGCAATTTATTAAGTAAAGGCACGAAATTTGATTTAAATAAAGAAGTACATTTCTTGGTCACATAGATTCCTAAGTATTTAAATTTTTCATTCACTATTTTAAAAGGTGATTGTTGCAATATGTATACATTAGGTTCCATTATTGGCATAATCTCACTCTTCTTCCAGTTAATTCTATATCCCAAAAATAAACCAAATTGGGTTATAAGATTTAACAGATTAGCGATACTAATATATTACTAATATATAGTATTACATTATCTGCATATAGAGAAATTTTATTAACTGTATTTTTAGTATTATACCCATATATTTCTGGATGAGCTCGAATTCTTGCTGCTAGTGGTTCTATTACAAGAGCAAATAGTAACGGTGATAACGGACATCCTTGTCTACAACCTTTAGATAAATCAATTTTTTTTGATATCATTTGATTTGTCATTATTCTGGCTGTTGGATTGGTATATAAAAGCTTAACCCATGTACAAAACTTCTCACCTAATTGAAATGTTTCCATCACCGAAAATAAATAGGGCCATTCAATTTGATCGAATGCTTTCTCAGCTTCTAGCGAGATGACTGCTAAGTCTTCATTAGCTATTCGATTTGAGTATATAATGTTGAATAATCGTCTCAAATTATAATATGAATAACGTTTTGGATTAAAGCCAGTTTGATCGGGGTATATTAATTTATAAATCACTAAGCTTAATCTGTCTGCTAAAATTTTGGTTAAAATGTTCTGATAGATGTTTAATAGAGCAATTGCTCTATATGAACCTGGATCTTCAAGGTCCTTATCCGTTTTTGGAATAGGTATTATAGTAGATTCATTTAAGGTTTCTGGGAGTTTCTGTTGCATGAATGCTTGCATATATAATGTCTGTAGGCGTGGTGAGATCAAATCATGATTTTTTTAAATAAAATTCACTATTTAAACCATCTGGTCCAGCGGCCTTTCCATTTTTTAAAGAATTAACAGATTCCTCAATACCTTTTACTGATATTTCGGCCCCTAATATTTCCCTCTCTTTCAAATCTAAACCAGTAAGGTTACAATTCTGTAAAAATAATCCCATTCCTACAGAGCCCCCTGCCGTTTTGGTTGAATAAAGTGTTTGATAGTATTGAGAGAATCTATCATTAATATCCTTGGGTAATGTTAATATTTCTCCCGTATCTGATTTAATTTTATATATTGTTTTTTCCCCTTCCTGTTTCCGGAGCTGGCGTGCCAATAATTTTTGCGGTTTATCTCCAAATTCAAAGTGTAATTGTTTAGTCTTTTGGTAATGTTTGATGAATTGGTCCGAATATATTTGGTTTAACTTATATTTGAGTGCAGCAATTTTATTATGTATTATTATAGAAGGCGCGATTGCATTTTCCATATCTAATTGCCTTATTTCCATTTCCAATGCCAGTTGTTTGGCGCGGTTCTCTTTATTACGAAAGGCTTGTGCGGAGATTAACGCTCCTCGCATAAATGCTTTAAATGTTTCCCAAAGAAAGGAGGCAGAGATTTCAGGGCAGTCATTTGTCTCAAAAAACATATTTATCTGTTTGATAAGATATTCATAGCATACTTTATCATTTAAAATTTGAGGATTAAGTCTCCATTGTGTCTGCTTGTCGGTCATACCACTTAGTTTGATCATGAATGTTAAGGGAGCATGATCCGAAATTATAATATTATGATATTTCGAATTATAAGTAAATGGGATGAGTTTAGAACCTACTAAAATGTAGTCTATCCTTGAATAAAATGAGTATTCCCTTCCGGGTGGGTTTTTAATTCTCCAAACATCCTTGATATTGGTGGTATTAATATATGAGTTTAATAATTCACTTGATTTGGATTTTGCTTTTCTTTGTCTTGTTGATCTATCGAGATAGGAATCTAATGTACAATTTAAGTCTCCACCAATTATCAAATTATGTTGTGTGAGCTCCAGAATGGTATTAAGTATATTCTTAAAAAACATTGGATTATCAAAATTTGGTCCATAAACATTAAGAAAAATCACCTTTTTTATATAATTCAACCACCAGTATAATATATCTACCATTGATGTCCGCTATAGTTGATATATGTTTAAAATATATACCTTTACGAATTAAAATTGCGACACCTCTGGCCTTATGGGAAAATGAAGAATGATATGTTTCGGCAATCCATTTTGCTTTCAATCTATGTTGTGCGTCTTTTTTAAGGTGGGACTCTTCAAGGAAAGTTATGTCTACTTTGAGTGATTTTAAGTGTGCTAATACCTTACCTCTCTTGATTGGTTCATTAACTCCCTTGACATTCCAACTACAAAACGTAATTCCTTGACCCCCGTTTTTTCTATTTACATCTTGCATCTTGCTTTTAGGGTGGTCTATAAAAGAGCAGATGGGTCAGCACCGTAGACCCGACCTTCCACCTGAACCCTGGACCGACGAGTTGTAATTCTAATTCATATAGATCCTCCTTACGGACACATCTCCACAAATAATATTTGTAAATACATTCAAGATTAATGTAATAATTAGGAAAACATACAAAAAGTAGAAAAATAGAAAATTAATAAAATGTGAAAAGAAAGAAGAAACTATGTCTAGATTTAATGTAGTAAGTGCTAGCCACACTAACGTGGCTGTCCATCTAAAGACTTCCGTAGATTAAACAAAAATATAATTATTCCTAGCTCCATGCTTACAAGAAATATTTGAATGAGTAATATACGGGATTATTTTAAAACTATTTTGGACCAGAGTGTTGGTAATCATATAGTGAGAGACTATTACTCTCTTAGTTAATTATTAGTCACGTGTTAGTCTAATGTAGATAAAGGGTGAACTTCACAAATTCCTATTAATAGAATATCTAAATTATAACTTTTTATTTGTTAGTTTGTTATATTTAACATATCATGTAGTTAACTAGTTATTCCAATAATAATAACAAGTATTTTTGGTGATTAGTAATTGTTAAGAAATTAGTACTAAATATTTAAAAAATAATATGTCCCTAATTGGGGGGACAACCCGATTGACGCTATCAGCTTTCAATAGTCCTTGAATATAACGAATTAAAGTTCCATTTGTTCTCAGGAAGATGACGGTATTATATGTAAATTATTCAATCCTCTCTCGAACCCACAATCTTCTGGGCATACGCCAGTGCTTTCTTGTGATCAGTGAAAAAGTGTTCCTTCTTCAGATAAGTGACTCGCAGTCTTGCGGGGTACAACAATCCATATTTCAAATTGTATATCTTCTTTAAAATCCCTCTTGTCTCATTGAATAACGCTCTCCTTCTGACCACTTCTGCAGGGTAGTCTCGAAATATGCTTATTTTGTCTCCATCAAACATAAGATTTCTTGTGCCAGCAATTTTTTTCATGATATCCTCCAACACATGATCGTATTGCACCTTCATTATCAGCTGCCGGGGGGGGGGGGGGGGGCGCGTTCGGGTCCGAGCGACGTCCAAGAACTCTGTGTGCCCGCCCTAATATGGGCTTTTGGTCTAAATTCAAGACTATTTTTAATAAGTCTGTAGCAAAGTCCCGGAGATCTTCATTTCCTTCTTTACCCTCTTGAACGCCCACGATCCTCAAGTTCTGTCTTCTCTGATGGCCCTCCAAGTCAATACATTTTTCAGTTACTTTAAGCAGTAAATCTGATAAACGCTGGTTCTCGGCAAGGAGCGTGCCTGTTGTTACTTCCAGATGAGTTATGGCATCAGCCTGTTTCTCCATTTGTTGCTGCATTGTAGTGAAGGTCACTTCCAGATTATCTTTAGTGTTGGTTTCATTTGTCTTGATTTTCTCGTATACTTCCTTAATTTGTAAGTCGAAATTTGCTGACATTTCCTCCTTCAAATTAGTCAGTTTTGTACGCACCAGATTAGACATTTTATTTCCAAACTCTAAGAAATCTTCTTTAAACTCTGTTTTAAGACTTTTCAAAAGTTCTTTAATATTCAATTCGTTTTTAAAACTTATCAATTCTTCTTTTATACTTGCAATTTCCATTGTAATGCTGTTGCGAAGTTCATCCATTTCTCTTTTCTTTATATATATCTTCTGGGTCACTGAAACGTCCTCCTGGGAGGATATTAAAACTGAGCCCGAGGCTTCAAACCGGCCTACTTACTCCTTCGGTTGTTTTCCTCTTGTTGCTTTTCTAGTCGGCTCCTTTGTGGGGGAGTGTTTTACCTACATTAGGAATCCAGTCGCGGTCTGATGATGTCACACAGGCTGCCGGAGCGATTTCTGCAGGTCAGTTCTAAACTTAGATCCCGTTTTTTCCGGTTTTTTCACACGGAGCTAGCTGGCACTCACCCTACTCCACCATTAGTGCCACCGAAAGTCTCCAAAATTTATTTAGTGAATACAATCTTTTAAAAAAGGCGAGGCAAACAATTGGGCAGCAAGTAGCCACCTGACAACCAAGATTCATTTTGTGAACACAACCTTTTATTTTAATAGGCGAGGCAAACAATTGGGCCGCAGCCACCTGACAACCAAAATTCATATTGTGAACACAAATCTTTTAAAAAGGCGAGGCAAACCATTGAGTCACAGCCACCTGACACCCAAAATTCATTTTGTTAACACAAACATTTTAAAAAGGCAAGGCAAACAATTGGGTAGCAAGCGGACAAATGACAACCAAAATTAATTTTGTCAAAACATACCTAAAATACAAAGGCGAGGCAACCAAATGGGCAGCAAGCAGCCACTTGACAACCAAGATAAAGTTTGTGAACACAAACAGCTTTAAAAAAAAGGGGAGGCAATCAATTGGGCAGCAAGCAGCCACCTGACATCCAAGTTTCATTTTGTGAACACAAACTGTTTTTAAAAATGCGCGGCAAACAATTGGGCAGCAAGCAGCCATCTGACAATGAAGATTAATTTTGTGAACACAAACATTTTTCAAAAAGGCGAGGCAAACAATTGGGCAGCAAGCAGCTACCTGACAACCAAAATCCATTTTATGAACACAAACTCTTGAAAAAGGCGAGGCAAATAATTGAGCCGCAGCCACCTGACAACCGAAATCCATTTTGTGATCACAAACTCTTGAAAAAGGCGAGGCAAGCAATTGGGCTGTAACCACCTGACAAGCAAAATCCATTTTGAGAACACAAACTCTTTAAAACACAAGGCAAACAATTGAGCCGCAGCCACCTGACAACCAAAATTTATTTTGTGAATACGATCTTTTTAAAAAAGGCAAGGCAAACAATTGTGCCGCAGCCACCTTACAAACAAAATTCATTTTGTGAACACAAACTTTAAATAAACGGCGAAGCAAAAAATTGGGCAGCAAGGAGCCACCTGACAACCAAGATTAATTTTGTGAACACAACCTTTTATTTTAATAGGCGAGGCAAACAATTGGGCAGCAAGCAGCCACCTGACAACCAAAATTCATTTTGTGAACACAAACCTTTTAAACAGGCGTAGCAAACAATTGGGCAGCAGCCACCTGACAACCAAAATACACGTTGTGAACACAAACTGTTTTTTAAAAAGGTGAGGCAAACAATTGGGCAGCATGCAGCCACCAGACAACCAAAATTCATTTTGTGGAAACAATTAAAATAAAAAGGCGAGGCAACCAACTAGGCAGCAAGCAGCCACCTGAAAACCAAGACTAAGTTTGTGAACACAAACTGTTTTAAAAAAGTGAGAGGCAAACAATTGGGCAGCAAGAGGCCAACTGATAACCAAATTTCATTTTGTGAACACAAACTTTTTTTAAAAAATGGTGCGGCAAACAATCGGGCAGCAAGCAGCCATCTGACATCGAACATTTATTTTGTGAACACAAACCTTTTTCAAAAAGGCGAGGCAAATAATTGGGCAGCAAGCACCACCTGACAACAAAAATACTTTTTATGAACACAAACTTTTGAAAAATGTGAGGCAAATCATTGTGCCTCAGCCACCTGACAACCAATATCCATCTTGTGAACACAAACACTTGAAAAAGGCGAGGTAAACAATTGGGCTGCAGCCAGCTGATAATCAAAATCCATTTTTGTGAACACAAACCTTAATTAAAAAGGCGATGCAAACAATTTGTCTGCAAGCAGCCACCTGACAAACAAAATCCATTTTGTGAATACATCGTCTTCAAAAAGGCGAGGCAAACAATTGGGTTGCAGCGACCTGACAACCAAAATCCATTTTGTGAACACAAACTCTTGAAAACAGCGAGGCAAACAATTGGGCTGCAGCCACCTGCCGACCAAAATCAATTTTATGAACACACTATTGAAAAAGGCGAGGCAAATAATTGTGCCTCATGTACCTGACAACCAATATCCATTTTGTGAACACAAAGTCTTGAAAAAGGCGAGGCAAACAATTTGGCCGCAGCCAGCCGAGAACCAAAATCCATTTTGTGAACACAAACACTTGAAAAAGGCGAGGCAAACTATTGGGTAGCAAGCAGACAGATGACAACCAACATTAATTTTGTGAAAACATACTTAAAATACAAAGGCGAGGCAACCAAATGGGCAGCAAGCAGCCACTTGACAACCAAGATAAAGGTTGTGAACACAAACAGTTTAAAAAAAAGGAGAGGCAAACAATTGGGCAGCAAGCAGCCATCTGACATCCAAGTTTCATTTTGTGAACACAAACTTTTTAAAAAATGCATGGCAAACAATTGGGCAGCAAGCAGCCATCTGACAATGAAAATTCATTTTGTGAACACAAACTTTTTTCACAAAGGCGAGGCAAACAATTTGGGCAGCAAGCAGCTACCTGACAACCAAAATCCATTTTATGAACACAAACTCTTGAAAAAGGCGAGGCAAACAATTGGGTAGCAAGCAGACAAATGACAACCAAAATTAATTTTGTGAAAACATACTTAAAGTACAAAGGCGAGGCAACCAAATGGGCAGCAAGCAGCCACTTGACAACCAAGATTCATTTTGTGAACACAACCTTTTATTTTAATAGGCGAGGCAAACAATTGGGCCGCAGCCACCTGATAACCAAAATTTATATTGTGAACACAAACCTTTTAAAAAGGCGAGGCAAACCATTGAGTCACAGCCACCTGACAACCAAAATTCATTTTGTTAACACAAACATTTTAAAAAGGCAAGGCAAACAATTGGGTAGCAAGCGGACAAATGACAACCAAAATTAATTTTGTCAAAACATACCTAAAATACAAAGGCGAGGCAACCAAATGGGCAGCAAGCAGCCACTTGACAACCAAGATAAAGTTTGTGAACACAAACAGCTTTTAAAAAAAGGAGAGGCAAACAATTGGGCAGGAAGCAGCCACCTGACATCCAAGTTTCATTTTGTGAACCAAACTTTTTTTAAAAATGCGCGGCAAACAATTGGGCAGCAAGCAGCCATCTGACAATGAAAATTAATTTTGTGAACACAAACTTTTTTCAAAAAGGCGAAGCAAACAATTGGGCAGCAAGCAGCTACCTGACAACCAAAATCCATTTTATGAACACAAGCTCTTGAAAAAGGCGAGGCAAATAATTGAGCCGCAGCCAACAGACAACCGAAATCCATTTTGTGATCACAAACTCTTGAAAAAGGCGAGGCAAGCAATTAGGCTAATTGAGCCACAGCCACCTGACAAACAATATTTGTTTTGTGAATACGATCTTTTTTTAAAAAGGCAAGGCAAACAATTGTGCCGCAGCCACCTTACAACCAAAATTCATTTTGTAAACACAAACTTTAAAAAAACAGGCGAGGCAAAAAATTGGGCAGCAAGGAGCCACCTGACAACCAAGATTCATTTTGTGAACATAACCTTTTATTTTAATAGGTGAGGCAAACAATTGGGCAGCAAGCAGCCACCTGACAACCAAAATTCATTTCATGAACACAAAACCTTTAAACAGGCGAGGCAAACAATTGGGCCGCAGCCACCTGACAACGAAAATTCATGTTGTGAACACAAACTTTTTTTTGAAAATGGTGAGGCAAACAATTGGGCAGCACGCAGCCACCAGACAACCAAAATTCATTTTGTGGAAACATAATTAAAATAAAAAGGCGAGGCAACCAATTAGGCAGCAAGCAGCCACCTGAAAACCAAGACTAAGTTGTGAACACAAACTGTTTTAAAAAAGGGAGAGGCAAACAATTGGGCAGTAACAGGCCACCTGACAACCATATTTCATTTTGTGAACACAAACTTTTTTTTAGAAAAGGTGCGGCAAACAATCGGGCAGCAAGCAGCCATCTGACATCGAAAATTCATTTTGTGAACACAAACATTTTTCAAAAAACGAGGCAAATAATTGGGCAGCAAGCAGCCACCTGACAACAAAAATCCTTTTTATGAACACAAACTTTTGAAAAAGGCGAGGCAAATAATTGTGCCTCAGCCACCTGACAACCAATATCCATCTTGTAAACACAAACTCTTGAAAAAGGCGAGGCAAACAATTGGGCTGCAGCCAGCTGACAATCAGAATCCATTTTGTGAACACAAACCTTAATAAAAAAGGCGATGCAAACAATTTGTCTGCAAGCAGCCAGCCCAGACCAAAAATCCATTTTGTGAACACAAACGCTTGAAAAAGGTGAGGCAAACAATGTGGCCACAGCCACCTGACACCAAAATCCATTTTGTGAACACAAACGTTTCAAAAAAGCGAGGCAAACATTTGGCCCGCTGACACCTGACAACCAAAATCCTTTTTATGAACACAAACTCTTTAAGAAGGCGAGCAAACACTTGGGTCGCAGCCATCTGACAACCAAAATTCATTTTGTGAACACAAACTTTTTAAAAAGGCAAGGCAATCAATTGGGCGGAAAGCAGCCACCCGACAACCAAAATTCATTTTGTGAACACCAAATTTAAACAAAAGATGAGGCAAACAATTGGGCCGTAGCCACCTGAAAAACACAATTCATTTTGTGAACACAAACTCTTGAAAAAAGCGAGGCAAATAATTGAGCCGCTGCCCCCTGACAACCGAAATCTCCATTTTGTAATCACAAACTCTTGAAAAATGCGAGGCAAGCAATTGGGCTGCAGCCAGCTGACAACCAAAATGTATTTTGTGAATACAATCTTTTTAAAAAGGCAAGGCAAACAATTGTGCCGCAGCAACCTGACAACCAAAATTCATTTTGTGAACACACGTAACAAAAAAAACGCGAGGCAAACAATTAGGTAGCAAGCAGCCACCTGACAACCAAGATTCATTTTGTGAACACAACCTTTTATTTTAATAGGCGAGGCAAACAATTGGGCAGCACGCAGCCACCTGACAACCAAAATTCATTTGATGAACACAAACATTTTAAAAAGGCAAGGCAAACAATTGGGCAGCAAGCGGACACATGACAACCAAAATTAATTTTGTGAAAACACACTTAAACTACAAAGGCGAGGCAACCAATTGGGCAGCAAGCAGCCACTTGACAACCAAGATTAAGTTTGTGAACACAAAGAGTTAAAAAAAAAGGCGAGGCAACCAATTGGAGAGGCAAACAATTGGGCAGCTAGCAGCCACCTGACATCCAAGTTTCATTTTGTGAACACAAACTTTTTTTTTTAAAAGGCACGGCAAACAATTTTTTAAAAGGCGAGGCAAACAATCGGGCAGCAAAAGCCAGCTGACAACCAAATTTCATTTTGTGAAAACAAACTATTTTTTTTAATGGCGAGGCGATCAATTGGGCAGCAAGCAGCCACCTGACAACCCACAACGATTTTGTGAACACAAACTCTTGAAAAAGGCGAGGCAAGCAATTGAGCAGCAGCCACTTGACAACCAAAATCCATTTTTGTTAACACAAACTCTTATAAAAGGCGAGGCAAACAATGGGGCTGCAGCGACCTAACAACCAAAATCCATGTTGTGAACACAAACTCTTGAAAAAGGTGAGGCAAACAATTGGGCCGCAGCCACCTGACAACCAAAATCCATTTTATGAAAACAAACTCTTGAAAAAGGCGAGGCAAATAATTTAGCCCGCAGCCAGCTGACAACCAAAATTCATATTGTGAACACAAACTTTTTTTTGAAAAAGGCGAGGCAAGCAATTGGGCAGCACGCAACGACCTGACAACCAAAATCCATTTTGTGAACACAAACTCTTGAAAAAGGTGAGGCAAACAATTTGGCTGCAGCCACCTTACGACCAAAATCCATTTTGTGAACACAAACTCTTCAAAAAAGCGAGGCATTCAATTGGCCCGCAGACACCTGACAACCCAAAATGTATTTTTTGAACAGAAACTCTTTACAAAGGCGTGGCAAACGATTAGGCAGCAGCCACCTGACAACCAAAACAATTTGGTGAAGACAAACTTTTTTAAAAGGCGACGGATTGGGTCGCAGCCACCTGATAATCAAAATTCGTTTTGTGAAAACAAATTTTCAAAAAAGGCAAGGCAAACAATTGGGCAGCACGCAGCCACCTGACAACCAAAATTCATTTTATGAACACAAACCTTTTAAAAAGGCGAGGCAAACCATTGGGTCGCAGCCATCTGACAACCAAAATTAATTTTCTAAACACTAACATTTTTTTTAAAAAAAAAAAGGCAAGGAAAGCACTTGGGCAGCAGGCGGACACATGACAACCAAATTAATTTCGTGAAAACATACTTAAAATAAAAAGGCGTAGCAACCAATTGAACA
Source organism: Okamejei kenojei (assembly GCA_035221665.1). Classification (NCBI taxonomy): domain Eukaryota; kingdom Metazoa; phylum Chordata; class Chondrichthyes; order Rajiformes; family Rajidae; genus Okamejei; species Okamejei kenojei. The sequence continues at coordinate 6,289,118 of CM069170.1, read as the reverse complement.
GCAAGCAGCCACCTGACAACCAAGATTAAGTTTGTGAACACAAACTGTTTTTAAAAAAAAGGAGAGGCTAACAATTGGGCAGCAAGCAGCCACCTGACATCCAAGTTTCATTTTGTGCACACAAACTTTATTTTTAAAAAGGCGCGGCAAACAATTGGGCAGCAAGCAGCCATCTGACAATGAAAATTAATTTTGTGAACACAAACTTTTTTCAAAAAGGCGAGGCAAGCAATTGGGCCGCAGCCAGCTGACAACCAAAATCCATTTTGTTAACACAAACTCTTGTAAAAGGCGAGGCAAACAATTTGGCCACAGCCACCTGACGACCAAAATCCATTTTGTGAACACAAACGCTTCAAAAAAGCGAGGCAATCAATTGGCCCGCAGACACCGACAACCAAAATCCATTTTATGAATACAAACTCTTTAAGAAGGCGAGGCAAACAATTGGGTCGCAGCCACCTGACAAACCAAAATCCATTTTGTGAACACAAAATCTTGAAATCGGCAATGTAAACAAATGTGCCGCAGCCACCTGACAACCAAAATTTATTTTGTGAATGCGATCTTTAAAAAGGCAAGGCAAGCAATTGTGCTGCAGCCACCTGACAACCAATATTCATTTTGTGAACGCAAACTCTTTTAAACGGCGAGGCAAACAATTGGGCCGCAGCCACCTGCCAACAAAAATCCATTTTGTGAACACAAACTCTTGAAAAAGGCGAGGCAAACAAATGAGCCGCAGCCACCTGACAACCAAAATCCATTTTGTGAACACAAACTCTTGAAAAAGGCGAGGCAAACAATTGGGCTGCAGCCACCTGACAACCAAAATCTATTTTGTAAACGCATACTCTTGAAAAAGGCGATGCAAACAATTGAGCTGCAGCCGCCTGACAACCAACATCCATTTTGTGAGCACAAACTCTTGAAAAAGGCGAGGCAAACGATTGGGCCGCAGCCACCTGACGACCAAAATCCATTTTGTGAACACAAACTCTTGAAAAAGACAAGGGAAGCAATTGGGCCACAGCCACCTGACAACCACAATCATTTTGTGAACACAAACCTTTTTAAAAGGCGAGGCAAACATTTGTAAATGTTGGACCAGACCTAGCTAAACAAATCCCTGATCCTGGGACATCTGGAGAAACTCTTGAGAATTTGTTGGAGAGAAATCCCTGCTCTGTGTTTCTTATGGCAGTAGATGTAAAATAACTGTTGGACATTATTAAAACACGTAAAAACAAAATGTCTACTGATTTCAACGACATTGACATGTCGATAGTTAAGATGGTCATTGAGAAGATTTCCAAACCTCTAACATTCATCTGTAATTTATCTTTCCATACCAGTACTTTTCCAATCAAAATTAAAATAGCAAAAGTCATACCAATATACAAAACTGGGAACAAGCATCATTTCACAAACTGCATACCTGTTTCTTTACTTCCTCAATTCTCCAAAATACTAGAAAAAAAGTTCAACAATAGACTAGACATATTTGTAGAAAAACATAAACTAATCACTGAAAGTCAATATGGATTCAGATCAAACAGATCAACATCACTTGCAGTAATAGAATCAATTGAAGATATCACAAACGCTATTGACAATAAACTATATGCAGCTGGGATATTTATTGATATGAAGAAAGCATTTGATACGATCAATCATGATACCTTATTTAAAAAATTAGAAAGGTAAGGCATCAGAGGTCTAGTACTGGATTGGATAAAAAGCTATTTAAGTAACAGGCAACAGTTTGTGAAGCTGGGCAGCTACAGTTCTACATGCATGGACATTGAATGTGGTGTACCCCAGGGGTCAATATTGGGTCCAAAACTATTCATCATGTATATAAACGACATTTGTAATGTGTCCAATGCCTTGAGGGTGGTCTTGTTTGCAGACGAAACAAATGTGTTTTGTTATGGGGAGAATTTAAAACAACTACTGGACAAAATAACCAAAGAAATTAGCAAACTGAAAAAATGGTTTGACAGGAGCAAAATATCATTAAATTTGAGCAAATCCAAAATAATGTTATTTGGTAATTGCAGAACAAATACACAAGCGAATATGAAGATAAATGGGGTTGAAATGAACGAGTTCATGAAAATAAATGTCTTAGAGTTATAATGGACAATCCAAACTGTCAAAAAGCATTTCTGTATTACACAAAGTTAAGCAGGTTCTGGATCACAAATCACTCCGCATTCTCTTTACTGTCTCACTAATCTTACCCTACTTAAATTACTGTGCAGAAGTCTGGGGCAATATCTATAAAAGTTCACTACATTCATTAACTATTCCGCAAAAAAGAGCAATACGCATTATTCACAATGTCAGATATCTGGATCACCTAATCCTATTATTCTTACAGTCAAAAATTATTTAAAATCTAGCAGATTTTGGTTGCATTTAAAAGCAGCACAGAAATGTTTTAGCGCCAAAAAATAAACTTTACCTGGTAATATACAAAAATTATTCAATGATGAGCGAGTGGGGGGATTATAAATTAGAAGAATATTTAATTTTAGGTACAAAGAGTCGGCACGACAGAAAACCTTTTTTTATTTAGTCTATGAAGTGATTTTTTGGAACAGCTTGCATGTGGAAGTAGAAAGCAATAGTCAAACTTGAACCAGTTCAAAATGACATACAAAAAACGTTTTTTTCACTAGGTACAGGGATGAATGGGATGGTTGACAAAACAGGGGTTAATGTTTTTTATTTATTTTATTTATTATTTATTTATGTTTTTGGTTACTTTCATTCATATTACTTGTATGTGATATCGTGTGTGTGTGTGTCGTGAGTGTGGTGTGTGGGTGTGTGTGTGTGTTTGTGTGTGTGTGATGTGTGTGGTGTGTGTGTGTGTGTGTGTGTGTGTTGTGTATGTCTATGGTTAAATTGTATCTCAAATGAATAATTAGATATTGTAGATTATTATTGGTATAGTATGTTACATATTACTATTATCATTGGATTCATTATCATTATTATTATTATTATTATTTTTATTTGTTATTAATAATGGTGATAATTATTATTATTAATTAGTTACTAAAATTTAAATGGGGGGAAGAAGGGGGTTTAGGGAGAAGGGGTGGATTAAATAAGGTTTTCTTCTTCTCATCCTTTTCGAGCTTGTAAGGAAAATTGTTGTACATTAAATTTTGCTTTTATTACTTTTCATTGCTTTGCAAATATGCCTGGAATGTTAAATTCATTTGGGACTATTTCGATTTTGTTGTTGTTATTTATTCCTATTTATGTCTTCTACTTGTTCAGAACAAAAGAAGAAAGAAATAAATAAATAAAATTTTGTGAACACGGAACTCTTCAAAAAGGCGAGGAAACAATTGGGAGCAAGCAGCCAGTGACAACCAAAATTCATTTTGTGAACATAAACTTTTTTTTAAAGGCGGGCGAAACATTGGGCAGCAAGAGCCATCTGACAAACAAAATTATTTTTTAGGAAACACAAACATTTTTTAAAAAGGCGAGGCTAACAATATGGGCAGAAAAGCAGCCACACTGACAAAACACATTCATTTTGTGAAACACAAACCTTTTATCAGCGATGGCAAACCAATGAGTTGCAGTCCACTCCTGGACAACAAATTATTTGAGACCCAAACGTTTTAAAAAGGCGAGGCAAAACAATTGGGCCGCAGGCCACCTGACAACCAAAAATTCATTTTGTGGAATTAAAATTTTTTTATAAAAAAGGCGAAGCAAACAATTGGGCCGCAGCCACCTGAGAACCAAAATTCATGTTGTGAACACAAACATTTAAAAAAAATGCGAGGCAAACAATTGGGCAGCAAACAGCCACCTGACAACCAAAATTCATGTTGTGAACACAAGCTTTTACAAAAAGCGAGGCAAACAATTGTGCCGCAGCCACCTCACAACCAAAATTCATATTGTGATTACAAACCTTTTGTTAAAAAGGTGAGGCAAACAATTGAACAGCATGCAGCCACCTGACAACCAAAATTCATTTTGTGAACACAAACCCTTGAAAAAGGCGAGGCAAACAATTGGGCAGCAAGCAGCCAAATCGCAACGAAAATTCATTTTGTGAACACAAACTTTAAAAAAAGGCGAGGCAAACAATTGGGTAGCAAGCAGCCACCTGCCAACCAAAATACATTTTGTGAACACAAACGTTTTTTTAATATTAAGAATACAAAGGCAACAATTTGGCAGGCACGCAGCACCTGACAACCAAAATTCATGTTGTGAAAACACACTTTTAAGAAAAGGCGAGGCAAACAATTGGGCCGTAGCCACCTAAAAACCAAAATTCATATAGTGGTCACAACCTTTTTTTAAAAAGGTCTAGGCAAAACAATTGAGCTGCACGCAGGCCACCTGACAACAAAAAATCATTTTGTGAACACAAACCCCATGAGAAAGGCAAGGCAAACAATTGGGCAGCAAGCAGCCAAATCGCAGACAAAATTCATTTTGTGAACACAAACTTTTAAGAAAGGTGAGGCAAGCAATAGGGCAGCAAGCAGCCACCTGACAACCAACATTCATTTTGTGAACACACACTTTTATCAAGGCGAGGCAAACAATTGGGTCGCAACCAGCTGACAAACAACATACATTTTGTGAATACAACATTTTTAAAAAAAGGCATGGCAAAGAATTGGGCCATAGCCACCTGACAACCAAATTTCATGTTGTGAGCACAAACCTTTTTTTATAAAGGCGATGCAAACAATTGGGCAGCAAGCAGCCACCTGACAACCAAAATTAATTTTCTGAACACAAACTTCAAAAACAAAGGCGAGACACACAATTGGGCAGCAAGTAGCCACCTGACAACCAAAATTAATTTTGTGAACACAAACCTTTTTTAAAAAGGCAAGGCAAACAATTGGGAAGCAAGCAGCCACCCGACAACCAAAGTTCATGTTGTGAACACAAAACCTTTTTTTAAAGGCGAGGTCTACAACTGGGCAGCAAGCAAGCCACCTGACAACGTAAATTCATTTTGTGAACGCAAACTGTTTTTAAATGGCGAGGATAACAATTGTGCAGCAAGCAGCCACCTGACAACCAAAATTCATTTTGTGAACACAAACTTTTTTTAAAAAGGCGAGGCAATCATTTCAGCAACAAGCAGCCACCTGACAACCAAAATTCATTTCGTTTTATCAAGGCAAGGCAAACAATTGGGTCGCAGCCACTTGACAACCAAAATTCATTTTGTGAATAAAACGTTTTTAAAAAGGCGAGGCAAACAAATGGGCCACAGTGAACTGACAACCAAAATTCATTTTGTGAACTCAAACCTTTTTTAAAAAAAAGGCCAGGCAAACAATTGGGTCGCAGGCACCTGACAACCAACATCCATTTTGTGAATACAAACTTTTAAAAAAGGCAAGGCAATAAAATGGGCTGCAGCCGCCTGACAACCAAAATTAATTTTGTGAAAACAAACTTTTTTTTAAAAGGCGATGCAAACAATTTGTCAGCAAGCAGCCACCTGTCAACCAAAATTAATTTTCTGAACACAAACTTTTTTTAAAACAAGGCAAGGCAAACAATTGGGCAGTAGGCAGCTACCTGACAACCAAGTTTGATTTTGTGAACACAAACGTTTTTGAAAAGCGAGGCAAACAAATGGGCAGCAAATAGCCACCTGACAACCAAAATTGATTTTGTGAACTCCAACATTAAAAAAAACGCGATACAAACAATTGGGCAGCAAGCAGCCACCTGACAACCGAAATTCATTTTGTGAACACAAACCTTTTTATAAAAATGCGAGGCATACAATTGGGCAGCACGCAGCCACCTGACAACCAAAATTCATTTTGAGAACACAAGCTTTTAAGAAAAGGCGAGGCAAACAATTGGGCCGCAACCACCTAACAACCAAAATTCATATTGTGATCACAATTTTTTTTTAAAAAGTCGAGGCAAACAATTGAGCAGCACGCAGCCACCTGACAACCAAAATTCATTTTGTGAACACAAACGCTGGAAAAAGGCGAGGCAAACAATTGGGCAGCAAGCAGCCAAATCGCAGACAAAATTCATTTTGTGAACACAACTTTTTAAAAAGGCAAGGCAATCATTTCGGCAGCAAGCAGCCACCTGACAACCAACATTCATTTTGTGAACACAAACTTTTTATCAAGGCAAGGCAAACAATTGGGACGCAGCCACTTGACAACCAAAATTCATTTTGTGAACGCAAACTTTTTAGAAAAAAGGCGAGGCAAACAATTGGGCAGCAAGCAGCCAAATCACAACCCAAATTAATTTTGTGAACACAATCTTTTGCAAAAGGCCAGGCAAACAATTGGGTCACAGGCACCTGACAACCAACATACTTTTGTGAATACAAACTTTTTAAAAAGGCAAGGAAAAGAATTGGGCCGCAGCCACCTGACAATCAAAATTCACTTTTTGAAAAAAAACTTTTTTTTAAAAGGCGATGCAAACAATTTGTCAGCAAGCTGCCAGCTGACAACTAAAAGTAATTTTCTGAACACAAACTTTTTTTAAAAAGGCGAGGCAAGCAGCCACCTGACAACCAAAATTCATTTTGTGAATCCAAAGTTTTTAAAAAGGCGAGGCATACAATTGGGCCGCCGTCAACTGACAACCAAAATTCATATTGTGAACACAAACCATTTTTTTAAAGGCGAGGCAAACAATTGGGCAGCACACAGCCAACTGACAACCAAAATTCATTTTGTGAACAAAAATACTTTTAGAAAAAAGGCGAGGCAAACAATTGGGCAGCAAGCAGCCACCTGACAAACAACATTCATTTTGTGAACACAAACCTTTTATCAAGGCGAGGCAAACAAATATGTCGCAGTCACCTGACAACCAAAATTCATTTTGTGAACACAACTTTTTAAAAAGGGAGGCAAACAATTGGGCCGCAGGCACCTGACAACCAAAATTCATATAGAATATAATAGAATAGTGTCTGTATTGTCATTGCAACATGAGCCATGTGCAACAAGAACGTTCTTCCCTGCCGGCCACAGCGGTGCCTTACTTGTTGGTTCGTGACAAGTTGGTGCTGCATGATGGTGTGATTGTGAATAACAATATAGGGGCACAAGGTGGTGGGCCGAAGCACTCGGAAACAATACTTCAAAACTGCTCATCGTGGCCATTCTGGGTCTGAAGTGACCCTTTCCATCGCTCAAAGCCAGTTCTTCTGGCCTGACATCCCTCGCTACTTCCGGGAGAGAGTCTCCGCTTGCCCTACCTGCAACAGCCTCGCTCCGCAGCAACAGCGGCAGCCGCTCTGACATGTACCTGGCCCTGCTGAATCTCCGCAACATCTCCCGCGTCCATGCCCTCGGCTCCCCGGCTCAGCACCTCATGTCCCGAGTCACTCGGCCCGGTGTCTCAACAGTCCCTGTCTCCCTCTGTCCTGAATATTCTCGCCTGGTCCATAGACGAATGACTCGGATCGCTCAAGTGCCTCGGGACCAGCCAGGTTCAGCAGAAGGGAGGCTTTGACCACGGGGGCCACAGCAGGGTGAGCGATTGTTACATAATGCTCAAAGTCATGTCGGAACACACTCCAGCGATGAGTGATGTCTGCCTGGTAGAGGCACCCCTGAACCCGCTGGCCGAATACCCGGACCATTTTGACTCGAAGCTGGGGAAGTTGCCCTGCAGCTACAAGATTGCCCTCAATCCCAACCAGTGCCGAGTTCTGCACTTTTGCCGAATGATGGAACTTTCGTCATTACACCAGCAGCACGGATTACCCGCAGAGCAACGGACTGGCCGACCGCGCGGTCCGCAGTGCCAAAGGATTGTTGGAACGTTGCCGCCTATTCCACTTCTGACACCATGTAAAGTAGATTCATGCATACCGTTAGATCTTCACTACTTTATTAATCACACAATATTGCCCTAGCTGTACGTGGTCTGTCACGATCACCAGAGAGAGAGATAGGGGCGTGTAGGTTACAATTATACTAACTGGTGAGGGCATGATTAGCATGGACAACGTTACTATCAATTAAAGGTGCATACACATATCATCTACAGTGAACACAAACTTCTTTTTTAAAGGCGAGGCAAACAATTAGGCAGCCAGCAGCCACCTGACAACCTAAATTCATATTATGAACACAAACTTTAAAAATAAAAAGGCGAGACAAACAATTGGGCAGCAAGCAGCCACCTGAAAACCAAAATTAAATTTGTGAACACAAACTATTTTTTAAAAAGGCGATGCAAACAATTGGGCAGCACGCAGCCAAATCACAACCAAAATTCAATTTTGTGAACACAAACATTTTAAAAAGGCGAGGCAAACAATTGGTTCGCAGCACCTGACAACCAAGATCCATTTTGTGAATACAAACTTATAGAAAAGACAAGTCAAAAAATTGGGCCGCAGCCGCCTGACAAACAAAATTACTTTTGTGAACACAAACATTTTGTGAACACACACTTTTTTTAAAACAAGGCGAGGCAAACAATTGGGCAGCAAGCAGCCACCTGACAGCCAAGATTAATTTTGTGAACACAAACTTTTTTTAAAACAAGGCGAGGCAAACAATTGGGCAGCCAGCAGCCACCTGACAACCAAAATTCATTTTGTGAACACAAACTTTAAAAATAAAAAGGCGAGACAAACAATTGGGCAGCAAGCAGCTACCTGAAAACCAAAATTACATTTGTGAACACAAACATTAAAAAAAGGTGAGGCAAATAATTGGGCAGCAAGCAGCCACCTGACAAACACCATTAATTTTGTGAACACAAACCTTTTATCAAGGCGAGGCAAACAAATGGGCCGTAGACACCTGACAACCAAAATTCATATAGAATAGAATAGTGTCTTCATTGTCATTGCAACATGAACCATGTACAACGAAATTAAAAAATGTCAGCCAGTCAGAGCACCATTCAAACATTTCTAAAAGCTAACGATACGTACAAGGAAAAATATTTTCAAAAAGTTGTGAACACAAACTTTTTCTTAATCAGGCGAGGTAAAAAAAAATTGTGAACACAAACTTTTTTTCATAAGGCGAGGCAAACAATTGGGCAGCAAGCAGCCACCAGACAACCAACATTTATTTTGTGAACACAAACTTTTTTTTTTAAAGGCGAGGCAAACAATTGAGCAGCAAGCAACAACCTGACAACCAAAATTCATTTTGTGAACACAAACTCTTTTTTAAAAAGGCGAGGCAAACAATTGGTCAGCAAGCAGCCACCTGACAACCAACATTCATTTTGTGAACACAAACCTTTTATCAAGGCGAGGCAAACAATTGGGTCGCAGCCACCTGACAACCAACGTACATTTTGTGAATACAAACTTTATAAAAAGGCGAGTGAAAGAATTGGGCCGCAGCCACCTGACAACCAAAAATCATTTTGTGAACACAAACCTTGTTTTAAAAAGGCGATGCAAACAATTTGTCAGCAAGCAGCCACCTGACAACCAAAATTAAATTTCTGAACAAAAACATTTTTAAAAAAAGGTGAGGCAAACAATTGGGCAGCAAGCAGTCAAATCACAACCAAAATTCAGTTTGTGAACACAAACTTTTAGAAAAGGCGACGCAAACGATTGGGCAGCAAGCAGCCACCTGACAACCAAAATTCATTTTGTGAACAGCAACTTTAAAAAAAAAAGCGAAGTAAGCAATTGGGTCACAACCACCTGACAACCAACATACATTTTGTGAATACAAACGTTTTAAAAAGGCGAGGGAAAGAATTCGGCCGCAGCCACCTGACAACCAAAATGCATTTTGTGAACACAAACATTGTTTTAAAAAGGCGATGCAAACAATTTGTCAGCAAGCAGCCACCTGACAACCGAAATTAATATTCTGAACACAAACATTTTTTTAAAAATCGAGGCAAACAATTGGGCTGCAAGCAGCCACCTGACAACCGACATACATTTTGTGAACACAAACGTTTTATCAAGGCGACGCAAACAATTGGGTCACAGCCACCTGACAACCAAAATTCATTTTGTGAACACAACCTTTTTAAAAGGGCCAAGCAAACAATTGGATCGCAGGCACCTGAGAACCAATATTCATTTTGTGAATACAAACTTTTAAAAATGGCAAAGCAAAGAATTGGGCCGCAGCCGCCTGACAACCAAAATTACTTTTGTGAACACAAACAATTTTTAAAGAGTGAATGGAAACAATTTGTCAGCAAGCAGCCACCTGACAACCAAAATTAATTTTCTGAACACAAACTTTTTTTAAAACAAGGTGAAGCAAACAATTGGGCAGCAAGCAGCCACCTGACAGCCAAGATTAATTTTGTGAACACAAACTTTTTTTTAAAAAGCGAGGCAAACAATTGGGCAGCCAGCAGCCACCTCACAACCAAAATTGATTTTGAGAACACAAACTTCAAAAATAAAAAGGCGAGACAAACAATTGGGCAGCAAGCAGCTACCTGAAAACCAAAATTGATTTTGTGAACACCAACATTAAAAATAAGGTGAGGCAAATAATTGGGCAGCAAGCAGCCACCTGACAAACAACATTCATTTTGTGAACACAAACCTTTTATCAAGGCGAGGCAAACAAATGGGTCGCCGCCACCTGACAACCAAAATTCATTTTGTGAACACAAACCTTTTAAAAATGCGAGGCAAACAATTGGGCCGCAGACACCTGACAACCAAAATTCATATAGAATAGAATAGAATAATGTCTTCATTGTCATTGCAACATGAACCATGTACAACAAAATTAAAAAATGTCAGCCAGGCAGTGCACTATTCAAACATTTCTAAAAGCTAACAATACGTACAAGGAAAAATGTTTTCAAAAAGTTGTGAACACAAACTTTTTCTTAATCAGGCGAGGTAAAAAAAATTGTGAACACAAACGTCTTTGAATAAGGCGAGGCAAACAATTCGGCAGCACACAGCCACCTGACAACCAAAATTCATTTTCTGAACACAAACTTTAAAAAAAAAGTCGAGGAAAACAATTGGGCAGCAAGCAGCCACCTGACAACCAAAATTCATTTTGTAAACACAAACTTTTTTTTTAAAGGTGAGGCAAACAATTGGGCAGCAAGCAACAACCTGACAACCAAAATTCATTTTGTGAACACAAACTTTTTTTAAAAAGGCGAGGCAAACAATTGGTCAGCAAGCAGCCACCTGATAACCAACATTCATTTTGTGAACACAAACCTTTTATCAAGGTGAGGCAAACAATTAGGTCGCAACCACCTGACAACCAACATACATTTTGTGAATATAAACTTTTTAAAAAGGCGAGCGAAAGAATTGGGCCGCTGCCACCTGACAACCAAAATTCATTTTGTGAACAGCAACCTTGCTTCAAAAAGGCGATGCAAACAATTTGTCAGCAAGCAGACACCTGACAACTAAAATTAATTTTCTGAACACAAACATTTAAAAAATAAAGGCGAGGCAAACAATTGGGCAGCAAGCAGACATCTGACAACCAAAATTAATTTTGTGAACGCAAACTTAAAAAATAAATAGGCGAGGCAAACAATTGGGCAGCAAGCAGTCACCTGACAACCAAAACTCATTTTTTGAACACCAACATTTTTTTTAAAGGCATGGCAAACAATTGGGCAGCAAGTCGCCCCCTGACAACCACAATTCAATTTTGTGAACAGAAACCTTGTTTTAAAAGAACGAGACAAACAATTGGGCAGCACGAAGCCACCTGACAACCAAAATTAATTTTGTGAACACAAACTATTTTGAAAAAAGTTGAGGCAATGAATTTGGGCAGCAAGCAGTCAAATCACAACCAAAATTCATTTTGTGAACACAAACATTTTAAAACTGCGAGGCAAACATTTGGGTCACAGCCACCTGAGAATGAAAATTATTTTTGTTAACACAAACTTATCTTTTTAAAGGTGACGCAAACAATTGGCAGCTAGCAGCCAAATCACAACCAAAATTCATTTTGTGAACACAAACATTTTAAAATTGCGAGGCAAACAATTGGGCAGCAAACAGCCACCTGACAACCTAAATCGATTTTATGAACAAGAACTCTTGAAAAAGGCGAGGCAAAAAAAATTAGGCCGCAGCCACCTGACAACCAAAATTCATTTTGTGAACACAAACCCTTGAAAAAGGCGAGGCAAACAATTGGGCAGCAAGCAGCCAAATCACAACCAAAATTCATTTTGTGAACACAAACTTTTAAAAATGCAAGGCAAAGAATTGGGCCGCAGCCACTAGACAACCAAAATGCATTTCTGAATAAAAAACTTATATTTTTAAAGGAGAAGCAAACAATTGGGCAGCAAGCAGCCACCTGACAACATAAATTCACTTTGTGAACACAAACATTTTTTTAAAATGCGAGGCAAACAATTGGGCAGTAGGCCGCCACCTGACAACCAAAATTCATTTTGTGAACACAAACTTTTTTGAATAAAGCTGAGGCAAACAATTGGGCAGCAAGCAGTGAAATCACAACCAAAATTCATTTTGTGAAAACAAACATTTTAAAATTGCGAGGCAAACAATTGGGTCGCAGCCACCTGACAACCAAAAGTCAATTTGTGAACACAAACTATTTTTTTAAATGGTGAAGCAAACAATTGTGCAGCAAGCAGCCACCTGACAACCAAAATTCTTTTTGTGAACACAATTTTTATTTTAAAAGGTGAGGCAAACAATTGGGCAGCAAGCAGCCACCTGACAACCAAAATTCATTTTGTGAAAACAAACGTTTTAAAAAGGCGAGGTAAATAATTGGGCTGCAGCCACCTGACAACCAAAATTAATTTTGTGAACACAATTTTTATTTTAAAAGGCGTGGCAATCAATTGGGCAGGAAACAGCTACCTGACAACCAAAATTCATTTTGTGAACACAATTTTTTTACAAGGCGAGGCAAGCAAGTGTGTCGCAGCCACCTGACAACCAAAATCCATTTTTTGAACACAAACTCTTGAAAAAGGAGAGGCAAACAATTGGGACACAGCCACCTGACAACCAAGATCCATTTTGCGAACACAAACTCTTGAAAAATGCAAGGCATACAATAGAACCGCAAGCAGCCAAATCACAACCAAAAGTAATTTTGTGAACACAAACTTTTTTTTTAAAACGCGAGGCAAACAATTGGGCAGCAAGCAGCCACCTGACAACCAAAATTCATTGTGTGAACACAAAAAAAAAGGCGAGGCAAACAATTGGGCAGCAATTGGGCATCAAGCAGCCACCTGACAACCAAAATTAATTTTGTGAACACAAACCTTTTTTAAAAAGGCGAGGCAAACAATTGGGCAGAACGCAGCCACCTGACAACCAAAATTGATTTTGTGAACACAAACGTTTTTGAAAAAAGGTGAGGCAAACAATTGGGCAGCAGGCAGCCAAATCACAACCAAAATTCATTTTGTGAACACAAACCTTTTTTTAAATGCGAGGCCAGGAATTGGGTCGCAGCCACTAGGAAACCAAAATTAATTTGTGAACAAAAACCTTTCAAAAATGCAAGGCAAAGGATTGGGACGCTGCTGCCTGACAACCAAAATTCATTTTCTGAACGCAAAATTATTTTTTTAAAGGCGGGGCAAACAATTGGGCAGCAAGCCGCCACCTGACAACCAAAATTCATTTTGTGAACACAAACTTTAAAAAAAAAATGCGAGGCAAACAATTGTTTTTGTTAATGTTTATGGACCAAACTTTGATAGTCCACTGTTCTTTAAGAAAATATTTAATAAAATCCCGGAAATAGCACAACATTACCTAATAATTGGAGGAGATTTAAATTGTACATTAGATTCTTATTTAGATAGATCCACAAGACAAAGGAAAACCAAATCCCATTCTAGTGACTTATTAATGCATACATGGATACTAGTAATATTAAAGATGTTTGGGGAATAGAAAATCCAACTGGACGAGAATATTCATTTTACTCACCTGTACATAAAACCTATTCAAGAATAGATTATTTTTGGTAGACTCTAAACTCATATCACTTACAATTCAAAATACCATAATATTACAATCTCAGATCACGCACCTTTAACAAATAAATTGTAAAACGGAAAAACAAGGACAATGGAGATTTAACCCACAAAATTTAAAAGACAAATTAACTCAGGAATATATTATAGAACAGATCAAGATTTTCTTTGAAATAAATGATAAACCGGAAATATCTTCTTCCCTATTATGGGAAACTTTTAAAGCATATGCCCGTGGAATTATGATTTCTTCTCAAGCATTTTATAATAAAGAGAATCAGAGGGAACAACAGGAATTGGAAAAGGAGATTAAACAATTAGACACAGAGAATGCTGCTAATCCACCCACAACAAAACAACAAAATCGCTGCACTGAAATATAAATTAAATGAAATATACTCAGATCAAGTTGTAAAACTCTATCAATACACAAAACAATTACAATTTGAATTTGGAGATAAACCTCAAAAATTATTGCCTCGTCAATTACGGAAAATGGAGTGAGAAAAAATAATCCATAGGATTAAATCATACAATGGCGAACCATTAATACAACCCAAAGATGTTAATGAGAGATTTTTGCAATATTATAAATAATTATATTCAGCTAAAACGACAGAAAACAGGATAGGAATAGAAGCATTTAAAAAACAATGTAATCTAAATGGGTTGGATTCACAAAATAGAGAATCACTAAATGCTGAAATATCAGTAAAAGAAATCGAAGAATCTATCAGATCATTAAAAAATGGTAAAACACCGGGACTAGATGGTATTGGTTCGGAATTTTATAAAACATGTCATGATCTGATTGCACCACGTTTGAAGATACTCTATGAATACATCTATACCCACCAGAAACTACCAGAAACGTTAAATGAATCTATTATAACACTTATACCTAAAATAGACAAAGATCTGGATGACCCAGGATCATATAGAGCTATAGCTCTTTTAAATACTGATCAAAAGATACTAACCAAAATATTAGCACAAAGATTAAGCACAGTTATTAATAAATTAATTCACCCGGATCAAACAGGATTTATACCAAAACGATATTCCTCATATAACCTGAGACGATTATTCAATATTATATATTCGAAAAGAGGTATTAATAAAGACCTAGTAATTATATCATTAGATGCGGAGAAAGCCTTTGACCAGGTGGATTGGTCTTACTTGTTTTCGGTTATGGAAACTTTTAAGTTGGGAGAGAAGTTTATTACTTGGGTTAAATGATTATACACTAATCCAACAGCCAGAATACTAACAAATCAAATGCTATCAACTACATTTAATTTATTCCGAGGCTGCAGAAAAGGCTGTCCTTTATCCACGCTATTGTTTGCACTTGCAATAGAACCATTAGCTCAACGTGTGAGATTACATCCTGAAATATATGGGTATGACACCGGAGATACTGAAAATAAATCTCCTTATATGCGGATGATGTATTACTTTATATTACAAAGCTGGAAATTAGTATTCCAAATTTACTAAAATTAATAACTGAATTTGGATTATTTTCAGGATATAGTATTAATTGGAATAAAAGTGAACATGTCAATAATGGTAAATTACTTGCATATACTACAACAATTTCCTTTTAAGATAGCAAACGAAAAACTCAAATATCTTGGAATTTATGTAACAAAAAGATTTGATTCTTTATTTAAATCCAATTTTCCACTTTTATTGATTAAATTAAATAAGAATATTTTATATTGGAAAATATTACCTATTTCAATGCTAGGTAGAATTAATGCAATAAAAATGATTTTTCTCCCTCAATTACTATATCTTTTCCAATTGATTCCATATATCATCCTAAAAATTTCTATAAGAAGGTTGATTCTATAGCAACCAACTTTATCTGGGATTAAAAGAGCCATAGAATAAATAAAAAAAAAATTTATGTACATCAACAATAAATGGAGGTCTAGCACTGCTAAACTTTATGTTTTATTACTGGGCAGGTAATATTAAAAATATGAATTTTTGGTTAGTAGAGACAGATAAACAACCAATCTAGTTAAAAATGGAAATAGAAGATTGTTCGCCTTTTGAAATTAGCTCGATTTTATTTGCTAATATTAAACTAGGTAAGAAAATCTATAGTGAAAATCCGATAATAGAAAGTGGGATACGTATCTGGAAACAAATAAAGAAAACATTAAAATTGAAATGTATACCACTAGCCCTTACCATTGTAAATAACATTACATTTAAACCTTCACTCATGGACAAAGGTTTTTACAATGGAAAAACTATGGAATTAATAAGATGTGCGATCTCCATAGGGAAAACTCCTTCATGTCATTTCAAGAATTACAACAAATTTATGGATTACATTCAAAAGATTACTTTAAATATTTACAAATTAGAGACTAAGTAAAAGCGAACACACAAGAAATCAGAAATAGAAAGACAGACATTTTAGATGAATGTCTAAATAAACACCCGAACACATAAAAATTGATATAATATATTTATAACATTTTATTGGAAAACGATGTCCCAATGACAGAAATATATAGGCAATCATGGGAAAACTCATTAGGTCAATTAATCAGACTAGAAGTATGGGATGAAAGTTTACAACACCATTGTTCATTAAATGCTAGACACTCTCTTATACAATTTAAAATATTACATGGATTACATTATTCAAAATCCAAATTACATAGTATTTTTTAAAATGTATATGCCATATGTGATAAATGTCAACACTTAGAAGCTAACTTAACGCACTCATTTACAAATTGTATAAAAATTACTAAATTTTGGACAGAAATATTTAAGATAATTTCGAATGTTGTTAATACGAATCTGATCCCTGACTCAAAATTAATAATTTTGGGAATATTACAAACATATCAACTAATAACAACGAATCAAAGCATTTTTATTGATAACAGTTTAATAATTGGGAAAAAATTAATATTGAAATTCTGGAAAGGTCCTACATCCCCCACAACCAAAATGTGGATTACAGGAATGTCGGAGACACATCAACTGGAAAAATTCAGGCTTGTCCTACTGGACAAGTTGGATCTTTTCAGAGGGATATGGTCTCCATTTATTGAATGTTTAAAGGGTCAAAATGGCTCAGTGCGAGAGCCTGACTGAAGCCTGAATAAAGGAATGGATGAAGAATCATATATAACAAATCATGGATATATCTCCAATGATGGATAACCTGTTTAACACTCCACTCATTTTTTTTTTTCAATTTTTACTTTATTTTTATCTATTTTTTCCTATCTGCAATAAAAATTGTATAAAAATACAATTAAGACATAAATGTTAATATAAATAATATTACGAATGTATGTGACAAGTGTATTATTTTAATATGTACTTACGTCTAATACAAATATTTAAAAAAGTAAAAAATAAAGACAAATCCATTTTGTGAACTCAAACTCTTGAAAAAGGCGAGGCAAACAATTGTGCAGGACCCACCTGACAACCAAAATTAATATTCTGAACACAAAGTCTTAAAAAAAGACGAGGCAAACAACTGGGCAGCAAGCACCCACCTGACAACCAAAATTAATTTTGTGAACACAAACTTTGTTTAAAAAAGGCGAGGCAAACAATTGGGCAGCAAGCAGCCACCTGACAACCAAAATTCATTTTGTTGGCACCAACTTAAAAAAAAATGCGAGGCAAACAATTGGGCAGCATGCAGCCATCTGACAAACAAAATTCATTTTGTGAACACAAACTTTTCAAGAAGGCGAGGCAAATAATTGAGTCGCAGCCACCTGACAACCAAAATTCATTTTGTGAACACAAACCTTTTAAAAAGGTGAGGCAAACAATTGGGCTGCAGCCACCTGACAACCAAAATTCATATTGAGAACACTAACTTTTTTTTAAAAGTGCGAGGCAAACAATTGGGCAGCACGCAGCCACCTGACAACCAAAATTCATTTTATGAACACAAACTTTTTTGAAAAAAGGTGAGGCAAACAATTGGGCAGCAAGCAGACAAATCACAACCAAAATACATTTTTGAATTTTGAAAATGCGTGGCAATCAATTGGGTCGCAGCACTAGACAACCAAAATTCATTTGTGACTGCAAACTTTTAAAAAAGGCAAGGCAAATAATGGGGCTGCAGCCACCTGACAACCAAACTTCATTTTCTGAACACAAACTTCCTTTTTTAAAGTCAAAGGAAACAATTGGGCAGCAAGCAGCCACCTGACAATCAAAATTCATTCTGTGAACACAAACCTTTTTCTAAAAAGGCGATGCAAACATTTGGGCAGCAAGCAGCCACCTGAAAACCAAAATTCAATTTGTGAACACAAACTTTTTTTTTAAAAGGCGAGGCAAACAATTGGGCAGCAGGCAGCCACCTGACAAGCAAAACCGATTTTGTGATCACAAACTCTTTAAAAAGGTGGGGCAAACAATTGGGCCGCAGTCACCTGACAACCAATATTCATATTGTGAACACAAACTCTTGAAAAAGGAAAGGCAAACAATTGGGCAGCAAGCAGCCAAATCATAATCAAAATTCATTTTGTGAACACAAACTTTTTTAAAATGCAAGGCAAACAATTGTGTCGCAGCCACCTGCCAACCAAAATTTATTTTCTGAACACAAACCTTTTTTTAAAGGTGAGGGAAACAATTGGGCAGCAAGACGCCACCTGACAACCAAAATTCATTTTGTGAACACAAACCTTTTTTTAAAAAGGCGATGCAAACAATTGGGCAGCAAGCAGCCACCTGACAACCAAAATTCATTTTGTGATGACAAACTTTTTAAAAAGGCGAGGCAAACAATTGGGCTGCTGCCACCTTACAACCAAAATTCATATTGTGACCACAATTATTTTTTAAAAAGGCGAGCAAACAATTAGGCAGCAAGCAGACACCTGACAACCAAAATTAATTTTGTAACACAAACCTTTTTTTTTAAAAAGGCGAGGCAAACAATTGGGAAGCAAGTAGCAACCTGAGAACCAAAATTCATTTTGTGAACGCAAACTTAAAAAAAAGCGAGGCAAACAATTGGGCAGCAAGCAGCCACCTGACAACCAAAAATCATTTTGTGAACACATACTTGTTTTAAATAGGCGAGACAAACAATTGGACAGAAAGCAGCCACCTAACAACCAAAATCCGTTTTGTGAGCACGAACTCTTGAAAATGGCGAGGCAACAATTGGGCTGCAGCCACCTGACAAACAAAATTCATATTGTGAGCACAAACTTTTTTTTAAAAAAAGGCGAGGCAAACCATTGGGCAGCCAGCACCCACCTGACAACCAAAATTCATTTTGTGAGCACAAATTAAAAAAAAAGGCGAGGCGAACAATTGGGCCGCAGCCACCTGACAAACAAATCCATGTTGTGAACTCAAACTCTTGAAAAAGACGATGCAAACAATTGAGCCGCAGCCACCTGACAAACAAAATCAATTTTGTGAACACAAACTCTTGAAAAAGTCAAGGAAAACAATTTGGCCACAGCCACATGACAACCAAGATCCATTTTGTGAAGACAAACTCTTGAAAAAGGTGAGGCAATCAATTTGGCCACAGCCACCTGACAACCAAAATCCGTTTTATGAATACAAACTCTTGAAAAAGGCAAGGCAAACAATTCGGCCGCAGCCACCTGACAACCAAAATCCATTTTGTGAACACAAGCTCTTGAAAAAGGCAAGGCAAACAATTGGGCCGCAAGCAGCCAAATCATAACCAAAATTCATTTTGGGAACACAAAACATTTTTTAAAAAAGGCGAGGCAAACAATTGGGCAGCAAGCAGCTACCTGACAACCAAAATTCATTTTGTGTACACAAACTTTTTTTAAAAAATGCGATGCAAACAATTGGGCAGCATGCAGCCACCTGACAAACAAAATTAATTTTGTGAACACAAACTTTTCAAGAAGGCGAGGCAAATAATTGGGCCGCAGCCACCTGACAACCAAAATTCATTTTGTGAACACAAACCTTTTAAAAAGGTGAGGCAAACAATTGGGCTGCAGCCACCTGACAACCAAAATTCATATTGAGAACACTAACATTTTTTTAAAAGTGCAAGGCAAACAATTGGGCAGCACGCAGCCACCTGACAACCAAAATTCATTTTATGAACACAAACTTTTTTGAAAAAAGGTGAGGCAAACAATTGGGCAGCAAGCAGACAAATCACAACCAAAATTCATTTTTGAATTTTAAAAATGCGTGGCAATCAATTGGGTCGCAGCACTAGACAACCAAAATTCATTTGTGACTGCAAACTTTTAAAAAAGGCAAGGCAAATAATGGGGCTGCAGCCACCTGACAACCAAACTTCATTTTCAGAACACAAACTTCCTTTTTTAAAGTCAAAGAAAACAATTGGGCAGCAAGCAGCCACCTGACAACCAAAAATCATTTTGTGAACACATACTTGTTTTAAATAGGCGAGACAAACAATTGGACAGAAAGCAGCCACCTAACAACCAAAATCCGTTTTGTGAGCACGAACTCTTGAAAATGGCGAGGCAACAATTGGGCTGCAGCCACCTGACAAACAAAATTCATATTGTGAGCACAAACTTTTTTTTAAAAAGGCGAGGCAAACCATTGGGCAGCCAGCACCCACCTGACAACCAAAATTCATTTTGTGAGCACAAATTTTAAAAAAAGGCGAGGCGAACAATTGGGCCGCAGCTACCTGACAAACAAATCCATGTTTTGAACTCAAACACTTGAAAACGACGATGCAAACAATTGAGCCGCAGCCACCTGACAAACAAAATCCATTTTGTGAACACAAACTCTTGAAAAAGGCGAGGCAATCAATTGGGCCGCAGCCACCTGACAAACAAAATCAATTTTGTGAACACAAACTCTTGAAAAAGTCAAGGAAAACAATTTGGCCACAGCCACCTGACAACCAAGATCCATTTTGTGAAGACAAACTCTTGAAAAAGGCTAGGCAATCAATTTGGCCGCAGCCACCTGACAACCAAAATCCGTTTTATGAATACAAACTCTTGAAAAAGGCAAGGCAAACAATTCGGCCGCAGCCACCTGACAACCAAAATCCATTTTGTGAACACAAGCTCTTGAAAAAAGCAAGGCAAACAATTGGGCCGCAGCCACCTGACAAACAAAATTCATTTTGCGAACACAAACTTTTCAAGAAGGCGAGGCAAATAATTGGGTCGCAGCCACGTGACAACCAAAATTCATTTTGTGAACACAAACCTTTTAAAAAGGTGAGGCAAACAATTGGGCTGCAGCCACCTGACAACCAAAATTCATATTGAGAACACTAACATTTTTTTAAAAGTGCAAGGCAAACAATTGGGCAGCACGCAGCCACCTGACAACCAAAATTCATTTTATGAACACAAACCTTTTTTTTTAAAAGGCGAGGCAAACAATTGGGCAGCAGGCAGCCACCTGACAAGCAAAACCGATTTTGTGATCACAAACTCTTTAAAAGGTGGGGCAAACAAATGGGCCGCAGTCACCTGACAACCAATATTCGTATTGTGAACACAAACTTTTTTTTTAAAAAGGCGAGGCCAACGATTGGGCAGCACGCAGCCAACTGACAACCAAAATTCATTTTGTGAACACAAACCCTTGAAAAAGGAAAGGCAAACAATTGGGCAGCAAGCAGCCAAATCATAATCAAAATTCATTTTGTGAACACAAACTTTTTTTAAATGCAAGGCAAACAATTGTGCCACCTGCCAACCAAAATTTATTTACTGAACACAAACTTTTTTTTAAAGGCGAGGGAAACAATTGGGCAGCAAGACGCCACCTGACAACCAAAATTCATTTTGTGAACACAAACCTTTTTTTTAAAAAGGCGATGCAAACAATTGGGCAGCAAGCAGCTACCTGACAACCAAAATTCATTTTGTGATGACAAACGTTTTAAAAAGGCGAGGCAAACAATTGGGCTGCTGCCACCTGACAACCAAAATTCATATTGTGACCACAATTATTTTTTAAAAAGGCGAGCAAACAATTGAAAGGCGAGGCAAACAATTGGGAAGCAAGTAGCAACCTGAGAACCAAAATTCATTTTGTGAACGCAAACTTTAAAAAAAGCGAGGCAAACAATTGGGCAGCAAGCAGCCACCTGACAACCAAAAATCATTTTGTGAACACAAATTAAAAAAAAAAGGCGAGGCGAACAATTGGGCCGCAGCCACCTGACAAACAAATCCATGTTGTGAACTCAAACTCTTGAAAAAGACGATGCAAACAATTGAGCCGCAGCCACCTGACAAACAAAATCCATTTTGTGAACACAAACTCTTGAAAAAGGCGGGGCAATCAATTGGGCCGCAGCCACCTGACAAACAAAATCAATTTTGTGAACACAAACTCTTGAAAAAGTCAAGGAAAACAATTTGGCCACAGCCACCTGACAACCAAGATCCATTTTGTGAAGATAAACTCTTGAAAAAGGCTAGGCAATCAATTTGGCCGCAGCCACCTGACAACCAAAATCCGTTTTATGAATACAAACTCTTGAAAAAGGCAAGGCAAACAATTCGGCCGCAACCACCTGACAACCAAAATCCATTTTGTGAACACAAGCTCTTGAAAAAGGCAAGGCAAACAATTGGGCCGCAAGCAGCAAAATCATAACCAAAATTCATTTTGGGAACACAAAACATTTTTTAAAAAGGCGAGGCAAACAATTGGGCAGCAAGCAGTCACCTGACAACCAAGATTCATTTTGTGAACACAAAGTTTTTTTTTGAAAGGTGAGGCAAACAATTGGGCAGCAATCTGCCATCTGACAACCAAAATTCATTTTGTGAACACAAACTTTAAAAAAAAAAGACAAGGCAAACAATTGGGCAGCAAGCAGCCACCTGGCAACCAAAATTCATTTTGTGAACACAAACTTTTTAAAACGGCGAGGCAAACAATTGGGCAGCCAGCAGCCACCTGACAACCATATTTTTTTTGTGAACACAAACTTAAAAAAAAATGGCGAGGCAAACAATTGGGCAGCAAGCAGCGACCTGACAACCAAAATTCTTTTTGTGAACACAAACTTAAGAAAAAAGGCAAACAATTTGGCAGCAGCCACATCAAGGTTACTCACCGTGGAGTAGACGTCCGTTCAGTGTTATTCACAGATCAGAGATCCATGATCCTCTCGCTTCCTGGGTCTGGCACAGTGAGGCACGACATGTCCGGGTTTTATAGTCCCTCTCCCCTCCCCCCTGCCGCCAGCGGGGGCAGCAGAGAACAGAGAGAATGGGAAATTGTTTAAAAACATTAACATCTCTCTCATTTTCCATCGATAGGAAAAGTCCTCTGGTCCATTAAGGCTCTGAGCGAGGTGGCCAAAAATGACGGCTGTAGCTGGCGGTGTTCTCTTGGAAATCGCAGCACAGTGGGCCGAAAGTGGTCAAGATCAGACTTTTAGTTATATAGACTAGGCCTCAGTTATAATAATGCTTGGGATGAGGTGAGAAAATTCAGGTCCTTGGCAAACAGCTAGGAGTCTGATTCTGGTTAACCCCTTCCAACCAGCAGTTTATTATTACTGAATATGAAGCAAATGTAAAAACTGTTAGCATAAGTAAATGGTAGATAACCCGACGACTTAATTCGAATTATATATATCACAATTTAAAAAATATATATATATATATATATATATGTATATATATATATATATATATATATATATATAGTAATTGTGATATATATAATTCGGATTTGAATTGGCCCCTCCTCCCTTTTGCAAGATTTCTTAAGGGAGCGGAGCTAGATGTGTATTAACAACAACGGAAGTCAACAAATTTGCAACTACCACCATTAGGTGTCTAATTTGTTACAGTCTCATTATTTTTAGACACTGTCTAAAACTTTACTTTTTATTTGTCACAATAATTCACACTTTTTTTGCTTTTCGCTTAAGGACAATTTTAAAAAGGATGTACCAACAGAATGTAATAGCGGCAAATGTTCCCCCAACACCCAGAGACGTGAAGTATTTGTTGCACCGTATGACTCAAAGGTATCAAAGTAATTTAAAATGCAAGATGATAAACAAAAGAAACTTGGCAGCATCACATTTTGTAGTTGGAATATAAGGGGTGTTAACGAACCAATTAAAAGGGGTAAGATTTTCACACAATTGGAATCGCTCAATTCAGACATAATCTTCTTGCAAGAAACACATCTGAAAATGCATGCTGAGACTAGATTGAAGGCAAATTGGATAGGCCAAACATACCAGTCTTCATACATCTCAAAATCTAGAGGCACAGCAATTATTATTCGCAAAGGTATACCATTTAATTCAAAGAATATCATAACAGACAAGGAAGGGAGATATCGTACAGTTACCAGAGAGATTCATGCTACCCCAATTACCATGGTGAATATTTACGCACCTAATTTTGAAAACCCCCAATTTTTTAATAAAATTCTGAATATAATTTCGGAGTTTAATTATCAAAATGTGATAATTGGAGGAGATTTTAATTGCGTTTTAGATCAGTACCTGCATAACTCCACACAACGAAAGAGGGGTAACACA
Organism: Okamejei kenojei; assembly: GCA_035221665.1. Taxonomy (NCBI): domain Eukaryota; kingdom Metazoa; phylum Chordata; class Chondrichthyes; order Rajiformes; family Rajidae; genus Okamejei; species Okamejei kenojei. The sequence continues at coordinate 6,264,580 of CM069170.1, read as the reverse complement.
AAATCGAAACTAGTCAACTCATAAATACATACATAAAAAACACAAATATAACAGCTGTTTGGAGGGTCGCTAACACAGCTGGAAGGAAATACTCGTTCTATTCAACTGTACACAAAACATATTCACGTATTGACTATTTTTTAGTGGACACAAAATTAATTCCCTACACAATGAACCCAACATATCATAACAGCATCATTTCTGACCACTCCCCGTTAACCTTTTTTGTTAAAGTGGAAGGAATGCCTAATAACAAATCATTTAGGAGGTTTAATCCTCAAATTCTAAATGACCCACTAGGTGGTATATATTTAAAATAACAAATGGAACTTTTTTTTGAGACCAACGACACCCCAGATATTTCACCTGCTTTACTTTTAAAAGCATTTATCAGAGGATCTATAATTCCATATTAAGCTTTTCAAAATAAAAATAATAAGAACGAACAAATGCAGTAAGAAGAATGAATTAGATAATTGGATCTAGATAATGCTAAAGAGCTAACAATAGATAAACATAATAAAATAACAATATTGAAATTTAAATTAAATTAAATATTACCAGATTAAGTAAATATGTTAGTAAATTAATAAATCTAGATACACATGCAATAATCTGAGACGTCTGTTTAATATAATGCATTCATATAAAACTGAAGAACAAGACTTATCAATTATTTCATTGGACGCAGAAAAAGTATTCTATCAAGTGCATGGGAATACCTTGTTAAAGTATTGCAAAACATTTAAATGGGAGATAAATTTATCTTATGGGTAAAACTATTATATGACAGGCGCACTGCTAGAATATTAACTAATAACATGTGGTCTCCGAAATTTCAATTATCCAGGGGCAATACACAGGGATGCTCACTTTCACCTCTGCTATTTGCTCTTGTAATAGAACTTCAAGCTGAAAGCATTAGAACACATCCGAGCATCCATGGTTATAACACAAAATACTCAAATAACAAAATATTATTATAAGCAGATGATGTACTACTGTACATCAGAACATCACAAATCAGCATAACAAATAAATTAAATATAATAGACAAATTTGGATCATTTTCAGGATACAGAATAAATTGGAATAAAGGTGAAATTATGACGATAAAACCTCAAGACTCAACACATCTGCTAAAATTCGCTTTTTAAATTGCTACAGAAAATGTTAAATATTTAGGAATCGCAATTACCAGAAAATATAAATCTTTATTTAATGCAAACTATATGCCCCTACTTAACAAATTAAACGCCCTGATTAAGTTTTGGAAAACACTTCCGATGTCTTTAATAGGACGAATAAATGCAATATAAATAATCTTCCTACCACAAATTTTATATCTATTCCAATCAATACCAATATACTTACCTAAACATGTTTTTAAAAAAACTGGATTCTGATATTACATATTTTATATGGGACTATAAATCTCATAGATTTCACAGAAGGGACGTCCGGTGGTGCCATGTTATCTTAACAGACGCTGCACATAGCTCAACTCCCTAAATTGAGCTAACCCAATTTTTCGCGTTAAAACCGGGTCTACAGGTCGGGACCGATTTTAAAAACTTACCAGAGCCTCTGGACGTCGTGCTGATGACATCATCAGTAAGCGCTGTGCATTTAACGGAGGCTTAAAGCACTTTAAATGATAAATTCTTCCCCTGGCAAGAGCATTTAGATAACAGTTACAAAACACTCCTGGGGAAGCCAGACGAAGCCTGAAGAACTTATATTTGAAGTGGCTTCTGAAGAAAAGGTGTTTTTCGATATGGCTACAAGATCTGAAGTAGATTTGGCCAAGGACAAAGAATTTGAAGAATTAAAGCTTTCGGTAAGTGAACTGAAGGATGTAAAGGTGGATGGGAAAAAGATGGAACGCATGATGGGAGTGATGATGGAAAAGATAGAAAAGCTGACGCTAAATATGACTTCTTGCAATCAGAATCATATTGAGTCTGTGAAGGATTCGATTGGCACTATTAATAAACAAAATGATGATGTGAGAGATGAACTATCGGAGAGAATTGATAAGGTTGAAGAAGACACCACGAAGAGGTTTGGCGCTGTGCTGGACACTGTATCAACCTGCATGTTAACAATGCACGAGATGGAGGATGAAATGGCAAGAATGGTGGAGAAGATGAAGAAGGTGAGGTCAGAACAAGACCTTGCTACACGACGGATGGCGACTCAGCTGGCTAAAGTTTCAGACAAATGTTTGGATCTCGAGGCTCGTTCAAGACGTCGTAACCTAAGATTAGTTGGTGTACCAGAGGGAGCCGAGAGAGATAACATTTGCGTGTTCGCTGCAGGATTAATTAAAGAAGCTCTTAAGCTCCCTAACCTACCAAAAATTGAAGTAGCACACCGAGTTCCTAGATTCAACACCCAAATCTCAGGATGGCTCAGAATGTACATGACAGATTATTGTAAAATTCCGGGACATTGCTGGCGTGGAAGAGGTTATGAGAAATATCAAGTACGGTGTGCCTCTGATGTATGGTGTAACTACTGTTAAAATCTTCAGGGACTATCCTAATGAAATCATGCAAACGCGAAATCAGTTCTCTAAGGCAAAGCAGGCTCTCCAAGGATATAAGGAGGTCAGATATTGTGTTTACTATCCAGCTAGAATGCGCATCTCCTACAAGGAACAGCAAAAATCGTTCACAAATCCCGAGGAGGCGTACAAATATGCTCTAACCATCGTGGAACAGAAGGACTAGCTGGAAAGGTTGGACATTTTGGACACTCTCTCTCTCTTTTTACTATTGTGCCCAGAATGTTGGCATACTGCCCAAAGAAGGACTTTGTCTAGACGTCTTATCGGTGGAATGCTAACTCAAGGACATACTCTGTTCCAAGAGAAGCTGGAAAAAGATAACCACGGAAAAGAAGAGCTCATCAACAGATTGTGGGCGTAGCTATTACTGTTGTATATGACATCTAATGAATAACCTAAATGGTATAGAATTAACATCCCTAACAATATTAACATAGAATATTAACATAGAAACAGTAATGAATGCTAATCAGAAATGCAGAAATGGGGATTTTCAAATTAACATTTTAATGTAACCTAATAATTTTCAAGTAGATTTATAACCGGGGCGTGAGGGGCAGAGGCGGGCTCCTGGCTCAGTTCCAGGAGCCAGAAATAGGTTAACCCCTTCAACCAACAATTGATGATTTCTGAGGTTAAAATATACGCTTAACATTTAGTAGATAAAAATGAGAGTTATATCCGGAAATATCGAGGAAATGGACATATATACTGTAAATGGGTACTATACATCTGATTTTGAAACCGGTCCCGTTCCAATATGTTATGATTAAACGAGGGAGTGGAGCTATTTGTTTGTTTTATATTGACACGTAAGTCAATCAAATGCGTTTTCCCACCTACATGTGGGTCACTTGTTACAGTGCCGACAAGCTCGGACACTGTATTCTCACGTATTAGTTGTTTTTAATCATTTTCACATTTAATCACATGTGTTTTTTTTTTTAAATTCAAGGACTATCGCAAAGGGAATCTACTAACTGAACATTGTAGGGTAAATGATCCCCCTATATCTGAAGACCTGAGGTACGGATGCACCGCAAGACATGTGGCTTAGACACTTACTGTGTCTTAGACACTTACTTAGATAAATCCAATCAAAAACAAAGAGGTATTACGAAATTCAAAACTAGCGAACTTCTAAACACATATATAAAAAGCACAAACATAACAGATGTCTGGAGGATTGCAAATCCGACCGGCAAGAATTACTCGTTCTATTCTATGGTACACAAGAATAGATTATTTCCTGGTGGATACAAAACTGATACCCCACACTTCTAAACCAAAATACCACACAAATACGATCTCTGACCACTCCCCAATAACGTTTTTACTAAAAATGGAAGGAATGACTAAGAACAAACCGTTTTGGAGGTACAATACTCAAATTTTAAAAGACCCAAAAGGTAGTATATATTTAAAAGAGCAAATGGACCTTTTTTTCAAAATAAACGATACATATCACCTACACTATTATGGGAATCGTTTAAAGTATTTATTCGAGGCAGGATAATTTCATATCAAGCTTTGCAAAATAAGAAAAATAAGAACGAACAAAGAGAGTTAGAAGAACAAATTAGACAACTGGACATAGAAAACGCTAAAGACCCCACTACGGATCAACATAATAGAATAATAATACTGAAATTCAAATTAAATAAATTATTATCAGAGAAAGTCATAAGATTATTACAAATTACAAGACAGGAACACTTTGAATTTGGGGTTAAGCCCCACAAACTTCTGGCACATCAGTTAAAAAACGAGAAAAGGATCACACAATTTTAAAGATTAAATCAGACAAAGGGGAAATATTGCTCTTGCCGAGTGATATTAATAAAAGATTTGCACAATTTTATGAGAATCTGTATACATCTAAAACGATAATGGACACCAACAAAGTTACAGAGTTCTTGGATAATTGTAATCTTCCTAAATTATAGTTGCAGGAACAAGAGGAATTGGAAGCACAAATCTCAAATAAGGAAATAGAAGAAACAATAATCTCATTAAATAATGGAAAAACACCAGGTCCCGACGGATTTAGTAATGAATTCTATAAAAGTTTTTATGACGTATTTACTCCTCGCCGACAGAAAATGTATACTTATGCCTTCAAAGAACAAATACTACCTGAAACACTGGCAGAATCACACTAATGCTTAAGAAAGATAAAGATGTGGAAGAACCTGGATCATACAGAGCTATTGCGTTGTTAAACACAGATAAAAAAATATTAGCGAAAATACTAGCTAGAAGACTAAGTAAATATGCTAGTAAATTAATACATCCGGATCAAACGGGGTTTATCCCTAAGAGACAATCATTTAATAATTTGAGACATCTGCTCAATATGATGCATTCACACCAAACGGAAGACCAAAAACTATCAATCATATCATTGGATGCAGAGAAAGCATTCGATCAGGTCGATGGGAATATATGGTCAGGATATTGCAAGAATTTCAACTGGGAGATAATTTTATTCTATGGATTAAATTACTATATAATAAGCCAACGGGCAGAATATTAACTAACAATAATTTATCTAGGATATTTCATTTGTCAAGGGGTAATAGACAAGGATGTTCATTATCACCGTTGTTATTTGCTCTCATAATTGAACCCCTAGCGGAAAGAATTAGAACTCATCCGAATATCCATGGATATTAAACTAAATATTCCAACAATAATATATCACTATACGCTGACGATGTACTATTGTACATCACAAAACCTCATATTACTATACCAAATATTTTAAAATTAATAGAGGACTTCGTATCATTCTCAGGATATAGAATAAATTGGAATAAAAGTGAAATCATGTCAATAAAACCGAAAGACTCTACGCATCTTTTACAGTTTCCTTTCAAAATAGCTATGGAAAATTTTAAATGCTTGTGCATCGAAATTACTAGAAAATATCAAGATATGTTGGACGAAAATTATAACCCTCTACTTAAGAAACTATATAACTTGATTACATTTTGGAAAACGCTTCCGATGTCCTTAATAGGCTGAATAAATGCCATAAAAATGATGTTTCTACCACAAATTTTATACCTGTTCCAATCTATTCCAATATATTTACCCAAAATGTTTTTTTTTTAAACTGGACTCGGATATCACAAATTTTATTTGGGATTATAAATCCCACAGAATACAAAGAGCTCATCTGAATAAACCCAAAGTAGTAGGGGGCTTAGCACTCCCCAACATTATGTATTACTACTCGTCTGTAAATATCAGAAACATGATCCAATTGCTGGATAACTCTCCCCAGCAACCGGATTGGACTTTTATGGAGAAAGAAGACTGCTCTCCTTACAATATTGGAGCAACCCTCTGCTTTCACCAATGACGATGAATAATACAAATTACAACAAAAATCCAATTGTACATAGTACAATTAGAATTTGGAAGCAAATAAAACACAATTTAAAATTAAGAAATTTATCCCTCTTATCTCCTATCGGTAAAAAACCCTCATTTAAACCTTCAACTATAGATAAAGCATTTATACAATGGGAAAGAGCTGGAATTAAAATCTTCCGAGATGTGTATGAATTGGGGAAACTATTATCATTTAAACAAATACAACTAAAATACAATTTGGGAAACAATCAGTATTTTAAATATTTCCAAATCTGTGACTATATGAAAAAACATGCACAAGATTATCACAATATGCCTTACTGGAAGAAGTAATGAATACAAAGGCAGAATCAGCAAACCTAATATCATATATATATAATATTATTCTAAATGCAGAAATACCAACAACAGATGGTATCAGGAGAGACTGGGAAAATAATTAAGTATAAAAATTCCCAAAGAAAGGTGGAAAGAATATTTATTAAATGTGCATAAATGTTCAATTAATGTAAAACACACCTTAACACAATTTAAAATCCTACACAGATTATACTATTCAAAAACTAAAATAAGTAAACTTTTTCCCAACGTCTCACCTATATGTGATAAATGTCAATGTCAAGAAGCTAATATAGTGCACTCATTTGTCTTTTGTACAAAAATTCAAACATTTTGGACTGAAACTTTTGAAATTTTCACAAAAATATTTAAAATAAAACTGACTCTAAAAGCAGACTGGATTATCTTCGGTGTATCGGAAGATAGCCCTGAATTAAATGTGTTTCAAAAGACTCTATTTGAATATGGCTTAATAACTGGAAAAAAGCTAATCTTAAAATTCTGGAAAAATTCTCCTATACCAACAGTTAATATGTGGATTTCAACTATGTTCGAAACACTACATTTGGAAGATATGAGAATCTGACTAGCAGGAAAATCAGACTGTTACTATAAGACGTGATCTGCATTTATAAATCTATTACAAGGATAAGGTGCAAGAATAACTCAAAAAAGTAGCCATGTCGGATCTTGGTAAAGGGGGAAGAAAAACTGTCGAGTTGGTAGATTCCTTTTGTGAGATGATTATAATAAAGTAACTGGCTTTTCTTCTTTCTTTCTCTATCTTTCCCGTTTTCTTTTTTCTCTCTCCAGGATCTATCTCTTAATCTCCGGACTCTAACTCTTCAAGGGTTTCCTTTCCCTCTGTCACGCTTTTGCACTTTCACATCTTTTTTTCACTTTTCTACTTTCTTTGCTGGTATTTCGCTCTCTTTTCTCTCTTTTCTCTCTTTTCTAAAGCCTTAAAAAAATTAAGGGGTACAATGGTTGTAATACAATATAAGGGATGTACACTGATGTAACTTACGGTATCTCTAAAAAATAAAGATATTTAAAAAAAAAAAAAGAAGAATTCAAAGGACATCTGTGCAAACCTAAAGAATTTGGTGGATTAACACCCCCTAATTTATTGTATTATTATTGGGCAGAAAACATCAAAAATGTGATTCACCTGATGGACAACTCTGCCCAGCAGGTGGATTGGATAGTAATGGAGAGAGAGGATTGCGCCCCTTTTAATATAAGAGTGATCCTTCTCTCACCAGCAAAACTGGATAATACAATACACAGTAAATATCCAATTATTCAAAGTACTATTAGAATTTGGAAACAAATAAAATTAACCGTTAAATTACGAAATGTATCACTTCTCACCCCTATAGTTAATAATCCATCGTTTAAACTTTCTAGTATTGAAACATCATTTACATATTGGGAAAGAATAGGAATTAAAACGTTCGGAGACATGTATGAAAATGGAAATTTCTTATCATTCCAACAACTGCAACTTAAATACAATCTGAGAAGTAATCAATATTTTAAATATTTTCAAATTCGTGATTATTTGAAAAAATATACACAAGAATATAAAAATTTGTCTCCAGACTTATTAGACGAAGCAATAAATATAAAGGCACTCAACTAATTTAATATCATACTTGTATAATTATCATCCTAAATATAGAAACACCATCATCTGATAGAATTAGAAGAGACTGGGAACAAGAACTAGCTACAAAAATCTTGAAACAGAGTTGGGAAAAAACAATTGCTATATGTGCACAAATGCTCGATCAATGTAAGACACATTCAAATCCAATTTAAAACCTTACACAGGCAATATTATACAAAAACTAAAATAAGTAAGTTTTTTCCAAATGTCTCCCCAATTTGTGATAAATGTTTATCCCTAGAAGCAACCATAGCACATTCCTTTGTTTTTTGCATAAAACTTAAAAAATTGTGGAATGAAATCTTTGAAATGTGTACAAAATTATTCAAAATAAAACTGAAACCGAATGCAGAATAGATAATTTTTGGAACTATGGAAAGCAGCTTTGAGCTGACTTCATTCCAAAAGAGCTTCCTTAATTATGGCTTAATAATGGCAAAAAAACATATACTTAAATTCTGGAAAAATGCTCCCACACCAACGATATAAATGTGGATTTCAAATATGTCCGAAACGTTACACCTCGAAGATATGAGATTCCTCCCAGCAGGCAAATCAGACCATTTCCAAACGATTTGGTCTCCATTTATCGACTTATTACAAGCATAGGGTGCAACACAACTTTGAAAATAAAAGGTAGCAGGACCTGGTGAGGGGTGTGTAAAGATACGAAGTAGGTACATCCCTTTTATCTTATCTTATTTTACTTTCTTTGATTTTCTGTCTTCTATTTTTCTCTTTCTTTTCCTTTGGTTTTACGCTTCTACGGGCTCATTCTGATCACTCTCTCACGCACTTACTATGGAAATGTATGATGTTATTTTTGGCTTATATCATTGTAATGTACATTACTTCTAATTTTTTTTTTTAATTTAAAAAAGAATCAATTGCCAGTCTATCTTCGCCAATTCACGTATCATACCCTCAAAGTTACCTTTCTTTAAGTTCAGAACCCTTGTTTCTGAATTAACAATGTCACTCTCCATCCTAATGAAGAACTTAACCATGTTACGGTCACTCTTGCCCAAGGGACCACGCAAACAAGACTGCTAACTAACCCTTCCTCATTACTCAATACCCAGTCCGGAATAGCCTGTTCTCTCATTGGTTCCTCTACATGTTGGTTTAGAAAACTATCCCGCATACATTCCAAGAAATCCTCTTTCTCAGCACCCCTGCCAATTTGATTCACTCAATCTATATGAAGATTGAAATCACCCATTATAACTGTTTCACCTTTGTTGCATGCATTTCTAATTTCCTGTTTGATGCCATCCCCAACTCCACTACTACAGTTAGGTGGTATTTTCTAGCGTTTCCTGCCCCTTAGTGTTTCATCATATCAGTGTTACGGAAACACAAGGAGTTTTCTAATTTTTTAAGTAATAAGGTGGAGTTCGATGAAGATTGTAGCAACGAGTCGGAAGAAATTTGGATGTGTCTTACTGTTTTCTATCAACAATAAAGCATTTAATCATCAAAAGACTGTGTTTTGAAGCCATATATGTGAAGAAGCTCTGAAGGTCTCTGTGAGTAAGCTCGCTTGCGTTTCGAAGACACCCCCCTCAACCATGCTCATCCATTTAGCGGCTAGAGCGTTAATTTCTCGAAAGATATAAAAATCTGCCGCCACAGCAACCACATCACGTTCACACAACACTGAGATGTGTACTTGAAGAGCCATCAGCCCCAGGGCCACGGACCCAGGGCAGGAAGGTGGATTCACATATTGAATCATTTGTACAGGGTTAACCGAATGGTCTCCATCGGTGCTATTCTCGTTATTGATCCCAATATTCCTCCACTCTCTCTCCACTTTATAACATCAGTGGCACCATTGTCGTTGACATCTCCCACCATGTCCTTTCCGCACATCATGACTATACACGCAGGCGGCGGGCGGTCTCCCACTCAGTAAATCCACAGCATCACTGAGTGGCAGATGTTCTACTGGTAGAATTGCTTCCTGCTCCGAAGACATGGATTTTAAGCAATCATCCTTGTATAAATTATTCTTCAAATAAATTATTCAGTATTTCATAGAAACATCGACAATAGGTGCAGGAGGAGGCCATTCGGCCCTTCGAGGCGGAGGGCAGCGTCTTGAGGTGGGGGATGTCAGTGGAGGGGGGGGGGGGCTGTGAGCGACTTACTCATGACCTATGGACTCATTCACTGCCTTGGGATTAACTCATGGCCTTTGAACTGACTGACTGACGCACGCTTGTGGACTGACTGATGCCCGACTTCCGGAGTCACGTCCGACTTTTGTAAATGGAAAACTGTAACATCTACATTGAGGAACAGCTTCTTCCTGACAGCCATCAGGCTATTAAACATAACAAATAAGCTCTGAACTACGAAATACTATATTATTTGTGCCATTTGTTGATTACACACTCACACACACACTCTCTTTCTCTCTCACACACACGCACGCTCTCACGCACACATTCACAGACACACCCAAACATGCACATTCACACATTCACACACACACACGCACATTCACACACGCATACATTCACACATGCACACATTCACACACGCACACATTCACACACGCACACATACACACACTTACACATACACTCACTTTCGCTCACACTTTCACTCACACTTTCACTCACACTTCCACTCACGCACACACTTACTCACATACACTCACACATTCACTCACACACACTCACATTCACGCACACTCACACTCACACATTCACACCTTCACACATTCACACACACACACACACTCACTCACATCCACTCACTCACACATTCACTCACTCACACACATTCACTCACACATTCACTCACACATTCACTCACACATTCACTCACACATTCACTCACACATTCACTTCACACACACACACATTCACACACACTCACTCACATTCACACACTCACACATTCACACACCCAATAATAAAATGGCAAGTAACTTCTCGTGTTGAATATACAGTGTGTAAAACTAATCTTTAAAGCCTGCTGTACAGGCTGCTGCTGCTGAAGCAAAATAACATTTAACAAACACACTAACAATCGAGCAGTAAAGTCATGGATTATTCAGCAGCGCCTGCACTCGCCGCCACCCCGCTGCTTGCCATGAACCGGAAATGTCGTAATCGACGTCAGCACATCGCTGACCGGAAATTACGTCGTCGGCGCCATCTTACAACCAACCGAAAATCACAGAATGAGCGCCAATTTTAAAATTAAACACCGTTCTGCTCTAATAAAATGTTTATTCACGCTTTTTTCATCCGAAAACTGTTGCAACCATTTTAAAACCCAAGAGAAACAAATTTGCAAACACTTTACAGCCAATATAATACAATGTGTAAACATTTTTTTGAACCGAAGAGAAACAAATTTGCAAACACTTTACAACCAATACGTTCAGTGTTAATCGCAGCTCAGAGAGCCGCGACCCGCTGGCTTCCTGGATCTGGCAGAGACTGAGTAAGGCGCGACACCTCCAGGTTTTATAGTCCTTCCCCCTGCCACCAGCGGGAGCAGCAGAGAGAATGGGGAATTTGTTAAACACATTCATATCTCTCTCATTTTTCATCGATGGGAAAAATCAGACACTTGTGAGATATAAGTTGTGCTCACAACCACTACTCAGAGACTAAATCATGGAAACAAGAAATGCATTATTTGCGAGTCTGCAGAGTCGGGTGCCTCTCCAAGTTGAGACACACCAAAGTCAGGAAAGTAAAGCCCCTTTATACACACAAATCTACATTTAATCTCCCCTTCTGGC
>CM069170.1:6165350-6247850 GCA_035221665.1 Okamejei kenojei | reverse complement strand
ACCCCTCATCCAAATTATTAATATACAGCGTGAAGAATAACGGCCCCATAACAGTCCCCTGTGGAACTCTGCTAGTCACTGGCAGCCAACCAGAAAAAAAAACCCTTTATCACCACATTTTGCCTTCTTCCATCCATGCTAGATTCTGCCCTTTGATACCATGGGCTCTCATCTTCCATAGCAGCCTCACATGTGGCACCTAAACAAAGGCTTTCGGAACATTTTCTGACTCTCCTTTGCCTGTCCTGCTATCTACTTCTTCAAAGAATTCCAGCAGGTATCTAACTATATATTTAGCAAGATATATAGCTATCTTTCTCTAAAGCTGTCTAACAAGATGACTAAACATCCAGCTAAGGTAGACTGAATTAATGGAGAAACTCAGCGGGTGAGGCAACATCTATGGAGCGCACGAAATAGGCAACGTTTCGGACCGAAACCCTTCTTCAGACTGATGTGACCGTGGCAGGGGGCGGGGGGGGGGGGGGGGAGAAAGGAAGAGGACGAGCCTGAGGGCTGAGGGAGAGCTGGGAAGGGGAGGAGAAAGTAATTAGAGAAGTCAATATTCATACCGTTGGGATGCAAACTGCACAAGCGAAATATGAGGTGCTGCTCCTCCAATTTATGGTGGTCCTCATTCTGGCCATGGAGGAGGTCCAGGACAGAAAGGTCGGAATCGGAATGGGAGGAGGATTTGAACTGCCGAGCCACCAGGAGATCAGGTTGGTTATTGCGAACCGAGCGGAGGTGTTGGGCGAAGCAATCGCCAAGCCTACGCTTGGTCTAACCAATGTATTGTAGCTGACATCTAGAGCAGTGGATGCAATAGATGAGGTTGGAGGAGGTGCAGGTGAACCTCTGTCGCACCTGGAACGAATGCTTGGGTCCTTAAATGGAGTCAAGGGGGGAGGTAAAGCGACAAGTGTAGCAAGGGAAAATGCCCGGGGAGTGGGTGGTTTGGGTTGGAAGAAACGAATCGAAGAGGGAGTTACGGTGAGAGCGGTCTCTGCGGAAAGCAGACAGGAGCGGAGATGGGAAGATGTGGCAAGTGGTGGGGTCACGTTGGAGGTGGCGAAAATGAAGGAGGGTTATTTGTTGTATGTGGCGGCTGGTAGGGTGGAAGGTGAGGACTGGGGGGACTCAGCCCTTGTTACGAGTGAGGGGATTGGGAGAAAGATCAGAGCCACGGGGTATAGAAGAGACCCTGGTGAGATCCTCGACTACGGCATGTTTCCACTAGTGGGAGAGTCTAGGACTAGAGGTCATTGCCTCAGAATTAAAGGACATTCTTTAGGAAAGGGATGAGGAGAAATTAATTTAGTCAGGCGGTGGTGAAACTGTGGAATTCTTTGCCACAGGCTGTGGAGGCCAAGTCAGTGGATATTTTTAAAGCGGAGATAGATAGATTCTAAATTAGTACAGGTGTCAGGAGTTATGGGGAGAAGGTAGGAGAAGGGCGTTATGAGAAAGAGATAGGTCCGCCGTGGTTGAATGGCAGAGTAGACTTGATTCGTCGGAAGGCCTAATTCTACTATTCCTTCTGACTATATGTCTCCCTCATCCGGGACGACAATGAGCCGGCTTTCAGGGAGGAGGTGAAACAACTGGTGGACTGGTGCAATACGAACAACCTGATCCTGAATATCGAAAAAAAAAGGAGGTCATCGTCGACTTCAGGAAAAACCGGCACAGTCCCACACCACTTCACATCAACGGCAGCGATGTGGAGTAGGTCAGCATCACTAAGTTCCTGGGGGTGCAGGCCCATAACAGTCTTACCTGGTCAAATAACATCAGATCAATAGTTAAGAGAGCGCAGCAGCTGTTGCACTTTCTGCGCCGGATGAGAAGAGCTCACCTCCCCCATCCCGCCTCACCACTTTCCACAGGGGCACCATAGAGAGGTTTTTGACCAGCTGCATCTCTGTCTGGTTTGGGGACTGTAAAGCCTCCGACTGGAAGTCCGTGCAGAGAGTGATGAGGACGGCTGGAAAAACCATCGGGACTTCGCTCCCCTCAATCGGGGATATTGCGAACAAACGTTGCGTGTCTAAGGGCAGCAGTATTATAAAGGACCCCACACATCTCCATCACGGACTGTTCACTCTGCTGCCATGGGGCAAAATATATCGTAGCATAAGGAGCAGAACATCAAGGTTCTGCAACAGCTTCTTCCCATGACTCCTGAATGCCATGTAATTGGCTGCCACCATTGTCTATTTATCCATTTATCCTTTTATCGACTTTAAATCTTTTGTTAATTATCGTGCTGCGCGAGGAGCCAAATGCAACGGAATTTCATTTGCAATTGCATATATCGATGTATTTCTAAATGACAATAACGTTTGTTTGACTTTGACTTTGACTTGCCCTGCGACACTGCATACTAAGGCACTTGCTGCCCCTTGTGTGAACAGTTTTTCCCCGTACATCTCGTTTAAGGGACATTCGTCCCTTTCACATCAAAGTGATGGTTTCTAATAATAAAAATATTTATTATTTCTATCTCATGGATAAAGTTCTGGATGTTTCCCTATCTGTACCTCTCACAATTTGATATCGATCTATCAGGTTCCTTTCCTATCTCCGAATTCCCGGATGAAACAGTTCATCGTCTGGTTCGTTCATCTGCTCCAGACGTAGTTCTTGTGAACCTCATGAACACCTTTTGCGAACCGTCCACATCGTTCTTGCAGTGAACAAAATCTTCGCGCTCCAACAGCCTGTCACGGAACTGACCGCCAAAGTGGGACATTCCCCCCTTCCAACCCCCTACCTCCTTTCCTCTCTCACTCCCTTCCTCCCTCGATCCCTCCCTCCCTCAGATCAAGGGGGTGGGGGTCGCACAGCCGGATTTACCACTAGGCTCCATAGGCTGCAGCCAAGGGACTGGAAATCTAGGCGGCCTGCGGCCAAGGCAGGAAACCTGCCGTTCAACTCTGGGGCGGGCCCCCCTTTCTCTCTCTCTCTCTCTCTCTCTCTCTCTCTCTCTCCATCACTCTTTCTCTCTCCGTCACTCTCCGTCTCCGTCCGCCATCTGTATCTGTGTCCGGGCCACCGGGTCTCCGCTCTCCGCTCGCCGGCATGGCCGGCCGCTTGCACATGCGCACATCCACGGCAACTGGTCGGTGTGGGCACTTTCTCCCTCGCTTTGAATTGTGGGAGATCTGGCCGCCATTGCTTTCCGGTCACCGCCTCACTGAGTCTGAAGAAAGGGTTTCTCCTTCGCTCCACAGATGCTGCTGCACCCGCTGAGTTACTCCAGCATTTTGTGTACCATCGATTTTCCAGCATCTGCAGTTCCTTCTTTAAAACTTCTTTAGACTCCGTGTGGCGTTAGTGTTTTACTTTAATTTAAAGACACAGCGTGGAAACGGGCCCTTCGGCCCACCGAGTCCACGCAGACCACCCATACACTCGTTCTATCCCACATATTAGCGGGGTATGTCAAGAATCAAGCGTGTTTTATTCTCTCACGTCCAAGTTAGAACAATTAAATCCGTACTTGCAGCAGCACAACAGAATGTGTAAACATTGTACTCTGTAAACAATGTTATAAACGAGAAAACAAAACGGTGTATATTTATATATGAATATATAACTATATGAATATATATGTGTGTTTATGCGTGTAATATATATATACCCCACACACATACACACACACAATTTCCCTCCTGGGAATAATAAAGTTCTATCGTATAGTATCATGAGTGTAGGAAGCAACTGCAGATGCTGTTTAATTTTCAATGTTATCATTTAAAAATAAATTGAACAGGTATATTGTCAGGAAAGGAATGGAGGGTTATGGTCTTAGTGCAGGTAGATGGGACTAGGTGAGAGTAAGTGTTCGGCACGGTCTAGAAGGGCCGAGATGGCCTGTTTCCGTGCGGTAATTGTTATATGGTTATATGGAATGTGGAAGGAAACAAAAGCACCCGGAGAAAATCCATGCGATCAAAGGGAAAAGGAGCAAACTCTGTACAGACAGCACCCATATTCAGGATCAATTCAGGGGCTCTGGCAATTTTAGCCAGCAACTTCATGGCCAATGTACTGCCCCGTAGTCTTGAACTTAATTAAAACATCCAGTAGCTGCAAAGGGGGACGTAGCATCACTTAGAGATTTAAAACTGAAAATGGATATTTTTAGTAACCAAAGTTATCAACGTATAATTTTTTGTGTGTTGGAAAATAAAATATACTGGCACAGCTGGTGGACGTGCTGCATCACACGCCAGAGATCTGTATACGATCCTGTCCTCGGGCACTGTTGAATTTGCACATTCTCCCTGGAAGCGTGTGGGTTTCCTCCCACATCGAGCTCTAGCGGCTGGTGGAGCCAAGGGATATGGGGAGAAAGCAGGCATGGGTTATTGATAGGGGGTGATCAGCCATGATCACAATGAATGGCGATTCTGGCTCGAAGGGCCGAATGGCCTCCTCCTGCACCTATGTTCTATGTTTCTCTGTTTCTATCGCAAAGACACATTAGCTTTGTAAATTAACTTGTTTCTGTAAAATTGGCCCTAAGATGTAGAGAGCGGGTGAGGAAAGTGGGATAACAGAACTTGTGTGAATGGGTAGACAAAATGCTGGAGAAACTCAGCGGGTGAGGCAGCATCTAGGGAACGAAGGAAATAGGCGACGTTTCGGGTCGAGACCCTCCTTCAGACTGATGTGAGGGTGAGGGTGGGGGAGGGGGGGTCGGAAAGAAGCAAGGAAGAGGCAGAGACAGTGGGCTGATGGAGAGCTGGGAATGGGGGGAGAAAGCCGGGATTACCTGAAATTGGAGAATGTTCATACTGCTGCAGTGTAAACTCCCAAGCGGAATATGAGGTGCTGCTCCTCCAATTACCGGTGGTGCTCACTATGGCCATGGAGGAGCCCCAGGACAGAAAGGTCGGATTCGGAATGGGAGGGGGAGTTGAAGCATTGAGCCACCAGTAGGTTAGGTTGGTTATTGCGAACTGAGTGGAGGTGTTGTGCGAAGCGATCGCCCCTACATACAGGTTGATCATACGCTGAATAATCCAACGATATTTTTGTTTGGAAGTGGAAAGAACTAATAGAAATTGCATTAATTGCAATGTGTAAGAAGAGTTGAGATATTGTATTATAATTTTGCTGCATGTCTGTGTGGGATTTTTCATGTCTTGATTGGTGAATATGTTTAGTTTGTGACTTAATTTGAAGCAGAAATAATATGTGAATGCTTCATTGAGCATAATTCCGACTGGTAACTACTTAGTCTGCCTCACCTCCCTTCACTGAAGAAGATACCGGGGAGGGAAATGGGGAAATGGCCGGCGGCCCGACAGGAACGGAGGGTGGCGAGATAGGTGAGCTAGTCGCCAGACGCCGCGGGGAGACCGCAGTGGGGACGATATGTGGCAGTGTGGACGCGGGACCGCCTGTGCGAGGGTATACGAAACGCGGGATATCAGGACAGGGAGTCGCAGGACGCGGTTCCTTCACTGGAAGGATATGTTGACCGTTGCTTCTGCAGATGGCTCCGTCCGCTTCGACCAGATAAGAGCGTGGCTCTTTGGCAGGGCCGTAGATGTGTCCCAGACGTGCATAGCTCTTGTTTGTCTTGTCCACGAGCGAGAGGGGCTGCTGGGACAAAGGCAGAGGAGCACGGGTTTGGCGAGACATCAGTCGTTGGGCTGGAGAACCCAGTGTGGGATCCTGTGCAATAGTCCTTAGGTTGAGCAAGTCCAGGTACTACAGTGGTGGAAGGGGACCAGAGGGGTCACGCCCCCCTCCTGTTTTGAGAGGTGTGGGACAATCCCCCCATTTCTTGTAATCCGGATTTTAAAACCCGGTGACTTCTCCGCTTTCCGCGAGACATTTGGGGTGGGACTGCTGATCGAGGGCGCCGATTGGACCAGAGAGACGTCGGTCAACAGGCAACGGGGAGCAGGACATGAAGATTCAACGCGATGATTGGAGTAGAGAGGTGTCGTTCAGAGGCGGAAGTAAGGGGGGCTGGGATTGCGGATAGAGAGTGCCACTGGACCATCCATGTCCCCACCCGAGTGCACCCCTCCACGCCCCGGGGTAGCCGGAGACGTCGAGAGTCAGACGGGTACGGTGCCCCCGACGCCCACAGCCAGCGCAGAGAAGAAACACTAAACCCAGCTCAACTCTGCCTGTCCCGCCGGGTTAACCTACAGCCCTGCCTGGATTTAAGGGAAATATGGCCCAGGTTTACAGCCAGTGTGGAGAAGCAGTGCTAGCTCCACGGCTCCAGACTGGTATTCTGTCAGTCCAGGCAGGGTGGTAGGTTTGAGCTGTAATGACTGTTCACAGGGCCCAGGGAGAAGCCTTCGAAGCAGCGCGCGCGCGCGCGCGTGTGTGTGTGTGTGTGTGTGTGTGTGTGTGTGTGCGCGCGCGCGCATGCACGCGCAGCAGCCAAGTAATTGTGTACCCCCTGTCCCCCGGTCCCCCCCATATTTTGATAGTGATTTCCGTAACTGACTGGGGTCGATCAGCCATGATCACAATGAATGGCAGTGCTGGCTCGAAGGGCCTAAATGCCTCCTCCTGCACCTATCTTCAATGTGTCTATGTTTCTACGCATTTAGTAAATTAAAGAGGAATATAATCTTTGGCGGCACAGGGTGCAAATAGAAATCATGCATTTAATAGATTGCAAGTAGGAGATCACAGTTTGCAGCTCTGCGTGCAAATAGGAGGGGTGGATTAAATACATTTGAATGAATGCAGTAAATTAAACAGCGAGAAAGTTGATAGCAGTACAAGGGGAAAAAGGGGCAGACCACAGATTTCAGCCCTGGGAGTAAATCGGAGGAGTGCAAAAAATATGACTTGCACAGTAGAACTACGCAATTAATAAATCGAAATGAATTTAGTGGATTAAACAGGAATATTGCCTTTGGCAGCACAGGGTGCAAATTCAAATCATGCATTTAATAGATCGCAAAGGGAAGATCACAGATTGCATCCCTCGTGCAAATAGGAAGGATGCAATTAATATAGTATCTGCACATTGCGTAAATAGGAAGTATTTTGGCGGTCTCAAGAACGACAACTGAACTTTTAAACGAATCTATATCGGAAAATTCACTCTTCAGTAAACAGGTTCTCTGTGGTCGGTGGTCAGTGCTGAATTGCCGCGTGAAAGCAAAACCGTACGAAAACAAGCAGCCCCTCCCGAGTTACGTAACCGCGGCTTCCGAATACCGGGTTCGATACCTGCATGAGCCAGCAGGTGCCGCTACATGCTCCCCCCGCCCCTCCCCCCCCCCCCCCCCCCCCCCCCCCCCCCCCACTCCAGAATCCGCGGTACAGAAACGCACGGGGAACTGGACGGTTCGACTGGAACGCGTAGTCCGAGGTCGCGGGTCGAGCGTAACAGTGGAGGCCGGCAAAACAGAACCAGAGGGACGCGAAAAACATGAGCGAGGGACTCAATTAGGCTGGCAGCATCATCAAGAACCCACACCATCCTGGCCACTTATTCATCTCCCCGCTACCTTCAGGTAGAAGGTACAGGAGCCTGAAGACTGCAACGACCAGGTTCAGGAACAGCTGCTTCCCCACAGCCATCAGGCCATTAAACTTGGCTCGGACAAGACTCTGAGCATTATCTGTTTATTTGCACTTTCTCAGTTTATTTATTAATGTGTGTGTATATGTATATAATGGGATATGGACACGCTGATCTGATCTGTATTTATGCCTACTATATTCTGTTGTGCTGAAGCAAAGCAATAATTTCATTGTCCAATCTGGGACACATGACAATAAACTCTCTTGAATCTTGAATCTAGAATTTTGAGTTTGCAACACCTGTTGTGCAGGAATGGAAAGACCTGAACAGCCTTTTTTTGCAAACCAAAGCTGATTCTCATGAATTGTACCAACAGGTATTCTCACACCAGAAGAGTCTTCAGAACTGACTATGTGATGCCAAAGGTCTGAAAAAAAAACAACTCAAGTTGATTTTTGTATTAAACTCTTAACAGCATGTAATAAGTTCCTACAGCAGAACAACAGTGCTGAAACTCATCTGGAAATCAAAAATGTCAAAGAAAGATGTATGTCTATGCTAGAAGAAGCTCTCTGTTAAGTTACACGTAAACTTCCGTTGGCAAGAGATACATTTGAAAGTTTATCAACATTAAGCCCTGTGATCATTCTGAATCAAATGTTGAGGCCTAGGTTTACCGAGTAATCCTTTATACACCATGCAGGAAACAAGGTCAACACAATTGAATAACAAAACAGACAAATGCCTTTCGCTGATTGGAAAGAAGAAGCTCAATTTAAGAAAGATGGAATCCCTACAGAAACTGAACAGCTTTGTATTGGTGTGCCTTAGCATTGGGCATTTAAAAAAGCTCGCCAACCTTTCCCTTACTTGCCCGATAACCCCTGTCAGCAATGCGGCAGTTGAGAGGATATTTTCTGTGGATTCAAGATTCTAGATTCAAGATTCAAGAGAGTTTATTGTCATGTGTCCCAGATAGGACAATGAAATTCTTGCTTTGCTTCAACACAGCAGGATATAGTAGGCATAAATCAATACAGAACAGATCAGTGTGTCCATATACCAATGAATATATATATATATATACACACACGTAAATTAAAGATAAACTGCAATGGGTTATTTAACAATCAGCGTTTTGTTTGAGTTGAGTTTAATAGCCTGATGGCTGTGGGGAAGTAGCAGTTCCTGACCCTGGACGTTGCAGATTTCAGACTCCTGTTCCTACCTGAAGGTAGCGGGGAGATGAGTGAGTGGCCAGGATGGTGTGGATCCTTGATGATGCTGACAGCCTTTTTGAGGCAACGACTGCGATAGATCCCCTCAATTGTGGGGAGGTCAGACCCGATGGTGGACTGGGCAGTGTTTACTGCTTTTTGTAGTCTTTTACGCTCCTGGGCGCTCAAGTTGCCGAACCAAGCCCACGATGCAACCGGTCAGTATGCTCCCTACTCTGCACCTGTAGAAGTTCGAGAAAGTCCTCCTTGACATACCGACTCCCGTAATCTTCCCAGGCGCTGATGTACTTTCTTTATAATTGCATCCGTGTTCTGGGACCAGGAGAGATCTTCAGAGATACGCACGCCCAGGAACTTGAAGGTCTTAACTTTCTCCACCATTGACCATTGATATAAACGGAACTATGGGTCCCCATACTACCGCTTCCAAACTCCACAATCAGTTCCTTGGTTTTGCTGGTGTTGAGAGCCAGGTTATTGTTCAGGCATCATTTGGTCAAACGGTCAATCCCACGTATACTCTGACTCAACAGTGGTGTCGTCAGCGTACTTGATGATGGAGTTCGCACTATGTCCGGCTACACAGTCATGAGCATAGAGTGAGTACAGAAGGGGGCTGAGCACGCAGCCTTGAGGTGCGCCCGTGCTGATTGTTATCGAGGATGAAAGATTTCCATCAATACGGACAGACTGTGGTCTGTGGACGAGGAAGTCAAGGATCCAATTGCAGAGGGATGCGCAGAGACCCAGTTCTGAGAGTTTGGTAACCAGCTTGGAGGGGATGATTGTGTTAAATGCCGAACAGTAGTCAATGAATAACAGCCTGGCATATGAGTTTTTGGAAAGAGAAAGAGAGGGAGGGAGAGGGAGAGAGGGGTATGGGATAGAGGGGGAGAGAGGGTGTAGAGGAAGAGTGAGGGGGAGAAAGGGGGTAGAGAGAGGCGGGGGTTGGGAGCGGGAGAGATACAGGGGGAGGGAGATGGAGTGGGGAGAGAGAGAGGGATGTGAGAGAGAGCGTGGCGGAGATAGAGATGAGGGAGAGAGAGTGAGGGCTGGGGTAGAGAGGGGCGAGAGAGACGGGGCTATGGGGAGAGACAGAGGGACGTGAGAGGAGAGGGGGAGAGAAAATGGAGAGAGGGGGGAGCGAGGGGTAACGAGAGAGGGGAGAAAGAGGGCGGTGGAGTGTCAGGGGGAAAGAGAAAGATAGGGAGAGACAGAGGGGAGAAAGAGCTGGGGAGAGAGAGAGAGGAGGAAGAAAAGTGTGTGAGAGACAGGGGGCAGGGAGGGAGAGAGATAGGGGGACGGGGAGGGAGAGAGAGAGGGGGAAAGGAAATAGGGGGATGGAGAGAGAGGGGTGGGAGAGGGGGGGAGAGAGAGTTTGGGGCCTGTTGCATGATGGGCGACTTGTGACCTGTTCCCAGCGGAGGGCGACAGAATGATCGTTCCCCTCCCCGTATCCATGAAATATCACCATACACCGCCCTCCCTCATTCAGACTCCCCATGATGATCAATATCTAATCTGGTGGTGGAGTTCCAGATCAGGGAGAGGGGGAAAGGAAAGGGAGAGAGGGGGGAGAGAAAGATGGGAGAGAGATCGGGGAGAGTGCGAAAGGGGCGAAGGAAAGAGAGGGAGAGAGAGAGAGAGCGGGGGGGGGGAGTGGAGATCGAAAGGATGAGAGATAGGGGGAGAGAGAGAGGGGAGAGAGAGAAAGAGAGGGGGGAAAGGGGAGAGAGAGGTGAGAGAGAGGAAAGAGAGAGAAGGGTGAGAGAGGTGAGAGAAGGGGAGAGACAGAGATGGAGGGAAGAAAGTGGGGATTTTATATATATATATACCTTTCCCCCCTTACCCAGTGCCCCCATTATGGTGCCCCCATTATGGTCATTATCTCCACTGGTGGTGGACTTTCTGATCAGAGAGAGGGAGAGACAGGGGAAAGATATATATAGAGAGTGGAGGGAGAGAAAGGGGGGATAGGGAAGTGCCAGAGAGAGGGGGGAGAGAGGACGGAGAGAGGGGGGAGAAAGTAGGAGAGGGTGGAGGGGAGAGGTGGGGAGAGGGAGGTTGGGAGATGGGGGGAAAATGGGGGTGAGGAAGACAGGGAGAGAGAGAGGGGAAAGTGAGAGAGAGGGAGAAAATAGATTGGAAGAGGGAGTGAGGGTTGTGAGAGAGGAACAGAGAGAATGAGAGAGGGGAGAGACAGAGGGGGAGGGCGAGAGAGATGGGGAGAGAGTGAGAGGGGGAAAGGAAATATAAGGGGGGATAGAGTGGTGAAAGGAAAGAGATAGGAGAGAGAGAGGGCAAAGAAAGAGAGGGGACAGTAAGAGAGCGAGAGAGAGAGAGAGATTGAGTGAGAGAGAACGGTGAGAGAGAGAGGGGAGGCGGAGAGTGGGGAGAGAGAGTTTGGGGGCCCGTTTCAAGGTGGCCAACTTTTGCCTCCTGTTCTCAGAGTAGGGCGTCAAAGTGGCCATCCCCCCCCCCCCCCCCCCCCCGTATGCACGAAACTTTGCCATTCCCACCTCCCCCTTATCCAGTGTCCAAATGATCGACAACATCTGCACAGGAGCCGGAGCCCAGAGCGGGGAGACTGCGGCCGCCTCTGGGATGCGCTCAGGGCGCAGATTTATTAATGAGCCGAAGCACTGATGTGAGCGGATATTTCACCGCGCTCTTCACCTGCTCTCTGAACTTGGACTGGGTCGCCACGTAAATAAATGTGTTCGTGCAGCAGCTGAGATTCCTGAGCAAAAACCCAACGTAGTGAAATATATATTGAGAATCATTCGCATCATTTCCAGTTCCTGTGATCTGATAATAGACGAAGTTTAGAACCACCGTCAGCCACAGGAGGATGAAGCTGCCGGAGATGGTGAAGAGTAAAACCACAGACCTCCTCCTGTTCTCCATCTCCGGGTCACTGCGGTTCCCCCCCTTGCTCTCACCCCTCAGCCCCTTACGGACCCGACTGGCCACTAAAATGTGCCGGACTGTCAGAGCGTTGAGCAGCAGGATTACAGCGAAAGGGAGGAACGGAGTTAAAACTGTCTCGATCCAGTCATATGCCACCCACCAGTCAGGGAAATAACTATCCATGATGCCACAGAACCTTGGAACATTGTCGATGATTGTCCAGGGTTTCCGTGTGAAGTAGCGGGGAACGTTTTTCAGACAGAGCAGAACGCCGGCTGTTGCGAGAACCGCAGCTGCAGTTTTCCCGCTGCAATATTTTGTTTTCAGCTTCTGGCAACAAATGGCGACAAACCGATCAAAGGTGAAAGTGACGGTGAACCAGACAGAACAGTCTGTAGCTGCAAACTTCAGTACATAGTTAACACTGCACACAGGGGTGATGGACAGGAAACTCCAATTGAAGTAATAGTATTTAATCTGATACAAAATTACCTCGGTGATCAGGACCAGTAGATCGGCCGCTGCCATGGCCACCAGGTAGCGAGTGGTGCAGGTGGTGAGGCCGCACTTTCCCCGGGACAGGATCACAATCGCCACTAAATTCACTGCGGAAAGAGAAGGGAAGGGACACTGGACATTACTGAACACGTTCTCCGGGGCTGAACACCGGCTCGACTTTCAGCTAAAGATCAGGAGTGTTGGAGTCGGTGCGCGGCTGCAAGTTTAACAATGTCAGACCCGGATCCGACCGTGCCCGACCTACCTGCTTCAGGGGAGAGGAGGTAAGGCGACGGGCGGGGTAAAGGGCGGGGAGGGAACGAGCAGCCACCCGCCACAACAGGTGGAATGGTTCTTTCCATAGTTAACCCCGCTCACAGTCTCTGATGGTGCCGGTTTCACAGACATAACCGTGACCGGCCGCGTTTAACCAGGGCTCTGGGAACTCGGCATCTGATGGGGACGAGGAGGGAGCGTTCCAGAGGGAAGGCAGGGATAACTTAGAACCCGGCAGCAGATTGGGTCGGTTAATGGATTCATTCCACAGTGAGTTCAGTTTGGTAACAACACACGCCAAGTAGATCCGCGGCCACTGGTTCAGGAGATCGACCCACGGTGAGACGTGTCCACAGGAGCGGGTGTTCACTCTGATCAATAATTCAGACACAGTGAACTTCACTATGTAAATCCCTCCCAGTCACACCGTCCCGGCGAGCTGCCTGTCCCGAGCACTGGGACAACTCTGGAAAAGGTCCCACTGAAGGCACGAACAACATTCTAGTTGCTCCCGGCAGCGAGAGAAAAAGAGGGTTAGTTTCAGCTGTCTGAAAATCAGAAAAATCACAGCGTTAATTCAATAAACATGTCACTAAGAGGATTGATACGCTTCACATAGTCTTGTACAACGATCACCAGTTGGGGGAACTTGTAACATGGTCAGAATCAGGTCAACACCGGTTAATACACGGAGTTATAAAACTTGAATGGTTCTGCTCATTTACCAGGGACTCCAACGGCAGCAATGATCACGTACAAGATTTTCTCCACGCTGTAATATTCCAACAGCTTTCCCCCATTTTCTCTGCCCAGCGACGTGTCCCCGTGAGCTGCCGGCAATCTCTCGGAATGAAATGCTGGGGCAGAACATTCCCGGAGATTTTATACCATGTTCCGTCTCCACCGGGACAGTGAAGTTTCATTAGAGTTTAAAAATAGAGGTTTTGAAATTATTCGCAAACAGATGACAATCAGCCAAGTGAAATGCCCGCTGGGTACTGTTTGTGAATAATTCAGGGAATTGTTTGAGAAACTACAAAGACTGGGAATTGTGGCGATATTGAGGGATGGAAATTGGGAGCGGCGGCATTGTTCCAGCAAAATGGGATATTGTTTCAAACTCCATCAGACCCAACTCTCCACCTCATGTTTGTTTTGTCGGATTCCCTGCAAACCCACTTCGCTCAGCAAGGCAATCCCAAATTCCAGGGGACACTCTCTGGGCTCCTGCTGCCCAATTTGAAGGTGGAGTTGGAACTGGGCGACCTTTGTCCACAGGTAAAGGGATTTTCAGCAGTTCACCTCTGACTAAAATGCCCCATCCAATCTGCTTCACCGCACAGTGTGATCGTCGACTCCGCTGATTGCAACCTCAACCCCACGCTGCCGGCGACCCCCGGAAACCATTACTTGCCTAGAATGGATCTGACTTTGCCTTGGGACAATACCATTCTCTGCCTTCAATCACCTCTGAGGAGAAACGACCCAAAACCCCACAACACTCAGAGAACAGAAGCGTTGCCGCCTCAGAATTGTCCGAAACCTAAATAAAACGGCGAATGATGACGCACATCTCCCTCCTCCCTTTCTCTCTCCCCTCCATCCTTAACTGCTGTCCCCTCTCTGAACTGTTACTTCTCTCTCCCACCCTCTCCTATTATCTCCTTCTCAGTTCCTCTGTCTCTATCAACCTCTCTTCCATTACACCTCCCACCCCTCTCACGCCTAATGCATCTCTCCCTCCGTTTCTCTGTATCTGTGTGTGTGTTGGTGGGGTTGTTCCCCGCCCCCCCCCTCTGACAACTTCCCTCTCTCCCTTTTGCCAACCCACTCGCTCTGATAACTCGCCCCTCTTCCAATTCTCTCCCTTTGACTGTTTCACTCTTCCTGCATCTCTTCCACTTTTCGTCTTCTCCACTATCTTTTCTTTTCATCGTTGAACTCCTTGTCTGTCTCTCGCTTTTCCCCAACTCTCTTCCTGCTCGCCCACATTTCCCTCTCCCATCACCTTTCTTGTGAAGTGCGGTTTTAAACGGTTTAGCCACCATGGGATGTAACAGCTCTCCATGTACCCCTTCCATCACACTCCAGCAGTCCTTCCAGGTGAGACAGATGTTCACCTGCACCTCCATCTAATCTCATCTAGTGCATGAGGTGATCCAGACATGGCCTTATTCACATCGGCGTGGCCAAGCGTAGACTCGGCGAACACTTACCCTCGTTCCGCCGAGGCCTGACGCATCTCCTTCCTCCCGTGGCTGACCATTGTAAACTCCCCTTCCCACAATGACCTTTCTGTCCTGGGCCTCCTCCATTGCCAGAGTGATGCTACATGCAGTCTGAAAGAACGACGCCTCATCTTCCACTTTGCTGCCTTACAACCTAATGGTATGAACAGTGAATTATCCAATGTTAGGTACCTAACGATCATATTCCCGCTTTCCCCTCGCTCTTCACCCGACTCCCAACTATTCATCCCACCTCCCCTTCCACCTATATTCCTTCCACTCTCATTATAATTCTATCCTCTTCAACCCTTTTCTCACAACATTTATCTTTTAGTCTCTTGTCTGAACCACCCAACTATGAAAAATATCGCGATGCACCTGCATCCGCTTATCATTCACCTTGCTTTGTCTCGCCTCCATCTGTTCAAGACTTTTTCCCCTTCTCACCACAATCAGTCTGAAGATGGGTCCTGAACCGAAACGTCACCTATCCGTGTACTTAAAAGGCTTAGAAAGTTCGGTCGTTCCCCTACAAATCCCACCAACTTCTATAGATGCGGCTCAGAATGTATTTTATCAGGATGCAGCACAGCTTAGGTTTTGGGAACAGCTCTCCATCCCAGACCGCAAGAAATTGCAGTGAATTGAGTGGACGCGGCTCCCAGACCATCACACAAAGCAACTTCCCTTCTATTGACTGAATTTATCCCTCACGCTGCCTCGGCAAGGCCAGCAGCATCATGATGTTCTAGTCTCATTCTGGCCACTCCTTCTTCTCCCCTCTCGCAGCAGGTAAAACCCCACACCTCCAGTTTCAGGGACAATTTGTCTTCCCCAAGCTGTTGTCCGGCAACTGAACCATCCTAACACAACTAGAGAGCAGTGCTGATCTATTAGCTACCTCATTGGAAACCCTCAGACTATCCTTGATCGGATGTTGCTGTCTTTACCTTGCACTAAACGTTATCCCGTTATCATGTATCTGTACACTGTAAATGGCTCGATTTTAATCATGTATTGTCGTTTTGCTGACTGGATAGCACACAACAAAAGCTTTCCACTACGCGTGAAACTAAACTAAACTTAACTGATAAATACACGAAACATCTACAGAGACGCAGCCAGATTCGCATTGCTTATTGTTTGAGTGACAGTGTGTGAGTTTGTGAGTCCATGCATGTGTGTTAGCACGTGTATGTGAGTGTGAATGTGTGAGATTGTGCAAAGTAATTGATGTGTGTGTGTGTAAGTGTGTGCGTTTACAATGCACCCTGCCTTTACATCATTGAAGACAGTGGACATAGTGTGTGGGTCTTTGCGGAACCTTGCTGAGAAACTGAGCGTTGCACTCTGCATCTTCCTCTTTGCTCTATATCCATTGGACATGTGTTTGAACATATTGTATCTGTGTGTGATAAGTCTGATCTGTTTGGATAGCTGGAGAAACCTCCGCACATGTGACAATAATAATCCTAAACTAAAACCTAAACAAACCCAATTTGTCGATGGAATATATTTGAATACAAGGTGCTTTACAATCTCATGCTCTTCAACCCGCAGGCTTGTCTCTGTTTTCTACCGCTGTTCCGTTCCCAGCGTCAAGGCCATTCCGCCTTGGAAACAGCGCCTTCCGCCATCAACGCCGATCCTTGATCCCTTCACACTGGTGACACGTTCTACCACGTCCGCATTAACTCCCGGCACACAGTGGGTGTGTTCACTGAAACCAAATAACCTGCAAAGCCATAAGTCTTCGGGATGAGGGAAGAAACCGAAACAATTGGAGGAAACGCACAGGGAGACAAGGAGTCAGTGCAAACGCAAAACGGATAGCACCCAAGTGAGGATCGAACCCGGATTTTTGGCGCGGCGTGGCAGTAGCTCTACTTCCTGCGCTGCTGTGTCTGTCTCACATCACTATCCTCAATATGTTTCCAATGGGGAAAGTAAAACAGATTCGGTAAACACTCCACACAAACTCAAAGTATTCTTCACAATCTACTGTAATTAAATCTAACATATTCCATAAAGTATGGGCGAAACACATTTTATAGCGTAAAAGTGTAAATAATTGGGAATATTTACATTATGTATTCGGATTGAATGTGAATGAACAATGAAAGGAATTGGCACATAAAGTGGCATAGCATGGGGACTCGATGGCGGAGAAGGCAGGAGAGGAGGGAAGTCCATGTCGTGTAAACAACACTGAGATGTGTACTTGAAGATCTTTCACGCGCAGGCCTACGGGCCAGTGCAAGGAGGTGGATCAGCTGAATTCACATTTGGGACTACTTGTATACGAGGGATCAAGCGGATTACTTTGGTGCCGGAAACATTCCAGGACCACAATATTCTGCCAATCGACCTCTATTGCCGCAGATCAATGACAATGTTGTTCCTTGATATGTATCCCACTCTCAATTTATTATGGTGAACAAGGAAATGGCAGATGAGTTGAACAGGTACTTTGGATCCGTCTTCACCAATGAGGACACAAACAATCTTCATGATATGCTAGTGACCAGAGGATCTGAGGTGACGGAGGAACTGAAGGAAATCCATATCGGGCAGGAAATGGTGTTGGGTAGACTGATGGGACTGAGGGCTGACACATCCCCAGGTCAGATGGTCTGCATCCCAGGGTAATTAAGGTAGTTGCTCTAGAAATCGTGGATGCATTGGTGATCATTTTCAATGTTCTGTAGATTTCAGGATCGGTTCATGTGAATTGGAGGTGGCTAATGTTATCCACCTTTTTAAGAAAGGCGGGAGAGATTAAATAGGGGATTATAGACGAGTTAGCCTGACATCAGTGGTGGGGATGATGCTGGAGTCAATCATGAAAGATGAAATAGCTGATGAAAGTGACACATGGTGGATTTGTACTTATGGAAAGCTCACTGTGGTAGTACTAATGGAGTGGCAGACTGTGGCAGTGGTAGAAGGTACAGGAGCCTGAAGACTGCAATAAAAACAGGTTCAGGAATAGCTGCTTCCCCACAGCCATCAGGCTATTAAACCTGGCTCGGACAAAACTCTGAACATTAATAACCCATTATCTGTTATTTGCACTATATCAGTTTATTTTTCATGTGTGTGTGTATATATGAATATATATATATATATATATATATATATATATATATATATATATATATATATATATATATATATATATATATATATATATATATATAACCATATAACAATTACAGCACGGAGACAGGCCCTCTCGGCCCTTCCAGTCCGTGCCGACCATTTGTTTTCCCCTAGTCCCATCTACCTGCACTCGGACCATACCCCTCCATTCCCTTCACGTCCATATACCTATCCACTTTACTTTTAAAATGTTAAAATCGATCCTGCCTCCACCACCTCTGCTGGAAGCTCATTCCACACAGCCACCACCCTCTGAGTAAAAGAAGTTCCCCCTCACGTTACCCCTAAACTTCTGTCCCTTAATTCTCATGTCATGCCCTCTTGTTTGAATCTTCCCTACCCACAATGGGAAAAGCTTATCCACGTCAACTCTGTCTATCCCTTTCATCATTTTAAAGACCTCAATCAAGTCCCCCCCTTAACCTTCTGCGCTCCAAAGAATAAAGACCTAACTTGTTCAACCTTTCTCTGTAACATAGTTGCTGGAACCCTGGCAACATTCTATTAAATCTCCTCTGTACTCTCTCTATTTTATTGACACCCTTCCTATAACTAGGCGACCAAAATTGTACACCATACTCCAGAATTGGTCTTACCAATGCCTTGTACAATTTTAACATTACTTCCCTACTCCTATATTCAATGCTCTGATTTATAAAGGCCAGCACACCAAAGGCTTTCTTTACCACCCTATGTACATGCATTCCACCTTCAGGTAACTATGCACAGTTATTCCTAGATCCCTCTGTTCCACAGCATTCCTCAATTCCCTACCATTTACCATGTACGTCCTATTTTGATTTGTCCTGCCAAGATGTAGCACTTCACACTTATCAGCATTAAACTCCATCTGCCATCTTTCAGCCCACTTTTCCAAATGGCCCAAATCTCTCTGTAGACTTTGAGAATCTACTTCATTATCCACAACACCACCTATCTTAGTATCATCTGCATACATACTTATCCAATTTTCCACCCCATCATCCAGATCATTGATGTACATGACAAACAACAGTGGACCCAACACAGATCCTGAGGCACCCACTGGTCACCGGCTTCCAACCTGACAAACAGCCATCCACCATTACTCTCTGACATCTCCCATTCAGCCACTGTTGAATCCATCTTGCTACTCCGCCATTAACACCCAAAGATTGAACCTTCTGAACCAACCTTCCATGGGGAACCTTGTCAAAGGCCTTACTGAAATCCATATAGACAACATCCACTGCTTTACCCTCATCAATTTCCCTAGTTACCGCTTCAAAAAATTCAAGAAGTTTTGTCAAACATGACCTTCCAGGCACAAATCCATGTTGACTGTTCCTGATCAGACCCTGTTTATCCAGATGCTTATATATATTATCTCATGATATATGGACACACTGATGTGTTATTGTAGTCAATGCCTACTATGTTCTGTTGTGCTGAATCAATGCAAGAATTTAATTGTCCTATCAGGGACACACGACAATAAACTCACTTGAACTTGAACTTTTTTCCACCATTTTAAGAAAGGCGGGAGAGAGTAAACAGGGAATTATAGCCCAGTTAGCCTGACATCGGTGGGGGGAGGATGCTGGAGTCAATCATAAAAGATGAAATAGCTGATGAAAGTGACACACAGAAAGTGCTGATGAAGTGACACATGGTGGATTTGTACTTATGGAAGAGCTCACTGTGGTAGTACTAATGGAGTGACAGACTGTGGGGATAGTACTGATGTAGTGACACACTGGGATAGTAATGATGGAATAACACACGGCGGGGTGGTAGGAAAAACATTACGGGGAGGAACGAAAACATATGGTGTAAATGTGATGGAATGACATTCCGTCTGGTAGTACTGATGGAATAACACACTGCGGACTGGAATTGATGGAATGACGCACTGTCCGTTAGTTCTGATGGAATAATAAACTGTGGGATAATCCACTGATGTGGCGACACACTATGTGTTGGTACGGACATCACTACGGGGTTGCATCCAGTCCCTGCACACTCGGGGCAGAATGCAACTAACCTACTGTCCCGCACATCTTTGTGATTTGATGTGAAACCGGAGCCACAATCGGAAACCCCCCTCGCTCACAAGGAGAACGTGCAATATCCACTCAAAAAGCAGTCGAGGTCAGAGTCGAACGGGTGTCTCTGCTCCTGTGATGCAGTAACTGAACCAGTCGCGCCATTGTTCCGCCCATGTACACCACGTATCTGTCTCACGTCTCCCTACTCAGTATGTGTTTAAATAGGGAGAAGACGGATTCAGTGTCGCATCGAAATCTACGAAATCCTGGAGCCACCACAGCTCCTCCCGAAATTCGGAACGGGAGAAGCTGTGGTGTCGCGCTGCTGCTGCCCGACCCCGGAGATTCGAAGGCTCCCGCTGCAGGCCGGTGGACGGTAATGTGAGATATGCGACGTGCTCACAATCACTCCTCAAAGACTAAATCGTGGAAGCAAGAGATTCTTTATTTTCTAGTCTGCAGAATCGGGTGCCTCTCCAAATTGAGACACAGCGAAGTCAGGAAAGTATAGCCCCTTTATACACACAATTCAACATCCAACCTCCCTCCTTTGACCCGCTCCAATCAGACACTGAGGTGGACAACCTGTAGGTACATCCCCCCAGTACCTCCCACATCATACATCGCATGTCCATGGTAATGAGCAGTTTCTTGACCAGGGGTGTGTTGTAATATTCATTTATTTTATTAAGCATGCTCAGTTGTTCATGACCTACCCTAGTTTTACTCACCTCCAAGTGAACTCTCTCAGTTCTCCTATATCAGCACTAAAGCTAAGCTATAGTGACAAGGGTCCCATCTATCACTCCATTCTACTGATAGGGATCTATCTACATCACTCCTCTCTACCGCCGTACAATGCTATTACTTCTTACTCAAGGATGGGTCTGGTAACTTTTATGCACAGTTGTGTCAGAACACTCTCCCTGGCCCCTATCGGTTTGAATCCTCTTTAAAGCCCCTTACAATAGTGGGGTTTAATTACTTTATCCCTCACAATCCTCCCTTTTTCTTTTGCTACGCATCTATTGATTAAACCTCAATTTCAAGCTCCCTCAATTCGAATTGACGTAACATTGTCCTAATCTCCTCTTCCTGTGGATCATGGACCTTTCCTGGCCACATTATCAATATTTTCTGTATTTCCCCTTTCTCTCCCATAGGCATGACTACAGCCTGCATCTGACTTATACTCCTTGTAATAAGTTCCCTAAAACAAGGGATGCAACAGGGGATAAAGATCAGTCCAGCCTCTGCACATAGATACACGAGTCCCACCGTTCTCCACCATGTTCCTCCGAGGATGGAATCCCACCATCGGGTTCCCATAATCGAATTCCACTTCTGTATTGGAACATGTGCCAACTTACGGATCCCTTCTGATATGTCCATCACTGCCTGTCCATTGTCATCGATGTTTAAACAGCAATTAGAGAGGTTGAATTTCCCGCATACCGCTCCTTCTTCTGCCATGAGGTAATCTAGGGCCAACCAGTTCTGGTATATTGCTGCTCTCGTCTGTGTCTGCTGCTTTGCCAGCATCTCCAGTGCCCCCGCAGTTTGGTTGATAATTACCTCCAGTACTGCCTGAAGTCTTATGATCCGGTTTAACATGTATACTGGGGTTCGGTAGCCCCAGGATCCATCCTGTGCCCAAGTGGCTGGTCCATAGTATGAGATGATTCTTGCGGGTGGCCATTCATCATCTTCCCATTCTCCCATGTCTATTTTCCTCTTCTTCCGATATAGGTCGTCAAATACAGGTGTTCCTAGCAACCGCCCTTCTTCGGTGTTTAACAGGAAAAATCCCGGTTGTACCAGTCCAATAAAGCAAGTCCCGCTCCAATTTGTTGGTAACAACCGAGTATGCCTTGTGTTCCGCATATCCATAACAGTCCTTCAGGGGCCGGTTCCACTAGAGGTAACCTTGTTCCATATGTCTCGCAAACACCGGGATTTGCCTTGATAAAGGGTTGTTTCCCGGTGCAGTTCCATAGTCCAGTCAATTCCATTCCATCGGTCTTCATCCAGATAGTGCAGTTTCTCCCGTCTCTTTCTCTTAGTTGGATACCATTTAGGCTACTCAGGCAACCACACTCGGGACTGATTTGGCTACTGGGTGACGATGCGCTGGCAGGGGCTGCTGCCTACTAGGACGGCATCCTTTGCCCGGGCCTAACGATACACTCATGTCCCAACCGGAGCGTCTGCCAGGACCCATGCCTGGGGATCTCGGTCTTGTCCAACTGTCATGTTCCACTCCATCAGGTCCCATACTTCAACAATGGATCCTCTCCACGGCCAACGTGAGCTCACCAGTGGTCCGCCACAGACCCAACAGTTAGTCACATTCAGGATTCCAGCTATCGGAGGGCCAAGTCCACAAACAGGTTTTTTTTTCCTCCTTCAGGGATCTCAATCTGCTTCTTTATTTCTTCGTACAGTGTCTGGTGCAATTGTGGCTGAGTAGGTGGGGGAGGGGAAGGCTTGGTAACCACTACTTTAGTTAACCTTGTTATTATATCCTCCTTAATTTTGTCTAATATCCATCTTCAGGCATGGAAAGGGAGACCTAACTGCCCTGTCCTAGTCATACAAACCCATCTCTCCCCCTTTGGGCAGGTAACGTACCCAAACATCCCTACATATCCTCTATTCTCTAACCTATAATGCCTATTTCCCCCGTCCTCACAAATAGTTCTAGTCCTCAGGTTATAGCAAGCATCGTTCACATGGGAATGATAGGTAAATGATCTGGTTGTCCACCCTCCGTATCTGATAGGATGATAACATTTATCACAGTTATTAATACTTTTTACCATAATTACATGCAGAGCAAACAATACCACAAATGCCCCTTACATACTGCTAGTTATACTTTTTTTTTTTTAAAGTTAATGTTAGGGGCTTATTTCCTGGTTTCGCCATCCACTGTTCCTCTTTATCAGGAGCGGGTGGATCAATGAGTCCTTGAACACGGATTGCGTGGGTCCACCCTTTTTCTTTTGTTCGTACTGCTGTCTCGGTTGTCAGTAATACTAGGTATGGGCCGGTCCACCTGGGCTGGAGTTTCTCATCCTTCAAATTCTTGACCAGTACGCAGTCGCCGGCCTTTACAGCATGTATTGGAAAGTCGAGTGGTGGGCTTTGACCTCTATGGTGGGTATTCCTTCTATCTTTCCCAAATAAGGTAACCCAAACAACATTTCATAGGGGGGGACTGCTAACTTTGCATGGGGTCTCCGTTGCTTTTCTCAAAGCCTGTTTCCCTACTGCTCCAAACATGTGCCAGACTCCATGTACATATGCTGCTCTTAAAGCCTTAATTTCTGCCATTTGAGCTAAGCAAGATTGTAGGCAAGCTTCCAATTTGATTACCTTAAAGTCTAATTCATCCTGATGCATCACTTCAAACCCTGCATACTTGCTATTATGATCCCATTAACAAGAAACATCCACAAGCAAAACCTTTTTGTCCTTCATTCAAAGGCTCTGACTGTAAAACATTTCTCAGACTTGTGTGTCATTCTTCCTTCATTATTTTTCTTAATGGCATCACAATTTCAACATACTTCCCAATATAGTCTGAACTATATCCTGCCATTCCCAAGATCATCATCATCTGTTCTACTGTCTGAGGTTTGGGAACTTCAATTATCGCTTCAATTTGATCCTGCGCTATAGCTTTTACTTCTTTAGATATTACTCGTCCAAAATATTCTACTTGCTGCTGACAAAACAACAACTTCTTCCTTGAATTACATTATGACCTTCCTGTGCCATCTTTTCCAAGATAATTACAATGTCTCTCACATTTGCTTCTCACATTTAATTCCTTTCTGATCTGCCTTCTTTCTCATTCTAAACTCAATTTCTTACTTCTTAGATAGTTTATCATCCTTTGCAAATTTATTCACCTTAACTTTTTAAAAATCTTCCACTGACTTCTCGATTCTCATATTTTACCACCAACCCCTTCTACCTCGGGGGCAGTCATCACTTTCCCCCCTATCCCCGAGATTCTGACTTGTTTTTCACCCAGTCCAATGTCTTCTGGTACCTTAGTTCCACTTGATCTCTCCGCTCCCGAATTACCATAAATACCATATCCTCTCCCTGGGAGGTCCTAATTTCAAGTTTAACCAGAGGTTCCCGTGTGCATCCCATACACCCCAGGGAGCAGGACCCCCCAACTTCCCTATTCTTCCTCCATGAGTGTGTACGACTGCACCTCCCGTCGTAGCCTGGGACATTCCCTCTTGAAATGACCCTCCTCGTTACAATAGTAACACCGGGATGGCCTATGGCACCACCCTCCTGATCCTTGTTCCTTGTTTTCCGGGGACCCCCAACTTCGGTCCCTCCATTCACCTCTTCCTCGTCCTCTGTCTCTGCCTCTTCCCCTTCCCCGGTCTCCATGAGCACCCGGCCTTCTATCACCTTCATCTCCCTTCGTCTTTACCCCTTGCTGTACTGCCTGCAACATCATTTTTGCCTTTCCCTTCTGTTTTCCCACCTTTCCAACTTATCTGTGGCATATAATTCATAATTAACACTTCCATCTTATCACACATTTATCTTGACAGCATCTTCCTTGGGCCACTTCCTCACCAATTTCCTTTCTTTCTCCTCACTTCTCAGAGTGCTTTCTTTAGATACAGGGAACCTTTTACTTAGCAATTCAACTGTAGTTATCTTACTTATTGTATCATCTTTCTTTGTGCACTATATCAATTGTTTGCATCTTAAAAACAGGTAAAATACAACATATTAAAGCAAACCATACAACCTTCACCTTTTTCTGTCGAACAGGGCCGATCAAAGGTGAATACCTCTTTAACTCATGTTTAACTCATTGTCTGCCAAACCCTTTTTTTTCTCCCCTGTGCCCCATTAATTTATTACCCTTCTCCAAACAGAATGTTTATCTAAACAAACCATAAAAGCTGCTTGTTCAGCAATTAACGTATTTCTAATTTTGTTCAAACCATTTTCCCTACAATCCCCAAGTTCCTATTCCTAGTTTAAATACATACGACTAACAATTTTTCAAATTAACTTTACTGAAAAGAAATCTATAGAAGCCAAGTAACCTACATTTTCCAACTTCCCCGTTTTAAGTTGCGATGATACAAAGCGTTGTCCGTTACCTTACAGCTGTTCGTAACCACCCCCATTGCTTACAATTTCTTAAAGGAACACACACACCTACCCTTACAGCATGTGGCCTACAGCAAACAAACCTATCACATATACAAACTTCCTCATTCATACAAAACCGGTTTTTACACACACATTACATTAGTTCCATTCTTACTTCAATGAGATTGTGTGAAACAACTCAATATTTCTTTCATAGAAACATAGAAACATAGAAATTGGGTGCAGGAGCAGGCCATTCGGCCCTTCGAACCTGCACCGACATTCAATATGATCATGGCTGATCATCCAACTCAGTATCTTGTACCTGCCTTCTCTCCATACCCCCTGATCCCTTCAGCCACAAGGGCCACATCCAACTCCCTCTTAAATATGGCCAACGAACTGGCCTCAACTACTTTCTGTGGCAGAGAATTCCACAGATTCACCACTCTGTGAATTTTTCCTCATCTCTGTCCTAAAAGACTTCCCCTTATGCTTAAACTGTGACCCCCTTGTTCTGGATTTCCCCAACATCGGGAACAATATTCCTGCATTTAGCCTGTCCAACCCCTTAAGAATTTTGTAAGTCTCTATGAGATCACCCCTCAATCTTCTAAATTCCAGCGAGTACAAGCCGAGTCTATCCAGTGTTTCTTCATATGGAGGTCGTGCCATCCCAGGAATCAGTCTGGTGAACCTTCTCTGTACTCCCTCTATGGCAAGAATGTCTTTCCTCAGATTAGGAGACCAAAACTGTACGCAATACTCCAGGTGTGGCCTCACCAAGACCCTGTACAACTGCAGTAGAAGCTCCCTGCTCTTGTACTCAAATCCTTTTGCTATGAATGCCAACATACCATTCGTTTTCTTCACAGCCTGCTGCACATTTGAGCCCAGCCTTGACCACCACACTGCGCTCCCTCAGATAGGCTCCTTTGGCCATTCAAAGTAACAAAACTTTATCATTGTTTCCTTACCCTTACCCTGAGTGTTCCCTTCACCCCAAGATTGCCACATTCGCCCCAACGGACTATCGGGCGGAATGTGCGGCTCTGTACCAGTATGAGCCTTATCCTGTTTGCCCCCGGACTCTTACTTTTCCCGTTCCGGTTATCTTTATCTTATCGGACTATTCCCGTCCGACAGACCCCGGTCGCCCAGGCAATACTTATTAGTCAGTTTTCTTACCTCGGTCTTGTGCACAAGAATCGCTCGACCGTTCCTTATTTATCCATCTTACACTCCCTCTTGCTTCCTGAGTCTTTTTCCCGAATATTACTCGCTCAAACCGCTGATGGCAAGCAAGGAGATCAGAGACTGCTGAAATCAGCAGGGTGCACCTTCCCTTCCTTCTTTGCCTCCACCGAGCAGCCGGAGTGGCGATCGCGGACGAGCCCCCAGTTTGTGAGATATGCGACGTGCTCACAATCACTACTCACAGACTAAATCGTGGAAGCAAGAGATTCTTTATTTTCGAGTCTGCAGAATCGGGTGCCTCTCCAAATTGAGACACACCGAAGTCAGGAAAGTATGGCCCATTTATACACACAATTCTACATCCAACCTCCCCTCCTTTGACCCGCTCCAATCAGACACTGAGGTGGACAACCTGTAGGTACGTCCCCCCAGTACCTCCCACATCATACATCGCATGTCCATGGTAATGAGCAGTTTCTTGACCAGGGGTGTGTTGTAATATTCATTTATTTTATTAAGCATGCTCAGTTGTTCATGACCTACCCTAGTTTTACTCACCTCAAAGTGAACTCTTTCAGTTCTCCTATATCAGCACTAAAGCTAAGCTATAGTGACAAGGGTCCCATCTATCACTCCATTCTACTGATAGGGATCTACCTACATCACTCCTTCTATCTACCGCTATACAAGGCTATTACATCTTACTCAATGATGGGTCTGGTAACTTTTATACACAGCTGTGTCAGAACCCTCTCCCTGGCCCCTATCCAGTTTGAATCCTCTTTAAAGCCCCTTACAATAGTGGGGTTTAATCACTTTATCCCTCACAGTAACACCGGGAGGTCGCGAGTCCCTGCTGGGAAACTGCTTTTCGGGAGCTCCCTACGGCGGCAACTTCTCCCGCTCCAGTTGCGGGGTTGAAAAATGACCTGGAGCGGGGCCTTACATCGACCTGCGCGGCTTTAACGGCCGCGGGACTTGTTAGCGCCGACCGGGGGCTCTATCATCAAGACTAGGAGCGCGGCCTTGCATCGCCCGGCGCGGCCTGAATGGCCGCGGGACTTATTTAATATCGCCCGCCGGGGGCTTTGACTTTGACATCGGGAGGAGAATGGGAAGTGCAGGGGAGAGGTAATACTTTGCCTTCCATCACAATGAGGAGGTGATTCACTGTGATGGATGTTTGTGTAAATTGTGTCGTTTCTTGGTTCATTTCTTGTTTGTATGACTGCAGAAACTAAATTTCGTTTGAACCTCAATGAGGTTCATATCACAATAAACGGTATTGTATTGTATTGTATTGTAAATGTCTTTTTTGTATTCTGCCGGTTTTGTAATCCCAAATGAAATTTTTGATAATGGAGTCTATTAAAAAAACAAACACTTTTGGGGAGATATATCGGTATTGATAGAAACATAAACATAGAAATTAGGTGCAGGAGCAGGCCATTCGGCCCTTCGAGCACCGCCGTTCAATATGATCATGGCTGATCATCCAACTCAGTATCCCGTACCTGCCTTCTCTCCATACCCCCTGATCCCCTTAGCCACAAGGGCCACATCTTTTTTTTTTTTTTTTTAATTTTTTTTATTGTAGAACCAATATATACCGAGTACACTCTTCTACGGCAGTGAAAATTATATAATATACAAAATTATATAATATTGATTATCAATTAATACTGTTTGTGTTAATTGTAATGTTATCCATTATACATTTCCTGGTTATTTATTTTGTATAATTGGGAGTGTATGTAGTATATTCCTAAAATAAGCAATATACTCACACTTCTCATACCATAGATATTCTTCTAATTACCAATACAAATCCCCCCTAATTAACTACATAATACCCAATCTTAACCAAACTTCTATGATATTCATAATATTTTTCATAATATTAAGAATGTTTGTATTATTATTAACTTTATATTTCAAAATTATTATATAGTTGAAAATGCACAATTTTATATAATTACAAATTTTACAAGACTCTATAATTTTTCATACAAGTAATAATAGGGTGTATTCATACTAATATTAAGACTATTTATATAATATGTTTTCTACACACTATTTTTTTTCCTACTAAAGATAGAAAGATCTAGAGAAAGAGATAGAAAATAGAAAAGAAAATGTGGAAAGTTTGATGGAGATTAAATATTACTAAATAATCCATTCTTGGAGATACATTCATGGTTTAATTATATGTGTTTCTTCATCCATTCAGATATTCAGGCCTCAGTCAAGTCCCTGCGCCGAACCATTATGACCCTGTAGATATTGAATGTATGGAGACCAAATCCCTTTGAAGAGATCTAACCTGTCCCTAAGGACAAGTCTCAATCTCTCCAAGTGAAGTGTCTCCGTCATTTCTGTATTCCACATTTTAATTGTTGGGGATTACAGGGCCTTTCCAAAATTTTAATATTAATTTTTTCCCAATTATTAAAGAATAGTCGATAAAAGTTCTTTGATTCCTTGTAATTATTTGTTCCGTTTCCAGTATTCCAAGTAGGATTATTAACTTTGGATCAGGAATCATAGTAATATTAACAACATTCAAGATTATCTTAAATATTTCAATTCCAAATTCTACAATCTTCGTACAATTAGTAAATGAATGTGACAAATTTTTGCTTCTAAGATTGACATTTATCACATATAGGTGATAATTTTGGAAATAATATTATGTAATTTTAGATTTGGAATATGTAATCTATGTAAAATTTTAAACTGTATAAGAGCATGTTTAGCATTTAACCGAACAGTAATGTATGTGTTTTGTAAGCTTTCTTCCATATTTCTGGGCTTATTATTTGACCTAATTCATTTTCCCACGCTGTCTGTGTATTTTCCGATGATGGAATATCACTTTCCAACAAAATATTGTAAATGTATGATATCATTTTTTCTGTATTTGGATGTTTTATTCAAGCAATGTCCTCTAAAATTTCACTCTTTATATTTCTGAATTCTTGTGTATTTGCAGAGATATAGTTTCTGATTTGTAATATCTGAAACCTATTCATTATTTATGAAGCCGTAAGCTTGTTGTAATTCTTGAAATGAGAGAAAAGAATTTTCTATAAAGATCCCCTATATTTAAAATTCCTTTATTTTTTCCATTGTATATAAAAGCCTTATCCATCGTGAGGGTTTAAACGTAAAATTGTTGGCAATAGTAAGACCTAGCGGTATAAATTTTAGTTTTAATTTGGTTCTTTATTTGTTTCCAATACGTATTCCACTTTCTATTATCAAGTTTTCACTATAAATTTTCTTAGGTACATTAATATTAGCAAATATTATAGAGCTAATTTCAAATGGAAAACAGTCTTCTCTTTCCATTTTTATAAACCATTTTGGTTTTTTATCTGTTTTCTTCTAACCAGAAATTCATATTTTTAATATTAACTGCCCAATAATAAAACATAAAATTTGGTAATGCTAAACCCCCGTTTATTTAGCTTTACATAAGTGTTTTTTATTTATTCTATGGTTTCTTATAATCCCAGATAAAGTTAGTGACTATAGAGTCTACTTTTTAAATAAAAAACATTTTAGAGAGATATATCGGGATTGATTGAAATAAATATAATAATTGTGGGAGGAAAATCATTTTTATTGCGATTATTTTACCTAACATTGAGATAGGTAAACTTTTCCTAGTATAAAATATTTTTATTTAATTTCTTCATAAATAACGGGAAATTAGACTTAAATAGAGAGGTCAAATCTTTTTGTAACAAAAATACCAAGATATTTAATATTTTCATTTGTTATCTTAAAAGGAAATTGTGTGTAATATCTGTAAGTTATTCATGGTTATTGGCATAAGTTACTTTTATTCCAATTGATACTGTATTCCTGAAATAAAAACCAAATTGTTATTAGTTTTAACAAATTACGGATACTTATTCCGGTTTAGTAATATAAAGTAATACATTCGTCCGCATATAACGAGATTTTATTCTTAGTATCTTTAGTATCATATCCATATATTTCCGGGTGCAATCTTACCCTTTGGGGCAAGAGGTTCGATTGCTAACGCAAACAGTAATGGTGATAAAGGACAGCCTTGGTCTAAACATCGAGATAAACTACTAAGATGATAACATACGGTTGTTGTTATTCTAGATGGTGGGTTTGATATAATATTTCATCCAAGTAGTAAAACTTATCCCCACAAGCTTAAAAGCTTCCATCACCGGAAAATAAATATGGCCATTCCACTCGGTCAAAAGCTTTATCTTCATCCAACGAGATAACTTCTAAGTCTTTTTTATCACTTCTTTTCGAATATATGTATAAAAACCGTCTTAGATTACTATGATGAATATCTTGTAGTATAACTCCTGTTGAGCAGGTGAATTAATGCGTTAACAACTTTGCTTAATCTTTGTGCAAGTATCTTTGTTAAATATTTTGATCCGTATGTAATAAAGAAATTGCGCTTATGATCCTGGGTCATCAAATCTTTATTTATTTGGGTATAAGTGTTATATTAGATTGTTTCAATGATCTGGTCTT
This sequence comes from Okamejei kenojei, assembly GCA_035221665.1. NCBI lineage: Eukaryota > Metazoa > Chordata > Chondrichthyes > Rajiformes > Rajidae > Okamejei > Okamejei kenojei. The sequence continues at coordinate 6,217,120 of CM069170.1, read as the reverse complement.
TTCTCTTCGTGTATTTATCTGTTCATATAATGTTTTAAAATATGGGACCATTTGGTCATGAAAAATTTTATAATATCCGTGCCTATACATTTGGGTTGGAGTTTTACATTTTTTATGATTTAATAGATTCTTGGATGTTTTTATGGAAATATTCTGCATGTAATAGCTTCTCTATTTTGTAAATCTATTTTCTTTGAGTACATACATTTAAAAGGCATATATCTGTTTATTTTACTGTCGCTTTACCAGCTACAGATTTTTAAAATATTGCATTAAATTCTTTCATTAATATCTTTGGGTAGTATTAATAATTCACGTTTTGTGATTAATCCTATGTATAATTTTTTCAGCTTCATTTTCTTAATTGACGAGCCAATAATTTTGTGGTTTGTCTCCAAATTCAAACAGCAATTGTTTAGTATGTTGATACTTATTTTAAACCTTGATCAGTGGTCTATTTTGTTTTAATTTTATACTTCTATGCTACAATTATTCTTATGTATTATTATATCTGATTTTGTTGCTTCTGTATATCTAAATGTTTAATCTTCCTTTCTAAGTCCTGTAGTTCCACCCGAGCGAGGCTCTGTGGCCTCTTTTTATAATGGGAATGCTTTTGAGAATTCATCATTCCTCGAGTATGCTTTAAATGTTTCAATATAAAGAGCGAGATATTTTGGTTGATTATTTATTTCAATAACTCTTAATTGGTAATAATATATTCTGAGTGGCTTATTTTTAAAATTAGGGTTAAGTTTCCATAGTCTGGAATTTTCTGTTTTACATTTATTTTACTTTTAAATGTTTAATGGCGCATGATTGAAAAATTTTATATTATAGATATTTAGATTGTCCGACCGTTGCCTTAGTTTGCATCTACCAGAAAGTACTCTATTCTTGAATAAGTTTTAAAGTACTGGCGAGTAAAGGGAATATTCTCGACCAGTAGGATTTTCTGTTCGCCGACATCTTTACTGTTAGTGTTTGGATGTATGCGTTTAATAAATCATAGTATGCGATTTATTTTCTTTGTTTTGAGGATCTATCTAAATAAGGGTCTAATGTACAATTAAAATCTCCTCAATTATCAAATTGTAATGTGTTAATTCCGGAATTTTATTGAGTACTTTCTTAAAAAATACAAGGACTATCAATAATTTGGTCCATAGATATTAACGAAAAATCATTTTTTTTCCCTATTTATTTCCTATCACAATAATGTATCTGCCATCTTTATCAGTTATAGTAGATGTATGCTTTGCAATAAAGTACTTTACGCATAATAATATGGTACGCCTCTTTGTTTAAGCGTAAAGGAAGATTGATGTCTTTTTGTCTATCATTGGCTTTAGCATTTTCAGCGCTTTCTTTAGGTGAGGTTTCTTGAATATATATTACATCGTTAATTGCTTTATGTTGTGTCAATTTTTTCTTTTTTTATTGGTACATTGATAACTTTAACTTTCCACTGCAAAAGGTTATCCTCAATCCATATTTCTTTTTAAATCCTGCATTTTAGTTTGTGGAATCTAGATAGAGGTCCAAGGGTCCGTGCAGAAAGCCCTACCTTACACCCGAACACGATAGATGAATTTAACTCTATTTTATGTACTTCACGATATATCTCATTGTTCCAGTGTATAGCTCCATTCAACTGAAAGATATAATCATAAGCATAAAAGGATCGATGAAGAGTAGATAAAGATATTAATAGAGTGCATAAAGAATGAACAAAACTACAAATGAAATATTTGTAGTTTGTGTAAGATATCTAACTCTCTTAAATATAGCAATACTGGCCTCAATCCTCTGTGGAGAGAATTCCACAGATTCAAACATCTCTGTGAGGGCTTGCCTGCCGTTTTCAACTGTGGCATTTGATCGCTGGAAATATGGTGTTGGTGAGTCTGGAAGAATTGTACTCAGTATTTGAAATTTATTACATATTCATTCAAAATATTGGCTAAGGTTTGGAATGAGTATTTATTGTCATCCTTAAATGTTTGTGTTAAAATCGCTTAGAGGGATAGGTATTCTTAATACTTATCGAACGAGAGTGGAAAATGGCCTGGCTAAGAAGAGGACTTGTTGAACATTCCAATCCTTTATTCCATGTAGGAGTACATTTATTTTTCCAAGGCATTGCAACTACTAGTTCTGTAACATAAACACTGAACTAGGAAACGTCTGAAACAACACATGAGTAGCGTTTTAGTAACCTCTGTCCGACTACCTTTAAATCCATTTGAACAGTAATTGTTTCAAAGCGAGACAAATGTTCTTATTGTCACGTCATTTGCCCTAGCCTAACCTACTTCAGACAATCCTATGTCACTTTGACTTTAGTTGTCCAAACAAAAAACACTTCCTTGCATATCCAAACAATTTTTTATTTGTCCTTCTTACATAACGAACTTAAATATGGAATTTTCTTAAGTTTGTACTAATTGCCTTCATAGCCTAATAATCCTGTCTTTGCCATTGGTTTTCTTGCTGAACCAGGCAAGAGTGAATAAACTTAATCCTTGACTTACTGAGTGCATTTCAACAGCATTCGCAACCATAGTCAGGAGGCAGTTCTTTTATACCTCACTCTCCAAAATGGAGTAAATTCCGGATCCTACTGCCGAGACACTGAACAATTTGAAGTTTTGTTTATAACTTAGTAAGCACTCAAATTTGTCAACGTCAAACAAAATACATTCAGACATTGTACTTATCCTCGCCTCTGCGTTCAAGGAATAATGTCCTAGCACTTCTGCAATTCAGCCTCGAGTCTGGCAACATTCCATGTAACTCATCTCAGCCTCTTTGCAGCTTAACTGGCATCATCATTTGCGGAGTGAACCAAATGAAGTAATACTCCAACTGAAGCTCCTGACATTTGTATATCCTGTAACGGGAACATCTAATACTGCTGTATGAAAATTCTCTGACTGATTCAGGCCAGTGTCCCAAAGCCTTCTTCACCACCCTATCTATCTACCTGTATGGCCCTTCCAAGGAAACCATGTACTTTGTAGTCTAGATCACTCTGCTCTAAACACTACCCAGTATCGAACGATTGGATGGGGAAAGGGGAGGTTGCAACTCTTCACGTGGTCGCCTGTTTCGACGCAAGCAATCAAACCTGGCGCTGCACAATCAAGTCAGATCCATGAAACGTTTGACTCATACTTTAGGTGTGCAACGTCATTACGCAAGTAGAGAAGATTGTTTAGTATGCCCGGTTTTGGAGTTTCCAAAATATAAAATCATCGCTAGGCCCCCGCTCCAGGACACTCAACAACTTAGTCATGTTCATAAGTGATCATGTCTTGCCCTTTCTGTTCGTTCACTCACCTGTACCACTTATTAGCACAGATCATTGGTTTAGATTAAGGATGTGGATCCGTGAAGCTAATATTAATTTCTGGAACAAATAACATTATGGACTTAAAACAATTCACAGCAGAAGACCACATTGGGTGTGGACCACACTATCCCTTTGTCTTATTTTACTGATATTCTCACCTCAGAAAAATACACATTATTTTTCTTATCCAGATTTCCTTTAAGAGTTACTAGTGAACAGCTCCCCTACATAGGCAGGCAGCTGTAGTTCAGATCATTTCTGCTGCAGCATTCATTATCTGCTCTCATCACCACTTTACATCTGTCTATTCCAAATAATGATCTCTGCCACTGGTTCTTCTTAGTTCAATTCTTTACTTGACAACATTAATTGTTTTCCTTCTGCCTCTCGTGACAAGAAACAATCCCAATATATTCATATTCGGTTTTTTTTTATTAAACAACAAAAGTTCTTTTTCTGTAATGTTTCCGTAAAAGATTTCTAATTGTGGTTGTCTGTGGCCTAGCCAGAACTTATATGTTTCCGCATGTCACTGCATTTTACTTCATGTCTCAATAAGCTCCAAGGATACCAAAACACTTTTACATATATTTGTGACGTACCCTCCCAGTCTTGTTTATTGGTTCTTAGGAACCACCGGAGCTCACTGTAAGTACAAACCATAATAGCACACAAACCAAAATCAGAAGTGCATCCAAAACAAAGTCTATAACAGGGACTTTTTTGGATGTCTGTTAACCAGTACAAGGATTGATGGATGCCATTCTGGTAGTATGGTGTCCATTTGGTCGGCCAAATTATAGGAAAAGATGTCAACAAATATATTCCGATGTACAGAGGAGATGTACTAGAATGGTGCCTGGGTTTCCAGCACCAAAGTTACAGAGAAAGATTGAAAAGTTAGGTCATTTTCTTTTGGAGCGCAGACGGTTAAGGGGGGACTGATAGCGGTCTTTAAAAATTATGAGAGGGATAGAGAGTTGACGTGGATACGTGTTTTCCATTGAGAGTAGGGAAGATTCAAACAAGAGGCCATGATTTAAGAATTAAGGACAAAGGTTTAGGGGTAACATGAGGGGGAAATTCTTACTTGGAGAGTGGTAGCTGTGTGGATGAGCTTCCAGTGGAAATGGGGTGGAGGCAATTTTTTATCGTTACAAATACTTTGGATAGGGATATGGACGGGAAAGGAATGGAGGGTTATGGTCTGAGTGTAGATGGGACTAGGTGAGAAGGGGATTAGGTGAGAGTAAGTGTTCGGCACGGACTAGAAGGGACCGAGATGGCCAGCTTCCGTGTCTGCAATTTGTTATATGGTTATATGGCTCCCAGTGCGGTTCCGAATAATTCTCAAGCTCCTTCTTTATGTATACAAAGCCCATAACGGTTTCCAACCAAACACACATCCATATATCGCTTTACCCACCATCCCACCTCCAGGTCCCTGAGATCGGCTGACTTGCGGACCTGAACACATCCCGCGGATCTAGGCATAAGCTCAAGGGCAACCGCGCTTTTGCAGTTGCAGCACCTAGACTGTGGAACAGCATCCCTCTCCAATAAAAAATCCCATCAGAACTCCCCCTCCATCAACTCTTTTAAGTCGAGGGGTTGGATTAAAACGTATTTTTACTCACAAGCGTTTCTGAGGTCCTCTGAGGGAGCGCTGTGTGTATGTATCTATGTATGTATTGTTGATCTATGTACCACTGTATGTAGCACGTTAGTACCTGCACTAATGTAAAGCACTTTGGTCAATGAGAGTTGTTTTTTTTCATGTAGTTTATAGAAATAAAAGGGACTTGACTCTGACATTTGGCAATATTTCTGCTGCCAACTAGGAGGGTGGGAGCACTAGGATCCACCCAGCAGAGTCAGGCCCACTTGCTGTTCCATGTCCATTAATATACAGCAGCCCAAGAAATCATCACATATTGGATTTTACTGTCACAAATACACAATTGGTTTTCGCTGCAGTGAATTAAGACGAGAAGCATACAACTAATTGATTCGTGTGAAAGAACCCAGCTACAGGTATTTGGAGCCAAACCGGGGGGGGGGGGTAAAAAACATGCCTCCCTCCCCCTTTGAAAAACTTCATTTACGCGTGGCTTGTGCGTGGAAAGGTTATGTTTTAATATAGAAACAAAGAAAATAGGTGCAGGAGGGGGCCATACGACCCATCTAGCCAGCACCGCCATTCATTGTGATCATGGCTGATCGTCCCCAATCAAGAAAGGGAAAGTTGTTTGTGCCTGCCTTTCCCCATATTGGGGGGGTGGGGGAGGAGGGAGGAACTGTCACTAGCCCTAGACTAGATCTAACGAACTCTCTAAATCCATCACAGTGATTGTGGCAACAATGGAGCTGGAGCTGCCGACATTTGAGGGAATCCCCGATCCAGCGCAGGTTCGCAGAAACAGCAGGTACAGTAAACACAGTAACCTGAAAGAACGGAGATGTCTCCATTGTGTCCGGACGCAGGACTACAGATCAGACTGAAGCGCAAGGGACTTCGGTCCGCTCATCAGAACGGGGGGGGGTGGGGTACTAACTTACTGGCCAATGTACAGTTCCTTGAAAATAAAGTGGAGGACTTAAGGGCACGACTGCTTTATCAATGGGAGCTGAGGGAATGCTCCGTGTCTCGTTTCACAGACACCATGGCTCACCCCTTTATAATTATATACAGCTATTTTATATATATTTAACTTTAAAAACCCAGACTCAGCGGTCCAGTCTGAAGGCTTCACCTTCCAACGTATGGACCGTACACTGGGCATCTGGGAAAGGGAGAGGAGGGGGCGTCCTGCCTCATGGTCCACTCTGCGTGGTGCTCAGACTGGCAGTCCTGTCCACTCCTGCTTTCCACACCTTGAACATCTGGCGTGAAGTGCCAGTCCCCTTCTACCTTCCGAGGGAATTTACCCCCATCATCCTGACCGCGGTCTAAATCCGGCGGGGGGACCCCCAGGCAACGTCCGTTTGGCCTGGAGGAGCGCCACGCCGTGGTCAACAAACACCAGACGTCTTACCCCGAGCATTTCCACCATTGGTGGACTTCAATAAGGCAAACCTAAAGAAATCACTCCCCAACTCCCACCAACATGTCTCCTGCTGCACCAGAGGACCAAACACCCTCGACCACAGCTACACCACCATCAAGGATGGTGTCCTTACCGCTCTATCCCTCGCTCTCACCTTCGGTAAATCCGACCATACCGCGGTGTTTTGCTTCTTTCCCCCTGCCTACAGGCATGCAATTAAAGAGTGCACCCAGACGTGAGGAACAGTACAGAGCTGGTCGGAGGGAGGGGGGGGGGCAGAGGAACAACTACAGAACTGTTTCGAGTCTGTAGACTGGGCAATGTTAAGGGTGGGGGGGGGGGGGGGGTGAAGGACTCGGCAACGGACTTGACGAATACGCCACAGTCGTCACAGACTTCATCAAGAAATGTGTGGAGGACTAAAGTTGGGGGGCATCCTAAAAAACTTTACCGAGTGTTTCCCAAACAGAAACCTTGGATGAACTGTGAGATCCGCCTCTTCTGAAGACCATACACCGGGCATTCATGTCTGATGATAAGTGGTCTACATAACTTACAAAAATTCTTAAGGGTTGGACAGGCTAGATGCAGAAGATTGTTCCGAGTTGGGGAAGTCCGGACAAGGGGCACACTTAAGGATAAGGGGGAAATCCTTTAAGACCGAAGAGTAAAAGACTTCGGATTCAGAGGCTCTGGAAACTCCTCTGCTCAACAGAGGGTATTGGAGCCAGTTTCATTGCTTATTTAAAGTTAGTTGGAATGTGGCCCTTGTGGCTAAGGGACATAGGTATGGAGAGAAGAAGGTAAGGGGGAGAGTTTTTGGATGATCAGCCATGATCATATTGAAAGGCGGTGCAGGTATCGAAGGGCTGAATGGCCTTCATCTCCTGCTCCTAATTGCTATTTTCTATGTTTTCTATGAAGTCGATACGAACTTTTGGTATGGCCATCAAAAGGCCAAAAGGACTTCTGCACCAAACTGGGAAGAATGAACAGTATGTTCGGCAGCTGGGCGGGTCAAGCAACAATCCTACAAGGCGAAACAGGAGTCAGCTTGGATATCGGCGATCCATCACTCCCTGAAGCTCATTGGCATTTTACGGCACGCTTTGATAGAGAGAACACCGATGTGTCGTTTCTTCCCGAGCCCCATTCGCTGTGAAGTATTTCAGTCTCAGTCACAGAGGCTGGACGTCAGGAAGTCCTTCAGAGGGGTGAACCCTCGAAAAGCGTCTGTACCTGATGTATAGAAACCCGGTCGTGTTCTAAAATCCTGTGCGGACTAACTGGCTGGAGTTTTAACGGACATTTTCCAATCTCTCACTTCTGAGGTCTGAGGTTCCCACCTGCTTTAAAAGGCATGGGGGGGGGGGGGGGGGGGGGGGGGCGATACTTGTGAGGGGTGGGCCTGGGTTTTATACAAGCAAGGTGAGATGTGCCTCAATGACTATCGACCCAGCGCAACTAAAGCATGTGGTGATGAAGTGCTTGAGAGGTTGATCATGGCGCAAATCAACTCCTACCTCGACAAAAACCTGACCCACTGCAGTTCGCTAACCGTCACAATCAGTCAACGGTGGATGCGAAAATTTTTCTCGCTGGCCCTCAACTCCGCTAGTACTGGACCACTTGGACACAACAAAATACTCATATGTCAGGCTGTTGTTCATTGACTAAAGCTCGGCATTTAATACTATCATCCCTCCAAGCTGGTTCCAAACTCAACAGAACTGGTCTCTGCGCATCCATCTGCATTGGATCCTCGACTTCCTCATTCACAGACCACAGTCTGTTCGTATTGTGGATATGTGTCCAGAATGGGTGATGTTAGGGGGGGGGGGGGACAATCAGCACGGAGCACCTCAAGGCTGCGTGCGCCCCCCTGCTGTACTCACTTCTATATACTCATAGACTGTGCAGCCGGTCACGGTGCGAACTCCATCATCAAATTCGCTGATACGACCACTGTTGTGGGACATATCACTGATGGGGATGAGTCAGAGTATAGAAGAGAGATCGAGCGACTGTCCATATGGTGCCAGCACAACGACCAGGCCCTCAACACCAGGAAAACCAAGGAACTGGTAGTGGACTTTGGAAGGAGTAGGATGGGGACGCATAGTCCGTTTATATCAACGGGTCGATGGTCAAGAGCTTCCTAAATTCCTGAGCTTGCACATCTCTGAGGATATTTCCTGGTCCCCCCAGCACACTGGATGCAATTATTAAGAAAGCACATTAATCGCCTCTACTTCCTGAGAAGATTACGGAGAGTCGGTTTTGTCAAGGAGGACTCTCTCTAACTTCTACAGGTGCACAGTAGAGAGCATGAGGGTGGGGTAGTGACGGTTGCATCGTGGCTTGGTTCGGCAACTTGAGCGCCCCAGGAGCGGAAACGACTACAACAAGCAGTAAACACTGACCCAGTCCATCATCGCCTCGACCTCCCCACCATTTGAGGGGATCTATCGCAGTTGCTGCCTCAATTAGGCTGGCGGCATCAACAAGAACCCACACCACCCTGGCCACACACTCATCTCCCCGCTACTTTCAGGTAGAAGGTACAGGAGCCTGAAGACTGCAAAGACCAGGTTCAGGAACAGCTGCTTCCCCGCAACCATCAGGCTATTAAACTTGGCTCGGACAAAACTCTGAACATTCTCAAATTTATTTGCACTTGATCAGTTTATTTATTTATCTGTGTATGTATGTATATAATGGTATATGGACACACTGATCTGTTCTGTATTATTCATGCCTACTATATTCTGTTGTGCTGAAGAAAAGCAAGAATGTCATTAAAATCTGGGGTGGGGCGGGGGGGGGGGGTACACATGGGAACAATAAACTCTCTTGAATCTTGAAATTAGAATCTTGAGTTTGCAACACCCTGTTGTGCAGGAATGGAAAGACTGAACACAAGCCTTTTCCAGCAAACCAAAGCTGATCTCATGAATGTACCCACAAGGTATTCTCACACCAGAAGATTCTTTATCAGAACAGACTGTGTGAATGCAAAGGTCATGAAAAAAACCAACTCAATCAAGTTGATTTTGGTATTAAACTCTTAACAGCATGTAAAAGTTCCTACAGCAGAATAACAGTGCTGAAACTCATCTGGAAATAAAAAAATGTCAAAGAAAATCTATGTCTAGCAGTCTAACAAGCTCCCTTTAAGTCACTCGTAAAACTACCGTCGGCAAAGATACATTTGGTTTATCAAAATTGAGCCCTGTGATAATTCTGATTAAATGTTGAGGCCTAGGTTAACGAGTTACCCTTTATATCACCATGCAGGAACAAGGTCAGCACAATTGAATAACAAAACAGCCAATGCCTTTTGCTGATTGGAAAGCAAAGCTCCATTTATGAAAGATGAATCCCAACAGGCACTGAACAGCTTTGTATCGGTGTGCTTTGGGGGGGGGGGGGTGGGGAAGTAGGCATTTAAAAAGCTCTCCACCCTTTCCCTTTCTTGCCCAATAACCCTTGTCAGCAATGCTGTGGTTGAGAGGATATTTTTCTGTGGATTCAATATTCCCGAGATTCAAGATTCAAGAGAGTTTTATTGTCATGTTATTGTCAAATAAATACAGAACAGATTAGTGTGTTCATATACCAATGAATGTATATATATATATATATATATATACACACACACACATAAATTACAGATTAAGTGCAATGGGTTATTTAACGATCAGAGTTTTGTTAGATTGAGTTTTAATAGCCTGATGGCTGTGGGGAAGTAGTGTTCCTGACCCTGACGTTGCAGATTCCAGACTCCTGTACCTTCTACATGAAGGCAGCGGGAAGATGGATTGTGGCCAGGTTGGTCCTTGATGATGCTGGCAGCCTTTTTGAGCAACGATTGTGATAGATCCCCTCGATGGTGGGGAGGTCAGACCCGATGATGGACTGGGCAGTGTTTACAACTTTTGCAGTCTTTTACGCTCCTGGCCGCTCAAGTTGCCGAACCAAGCCACGATGCAACCGGTCAGCAAGCTCTCTACTGGTGCACTTGTAGAAGTTCGAGAGAGTCCTCATTGACAAACCGACTGTCGCGTAATCTTCTCAGGAAGTAGAGGCGCTGATGTACTTTCTTTATAATTGCATCAGTGTGCTGGGACCAGGAAAGATCTTCAGAGATATATGCGCGCCCAGGAATTTGAAGCTCTTGCCCCAACTCCACCATTGACCCATTGATTTAACAACTGGATGAGGACTGAGGACCGTGGTCCCCATCCTACCCTTGCCAAAGTCCACAATCAGTTTTTTTGGGTTTGCTGGTGTTGAGAGCCAGGTTATTGTGCTGGCACCATTTGGTCAATCGGTCGATTTCACTTCTATACTCTGACTCATCCCCATCAGTGAAGCGTCCCACAACAGTGGTGTCGTTCAGCGAACTTGATGATGGAGTTCGCACAATGTCCACCTATGCAGTCATGAGTATAACGTGAGTACAGCAGGGGCTGAGCACACAGCCTTGAGGTGCTCCTTGCTGATTGTTATCGAGGATGACACATTTCCACCAATACGGACAGACTGTGGTCTGTGGATGTGGAAGTCGAGGATCCAATTACAGAAAGATGCGCAGAGACCCAGTTCTGATTTGGTAACACAGCTTGAAGGGTATGATGGTGTTAAATGCCGAGCTGTAGTCAATGAATAACAGCCTTACATATGAGGTTTTGTTGTCCACAGTGGAATCCAGAGTGGAGTTGGAGGGGGTACCAGTGAGATCGCATCCTTTTGCCTCCTCTTCCCAGTGGAGGCGCAAAATGTCAATTTCCACCTGTATCCATGAAATTCCCCATTCACCCCTCATCCAGTGTCCCCATTATGTGCATCATCTACACTGGTGGTGGTTTTTCAATCAGAGAGAGAGTGAGAGAGAGAGGGGGCGAGAGAGAGAGAGAGAGAGAGAGAGACAGAACAGAGAGAGAGAAGAGAGTAGAGAGGGGGGGAGAGAGAGCGAGAGAGCGAGAGGAGACCTTTGATAGATATTTAGCAGAGAGAGAGAGAGAGAGAGAGAGAGAATGAGGAGAGAGAGGAGAGAGAGGAGGTGCCAGATGGGAGGGGGGAGAATGAGGGGAGACAGAGGGGAGAGAGAGCTGGCAGAGAGATAGGGGAGAGTGCGAGTGGAAAGGAAAGAGAGGGAGGGGAGAGAGAGAGAGGGGTATAGGGTGAGAGAGGGGAGAGAGGGTGTAGAGGAGAGTGAGGGGGAGAAAGGGGGTAGAGAAAGGCGGGGGTTGGGAGTGGAGAGATACAGGGGGAGAGAGAGGGCGTTGGGAGAAGAGAGGTATGTGAGAGAGAGCGTGGCGGAGATAAAGAGGAGGCAGAGAGAGTGAGATGCTTGGGAGAGAGAGATGGGAGGGAGAGGGGGCTATGGGGAAGAGACAGGGGGACGTGAGAGAGAGGGAGAGAGAGATGGAGAGAGGCGAAATTAAGAGAGAGGGGATAGTGGGAGAAAGAGGATAGTGAGTGTTAGCGGGAGAGAGAGAGATAGGGAGAGACAGAGGGGAGAAAGACTGGGAGAGAGTGAGGGGGAAAGAAAAGAGGGAGATAGAGAGAGACGGGGAGGGAGAGAGAGATGGGGAGGGAGAGAGAGGTGGGGAAGAGAGAGGAGAGGGACGGGAAAGAGGGAAGAGGAGAGAGAGGGGGGGAAAGGGAGGGCGAGAGAGAAGAGAGGGGTGGGAGAGAGTTTGGGGCCTGTTTAATGATGGGCGACTTTGACCTGTTCCCAGCGGAGAGCAACAAAATGATTGTTTCCCTCCCCGTATCCACGAAATATCACCATACACCGCCCTCCTCATCAGTCCCCATGATGATCAATATCTACTCTGGTGGTGGAGTCCAGATCAAGAGAGGGGGAAATGCAAGGGGATGAGGGGGGGGGAGATTGGGAGAGAGATTGGGAAGAGTGCGAAAGGGGTCGAAGGAAAGAGAGGAGAGAGAGAGAGAGCGGGGGAGGGGGAGTGGAGATCGAAAGGATGAAAGATAGCGGGGAGTGGAGGGGGTGAGAGAGGAGAGAGAGAAAGAGAGGGGGGGGAGAGAGAGAAGAAGAGAGAGAGGTGAGAGAGAGAGAAAAGAGAGAGGGTTGAGAGAAGGGGGAGAGAGAGGGAGAGACAGAGATGGAGGGAAGAAAGAGGGGGATATATATATATATATATATATATATATATATATATATATATATATATAGAGAGAGAGAGAGAGAAGAGAGAGAGGGGAGGGGTGAGTGAGGTCCCATGAAAAAATACTTTCCCCATTACCCAGTGCCCCCATTATGGTCATCATCTACACTGGTGTTGGAATTTCTGATCAGGGAGAGGGAGACAGGGAAATATATATAGAGAGAGAGGGAGAGAGAGAGGGGGGATGGAGAAGTGCCAGAGAGAGAGAGGGGAGAGAGGACGGAGAGGGGAGAAAGTAGGGAGAGGGTGGAGGGAGAGTGTGGGAGTAGGGAGGTTGGGAGATGGGGGAGAATGGGGTGAGGGAGACAGGGAGAGAGACAGAGAGAGGGGAAAGTGAGAGAGAGGGGAAAGTGAGAGAGAGGGAGAAAATAGTTTTGGGAGAGGGAGTGAGGAACATGTGAGAGAGGAACAGAGAGAGCGAGAGAGGGAGAGACAGAGGAGAGGGGAGAGAGAGATGGGGAGAGAGATGGGGTGAGAGAGTGGGAAAAGGATCATGGGGGAGAAAGTGGTGAAAGGAGAGACATGGGAGAGAGAGAGAGAGAGAGAGAGGGCAAAGGAGGGGAGAGTAAGAGAGCGAGAGAGAGAAGAGATTCAGTGAGAGAGAACGGTGGAGAGAGAGGGGGTAGGGAAGAGTGGGGAGAGAGAGTTTGGGGGCCCGTTTCAAGGTGGCCAACCCTCCTCCCCGTATCCTCGAAACATTACCATTCCCACCCTCCCCCTTATCCAGTGTCCAAATGATGGTCAACATCTGCACAGGAGCCGGAGCCCGGAGCGGAGAGACTGCGGCCGCCTCTGGGATGCGCTCAGGGCGCGGATTTATTAATGAGCCGAAGCACTGAGGTGAGCGGGTATTTCACCGCGCTCTTCACCTGCTCTCTGAACTTGGACTGGGTCGCCCCGTAAATAAATGTGTTGGTGCAGCAGCTGAGAGTCCTCAGCAAAAACCCGACGTCGCTAAAGATCGATGAGAATCATTCGCATCATTTTCCAGTTGCTGTGATCTGATAATAGACGACGTTTACAACCTGCGTCAGCCACAGGAGGATGAAACTGCCGGAGATGGTGAAGAGTAAAACCACAGACCTCCTCCTGCTCTCCATCTCCGGGTCACTGCGGTTCTCCCCCTTGCTCTCACCCCTCAGCCCCTTACGGACCCGACTGGCCACTAAAATGTGCCGGACTGTCAAAGCGTTGAGCAGCAAGATGACAGCGAAAGGGAGGAACGGAGTTAAAACCATGTCGAACCAGTCAAATGCCACCCACCCAGGGTCAGTGTAGACACTGTCTACCAGGCCACAGAACCACGGGACATTGTCGATGATTTTCCCGGGGTTTCCGTGTGAAGTAGCGGGAACGTTTTTCAGACAGAGCAGGACGCCGGCTGTGCGAGAACCGCAGCTGCATTTTTCCCGGTGCAATATTTTGTTTTCAGCTTCTGGCAACAAATGGCGACAAACCGATCAAAGGTGAAAGTGACGGTGAACCAGACAGAACAGTCTGTAGCAGCAAACGACAGTACAAAGTTAACACTGCACACAGGGGTGATGGACAGGAAACTCCAATTGAAAGTAATGGTATTTGATCTGATACAAAATGACCTCGGTGATCAGGACCAGTAGATCGGCCGCTGCCATGGCCACCAGGTAGCGAGTGGTGCAGGTGGAGAGGCCGCACTTTCCCCGGGACAGGATCACAATCGCCACTAAATTCACTGCGGAAAGAGAAGGGAACGGATACTGGGCATTACTGAACACGTTCTCCGGGCTGAACACCGGCACGACTTTCAACTAAAGTTCAGGAGTGTTGGAGTCGGTGCGCGGCTGCAAGTTTAACAATATCACAGCCGGCTCCGACCGTGCCCGACCTGCCTGCTTCAGGGGAGAGAAGGTAAGGCGACGGGCGGGTAAAGGGCGGGGAGGGAACGAGCAGCCACCCGCCACAATAGGCGGAATGGTCCTTTCCATAGTTAACCCCGCTCACAGTCTCTGATAGTTTACCGGTTTCACAGGATAACCGTGAGCGGCCGCGTTTAACCTGGGCTCTGGGAACTCGCATCTGATGGGGACGAGGAGGGAGGGTTCCAGAGGGATGGCAGGGACAACTTAGAACCCGGCAGCAGATTGGCGCCGTTAATGGATTAATTCCACAGTGAGTTCAGTTCGGTAACAACACACGCCGGTAGATCCGCGGCCACTGGTTCAGGAGATCGACCCACAGTGAGACGTGTCCACAGGAGCGGGTGTTAACTCTGATCAATAACTCAGGCACAGTAAACATCACAATGTAAATCCCTCCCAGTCACTCAGTCCCGGAGAGCTGCCTGTCCCGAGCACTGGGACAACTCTGGACAAGGTCCCCACTGAAGGCACGAACAACATTCTAGTTGCTCCCGGCAGCGAGAGAAAAAGAGGGTTAGTTTCAGCTGTCTGAAAATCACAGCGTTAATTCAATAAACATGTCACTGAGAGGATTGATACGCTTCACATATTCTTGTACAACGATCACCAGTTGGGGAACTTGTAACATGATCAGAATCAGGTCAACGTCGGTTAATACACGGAGTTATAAAACTTGAATGGTTTTGCTCATTTACCAGGGACTCCAACGGCAGCAATGATCACGTACAAGATTTTCTCCACGCCGTAATATTCCGTCAGCTTTCCCCCCATTTTCTCTGCCCAGCGACGTGTCCCCGTGAGCTACCGGTAATCTCTCGGAATGAAATGCTGGGGCAGAACATTCCCGGAGATTTTATACCATGTTCCGTCTCCACCGGGACAGTGAAGTTTCATTAGAGTTTAAATATAGAGATTTTGAAATTATTCGCAAACAGATGACATCAGCCAAGTGAAATGCCCGCTGGGACTGTTTGTAAATAATTCATGGAATTGTTTGAGAAACTCCAAAGACTGGGAATTGTGGCGATATTCAGGGATGGAAATTGGGAGCGGCGGCATTGTTCCAGCAAATGGGATATTGTTTCAAACTTCATCAGACCCAACTCTCCACCTCATGTTGCTTGTTCGATTCCCTACAAATCACTTCACTCAGCAAGGCAATCCCAAATTCCAGCGACCGTCTCACGGCTTCTGGTGCCCAGTTTGAAGGTGGACTGGGCGACCTTTGTCCACAGGTAAAGGAATTTTCAGCAGTTCACCTCTGACTAAAATGCCCCATGCAATCTGCTTCACCACACGCTGTGATCGCGACTCCTCTGATTATAACCTCAACCCCACGCTCCCGCCGACCCCAGTAACCATTGCTTGCCTGGAATGGATCTGACTTTGCCCTGGGACAAGACCATTCTCTGCCTTCATCACCTCTGAGGAGAAACGACCCAAAAACTCACAACACTCAGAGAACAGAAGCGTTGCCGCCTCAGAATTGTCCGAAACCTAAATAAAACGGCGAATGATGCCGCACATCTCCCTCCTCCCTTTCTCTCCCTCCATCCTTACTGCTATCCTCTCTCTGAACTGTTACTCTCTCTCCCACCCTCTCTATTCTCCTTCTCTGTTCCTCTGTCTCTATCAACCTCTCTTCCATTACTGCTCCCACCCCTCTCACTCCTACTGCATCTCTCCCTCCGATTCTCTGTATCTCTCTGACACTCCCTTTCTCCCTTTTGCCAACCCACTCGCTCTGATAACTCGCCCCTCTTCCCACGACTGAATTCTCCCTTTGACTGTTCACTCTTCCTGCATCACTTCCACTTTTCGTCTTCTCCACTATCTTTCCCTTTTCATCGTTGTACTCCTTGTCTGTCTGTCTCTTTTCCCCAACTCTCCTCCTGCCCGCCCTCATTTCCCTCTCCATCGCCTTTCTTGTGAAGTGCGGTTAAACGGTTAGTCACCATGGGATGTAACATCTCTCCATGTACCCCTTCCCTCACCCTTCCAGGTGAGGCAGATGTTCACCGGCACATCCTCTAATCTCATCTAGTGCATGAGGTGATCCAGACATGGCCTCCTTTACATCGGCCTGGTCAAGCGTAGACTCGGCGAACACTTACCCTCGTTCCGCCGAGGCCTGGCGCATCTCCCCGTGGCTGACAATTGTAACTTCCCTTCCCACAATGACCTTTCTGTCCTGGGCCTCCTCCATTGACAGAGTGACGCTACATGCAGTCTGAAAGAACGACGCCTCATCTTCTCCTTTGCTACCTGACAACCTAATGGTATGAACATTGAATTATCCAACGTTAGCTTGCTAACGATCATATTCCCGCTTTCCCCTCGCTCTTCTCCCGACTCCCAACTATTCATCCCACCTCCCCCTTCCACCGATATTCCTTCCACTCTCATTATAATTCTAACCTCTTCAATCCTTATCTCACAACTTTTTTTCTGTTATTCTCTTGTCTGAACCACCCAACTATGAAAACGCGATTCACCTGCATCCGCTCATCACTCACCTTGCTTTGTCTCGCCTCCCTCTGTTGCAGACGTCTCCCTCTTCCCACCACAATCAGTCTGAAGATGGGTCCTGAACCGAAACGTCACCTATCCATGTTCTTAGAAGCTTAGAAAGTTCGGCGTGTCCCCTACAAATCCCACCAACTTCTATAGATGCGCCTCAGAATGTATTTTATCAGGATGCAGCACAGCTTAGTTTGGGAACAGCTCCATCCCAGACCGCAAGAAATTGCAGTGAATTGTGGACGCGGCCCAGACCATCACACAAAGCAAGTTCCCTTCTATTGACTGAATGTATCCCTCACGCTACCTCGGCAAGGCCAGCAGCATCATGATGATCTAGTCTCACTCTGGCCACTCCTTCTACTCCCCTCTCCCAGCAGGCAAAACCCCACACCTCCAGTTTCAGGTACAATTTCTTCCCAGCTGTTGTCCGGCAACTGAACCATCCTAAGACAACTAGACAGCTGTGCTGAACCACTATCTACCTCATTGGAGACCCTCAGACTATCCTTGATCGGATGTTGCTGTCTTTACCTTGCACTAAACGTTATCCCGTTATCATGTATCTGTACACTGTGAATGGCTCGATTTTAATCATGTATTGTCCTTTTGCTAACTGGATAGCACACAAAATAAGGTTTTAGCTACACGTGAAAATAAACTAAACTAAACTGATAAATAAACTAAACATCTACAGATATGCAGCCTGACTCGCATTGGTTATTGTTTGTGTGTGACAGTGTGAGTTTGTGAGTCCATGCATGTGTGTTAGCACGTGTATGTGAGTGTGAATGTGTGAGATTGTGCAAAGTAATTGATGTGTGTGTGCAAGTGTGTGCGATTACAATGCACCTGCCTTTACATCATTGAAAACAGTGGACATAGTCTGTGGGTCTTTGTGGAACATCGCTGAGAACTGAGCGGTGCTCTCTGCATCTTCCCCATTGCTCTATCCATTGGACATGTGTTTGAACATATTGTAGCTGTGTGTGATAAGTCTGATCTGTTTGGATAGCTGGAGAAACCTCCGCACATGTGACAATAATAATCCTAAACTAAAACCTAAACAAACCCAATTTGTCGATGGAATATATTTGAATACAATGTGCTTTACAATCTCATGCTCTTCAACCGCAGGCTTGTCTCTGTTTTCTACCGCTGTTCCGTTCCCAGCGTCAGGGCCATTCCGCCTTGGAAACAGCGCCTTCCGCCATCGACGCCGATCATTGATCCCTTCACACTGGTGACACGTTCTACCATGAACGCATTAACTCCCGGCACACAGTGGGTGTGTTCACTGAATCCAAATAACCTGCAAAGCCATAAGTCTTCGGGATGAGGAATGAAACCGAAACAATTGGAGGAAACGCACAGGGAGACAAGGAGTCAGTGCAAACGCAAAACGGATAGCACCCAAGTGAGGATCGAACCCGGATTGTTGGCGCTGTGTGGCAGTAGCTCTACTTCCTGCGCTGCTGTGCCGACATAGTGTACCACGTGTCGGTCTCACATCACTAACCTCAATATGTTTCCAATGGGGAAAGTAAAACAGATTCAGCAACACTCCACACACACTCAAAGTATTCTTCACAATCTACTGTAATTAAATCTAACATATTCCATAAAGTATGGGCGAAACACATTTTATAGCGTAAAAGTGTAAATAATGGGGGATATTTACATCATGTATTCGGATTGAATGTGAATGAACAAGGAAAGGAATTGGCACATACAGTGGCATAGCGCAGGCCTACGGGCCAGTGCAAGGAGGTGGATCAGCTGCATTCACATTTGGGACTACTTGTATGTGAGGGATCAAGCGGCTTCTTTTGGTGCCGGAAACATTCCTGGACTACAATATTCTGCCAATCGACCTCTATTGCCGCAGATCAATGACAATGTTGTTCCTTGATATGTATCCCACTCTCAATTTATTATGGTGAACAAGGAAATGGCAGATGAGTTGAACAGGTCCGTCTTCACCAATGAGGACACAAACAATCTTCATGATATGCTAGTGACCAGAGGATCTGAGATGACGGAGGAACTGAAGGAAATCCATATCGGGCAGGAAATGGTGTTGGGTAGACTGATGGGACTGAGGGCTGACACATCCCCAGGTCAGATGGTCTGCATCCCAGGGTAATTAAGGTAGTTGCTCTAGAAATCGTGGATGCATTGGTGATCATTTTCAATGTTCTGTAGATTCAGGATCGGTTCATGTGAATTGGAGGGTGGCTAATGTTATCCACCTTTTTAAGAAAGGCGGGAGAGATTAAATAGGGGATTATAGACGAGTTAGCCTGACATCAGTGGTGGGGATGATGCTGGAGTCAATCATGAAAGATGAAATAGCTGATGAAAGTGACACATGGTGGATTTGTACTTATGGAGAGCTCACTGTGGTAGTACTAATGGAGTGGCAGACTGTGGCAGTGGTAGAAGGTACAGGAGCCTGAAGACTGCAATAAAAACAGGTTCAGGAATAGCTGCTTCCCCACAGCCATCAGGCTATTAAACCTGGCTCGGACAAAACTCTGAACATTAATAACCCATTATCTGTTATTTGCACTTTATCAGTTTATTTTTCATATGTGTGTGTGTACACATGAAAGTGACACATGGTGGATTTGTACTTATGGAAGAGCTCACTGTGGTAGTACTCATGGAGGTGACAGACTGTGGGGAAAAAATAGTACTGATGTAGTGACACACTGGGATCTAGTAATGATGGAATAATACACGGCGGGGTGGTAGGAAAACACGGGAGGAACCAAAACATGTGGTGTAAATGTGATGGAATGACATTCCGTCTGGTAGTACTGATGGAATAACACACTGCGGGCTGGAATTGTTGGAATGACGCAATGTCCGTTAGTACTGATGGAATCATAAAAACTGTGGGATAATCCACTTGGGGCGACACACTATGTGATAGTACAGACATCACTACGGGTGGCATTGCCAGTCCCTGCACACTCGGGGCAGAATGCAACTAAACCCACAGTCCCGTCACATCTTTGTGATTTGATGTGAAACCGGAGCCACAATCGGAAACCCCCCTCGCTCACAAGGAGAACGTGCAATATCCACTCAAAAAGCAGTCGAGGTCAGAGTCGAACGGGTGTCTCTGCTCCTGTGATGCAGTAACTGAACCAGTCGCGCCATTGTTCCGTCCTTGTACACCACGTATCTGTCTCACGTCTCCCTACTCAGTATGTGTTTAAATAGGGAGAAGACGGATTCAGTGTCGCATCGAAATCTACGAAATCCTGGAGCCACCACAGCTCCTCCCGAAATTCGGAACGGGAGAAGCTGTGGTGTCGCGCTGCTGCTGCCCGACCCCGGAGATTCGAAGGCTCCCGCTGCAGGCCGGTGGACGGCAATATGAGATATGCGACGTGCTCACAATCACTACTCAAAGACTAAAACGTGGAAGCAAGAGATTCTTTATTTTCGAACCTGCAGAATCGGGTGCCTCTCCAAATTGAGACACAGCGAAGTCAGGAAAGTATAGCCCCTTTATACACACAATTCAACATCCAACCGCCCCTCCTTTGACCCGCTCCAATCAGACACTGAGGTGGAGAACCTGTAGGTACATCCCCCCAGTACCTCCCACATCATACATCGCATGTCCATGGTAATGAGCAGTTTCTTAACCAGGGGTGTGTTGTAATATTCATTTATTTTATTAAGCATGCTCAGTTGTTCATGACCTACCCTAGATTTACTCACCTCCAAGTGAACTCTCTCAGTTCTCCTATATCAGCACTAAAGCTAAGCTGTAGTGACAAGGGTCCCATCTATCACTCCATTCTACTGATAGGGATCTCCCTACATCACTCCCTTCTACCGCTATACAATGCTATTACTTCTTACTCAAGGATGGGTCTGGTAACTTTTATACACAGCTGTGTCAGAACCTTCTCCTGGCCCCTAATCGGTTTGAATCCTCTTTAAAGCCCCTTACAATAGTGGGGTTTTAATCACTTTATCCCTCACAATCCTCCCTTTTTCTTTTGCTACGCATCTATTGATTAAACCTCAATTTCAAGCTCCCTCAATTCGAATTGACGTAACATTGTCCTAATCTCCTCTTCCTGTGGATCATGGACCTTTCCTGGCCGCATTATCATTATTTCTGTATTTCCCCTTTCTCTCCCATAGTCATGATTACAGCCTGCATCTGACTTATACTCCTTGTAATAAGTTCCCTAAAACAAGGGATGCAACAGGGGATAAAGATCAGTCCAGCCCCTGCACATAGAAACACGAGTCCACCGTTCTCCACCATGTTTCCTCCGAGGATGAATCCCACCATCGGGTTCCCATCATCGATTTCCACTTCTGTATTGGAACATGTGCCATCTTACGGATCCTTCTGATATGTCCATCACTGCCTGTCCATTATCATCGATGTTTAAACAGCATTAGAGAGGATGAATTTCCCGATCCAGGAGGTAATCTAGCCCCCGCAGTTTGGTTGATAATTACCTCCACCAGTACTGTATACCTGAAGTCCATCCTGTGCCCAAGTGGCTGGTCCATCTTGCGGTTTAACATGTCTATGGAAAGGGAGAACCTAACTGCCCAATGTCTCCAGTCATACAACAGTCCTTCATCTCCACTGAGGTAACCTTGTTCCATAAGTCTCGCAAAACCGGGATTCCTTGGGCAGGTCCAACGTACCCAAACCAGTTAGGGCTCTCACCACACTCCCTACATGCGCTGGCAGGGGCTCATCTTTTCTACCCTATAATGCTTATTTCCCCATGTCCTCATCAAATGTCCTCTCCAGTCCTCAGGTTAACATTCAGCAAAGGATCGTTCACATGGGAATTGATAGTAGTCTGGTATCTGGTTGTCCCATCCCCCCCCTAGTCATACAACCCATCTCTCCCCCTCGGGTTCATGATAACATTTCATCACAGTTTTTAATACTTTTTACCATAATTACATGCAGAGCAAACAATACCACAAATGCCCCTTACATACTGCTAGTTATACATTTATTTATTTTTTTTAAGTTAATGTTAGGGGCTTATTTCCTGGTTTCGCCATCCACTGTTCCTCTTTATCAGGAGCGGGTGGATCAATGAGTCCTTGAACCCGGATTGCGTGGGTCCACCCTTTTTCTTTTGTTCGTACTGCTGTCTCGGTTATCAGTAATACTAGGTATGGGCCGGTCCACCTGGGCTGGAGTTTCTCATCCTTCAAATTCTTGACCAGTACGCAGTCGCCGGCCTTTACAGCATGTATTGGAAAGTCGAGTGGTGGGCTTTGAGCCAATAGTCCTTTAGCTTTTAATTCTGTAAGGGAACGAGATACTGCCAGTAAATAGTTCCTTAAGAATACATCACTGCCCTCTATGGTGGGTATTCCTTCTATCTTTCCCAAATAAGGTAACCCAAACAACATTTCATAGGGGGGGACTGCTAACTTTGCATGGGGTCTCCGTTGCTTTTCTCAAAGCCTTTCTGTTTCCCTACTGCTCCAAACATGTGCCAGACTCCATGTACATATGCTGCTCTTAAAGCCTTAATTTCTGCCATTTGAGCTAAGCAAGATTGCAGGCAAGCTTCCAATTTGATTACCTTAAAGTCTAATTCATCCTGATGCATCACTTCAAACCCTGCACACTTGCTATTATGATCCTTTTAACAAGAAACATCCACAAGCAAAACCTTTTTGTCCTTCATTCAAAGGCTCTGACTGTAAAACATTTCTCAGACTTGTGTGTCATTCTTCCTTCATTATTTTTCTTAATGGCATCACAATTTCAAACATACTTCCCAATCTAGTCTGAACTATATCCTACCATTCCCAAGATCATCATCATCTGTTCTAACTGTCTGAGTTTGGGAACTTCATTATCGCTTCAATTGATCCTGCGCTATAGCTTTTACTTCTTTAGATATTACTCGTCCAAAATATTCTACCTGCTGCTGACAAAACAACAACTTCTTCCTTGATACATTATGACCTCCTGTGCCATCTTTTCCAAGATAATTACAATGTCTCTCACATTGCTTCTCACTTTAATCCTTTCTGATCTGCCTTCTTTCTCATTCTAAACTCAATTTCTTACTTCTTAGATAGTTTATCCTCCTTTGCAAATTTATTCACCTTCCTTTTAAATCTTCCACTGACTTCTCGATTCTCATATTTTACCACCACCCCTTCTACCTCGGGGGCAGTCATCTCTTTCCCCCCCTACCCCCGAGATTCTGACTTGCTTTTTCACCCAGTCAATGTCTTCTGGTACCTTAGTTCCACTTGATCTCTCCGCTCCCGAATTACCATAAATACCATATCCTCTCCCTGGGGTCCTAATTTCAAGTTTACCAGAGGTTCCCGTGTGCATCCCGTACATCCCAGGGAGCAGGACCCCCCAACTTCCCTATTCTTCCTCCATGAGTGTGTACGACTGCACCTCTCCCGTCGTAGCCTGGGACATTCCCTCTTGAAATGACCCTCCTCGTTAC
The DNA here is from genome assembly GCA_035221665.1 of Okamejei kenojei. NCBI lineage: Eukaryota > Metazoa > Chordata > Chondrichthyes > Rajiformes > Rajidae > Okamejei > Okamejei kenojei. Next base: position 6,193,615 of record CM069170.1, on the reverse strand, counting down.
AATAGTAACACCGGGATGGCCCCGTGTAAAACCCTCCTGATCCTTGTTCCTTATTTTCCCGGGGACCCCAACTTCGGTCCCTCCATTCACCTCTTCCTCGTCTTCTGTCTCTGGCTCTTCCCCTTCCCCGGTCCTCCATGAGCACCCGGCCTTCTATCACCTTCATCTCCTTCGTCTTTACCCCTTGCTGTACTGCCTGCAAACATCATTTTTGCCTTTCCCTTCTGTTTTCCCACCTTTCCAACTTATCTGTGGCATATAATTCATAATTAACACTTCCATCTTATCACACATTTATCTTGACAGCATCTTCCTTGGGCCACTTCCTCACCAATTTCCTTTCTTTCTCCTCACTTCTCAGAGTGCTTTCTTTACATACAGGGAACCTTTTACTTAGCAATTCAACTGTAGTTATCTTACTTATTGTATTATCTTTCTTTGTGCACTATATCAATTGTTTGCATCTTAAAAACAGGTAAAATACAACATATTAAAGCAAACCATACAACCTTCACATTTTTCTGTCGAACAGGGCCGATCAAAGGTGAATACCTCTTTAACTCATGTTTAACTCATTGTCTGCCAAATCCTTTTTTTTCTCCCCTGTGCCCCATTAATTTATTACCCTTCTCCAAACAGAATGTTTATCTAAACAAACCATAAAAGCTGCTTGTTCAGCAATTAACGTATTTCTAATTTTGTTCAAACCATTTTCCCTACAATCCCCAAATTCCTATTCCCAGTTTAAATACATACGACTAACTATTTTCCAAATTAACTTTACTGAAAAGAAATCTATAGAAGCCAAGCAACCTACATTTTCCAACTTTCCCGTTTTAAGTTGCGATGATACAAAGCGTTGTCCGTTACCTTACAGCTGTTCGTAACCACCCCCATTGCTTACAATTTCTTAAAGGAACACACACACCTACCCTTACAGCATGTGGCCTACAGCAAACAAACCTATCACATATACAAACTTCCTCATTCATACAAAACCGGTTTTTTACACACACCATCACATTAGTTCCATTCTTACTTCAATGAGATTGTGTGAAACAACTCAATATTTCTTTCATAGAAACATAGAAACATAGAAATTGGGTGCAGGAGCAGGCCATTCGGCCCTTCGAACCTGCACCGCCATTCAATATGATCATGGCTGATCATCCAACTCAGTATCCTGTACCTGCCTTCTCTCCATACCCCCTGATCCCTTCAGGCACAAGGGCCACATCCAACTCCCTCTTAAATATGGCCAACGAACTGGCCTCAACTACTTTCTGTGGCAGAGAATTCCACAGATTCACCACTGTGTGAATTTTTCCTCATCTCTGTCCTAAAAGACTTCCCCTTATGCTTAAACTGTGACTCCCATGTTCTGGATTTCCCCAACATCGGGAACAATATTCCTGCATTTAGCCTGTCCAACCCCTTAAGAATTTTGTAAGTCTCTATGAGATCACCCCTCAATCTTCCATATTCCAGCGAGTACAAGCCGAGTCTATCCAGTGTTTCTTCATATGGAGGTCGTGCCATCCCAGGAATCAGTCTGGTGAACCTTCTCTGTACTCCCTCTATGGCAAGAATGTCTTTCCTCAGATTAGGAGACCAAAACTGTACGCAATACTCCAGGTGTGGCCTCACCAAGACCCTGTACAACTGCAGTAGAACCTCCCTGCTCTTGTCACTCAAATCCTTATTGCTACATACGCCTGCTAAAAAAAGTAACAAAACTTTATCATTGTTTCCTGGTGTATTCCCTTCACCCCAAGATTTGCCACATTCGCCAACGGACTCATCGGGCGGAATGTGCGGCTCTGTACCATCGAACTTTTCCCGTTCGGTTATCTTTATTGCACTGTCAAAGCTTTTTGCACAAGAATGTTTATTTACTCATATCACTCCGTGAAGATGCTTGCAATCATCATTACACGTCGAAAATCGTGGAGTTTTGGAGGACACACCGAAGTAATTTTAATTTTATTTAAATGTTATAATGTCGTAATGATCTACACAAAATTTGGTAGAATCATAACGACAGTCCCGGCTAGGGAAACCATTACAAATGATAAAGGTAAGTTCAAAGCCCTTCTTACACCACCCTGGCGGTTTTTTTTTGTTTTTTTTTCCGTAAATATGGTCGAGTGCACAATTCGCCGTTGCTTCCTGGTCTGCTTGTTTGCTCAGAATCGTAACCAGCTCCAGTTCTTCCTGGTCTGCTTTGTTTGATCAATCGTAAACATAAAACACAATGTTACTGTAGCCACATGCATACAGTGTAAACGTAAGCAATTGTAATGTTTGCACCCTTTGAGCTGATACCAATCCATTAACATTACTAATTTAATGTTAACTTTTCAATGATAAAAACTTCGATTGAGTCCATTGCCTGAGCAGAGTAAGTACAATGCTGACATCCCAAATGTCTATATATTTTGGTTTGGGTGGATTTTTGTTAAAGATTCCTTTCATAAATCTCGATATTAATGGATGTGATCCAATTGATTTCTGATCAGAGATTTGTCCTAAATAGGATGACAAGGCACTACGTGCACTATTAATAGCACTATAACTTAAGTGCTGTTCAAAATGCAACTCGGCAAGGAACTCCAATATGTTTGCAATGTTCACAGTATGATAGGATATATTTGATTGTCTACAAAACTTTTCCCATTTCTTTATAAGTGTCATATAAGTCTCTGAGTGCTATTCTCGCCATGATGCGACTATAATATCCATAGTTCTATCCGACAATCCAAGCTCTTGTAGTGGTCTGGTCAAAACCTCAGATTAAACAAACATATAAGCATGTAATGGATGAATTATCTTTGGTCACCGCTTTATTAAATACCCAATCACTGCTGCTAGGAATTGACATATATGGTTCTTTAATCATGTTTAACATCAATGGGAACCATGGTTGTGTCGGCCAATTTGGAATAACCAATAATCCCGTGACAGAATCTTGTTCTATTTTCTTCAGACATTGCTGAACCAGAGCAAATGGCGGAAAAGCATAAAAGAACATATTCCCCCAATGCAGTGAATAAAGCATCTACTGCTACTGCCATCTGGATCTTGTTCCCAGACACATATTTAGGCAATTGATGATTTAATCTTGATGCAAACAGATCAATGTCTGGTAACCCATATTGGATCACAATTTTACTGAAAATTACTGGGTTCAACATCCATTCTGTGTTATCTTTAAACACCCTTGATCTATTGTCTGCCACCACCATTGTCTTTACCTGGGATATAATTCGCCGAAGTCCAAATTTGGTGCTCAATACACCAAATGCCCATATCTGATTGGACCAGACAATCACATGATACCGATCTGACTCCCCCCCATGTGATTAATAATGCAACAGCTGTTGTATTGTCTAATTGTATTAGTACATGCAGATAATCTTTTTTGTAGAACAATAGGCTTTTAATCCATAAAATGCCCCCAATAATTCTAAATAGTTTAATACCATATGTTATGTTTGAGAAACATTTCCTCTTGACAGTCCATCTGCCCCCACAGCTGGTAAATGAATCTGTCACGCCCCCATCCGAGAGCACTAGCATCTGTTTGTAAAATTACTTCAGGCTGTTGTATCAAAATGTTTTTAGCAGCTTGTGGGACATTTTCAATCCACCATTGCAATTCCAATAAAGCATCTTTGTTAATTGCATAGGCCTATCAAAATGGCCTGCTCTCTTTTTTAGAGCTTTATTTTGTCTCTTTGCAGGTTTTGGTAATGTAAATGGACCAAAATTCCACTGCAGGAAATGCTGCTAGTAATTTCCCAATAACTTTTGCTACTTCCCGGATGGAGGGATAAGGTTTGTGCATAAGACCCCTGCAGGTCATTAAAATATCATCAATCTTGTCTGTTGGCAAAGTTACTAACATAGTAACTGAGTTGATCACAAACCCCAAATAGTTAATTGATTGTGTTGGCTGCAGCTGGGTTTTAATTGGATGAATCAAGAAACCTAATTTCTCAAATAAGGTTTTAGTTGCTGAAACTGATTTTTCAGCTGGCTCCTGATTACAATTGATGATTAAAATGTCATCCAGATAAGCCATAATGACGTGCTTTTGTGCTCTTAATTGTGCTAAAGCTGGTTTCAACAGCTTTGCAGAGAGCCTGGGAGCTGAACTTAACCCATTTGGTAAAGCTTTAAATTGCCACAGCTTGTCCCCAGCCAATTAAATTAAATATCTTCGAAAAAATTGGTGTATCGGTACTGAATAGTATGCGTCCTTTAAATCAAAATTGTGGCCATATAACAACCTGCTGATATCAAATGTCTTGTAGTATTGAATGTTTCACATCTTAAAATATGTTAATACTCGACAAATGTAATTAAAGTTTGTAAGGTCCAGAATAATTCTGCAACCGCCATCTGTTTTACTTCTTGAAATATAATTTTGACACAAATTGATGTTCATAGTTCAACAGTTTTTTTCAATAACACCTTTTTTAAACAATTTGTCAATTTCCACATTAATCTCTGCCTCTTCAATTGCAGAAAACATGAAACCATAAGCAGGTTTATTTTGTACCGGAGAGTTAACACCTTATTTAAATGTTATAATAGCTCCTGAAACTGTTTGTAAAATAAACCGATCAGATGTGATGGCAATCCACTCATCATAAAACATTTGTAATCTCCCTCCAACTGGAGATTCGTCCACAGTTTCTTTAGGAATTGAATAAAATTTTTTTTGTACCTCTCCATATGAACGCGGCGGTCCTCCTTCTCCCCGTATTACGGGTGAACATTAGGCTGTGTCGGGATGGTAATAATTTTTTAATCATATTCTTGCCTCTGTTTCCAAAATCAAATCCACTCCCTTAGCGAAAAATACCTTTTTGTCCAAAAACGAAAGGTCTCATGTGGCTAATAGATTTAGCTCTTCATCCATTTCTCTTATTTGTTTAGGCAGGTTCTCTCCAAACAGATAACTAGGAGCTTGAACACCACTTGATCGACACAGACCTGCAACCTGGATTGAAACACTAAGGGCCGAATCGCAATCCTCATACATTTAATTTCATAGAAGGAATTGCACATTAAGCCCAAAGTATCTTTTTGGATTTTAACCATTCCGACCCTTCCATTTGCCTTCCATAGGCTGTAATGGCAGCTGAAATCATTTGAGGATTCTTGAAATCTTATTTCTTTGTCCTCTCATGCCTGGAGACATAGGCGTCCATATAGACGGATTAACCGTAGGTTACCTTCAATGAGGTGCAATTTATCCGTGTTTTATATAATTCTGCTGTTTCAACCATCACAAATCTTGAAGTTGGTGAGATAACACAATATAGTTAATATTGCAGCTAGTTCCATTCTCCATAGCCTCACCACTTCCTTCCGGTATAGCAAATTCTTTTGCCACATCAGGCACATCTGGCCTTTTTCTTTTTTATTCGTGGTGTGCACTCATACCCCACATCACCACTTTGCAGGGTCTGACCTTTGCAGCCCTGATACAATTGGAATTATATCCAATGAGACTTCCTCCGCCCTTAATCCTGGGTCCTTGCAGTTTCAAATTCCCAATTTGGGCACATAGTCATATTCTGGATATTCAAACCCCTCAGGGTCATTTGGGAAACTTCTGGGTAACTGTGACCCTTGTCTCATTATATTCTGGAGTACTTTCTCCATATTCCCCATTTTAACAGCCATATAGCTTTATTATCCGGAGGACTTTCATTATCAGAGTCATTATCAGAAACCACGGGCCTCACGGATTTCTTTTTGCTTTTTCTAGGAACATTTTCCTCCGTGGTTTGTATTCTGGAGAATTATAATCTCACTAACGGGTAAATCAACGGCCACCGGTATCGGAATCGGATCCGCACTAAACTCTTGTCCTGACTCTTTAGCTTCACCCCGGGACGATCTTTTTACCCGTAGTGAAATTTTTCTTGAGACTTCGCCATTTTTCCTTTTTTATTATCTGGCTAAATCATTACGCCAGCGTGACTCTGATTTTACTTTCGCTTTTGCTGGTTCTACCAGCGTAGCGTCTTTTTTCAGAACGTCCCCTCTTTCCTTGCACTTACCTGCGGGTCCGTTCCGACCGCTACGAGGAGCTGCGCTCTGCAGCTCTTGCTTCAGCCGTCAGCGTCGACGTAATGCCGTTCTAGCGCCAGGCGTGGCTTCTTCACGTAGTCACTCACGTGACTCCGAAGTAAAATCACTTTATCCCTCACAGTAACACCGGGAGCTCGCGAGTCCCTGCTGGGAAACCGCTTTTCGGAGCTCCCACGGCGGCAACTTCTCCCGCTCCAGTTGCGGGGTTGAAAATGACCTGGAGCGGGGCCTTACATCGACCTGCGCGGCTTTAACGGCCGCGGGACTTGTTAGCGCCGACCGGGGGCTCTATCATCAAGACTAGGAGCGCGGCCTTGCATCGCCCGGCGCGGCCTGAATGGCCGCGGGACTTATTTACTAACGCCCGCCGGGGGCTTTGACTTTGACATCGGGAGGAGAATGGGAAGTGCAGGGGAGAGGTAATACTTTGCCTTCCATCACAATGAGGAGGTGATTCACTGTGATGGATGTTTGGTAAATTGTGTCGTGTCTTGGTTCTTTTCTTGTTTGTATGACTGCAGAAACTAAATTTCGTTTGAACCTCAATGAGGTTCATATCACAATAAACGGTATTGTATTGTATTGTATTTGTAAATGTCTTTTTTGTATTCTGTCGGTTTTGTAATCCCAAATGAAATTTTTGATAATAGATTCTATTAAAAAAACCAAAAACTTTTGGGGAGATATATCGGTATTGATAGAAACATAAACAAAGAAATTAGGTGCAGGAGTAGGCCATTCGGCCCTTCAATATGATCATGGCTGATCATCCAACTCAGTATCCCGTACCTGCCTTCTCTCCATACCCTCTGATCCCATTATCCACAAGGGCCACATCTAACTCCCTCTTAAATATAGCCAATGAACTGGCCTCAACTGCCCTCTGTGGCAGAGAGTTCCAGAGACTCACCACTCTCTGTGTGAAAAAAGTCTTCCTCATCTCGGTCTTATAGGATTTCCCCCTTATCCTTAAGTTGTGACGTCTTGTCCTGGACTTCCCCAACATCGGGAACAATCTTCCTGCATCTAGCCTGTCCAACCCCTTAAGAATTTTGTATGTTTCTATAAGATCCCCTGTCAATCTCCTAATTTCTAGAGAGTATAAACCGAGTCTATCCAGACTTCATAAGACAGTCCTGACTTCCCAGGAATCAGTCTGGTGAACCTTCTCTGCACTCCCTCTATGGCAATAATGTCCTTCCTCAGATTTGGAGACCAAAACTGTACGCAATACTCCAGGTGTGGTCTCACCAAGACCCTGTACAACTGAAGTAGAACCTCCCTGCTCCTATACTCAAATCACCTTTTGCTAATGAAAGCTAACATACCATTCGCTTTTTTCACTGCCTGCTGCACTGCATGCCTACTTTCAATGATTGGTGTACCATGACACCCAGGTCTTGCTGCATCTCCCCTTTTCCTAATCGGCCACCATTTAGGTAATAGTCTGCTTTCCTGTTTTTCCCACCAAAGTGGATAACCTCACATTTATGCACATTATACTGCATCTGCCAAATATTTGCCCACTCACCCAGCCTATCCAAGTCACCTTGCAGTCTCCTAGCATCCTCCTCACATCTAACACTGCCCCCCAGCTTAGTGTCATCCGCAAACTTGGAGATATTGCCTTCAATTCCCTCATCCAGATAATTAATGTACATTGTAAATAGCTGGGGTCCCAGCACTGAGCCCTGCGGTACCCCACTAGTCACTGCCTGCCATTGCGAAAAGGACCTGTTTACTCCTACTCGTTGCTTCCTGTTTGCCAGCCAGTTCTCTATCCACATCAATACTGAACCCCTAATGCCATATGCTTTAAGTTTGTATACTAATATCTTATGTGGGACCTTGTCGAAAGCCTTCAGGAAGTCCAGATATACCATATCCACTGGTTCTCCCTTATCCACGGTACTAGTTACATTCTCGAAAAAATCCACAAGATTCGTCGGACATGATTTACCTTTCGTAAATCCATGCTGACTTTGTCCAATGATTTCACCACTTTCCAAATGTGCTGCTATCACATCTTTAATAACCTGATTCTAGCAGTTTCCCCACTACCCGATGTTAGACCCTAACTGGTCTGTAATTCCCCGATTTTTCTCTCTGCCCTCCCTTCTTAAAAGAGGGTTTACGTTTGCTACCCACCAATCCTCAGGAACTACTCCAGAATCTAAAGCGTTTTTGAAAGATTATCACTAATGCATCCACTATTTCCTGAGCTACTTCCTTAAGTACTCTGGGATGCAGCCTATCTGGCCCTGGGGATTTATCGCCATTAATCTATTCAATTTACCCAACACCACTTCCCGACTAATTCCCTGGATTTTCACTCAATTCCTCCTTTGACCCGCGGGTCCCCTACTATTCCGGCAGATTATTTATGTCTTCCTTAGTGAAGACGGAACCTAAGTAGTTATTCAATTGGTCCACCATATATTTTATGTTATGTTTATACTTTTGTTTTTTTATAATATTAGTCTTTTTTTTTATTTCTTATTTATTAACTATTTTTTTTTTTGTTTTAATTTTTTTTCCTTTTAATATTTTTTGTTTTTTGCTAAAATTTTTTTTTTTTTATTTTTTTTGATATTTTTTATATTTATTTTTTTCTGTTTTTTTTATTTTTTTTATATTTTAATTTTTTTTTTATTTTTTATTTTTTTTTTATTATTATTTTATTATTTTATATTTTTTTTTTTTTTTTTAATTTTTATTTTTCATTTCTATTTTTTTTTTGATATATATATTTTCAATTATATATCTTTTTAAATTTTTTTTATTTTTAATTATTATATAAAATATTTTAATTCAATATTAATTTATTCTTTTTTTAAAATTATATAATTTTTTTTTTATATAGGAATTTACTGTTTTCCATATATATTTTATCTTAATTTTTTTTATTGACTACATCTTTTATTTTTTATATTTAAATTTTAGCATTTATATTTAATTTAAAATTTATTACTTTTTTTTTTATTAATTTAAATTTTATAATTCAAACCTTGGATCAACACTCCTGTTTCTGACCAAGGGACCTACATTATGTTTTTTAACTAATCTCTTTCTCTTCACAATCTATAAAAAAATTTTGAAGTCAGTTTTTATGTTCCCATGCCAGTTTTCTTCATAATCTAATTTTTCCTTTCCTAATTAAGCCCTTTGTTCTCCTCTGCTGTCTCTGAATTTCGCCAGTCCTCTGGTATGCTGCTTTTTCTGGCTACTTTTGTACGCATCATCCTTGGCTTGAGATACTATCCCTGATTTCCCTTGTTATCCACGGATGCACTACCTTCCCCGATTTGTTCTTTTGCCAAACTGGGATGAACAATTTTTGTAGTCCACCCATGCAGTCTTTAAATGTTTTCCATTGTATATCCACCGTCAACCCTTTTTAGAATTAATTGCCAGTCAATCTTGGGCCAATTCACGTCTCATACCCTCAAAGTTACCTTTCTTTAAGTTCAGAACCATTGTTTTCTGAATTAACAATGTCACTCTCCATCCTAATGAAGAACTCAAGAAAAAAACTCAATTCATATAATGGTCACTTCTTGCCCAAGGGGGCACGTACAACAAGACGGCTAACTACCCCTTCCTCATTACTCAAAACCCAGTCTAAAAATAGCCTGCTCTCATCGTTGGGTTCCTCTACATGTTGATTTAGATAACTATCCCGCATACATTCCAAAAAAAATCCTCTTGCCCTCCGCTATATGTAGATTGAAGTCACCCATTATAACTGTTTTGCCTTTGTCGCACGCATTTCTAATTTCCTGTTTGATACCAACCCCAACTACACTGCTACTGTTAGATGGCCTGTACACAACACCCACCAGCGTTTTCTGTCCCTTAGTGTTTTGCAGCTCTACCCATACCGACTCCACATCCTTCCAAGCTTATGTCCTTCCTTTCCATTGCGTTAATCTCCTCTCCCCCAACCAGCAACGCTACCCCTGACCTCCTTTTCCTTTCTCTCTATCCCTCCTGAATATTGAATATCCCTGGATATTCAGCCCCCAGCCTACGTCACCTTGGAGCCATGTCCCGTGATCCCAACTACATCATAATCATTAATAGCTATCTGCACGTTTCAACTCGTCCGCACTACTAAGAACCATCTCGGATTACGAATACTCCTTGCATTGAGTGTATCCATGAATCCATGAACATTGTGTTGTATCCATGAATACCCGAATGTACTCTGATGCTTTCTGCTAAAGGTTCTATGGCTAAGGCAAATAACATTGGTGGAAGGCACATCCTTGTCTATTAACCCATGGATAAATGCAATTTAGGTGGCAGAATTTGATTGAAATACATGTAGGAGTTGTGGAAGGAAGATCATTTTATGGCATTTACTCTACCTATAAGGGAAATAGGGAGTGTTTTCCAGAACTGAATGTGGGCATTTAATTTATTAATTAATGGTGGGAAATTTGAGATCAAATAGAGAGGTATTTTCTAGCCACGTAAACTCCAAGATATCTAAATTTTTCAGTAACAATTCTAAACGGAATTTTTGGAGTTGTGAAGGGTCTTGAGCTTTTATTGGCATAATTTCACTTTTATAGCAGTTTATTCTATACCCTGAAAATGCACCAAATTGTTCTATAAGGTTTAATACATTTGGGATACTAACTTGGGAGTTGGTGATGTATTAGAGTACATCGTCTGCATATAACGAAGTCTTGTTATTGGCATGTTTAGTGTTGTATCCATGAATACCCGAATGTACTCTGATGCTTTCTGCTAAAGGTTCTATGGCTAAGGCAAATAACATTGGTGGAAGGGCACATCCTTGTCAATTACCCTGGATAAATGAAATTTAGTGCATAATTTGATTTGTCAATATTCTGTCTGTCTGGTTGTATATAACAGCTTCACCCATTAAATGAAATTTTTCTCCTAATTGGATTTTTTTTTTTCACTTTCCAACACTGTAAAGAGATAGGCCCATGCTACTTGGTCAAAAGCTTATCCTGCGTCTAAAGAAATAATAATGTAAGTCCTTCATTATCGTTCTGTGTGAAATAGATTATAATTAAAAAAGCGTCTCAAATTATAAAACGAATGTCGCTAGTATAAAATCCAGTTTGGTCTGGGTGTATTAATTTACTGATGTACAGACCTTGCCAAAGTCTTGGCTAATATTTTCTGATCTGTATTTTAGAAGAGCTATTGCCCTATATTATCCAGGCTCTTCAAATATTTTAATCTTTTTTAGGTATCAATGTAATGGTTGATTCAGCAAGGGTTTGTGGTAAGGTTCTGTTCTTTAAAAGCATGTATATGAAGGGCACGTAAACGTGGGGAAATTAAATCGTTGCATTTTTTGTAGAATTCGTGCTAAATCCATCTGGACCTGGCGTTTTCCCACATATATTTTATTGTAAACTTAGCACCTAATTCTTCTCGTTCCTCCTCGTTAAGCATTGGGAGTTTGCAATTTTCAAGAAAATGTTTGATCTTTACAGAGTCGGCTGATGTTTTTGATGAATATAGATTTTGATAGAATTTTAGGAATCTTCATTAATGTATTGGGAAGTGTGAGCAGCTCTCCTTTTTCTGATCTAATTTTATGAATACTATATTCGCTTTTTTCCGTTTTACTCAGTTGCGTGCCAGACGTTCGTGTGGTTTATCACACAAAAATTTTAATGTTGCTATCTTATTATGTTTAGCAGTAGTTGGATCAATGGCATTTTCTGAGTCAAGCTGTTTAAATTTGTTTTCGTAATTCGAATTGTTTCAACCAAGTTTTGTTACTTTGAAAAGCTTGGTACGAGATAATGCAGCCTCTGATAAAGGCCTTGAAAGATTCCCACAAGAATGTAGCCGAGATACCGGGTGTGTCCGTTTGTCTTATAGAATATTCCATCTGTTGCTTCAGATAGTCACAGCAACTTGGCTCAGTTAGTATTTGTGGATTACATCACCGGAACATGTTTAATATACATTCCTTCTAGTTATTAAGGAGAAGGTTAATTGACAATGGTCAGAAATGATGTTATTATGGAATTTGGGATTGATTGTAAAAAAGGGATCCGATTTGAATCCACCAGAAAATAAATCAATTCGTGTATACGTTTTGTGAACACCTGAATAAAAAGAGAATTATCTTCCGGATGGGTTGGCGATAACGCCATACATCGGCTATTTTTGTGGTTTTATATAGGAATTTAAAAGTTCACTGGGATTTTGATTTGAATATTTCTCATTTGCTGTGAAGATTTATTGCAAATAAGGATCAATATACCAATTTCGGTCTCCCCAATTATCATATTCTGCTGACAGGAGTCCTGAAATTATATTAAATATGTTATGAAAAATATTGTGGGTTATCGAAATTAGGAACATACATGTTCACCATAGTAAGTGGGGTTGAGTGTAGTTCCCAATATTATAATGTACCTACCTTCCTTATCGACTATAGTGGATTTGTGTTTAAATGGTGTGCCTTTTGCGAATATGGATTGCAAGTGCCTCTTTACTTTGGAAGAAAAAGTAGAGTGATATAATTGATCAATCCAGCTAGCCTTTCTGCCTGTTATGAGCTCCATTTTTGAGATGCGTCACCTGCAAAAATATTATGTCAGTATTAATAGATTGTAAATGAGCGAAAACCTTGCTAATTTTTAATTTAACGCCCCTGACGTTCCAACGACAAAATGTAATTCCTCCAATTTTTCCTAGAGCAGTCGTCTTGCATTTTTAAACTTACATGGTTTCCTTCGATTCAAATGTCCAACACAATATTTGAAATGAATCTTTTAGTTGCTGGGTGGGTTGCCCTGTTCAATTTATCCCCTATCCCCGGTGTATCTCCCAAAAAAGTGCATTAAAACAATAGCTGGCTGTTACGTCCGAAAGATAGAAAGTGAAAAAGAAAAACAACGGGTAATTGCAGCATAAGGAAATGCTGCAGTGATACCACCCGCTGGTGGTGTAATTCATGATAACTTCCGTAAATGATGTTAATATCGAAAAACTCCGCTCCTTAAGGAGTTAAAAAAAGTGTAATGTCCGTAAAGGGATCAGCATTCCCAAGAGGTTAAGTATCTTCCTGTCCTCGAAATAGGTAGTTAAATATTGGTTTATTAGATTAATATATGGGACTTATTACATAACAATCTGATATTAGTAATGTTAAGCTTATTGACCGATTCAAAGTTGGTGACGTCTGGCAACTGTTGATTACAAACGTAATTTACATCGACAAAGCAGCCTCTCTCTCTCTCTCTCCCTCTCCCCGCCCTCCCTCTCCCTCCCTCTGCCTCCCACCACCTTTCCCACACATTCCGATTAGCAATCTCTAAACTTCCCCAAAACCTACCACAACTTGCTCAAATACTTCCCAAAACTTGCCCAACCACTCTCTCTCTCTCTTTTACCTCTCCCTGCCTCTCTCGCTTTCCTCCATCCCTCCCTGCTCTCCCCAAGCTTCCACAACTTCCTTTAACTAGCTCTCACTTGCATGACTCTCCCTAGCGTTCCCTCGCTCACTCTCCCTCCCCGTCTCCCTCTCTCTCTCTCTACTGACTCTACCCCCCTACCCCTCCCCTTTTCTGCCTCGCTCCCTCTCTCCCTCTGTCATGCGATCTCTCAAGTTCTCTGTTTGGCGTAAATTAACCGACTCTGTGTAGGCAACTTTATAACAGCATATTAAGTATAAAACACAATATAAAAATGCATACAATATAAATGTACGGTATGAACCCTAACCCTGATTATAACCACTATATAACTGAATACGCTGTAAAATGAATTAAAGTCATAGTATAAATTCAGTATAAATACAGTGTAGCACTCTTGTTTGGCATCATGATATAAACTCGGTAGGACAGTCAGTCGTCAAGGGATCAGTGTTCCCAAGAGGGTAATATCTTATTGACACTAATTAGGTAGTTAAATATTGGAATATTAGATTAATATACGGAACGTATTACGTAACTATCTAATGTTACGTATGTTAAGCTAATTAACCGATTCAAAGTCGGTGAACGGTGGCAGCTTGTTGATTACAAATAGAGTTACATAGACAAAGCAACCTGTCTCTCTTCCTCCTCTCGATCTCCCTCTCTGCTCTCTATCTGCCTCCCCGGTTTCCTTCGGCGATACAGCTTGGAAACAGGACCTTCGGCCTTGGATACTGTAATGAGTCGACACGAATACACGTCAAGATACAACTCATATGTATTAGATCTACATACAGCAAGGGTCTGCAGTCATCGCATTCCGAGCTGCTTCTCATTCTAACCACAAAAGCAGGCACTTGACAATATGAAGCACAGACTAGCCGGAGTTACTATTTTTTTTTATTTTCTAACAAACAATATCATGGCTAATATGAAATAGCCAATCTGCATCCTTCCTTGTAAAAAAAAAAGAAGCAATCCGGTGGCTAAGCAATATAGGAGGGATGTTAATAATACATTTGGTAAATTACACACAATCGCCAGATCTAACGGGTGGCCCTGCAAACCCTTCCGGCCCGTGCGCGGTACGAGTCTGCCTTACCTCCCTTCATTGGAGAAGATACCGGAGGGGGGGGGGGGATGACCGGCGGCCCGAACAGGCGCGAGGGTGAGGAGAAATGCGAGCTAGTAGCGAAACGCCGCGGGGAGACCGCAGTGGGGATGATAGGAGCAGTGGGACGCGGGACCGCCTATGGGAGGGTATACGAATCGCGAGACATCAGGATATGGAGTCGTAGGACGCGGTTCCTTCACTGGAAGGATATGTTGACGGTTGCGTCTGTAACCATATAAACCATATAACAATTACAGACAGCACGGAGACAGGCCCTCACGGCCACTCGGCCCTCCATCCGTGCCGACACATTTGAGGCCCAATCCCATCCTACCATCACTCATACACAACCCTCCAAATCCCTTCACCCATATACCAATCCACTTTACTTTTAAAATGTCCACCACTATACTTTTAAAAGTTAAAAACCGATCCTGCCTCCACCACTTCTGCTGGAAGGCAGATTCCACACAGCCACCAACCTCAGCTGATTCCACACATCACCACCACCCCTGAGTAAAGAGCCCCCTTTGGCAGTTACCCCTAAACTTCTGTCCCTTAATTCTCATAGTACAGCCCTCTTGTTTTGAATCATCCCTAATCCTCCAAATGGGAAAAGCTTATCCACGTCAACTCAGTCTATCCCAGCCTCAATCAAGTCCCCCCTTCACATACTGCGCTTAAAGACCTAACTTGTTCAACCGTTCTCTTCTGTAACATAGATTTGCTGTAGACGAACCACTTGACATCCTTTTCCTATAACTAGGCGACCAAAATTGTACACCAAAATCCAGAATTGTCTTTACCATAACTCCAGACAAATTTAACCATACTTCCCTACTCCTATATCATGCTCCTGATATATAAAAGGTCCAGTGGCTTGCTGGACACCAAAGGCTTTCTTGTCAGGGAAATATGTTTATTCTAGATCCCTCTGTTCCACAGCTTCATTCCCTCAATTCCTTACCATTTACATTTACGTACGTCCTATTTTGATTTTGTTCCTGCAAGATGTAGCAACTTTACACACATTATGGCCCAAATTGTAGTTGAGAATTGAGATCTACATTATCACAATTATCCACAATACCACCTATCTTAGTATCTCTGCCATACTTACTTATCCAATATCCCACCCCATCATCCAGCAGGAACATGACAAACCACAGGGACCCACACAGATGGAACCACACAAGATCCCTGGGCAAAGACCGGCATCCAACCTGACAAACAGCACCCACCATTACTCACTCTGACATCTCCCATTCAGCAGCCCACTGTTGAATCAACTCCAATAACAACCCAAGCTGAACTCCACCATATACACGTAAACCCAAAGGACAACCTTCCATGGGAACCTTGGGAAATCCATATAGAAATCACAACATCCACTGCTTTACCCTCATCAATATCCCAATTCACCCGTTACCGCTCAAAAAATTCAAGAAGGGTTTGATGGGCTCCGTCCGCTTGGACCCACGAATACATCAGTCCCACCCCAGACGTATAACATAGCCCATTGTTTGTCTGGAGACGAACCACCTGACAACGAAAGCGATAGTGGATTTGCTGGGACTTGTCAAGAAGTGTCACCATTGTAGTGCAATCTGAACTGCAGGCGGGAACGAACATGTTATCAACAGCGCTGGACACAGGAGGGAGCTGACACAGGGAGGGGAGACACGGGTTTGGCGAGGCATCAGTCGTTGGGCTGGGCAGCCAGGCCAGTAATGCATTTGTTCCTTGGTTGAACAAGCCCAGGTACTAACAGTGGCGGAAGTCCGGGGGGGGGGGGGGTATTCAGGGGGACAATTCCCCCTCCTCTTTTGAGATCTCCACTTTCCGCGAGACAAGTGGGGTGGGCCTGCTGATCGAGGGCGCCGATTGGACGAAGAGAGACGTCCGGTCAGCAGGCAATGGGGAGCAGGACATGATGGAATCAACGCGATTATTGGAGGAGGAGTCAGACGGGCGAGTGCCCCTCACGCCCACAGCCACGCATAGAAGCAGCACTAAGCCCAGCTCAACTCTGCCTGTCCCGCCCAGTCAAACTACAGCCCTGCCTGAACTTAAGGGAAATATGACCCAGGTTTACAGCCAGCGCGGAGAAGCAGCGCTGGTGTCCCGTCAGTCCAGGCAGAGCTGTAGTTAACCCGGCGAGACAGGCAGAGTTGAGCTGCATTTAGCGCTGGATTGAGCTGTAATTTCCGTTCACATGGCCCACGACAGAAGCCTCCGAAGCCTCACGCGCGTGTGTGTCAGTGCGCATGCGCGTGCCACCAGGAAATTGTCCGCCCCCTGTCACCACCGGTCCCCCCATATTTTGATAGCAATTTCCGTCACTGATTGGGCATGATCAGCCATGAATCACAATGAATGGCGGTGCTGGCTCGTAGGGTCTAATGGCCTCCCTCCTGCACCTATCTTCTATGTTTCTATGTTTCTATCATTTAGTAAATTAAAGTGGAATATAACCTTTGGCAGCACAGGGATTCAAATAGAAATCATGCATTTCTAGATTGCAAGTAGGAAGATCACAGTTTGCACTTGCTCAAAGAGGTGGTGGAAATAAATACATTTGGATAGAATGCAGTAAATTAAACAGCGAGAAAGTTGATAGCAGTACAGAGTTTGCAGCAATTAAAATCCTGCATTTAAAAAGATTGCATGGGGAAGACACAGATTGCATGCCCTGGTGCAAATCGGAGGGGTGCAAAAAATAAGATATTGCACACAGAGCTATGCAAATAATAAATCGAAAAGCCATTTAGTGGAACAAACAGGATTTAATACCTTTGGCAGCACCGGTGTCAAAATAAAATCATGCATTTCATGATCGCAAAGCGGAAAATCACAGATTGCATCCGCGCGTGCAAATAGAATCTGCACAGTGGCAATAGGAAGTATTTTACGCGGTTCTCAGAACGACAACGAAACTTTAAACTACTAATTAATTGGAAAATTCACTCTTCGTATTCACACATCAGTAAACAGGTCTCTTGAACAACGTCTGGGCCACATCGGTGGACAGCGCTGAACGAAAACAAGCCAGTCCCTCCCGAGTCACGTGACCGCGGCTTTCCAAACACCGGTTCGATACCTGCGTGAGCCCGCAGGCGCCGCTACCTGGCCCCCACCACTGCCCCCACTAACGCCCCCACAGGCCCCCACCCCCAGGCCCCCCCCGTCACCACCCCCACTCACGCCCACGACCCCCCTGGCCCCCACCTCCCCCCCTGGCCCCCCCCCCCGGCCCCCACCCAAAACCCCACTGCCCCCACCGGGGCCACGACCCCCAGACCGTAAGAATCAGCGGTACGAAACCACGCGAAAATGGATGGTATCGACCGGAAGGCGTCGTCCGAGGACGCGGGAATCGAGCGTACAGTAGGGGCCCGGCAAAACAGAGCCAGAGGGAAAGCGAAAACCACGGAGCGAGGACAGGCGTAAACAGAGGGACCGGAAGAAACATAACCGGGGTAACTGGTGCAGAGGGCAGCAAAACGGCCGGTGGACCAACCACTACGTCGCGGAGTGGCCACTGTCACCGGGCTATCCTTGTCCCACAACGTGTGCGGCTTAAGGCAGCTCACGGAGACGAACTCCTCCCTGCCTTCCACCCATCCTAACGTAAACATCGAGGCAACCAGTAATGAGCACCCTTTACGTCCCTATTACACCAGCTTGTAACGGCGACGGTTGAAGCGTCGCTACGGGGAAAACATAAGAACAATCTCGTAACAGAGTCAGACACAAGCACCGCAGACGAAACCCTGCCGAAGTGGCAACCGGACCCAAAGCCGCAACGCGCTCTCGCAAAGGACAGCTAACACTGCCGAGCCGTGACATCCAGATCCCGGGGGACGGCAAGAAATCCCCACGAACTACAAAACCCGAGCCGTAAAACCAACTCGGCCGAGGAGGCGCCGAGGACCTCCTTTGCGTGGTTCCCGATGCTAGGAAACCAAGGCACCTGGTCGACCCAATCGGGCCGATGAGTACGCGCTTTTCAAAACGACCAAAAAACCTTGAGATGCCTTTGAAAACGCTCCACCAACCCTTTTCAGCTTTTAGACACAGGGTGATACGCGTGGTCTGGTGCAGCTTCGCACTGTACAGCTGCACCATACCACAACCACAGGGAGGCGTGATCTGGGCCACACCATCGGTAGTGATATCGGGAGGGACAACCGAAACAGCGATCCAATTCAAGAAATGGCCGCTCACGCACGCCTCCAGCGGAGGTATCCGTTAACGTGTCGCCCTCTGCCCCAACTGGTAAAACCTGTCCGCGCGAACATGCAACAACGGACCCACCAGGTCGACACGGATGAGCAGGAAACCAGCAATACCTCAGCACCTAGGAAGTCTGACCTGAGATGCAGGAACGGGCCCATGATGCGACCTGCTTCCCATCCCATGCCAAAACGACCTTGGCCGCGACCAAGAGCAGAGGTGACGTGAATGGACGGGTGCGCTAGCCTGTAATAGAGTCGAAAAAAAATCCCAGCGCCTACAACGAACCGGAACAATGGAACGGAGTTTGCCCGTGGAGATATCTCAAAGGACCTGCACCGCCGGAAGTGCCACAAAGCACCTCAGCCAGCTTGACCCCAGATTCAGCACTGGGGTAAATCTCCGATACCGGCAGCGGCCACACTCCACATAATCCACGCCTAGAACTTAATGCGAAAATATTTTCGGGCAGTGCTGGACGGGACGACGCGTCAGCCACAAACGTTCAGCTTCCTGCCACAAGCCGAATAATCAGACGGAATTTGAACTGTAGGACCGAGCTGTCGTTGCTGTCAGGCAGACCAGGATCGATGCCTTGGTCAACGCGAACGTGAATGTTTTGTGGTCGTAAACTGTGGTGAACGGACGCTCCTCCAGGAAATCGGAAATGGCGATCGCTAGGTACAAAGCGCAAGGAGTTCCCAGTCGAAAGCGTCAGACTTAACTTCGGAGGGCTCGCAGCTCCTGCAGAAAAATGCCAGCGCAACCCAGCGACTACCCTACAACGTCAAGTCGAGACGGCACCTACCGCAACTTTGGAAAGTGTCCATGGTGATTGGCCGTTCGGGGCAGACGCCTAGCATAGTGGCGTTGGCCAATGCCCTACTTAACCCCCGTCGAATGCCCTCATCGCCTCCCGGCCAGACCATTTCGCTTAAGCTCCACCGGCCAGGCATAGACAAAGGTCGCATGATGGCGGCTGCTTGACTGGACAAATCGGTGGTAGAAATTATACCTTCCCGATAAACCTGCAGGCCCTGACCGATAGCGGCTTTCGGGAAGAAGACGGATAGGCGTCCGCCCTCTCGGCAGCGATGCGCGCTGTGGGAGTGATCTGTGACAAAGAATTAATGAATGGAATTCCGAACTGCATTTTTTTGCGCAGCCATCGAAAAGCAGGCAGAGGTGCCTGACGTGCTCTTCCCTGCGGGCTGCAGGCCACTCAAAGGACAAAGGACAGAGGACAATTAATGTCACAAACACCAATTGGTAAAGTGAAATGTTGTCTTGCCCGTGCAGCAAACAGATAAAGATGAGCACATCACTAAAGAATTAACAATAAACATAAACAGATCCCCCCACAAAGGTTCCCACTTGGTGGAAGGCATAAATCCGGTCCCCATCCCCATGACCACCCATAGCGGGCCTATTGAGGTCTCCGCAGTCGCGCTACGGCGGCCCGAAATGTTTTAGGCCTTCACGCCGGGCGATGGTGCCTCCGGGGTCCGGCATACCCTCTCTGCGGCTTGGGACACCTGGAACGGCCGCTTCCTTTCCGAGACCGTGCTTCCGAAGCGACAAGGCCACGCCGTATGGAGTTCGACCACTGGCGATCTCGCCGAGAGATCCCAGGCTCCCGATGTAAAGTTCACGCCACCGCCCGCAGCAGGCCGCTCCAAAACCCGCAGCTATCCGCGTGTTCTCCTGCTGTCCAGCATTCCGGAGCTCCAGGCAAGGCACTCGCCCGCTTCCGCTCCATGAATGTGCATAGCACCAGCGCTGAGCCCGCTTCGGAAGCCGAGTTCTGAGCGGTCCCCCGGGAACCGCCGCTCCAGCCCGCTGGAAGGCCGCGATACGGGTCGAATTGCAGCCCAGAGAAAAGCTGCCTCTCCGACCAGGTAAGGACCAGAAAAGCATTTCGCCTTCCTCCCACCACCCCGCACATAAAAAAGACTACACTTCCAAAACAACCACTAGAACTCACTAAATGTAAAAGAAAAGAAGTTAAAAGACAGACAGCTGCCGACTGGCAGCCATAACCCACTGGCGGCGCCCATCTGGTGCCAGTCCAGGATATCATCCGGATGATGAAATTGAACCGGCCAACCGCGACCGGCCTGATCCATAAACTCTGGAAACGGCTGAGCGCCGTTCTTCAGCCATTCAATCCATTCAAAAAGGCCGAGGGAGGGGTGATGGATAGCTGTCTTAGGGACGTCGACCGGATGGACCGAAATTGATTTTACCCCCCGCGAATAAAGTCGGGGCCTTCGAGAAGAAGGCTGCGCCATCCAGATGAGTGCGAAATACCTGGATGTTCGGGACAGTGTAAACCGACCTGCTGTTGTAAACCACGTTCGAACGCCTGTAATCGGCCGCAAGGTCCCCAACCCGCGGACGCATTGGGCACAATGATGCAGTGGTGAATGCCCAAGGGCTATCCGACCCGCCGGACAATCCCCATGTCCTCTCATAAGCTGGAACCCCATCACGTGCGATGCGCAGTTTATTCGGGCGGGAGGCGGTGCGGCGCGGCGCGTACCCGTGGCCCAACGTGGGAATGTGGTGAACCACGCCATGACGGGGCAACGGCCCTGTCAAAAACGGACCGTGAGCAACCCTGTTATAAGGCAGCGAACGGTAGCTGGAACTCAGCGTACCTCGACGTGAGTTGCTGCAGGACGTGACGGAACGCGCGGACGGCCAGGGCACCGGACCGTAACACAGGGACCAAGCGTCCCACCACGCACATCCGAGAACAGGGAGAACGCGCGGCATGAAATGGGCCCCCAGGATCGGTATGGGCGACATCAGCAACGGTAAACTTCCGCCTGTACGGGCGGGATTCGAAGTTAATCACAGGGTCCGCGTACCCGAAAAAGTGTCGAATGTCCGCTCCCGTTGACAGCCGACATGACGGGTCCTACGAACCCGTGTGGTGACGGCGAGTATCTCGGGTGCTCGGAGGCCGGATTCTGGCGATGGCACCGGAGTCCACTAGGAAACGGTGGCCGGAAAGGCGATCGCGGACGTACAGGCATTCGTTTGGGCCGATCACGTTCGCCTCTATGGACGATCGGCCGAGTCATTTCCCTGACACGAGCAGGGGCTCCGGCATCTTCGGGCTTCGGGTCCATAGCTCTGACGGTAGCAACACCAGCAACGTCGGCTGTCGACCACTGGCCGCGGCGATGCTTCTCCGGTGCTGGGCTGGGCATCTACTTCCTCCCGATGACATCTCGGTTGCACCCGCGCCGTGACCAGGGGGTTGGTGAAAAGCACACACGCCCTGCCGTCTGTGTGCCCACAATTCGTCAGCTCTCTCCGCGAGCTGTAGGGGGTCGCCGAAATCAGCTCCGGCGAGCATCAGTCGGACTTTGTCGGGCATCTGCTCCAGGAACGCCTGTTCGAAGAGCAGACTCGGGCGGTGCCCGACCGTCATGGCTAACAATCCCGCCAATGATGCGGATGGCCGCCGGACGCGCGTTAACTGTCCATGTGCAGCAGCCTCGCTGCCCTGTCCTCTGCGGATGAGACCGAAAGCGTGGAACAGCAGGCCTTCGGCCCATTCTTATTATTCCGATGGTCGGGCGGGTCTCAGATGTAGGGCAACAGCCCACGAGGCACCGTCCTGGTGACAATGCCCCCACCCCCTAGAATACATTGCGTCCAACCCGCAACGATGAGATATGGAGGTGAAACTGTGCCTCAACGGTGGGCGACACCCACACCTGAGATAGTTCAGGCCAAAACGAGGCAGTTTGAAAGCCGGTGAGCCCTGCCGCGTGCCACCGATTTCTGCAGGAAAGTTTTCTTCCATTTGTGCAGTTTCACTTTATTTCCTAATTTAAAGACAATAAAGAAAGCAAGCAAATTCTGCAGTGTCCAAAGTAATAGACTTATTCCCATTGTGTACAAATTCCAGTCTTGGAAACAATGAATTCCTCAGACCTGACAGCTTGAGTTCCACAATAGAAACATAACCCCATCCAGCATCCTCCACCCTATGAACACAAACAATCAAGACAGACCCGTTTCTTGGCTTCAAAGACAATATTATCTATTGCCATTGAGGCTTTATTCATGGGTGACCTTTAATTAAAGTGAGGTGGTTTTATTTATTTTTTGATTTGTTTATTAATTAGAAGTTACACAGTACAAAACGATACGAGTAGTACCAATTTAGGTGCCCGGGGGGGGGGGCAACTATGTCATAAAGTAATATATCCTATGTACAAAACCTCTAGTTTTAATGTTTTTTTGAAAAGGAAGTAAAAAAGACAAGAGATTGAGAAAGGTGAAGAAAAAAGGGAAGAAAAATAGAAAGTAGCACAAATAGAAAAACGGTGAAATGTGTGAATCGGAAAATAAAAAGTAGAAAGAGAAATGGAAGAAAAAATGGCCCTTAAAAATAATTTCAAATAATTATTCGGAGATGTAATTTCTACCCCACGACCTGTCCGAATTCTGTAATCTTTACGGTACTACTGCTGCATCCACATCATTCCAAAAAATCGATGAAAGGGGACAACTCTTAAAGAATTGGTATAATTTTAATCCATTAGGCGGGTCTCATTACTTCAAGGATGAAAACTGGACCGACATATTACAAACCCACAATTAATAGATGGTATAGCTGAATTTATTCCAAAATGTAAGAATCAATTTATTTCCAATTATAACTCATAAATGAGTGGTTTGAAATGAGCAGATACAATCATACTGCCAATCTCTACATAAAAAAGCACAACCCATTGATTCCGACAAAAATTGAGGGCAACTAGATCATTTCACATTTTCAGACTCAGAAGGTGCAAGAAGGAAGTCGAGAACATACATCGATCAAATAAAAATAATTTCTTTCAAAAGTGAACAGTGTGCAGTGCAAAAACACCAATTGTGGCTGTTTCATTTTTTTATGGTCACTTTTCTTTGGGAAGCATATTGCTCGTTCACATACAAATTGTCAAGGGATCCCCTTTCACATCCTTTCTCCAATACCGTTATTAGCAAAGCCATTCTGGTCCCAATTCCGTAGAAAGACATTGCAATAAAACCGTGTGGCTGAAGACAAGTTAAGTTTTAAAAAAAAAAAAACTAACAGGTGCATAAAGCTCTCTACTTGCTTTGGCTAGCATAGCAAGTGGGTGAAACTGTGATAAGGTAAATGATATTGGGAGACCTCAGCCACCGCTTGCCCTGCGGCCCCTAAAAGAAAGCAATGCCCATCTCCCACCAAGGAAAATGAACCAACAAACCTGATTCTCAATAACTCTCATAGATCACGCTGGCAGAACTCTTGATCAGATGGGAACTAGGACTAAGGATAAAATATTTGCACAAAACCAGGACTTAGGATACAAATATTGAACTCAAACATCAGGCCGATGGAGCCACTATATAACATTTTATAGAGTCAGTTTAACGAAAATGTCACTGCTAAATATCAATATTTGGGGGTGGTAAATATAAAGGCTACAACTATATTTTCTGAAAACTAAATAATCCACTGACCAGCTTCTTGTGAATTTGCACCACCAAAAATAATGACCTAATTCTAAAACCCATCATATATGATATCAAACAACGTTATATTTGGAATCTATATGTAAGGTTATACTGAGCGAAAACAATACACTAACATGTTAGGATTTGAGCCGGCAAGTTAATATTTAGCTTAGGGTTTTGGAATGAACAACTGGTTAAGCGTGGCATGATCAAAGGAACCCCACGACCATCCGTAATTTATAAACTTAAAATGCCTGTCTGCAGCCAGATTCCAATAATAACTTTCAAAAGAGCATGAAAAATGTATACAGGAACAGGCTCACAATTATGAAAGCTGCCAGGGAAATAACGGGTGAATCAAACGAAAAGCACTACCAAGAAGTCAAACACGCCTAAATGTGTCAAAAGCCCTCTTCCTAAGATTATCATAAATCTATTATCTACAAAATGAAAGATTGGCACAAGCAACTTCACAACGGATTAGAAACTAAGAAACATAAGAAAATAAGTGCAGTAGTAGGCCCCAATTCTCCCTTCGAGCCTGCACGCCATTCAATAAGATCCTGGCTGATCATCCCACTCAGTATCCCGTACCTGCCTTCTCTCCAAAGCCCCCCTGATCCCTTTAGCCACAAGGCCACATCGTACCTCCTCTTTAAATATAGCCAATGAACTTGCCTCAACTACCTTCTGTGGCAGAGAAATTACACAAATCCAACCACTCTCTGTGAGGACTTGCTGCCGTCTTCTCAACTGAGGCAAATTTGATAGGCATGAAATATGGTGTTTTTGTGAGTCTGGAAGAAATGTACTCAGTTCATTCTGAGATTTATTTACATTCTTCATTCAAACAATATGGCCAACGGTTTGAATGATGTATTTATTGTTTACATCCAAACTGTAGTGTTAAATCGCTGAGATGGGCATAGGTATCTAATACTTATGACACGCAAGAGTGACAATGGCCTCGGCTAAGAAGAGGACCTTTGTGAACATTACCTCCCTTTATTCCATGTTATAGTACATTTATTTTCTCCAAAGGCATTGAACTACTATTCTGTAACATAACCACTGAACTAGAAACGTCTAGAAACAAACACATGAGTAGCGTTTTAAGTAACCTCCTTTCCTACACTACCCGTTTAAATCCATTTCCCCAAACAGAAATCTGTTCAAAGCGAAGACAATGTTCTTATTGGGGGGTCAGGGGGGGGGGGGGGGGGGCACGTCATTGTCCTAGCCTCACACCCTACTAAGACCACACTCTATGTCCACTTTTATACTTTAGTTGTCCCAAAAACAAAAACACTACCTTGCAAATCGCCAATCAACAATTATTTGTCACTTACTTTAAATAATGACCACAAACAATTGAATACATCTAGTTTTTGTACTAAATTCCTTCATTAGCCCAAATAACTCCCTGGTTCTTTTGGCCATCTGGTTTTCTGCTGAAACCAGGCAAGAGTGGCATAAACTTAAACTCCCTTGACTTTCCTGAGTCATCTCAAACAACAGCCTTCGCAACCCTAATCTGGAAGAAGATCTTATACTACCTCCTCTCCAAAAATGGAGAAAATAAACATACCGATCCATTCAGACGAGCACTGCACGACAAATAAGAAGATTTTGTATATAACTTAGAAAGCACTCAAATTTGTACGTCAAACAAAAACAACATTCAGACACTGGTACATATCCCTCAGCCACCTGCGTTTTCCAAGGAATAATGTCCTAGCTCTTCCTGCAATTCAGGCCCTCCGAGTCCTGGCACATCCCTTGTAAATCTTCTCTGCACTCTTTGCAGCTTATGGCGTCATTCATTTATCGAGTGAACAAAACTGAACGTAATAACTCCCAACTTCAGCCCACATCGACAACTGTATATCTTAAACGCAACATCTAAAACTGCTGTATTATAATTCTCTGACAGATGAAGGCCAGTGGTCCCCAAAAGCCTTCTTCACCACCCTATCTAATCACCTGTCATGGCCCTGTCCAAGGAAACCATATACATATGTGGGTCCTGAGATCACTCAGCTCTAAAACACTACCTCAGTACTGTACTATTTACTGTGAAGAGGGAGGTTGCAACCATCACGTTGTCCGCCCAGTTTTCCGACGAATGCTATCAAACCAGGCGTGCACAATCAAGTCAAATCAAAAGGAACAATTTGACGTTTGGTCCAACAACTTTAGCCTCTGCATCGTCATTACCAATTAGAAAAGATTGTTTTTACCTAGAGTCCTGCCCAGGTTATAGATTTTCCAAAATAAACATCGATCTGGAAAAAGCTCAGCCACTCAACAACTTAGTCATGTTCCAAAGTGATCAGTCTGCCCTTTCTGTTTGATCACCTCACCTTAGCCACTTATTTACCCAGATAATTTGGTTTAGATTAAGGAATGCCTGGATCACGTGAAGCCTAATTAGTAAGAATTAAAAGAGACCTTACCAGTTTGAAGTTTGATCTTATTTTATGAGGAGTTACGAAGAGGGATTGCGGTGAAGACCCCGCCACCCGCATGCGTGGCGTCATTCTTCCAAAGCAGTGGTGTGAAATCACAGATACCAGAGTAGACTAATACAGTAAGATAAGACAGAACATCCATACCAGTTGAACTTATATAATAGAGGGTTTTGGGAGTGGAGGGCACGTAAAGGCCTTGATCGTAACTCCTCATAAAATAAAGATCAAACTTTCAAACTGGTAAGTTCTCATTTAATCTTACTATTTTACTTCGGAGTCCCAACGTGAGTGACCACGTGAAGATTTCAAAGCACTGTGATTCATGCCCTGGAACGAGACCATGCTCACACACTGACAATACTGGGAAGGAGATGAACGTATTTCACACACGACCCTGTGCTGAAAAACATAAAGGTATTATTCACTACCAAAAATAATTGCCTCCACAATTGGGTAATTTATTTTACAGGATAACATAATATTTTCCCTCAAACGTCTCGGACACGGCCCACGGGTTTATTATAAAGCATTGCACGACGTTTCATTGCTCACCACGCAGTGGCAAGGATGTGGTACCATAGATTGCCAGCAACCTAGCGACTCGATGTAGATGCAGGCCCTGTTGGAGTGGAAGATTTTGAAACATTAGTAATCCACCACTGCACGTAATAACCAACCCTAACCATCGAATATGGTTTGCACTGAGACCTTAGGTGAGGCATTATGCTAATGAGAAAGCTCTCCATCCATGCCCGCCGTTCGCATGTGTCCTTGGTACTATATATGGAAAATAATGTGTCACTATGCAGGGCCGACTATCTGCAGGATAGGCCAGATACCTAATATAGGCCAGAGGAACCGGTCAGTTACTTGGTTTAAAGTACCCCTGTAAGGTAGCAGGTTATCGCCATTATGTGACAGACATGAAGTCCCCTATACTAGCATGTGTAAGGACTGGCCCGTTTTGCTGATCCAAGTGCCATAATCAATCCATGCTAGGATATTAGTTTTGTCCAGAGTGAGCCCGATTATTGGGTGTCCATCTCGTAACATGGAGTACTACCTAGTCCCATATATGGTGGTAACTGGCCTGGGGGGGGGGGTGATATAGTACAAAAAACCAAAACCAAAAAACTACCAATATACAAATACCACAAATACCTCCCGGACATCGTTTAGTACTAGTGGGAGTGATCCAATAGGCCAGGTGGTCACTCCCACTGCCCCCGAATATTAGATAGGGCACTTCAATGCACAATACATGGCACTGTAAACCTACAGACCATCATCGAAAATGAAGGGTGTCCCAATTCCAGCACTTCAAGTTGGTGGCAGCGTCATATGTAGTGTTCTGTCCTCACTGACGCAGAACCTATTCAGCATTTCCGATCCATATGAAACCCCCGG